>OY829528.1:2189895-2914895 GCA_963691665.1 Clepsis dumicolana | reverse complement strand
CAAACTCGGTAGGTCAAGTCGTTACAGAGAGCTACCTCATGTGTCGGGTCAGTTTCCAAGTTCAGGTCGATTATGTATTTTTTTGTTGGTCTTGGCGGCATTTTTGATGTGATGGTGTATAGAGTCGAACCCAACCTCTAAAGGCTGCTACAAAACAACAGTAAGTCAGTGAGTAAGACATAACATTGTATGGCGGCCATCTTGGAAAATTGAGAAATTAAAAAATTAATTATGGCGTTGAATACTGTGGCCTTCAAGAGCCCTGATTGCCAAATTTCAATCTAATCAAACAAAAAAAAATTTCGCCGCCATTTTGAATAAAAAAAAAATTGCTTTATTAGATTACCCTTCCTATTTTGAACAACATTAGTTCAAGCACCTTGTATCTATCTAGACTGGCGGCTGTTCTGAGCCACTTTGGTTTCGGGCAAACTCGGTAGGTCAAGTCGTTCCAGAGAGCTACCCCATGTGTCAGGTTACTTTCCACGTTCAGGTCGATTTCGTATTTTTCCTGGGGTCGGGGCGGCATTTTGGATACGATGATGTATACAGTTCCACCCCACCCCTCGTAGGTTCTTCAAAACAGCATGTCAGTGAGTCAGTCAGTCAGTGGGTATCGAGCTATATATATAGTAAAATAAATATAAAATAAAATACATACTTATACGAGTATACATCCAAGACCCGAGAACAAACATTCGTATTCATCATACAAACATCTGCCCCGACCGGGGATCGAACCCGGAACCTCAAGCTTCATAGTCAGGGTCTCTAACCACTTGAAAATAATCGATTTATTGATTATTTTTGTTTTTATTTTTATGAAATATTCATAATATGAAATTCAACATACAATGACAATGCAAAGAAAAATCTGTTAAGCAGCTGGACTCGAACCAGCAACCTCGGTAATCCGTACCACGCTCCACCAATTAAGCCATACTTAACGTTGGTGCACCTAACGAATTTTTCAACGCATTGTGTCTTATTTTTATTTGGAAGATCTCTCCTCAGTGCCATCTATGAGCAACTTAATCAAGCGGCTCACCCACTAAGGAAGGAAGGAGATTTTTCTTTGCATTGTCATTGTATGTTGTCATTGTATGTTCTCTAACCACTTGGCCATCCGGTCCTCTAGTAGTCCGGTCGATAGTAAGAAACTGTAACTTGCAACGACCCAACAAGAAACAGCTGTGTTAGACTGTTGTTCAGCTCTTTCTTTAAAGGAGTTCTGCCGCAAGTAGAAAAAACTGTTCCTATTCCAGCAAAGAAGACTTCATTAGACTAGGAAGCAAATACCATCAAAAATCTCCGAAGATCACAATCCGCCAACATATAGTTCACCCGCTATTTTCCAGAAAGCATGAATTTGATTTTGACATACAGTTGCTCCATTTCCGGACGTTGAGGCTCAGTCAAAGTGTACATGCTATAGAAATCAGTCGTGGCGAATGCGGAAACTATATTTACGTGAGTGGATGGGGATTTCTCAGAGAAAAAGTGAGTTTTTTTGTGAAATTAAGTTATACATTTTGTGACAATAAAGCTATGCTGTGGCTAGTTACTGATTACAGTTGCCTGCAAAATGAGGTAGCTATGGTAGAAGGTATGGTAGAATTAAAGGTAGGGTAGGGACTAGGTTGTGCGTAAGTATGATGTGATCTTTACCAGTCAACCTTTGAGTGGTAGAGACGAGTAGTTAATTAAGGGACCGACTTACTCCTTATAAGGGGTTTAATAGGTGTAGGTGTACCCGATCTACGTCGGGTGGTAAGAGCACGCAGTTTATGTATTTGAACTCGTATTCTAGAAGGTTGTTTGTAAGAAAACGACCGGGTATTGTCTTGGACACGGAGCATTCTTACTGGGGACTGCATTGCAAAATAATGCAACACCAGTATCCAGCGAAATGTTTTTATTTTTTAACGGACTTCAAAAAAAGGAAGAGGTTCTCAATTCGTCGGAACACATTTTTTTTTATAGTGAGTTAGAACGCGACCCGTACCATAATAGTCATCTTCCCTGGATACACCTCCACAGCAGTGTCCTTACAGAAATTAACTATTGATACGCATAATATTCTAGGGATTTTTTTCTATTTTGTTCTTTATTTAGCGTTCACTGTTCAATAAAGACTTGTTGTATTTTATTGTCTCATCGTTAAAAAGTACCAGTACTTCTCAGGAGAAATGGCAGTAAAAATGGCTGCTAGGCTACAGGTAGCCTAGCAGCCATTTTTACTGTCTAAACCAACACTAACAGTAAAGTAAAAATACCTAGCTCTAGTCAAAGTAGTTAAATACTAACAGCATCATTCAAAAAGCAACCAACACCAATCCCAACAGATGTTTCCCCAAAATCTTCAAAGTCACCAACTTACAGTCTGATTTCAACGATGTCCTCAAGCGGGCTCGTCTCCACCTAGTTTCGAAGAGTCAGTGCCAGACGGTGCCCCAACCCTGGTACAACCACAGCCTGACTGCTAGGATGTTCTGTGCGGAAGGGATAGAAGAAGACGCTTGTCAGGTACAACATGAGTAGTCTTAGCTGATGGCAAAATTGCGGTAGCCTAATGGACAGCTAACCTTTAATATATTATAAAAAAATGATACCACGTCGACGGCAAACTTGAAAAGCTACAATGACGTACTGATGATCTGTAGATAATGTCTAACGTGTGTACCATATCTTTATATTAAAAAAAAACGAATTACGTAGGCTGCAGAGGCAGTCATGTTCAACGTAATGTTGAAAGCGGGAGCGTCTGTCAGAAAGGACGCTGGTCAAAGTTGCTGCTTATGTTCCGCTACAAGGGCGTAACTATGGCTTTCTTAGGAGGAAGGGGGGAGGGGGAGGGAGTCCTAGCATAAGGTAACCACAACCTTCTCTTTGAGAGGCTACATGTCAAACCACTAGTTTATCACTGTTTTCAGCTTTTTAGCAGGGTTTTAGCTCGGTACTTCATCATCATCATCATCAGCATATTCCAGTCCACTGCTGGACATAGGCCTCCTCTAATGAGCAGCATAGCACCCTGTCTACAGCTTGCCGCATCCAGCATTTACCTCCAGTCTTTCACAGACCGTCATCCCACCTGGCTGGAGGGCGTCCTACACTACGTTTACCGAGTCGCGGTCTCCACTCAAGTACACGTTTACCCCAACGGTTGTCGGTCCTTCGTGAGATATGGCCGGCCCACTGCCACTTCAGCACGGTACTTACAAATCTTACAATGATAATAATATTGGTTTCAGGGAGACAGTGGCGGCCCCGCCGTGTCTTTTGGCCGACTGGTTGGGATATCGTCCTTTGGATACGGTTGTGGTCGCGTCCCTGGGGTGTATCTCAACGTCTCGGAGAAGAACGTGAGGAAATGGATCACGAAACACACCGGAATTTAATTTTTTTTTTAATAAAAAGAAAAAACCAAAAAATATATATAATTAGCATGGGACAATTGACACTAATTGTCCTAACCCCAAACTAGGCAAAGCCTGTACTGTGGGTACCAGAAAATGGATAAACATACTTATTTACATATTAAACATCCAAAACCCGAGAAAAAACATTCGTATTCATCACACAAACATCTGCCCCGACAGGAGATCGAACCCGGGACCTCAAGCTTCATAGTTAGGGTCTCTAACCACTAGGTTATTCGGTCGACTAAATTAACAGAATGATACAGTATTTCTAACTCAGCAACACTAACATACTCACTTAGCTTAGTTAAATATCGCGGATTGAATCGTAATGGTTTCCATTCAATTACGGTTCAACTATCACAGTTTTGCATTGACTTACTAACATCATGGACCTTTGGGTCTAGTGCGAAATTTACGACAAATGTGTCCCAGTACAACACGGCATTTTTCGATGACAGCCCTACGTCATAGCGTTGTCGTTCGACCAAACTAAGACTGACTGACGCTCGATTTACTCGCTAATCCTACCGCTAAGCAGCAGTGCTTGCACTGTTGTGTTCTGGTGTGGAGAGTAAGACAGCCGTTGTTATTACGGCCACAAGAGGCATTTCATCTTAGCTCTCTAGGTTGGTAACGTATCTGCAAACTCCCCGGGGGCTATGAGTGTCTATGAGCAGTGGTGATCACTTACCATCAGGTGACCTGCTTGCTCGTTTGCATTCCTTGTCGTATAAAAAAATCGGATACCAATAAGTGGTCAAAAATGCTGAAGTTACATACTTACTCACATACGAACAGTGCCAGTTAAATAAAATCTTGTGAATAGGATTGAATGTGTCAAGTATTGGACCAGTGTCGAACACAGGCATCGGGTAATTTATCTTAACAGTGCAATCACAAAAGCAAATTATCCTTAAACATCGCGTTTTAAAATCTACATTATCAATACACAATAATTTAACAGATTAACCTTTTTTATACGCTATACCGCAGAATACATTACAGTACAACTTGCAACTCGAGACTACTACTTTTCAAGCCAATACAAACCTTCCCCCCTTCACATATGATTTCAACTAGCTTACAACATCATTTATAGGTAGATAAACGTATAGACCAAAACGCATTGCATTATTTAGACGGCGTGATTTGTCTAACCAGCCTCAATCAAAGGGAAGGGTCGATGACCTAGGATCATGCATTTTTGAAATAGGCCTTTCAGTTTCAATTTTGAAGTATCTGGCCTGATAGAAAGAGTATAACCTTGTGTGTGTGTGTGTGTGTATGTATTTTCTTAGTACATTTTTGTGTTTTATGTGGTGTTAAATAAAGGGTTCTTTTATTGTACTGTATTCACCTTGAAGTTCCTTTTTTATTTCTCTTGTGAAGGTAATGTATGTAATGATGAAATGTTGCCCGAAATCTTGTGTTTACTTATTGTCAAGTTTCACGTCTAAGGCGGGTGGTAGGGCCTTTGTGCGAGGTCCGTCCGGATCGCTACCACCATTTTACTCAGTAATCCTGCCGCTAAGCACCAGTGCTTGCACTGTTGTGTTCCGGTGTGGAGAGTAAGACAGCCGAGTAAATTACTGGCACAAGAGGCATTTCATCTTAGCCCTCTAGGTTGGCAACGCATCTGCAATCCCTCCGGGGCTGCGGGTGTCTATGGGCAGTGGTGATCACTTATCATCAGGTGGCCCACTTGCTCGTCGTATAAAAAAAATGTAAATTCGTACCCATATTTATACAAAGTACTCCGCATTAATAAAGTTTCATGTACTTACTAGGTACTGTGAGTTTTTGTTGGACATGCAGTCAGCATCAGCATTAGCTACTAGCTAAGCAACCTAAGCGATTACAATGATCTGCATAAGCTCTTATGTCTATAACAATAGAGCCGTGCTTAGATAACTGTGACCGCTTCGGTTGCTTAGCTACTTCTGCTGCTGACTAGACATAATTTAGAAAAGTTGAAACACCCTGACATTTTCATTTCAAAGTTTAACATACATTAACATGTTTAAGAACCAAGAAATCCTGCTTTCGAATAAAGAAAACCGCCTCCAAATCGGTTCATCCGTTTAAGAGCTACGGTGCCACAGACACACGCACACATAGCGGTCAAACTTATAACACCTTTTTGCTTCGTTAAAAAATAGAGAAGCAAATTTTATTGAACTACAAAAATCTGATAAAAATTCAATCGTTTCAAAAGAGAAAGTTTTAAAATGAAAAGCTATCGTTGTCATCGAAACACGACTAAAGCGGGCACCAATCAGACAAGAATATAGCGACAAAAACGTGCTCCGAAAAACGCGACGCATTTATCCCGCACCTTATATACGACACAACGCACATAGGCGTACATGGCGTTAATGTAATTATCTCCATCATTTTGTATAAAACTGCACAAGTGTGCATCAGATGCACGGAGGTGCGAATGTGTGAGTTTATTTTATCTAGGACCATGTTCCTGTATATTGACGGGGGGGCGCCCACCACCAAAAAGGGAGGGGGGGGGGGGGTTGATGACGATGACGCGGCTGCGCGGTGGGGGAAAGAGACGGAAGAAAAACGAAGGTATAGCTACCCCCCCGGAATTACTATGGACATGATTTAATACTACTATTCTCAGTTCCAGTTCAGGCCCAGACCGCGCAAGGCTTTTGGCTGTGGCAAGAAAGGAATCCGGTGACTGGCTTCATGCTTATCCTTCCGTTAACACCGGAACCTTTCTTGAGCCTGAAACACTGAGAATTGCAGTCGGGCTAAGACTGGGTGTTGCGCTGTGTTCACCACACCGTTGCCTCTGTGGCACCAATGTGGACGAAACGGGACACCATGGTCTTTCCTGTCAAAAGAGCGCCGGCCGTTTCTCCCGTCATGCCGCGCTCAATGACATAATCCGCCGGGCTCTTGCCTCTGCGAACGTGCCGGCCATTTTGGAGCCAAGCGGCATTGCCCGCGACGATGGCAAAAGGCCGGACGGTATGTCTCTGATTCCCTGGAGAATGGGTAGGGTTCTGGTTTGGGATGCGACCTGTGTCGATACAGTAGCACCCTCACATCTCCAGGGAACCACACAAAAAGCTGGTGCGGCGGCAGAAACGGCTGAAAATAGAAAAAATTCTAAGTATCAATCTCTCGGTCCGAATTATAATTTTGTTCCTGTCGGGTTTGAAACTTTGGGTCCATGGGGTCCCAGCGCTTACAAGCTTATTTCTGAGTTACAAAAGCGCTTAGTTGATGCAACTTGTGACCAAAGGGCTGGCAGTTTTCTCTCTCAAAGAATCAGCATCGCTATTCAGCGAGGCAACGCTGCCAGCCTTTTGGGCACTATGCCACGGGGGCCTTATTTAGATTTAATTTAGTTTTAAGTTGTAGTTTATTTAGTTTAAGCTTAGATTTAATGTCATTGTAAATTGCTTTTATTATGTAAATAAAGTATTACTATATACTACTGATTTTACTGGACAATCATTAAGCGGTATTGATGGGGAATTGGAAAGAAACGGTGTTCGAAATGATTTTGGGCTGTTGTTGAAATTAAATCATCGTCAGTGTTTATTGTAGAGGCATCGTTAAATAGGCATAGTGGGGCAGATGAGGTGTTCAAAGTCATAAACACGGTGTTGATGCGTTTATACAAATCATCATTTTGTTTTTTTGTGATGACTGCACGTTGATACAATTTTAACATGTAAAAAACATAGTGAAATAAAAACGGATCACTCACGTATATAAGTCGAGTTTAGCCCGACATGTTTCGGACTAATTCGTAGTCCTTCGCGCACGACCCAGCGGCGGCGAGACGGCGGTGGGTCGTGCGCTCCCAGAGGCAGGACTACGAATTAGTCCGAAACATGTCGGGCTAAACTCGACTTATATACGTGAGTGATCCGTTTTCGGTAGTTTCATGTTATAAATGTAAAAAACACTTCACGCGTCTGTTTTCTGTTGTTTGTACGCGTCTTTGCTGGGTGGGAATTAAAGACAGGAAGACCGCCACAACGTTGGACATCTTAATATTAATAATTGACACCCTGAATTAAAGACAGGAAGACCGCCACAACGTTGGACATCTTAATATTAATAATTGACACCCTGATTGACACCTTTAGGTATTTCTTAAATTAAGATTTGGGACAGAGTCGGGCATTAAAAACTTGTAGGTACAATAATTGATTTCTCAATAAATCAGCGAAATATTACTTACCACAGGCCTTCTCTCAGAATGAGAGGGCTTGGGCTCATAGTTCGGATGGGTGTGCAGGTTTCCTCACTATGTTTTCCTTCACCGAGAAGTTCGTGATAAATTACAATTGTAAAATCGTACATTAATTGTAAAAAACTCCAAGGTGCGAGCCGAGACTCGAACCCACTACGTTACTAATACTGCATACTAGTATACCGCAGTGAAGGAATATGTTATTTTATAGACAGTGAATTATTAACACAAGGTTCATAAAGGCTTATTAATTTCATGGCAGTTGCATTGTTTTCTCAATCACCTCATATTTGGCCTCTAAAAGAAACATACAAATATAAATTAACCAAATAAAGTTACTAGTTTTTTAAACTGTGATTTTAAACTTTGCGAAAATACTGTTACGTTACAGAATCTATCGTATCTAACTTGATTGATTATGAACCTTAACTCGATCCGTTAAAGTTCCTAACTACTTGAATAACACCATGGTATTCTGGTTAGAGAGGTTGACATAGAATAGATGATACTAAGATGGTTCACATAGGTTGCAAAAAAAATGCCATGTGCAGAAATCATAAACAATAAATAAATAATTATAACTAACTTAAAAAAGTTGAAAAACCCCCGACATTGTCATTTCAAAGTTCAGTATTTCAAAAACGGGTGAACCGATTTTAATGAAGCTTAGCTAAGAACCATACTCGATTAAACTAGCTTTCGATTAAAAAAAATGCATTGAAATCGGTCAATCTGTTTGGGACCCTATACATCTCCTGCTCAATTAAAACGTGCCAGTAAAGTAAAGTGTTCTGGTTTTGCTGTTCTAATAATTACTTTTTACACTTGTTTCTAAAGTGCGTTATTTTTTTTCTCTCTTAATCTTTTAATGACAGAGTGAGGTTTCTTTGTGTAATTTGTCTGTGGTTACGTATTGTAAGAGCTAATGTAACTTGAAACGAAAAAATGACTTTGTGCCAAGTTTCTTGCGGCGCATTCTTCTTGGCAATCATGGTCTTTCCGAAAGCGCTGGTAGACTAAAAAAAAATACGTGTAAAAGACCATTCAACTGCCTATTTGCTGAATAAAATTTTGAATTTTGAATTTTGAACCTATGATGCCACAGACAGATACACAGATACACATGTTAAACTTATAACACCCCTCTTTTTGGGTCGGGGTTAATAAAAACTAGTGGCTCTTTGAGCTGTACCTCGTGAACTCATTTTTTTTATTTCCAAAAAACTATGGTAGGTACTGTAGGTATGGTATGGTAAGGACGTACTGAACAACAATTTATTTACATAATAAAAGCAATTTACAATGACATTAAATCTAAGCTTAAACTAAATAAACTAAAACTTAAAACTAAATAAGGCCCCCGTGGCATGGTGCCCAAAAGGCTGGCAGCGTTGCCTCGCTGAATAGCGATGCTGATTCTTTGAGAGAAAACTGTTAGCCCTTTGGTCACAGGTTGCATCGACTAAGCGCTTTTGCAACTCTGAAATAAGCATGTAAGCGCCGGGACCCCATGGACCCATACTCAAGGTACCTACTTATGTCATGTCTCCATAGAAACGTATCCCCCTGCTTCCTCACCGTTAAAGCAACTCACAGTTAAGTCGAGTGGACAATCTTGCCTGTTAACACTCTGCGTTACATTCCTAATCCATCGGTTAACGCAGACTAACCTTTGCCTGCGTATTCGGCATACTTCGGTATTTCACTGACTATGGTGTCTGGCGCTTTGCTTTGATCCCTGCGTAGGAAGATTTGAAAAAAAATGGATGGTTATTGAAATGAGATACTGTCATACTGTGTATACTCAGGCCCGAGCACGCATACCCTAATCCTGCGTAACGTAGCGTTATCATATCGATATCGAGAAGGTTCATACAAAATTTTAGTTTTAAATACGCTCACGGACGGGCGCTGTTCCAAACGTCACACAAATTTCTCGATAACGTTACTACTCGATTACGTTACGCAGGATTCCAATATTCGTACTCGGGCCTCTGTCTCTATTGTAGGACGAGCCTATCTATTATTTAAAGGGCTAGCACCAGTAACAACGCACCTGTGATTCCCTTCGTGTTGCGGATGTTCATGGGCGGCGGTGATTGCTTTCCATCAGGCTACCCGCCTGCTTCCTCCCCCACCCTCATACAAACAAATAAAAATATTATAATGTATAAAAATATTGATTCGGCTTTCAGTCTGCGTAGCTCTACCTACCCATCGATGACGAATATGCACGTCGTTTTTATATGTACACTTGTTATGTATTTGTTATATGCATTCGCAGGCTTTTTATTAATATGACGGTACACGCTGCATTTTGTGAGGCTTAACGCACTGAAAAGTCACGTACAGTCAACCTCGACACAGGTCTAAAAATTACTAATAAACTTTAATTACTTATTTATTTTGTTCATTACGTATGAACTTGTTATTTTGTCAGCCAGGTTATTTTGAATTTGAGTTTTTTTAGGTAAAACACATTGTACATTATGGTATAGCGATAAGACCGCCTATTTGTCTACCATACCTGTTTTTTTGTAACCTTGTACTGTTTTGTGGTGTTCAATAAAGAATATTTGTATTGTATTGTTGTATTGTATCCAAGAAAACGATAAAACAGCCAACGCAGAGAACGACAATGGCAATAAGAATAAGAATGCTTTGTTTGCCAATATAAATAGATAAATATAGGTACAGTCAGTAGCAGAAGTAGCTAAGCAACCGAAGCGGTCACAATGATCTGCACAATGACTATAACAATAGAGCCGTGCTTAGATCATCGTGAACGCGTCGGTTGCTTAACTACTTCTCCTGCTGACTACTGCTACTACCAACCAACTGAATCGTGACCCATTGTGGAACTTTATCGTAGAAAATGCCATGGTAATTTGGGGAGGACTCCAATAGAGAGATCTCTCTCCAGGCAGATGTTATGCCTGGGGACCGAAGTCCGAAGGAAGAGAGTTGGAAGTTGTATTTATGCAACCGACTTGAGAAACTTCGTTAGTGCGGTGTAGAATAGTGACGTAGAACAGTGACGTCACTCGCGTGTGGCGCTAGGGTCGCTACAGTAACAGCATTGTCTGTCAAGGAAAATCATTATGACACTTACTGTGAGAACGTCCTACGCTGGGTCAGGAATCCAATGGTTTGACTGGACACAGTGATGCGGTGCAGTAGGTATTCATTTCACACAGCAAACAACATGCAAATGCCGAACAAAAAAAAAACTATCAATCATGTATTGTTTCTTGTACTCGTAAATAAGGCTGAGTGTACACACAGCGCAGATAATGACAGGCGGAGCGCGCCCTGTAATCCCGGATTACACCGGGCGCTACAATCGCGTCTGTCATATTTTATTTACTGTCTGTTTACTGTTTATTTATCAATCAATGCATATTTTTTGCGGGTGGTAGGACCTTGCGTGAAGTCCGTTCGGATCGCTACCACCATCTTAAGCAGCGGTGCTGGCACTGTTGTGTTCCGGTGTGGAGAGTAAGGTAGCCGGTGTAATTACGGAGAGGCATTTCATCTTAGCTCTCTAGGTTGGCAACGCATCTGCAAACTCCCCGGCGTTGTGGGTGTATGGGCATTGGTGATCACTTACTATCGGGTGGCCCACTTGCTCGTTTGCCTTTCTTGTCGTATAAAAATATGTAATATTGAATAAAGCCCGTCTAAGAGTCGAATACACTCAACATAGTGTAGGTTGAGTTCAGCCAGACAGGTTTCCGACTAATTCGTAGTCCCTGTTGGGAGCGCACGCCTTAGCGGCAACGAAACGAATACTCCTGAAAGTGTGAATCCTGAATGATGGCCCAAAGATTTAAAATTTGGTGAGAAAAAGCAGAAATATAAACAGCTTTCGCCCTTTTGTCTCTTGACAAAAGGGTGAAATCTTTTTCGGTCGAACTACTTATAAATATATTAAAAAATAAACTCTTTCCTACGTAGTCTCGTCATCCATCAAAAACAAAAAACAGTGGATAAGTATTATAACAACGTCACTTCAAAACATGCCTTTGAAAGGTTGTTCGTCATTTGTCAGACAAAACGCAAATATATGAACTTCTCAAACGAAATATCAAAACGCCTGTGACAACAGCATAGCCAAAGAGATTTGATGGGATAAAAAATACTATCACCAACATCCAGCGAAAACACATCCAACATACATATAGAAAGTTATACTTCCTCTCCACATCAAATTAAACAATACCATTGTTTCCACATAACTAGTTTTAACAAGTACGTATATGTACAAACGGGGTGGCAGAGTTTTTTTTTGTTTAAATCAATAAATAAAATAAAAAAAATGTCTTTTAACAAAGGTGTAGTTTTAGTGTTATATGGACGATGAGTATTTTCTAGTTGAAACGCGTCGAGGTGTAGTGGAGGATATGCGTTTATAATAAACACGCAAAATCATTATTTGATGATTCGGCGGTGGGATGAGAGAGGAGGCGGGAGGGTTGGGCAGGCCCTCACACCACAGTCATCGGGGAGACTGGGGAAGCTGCATCGCTGCAGCCCATCAGTGTGCCGGGCTTGGCTGCTGGAGACGCGTGCATTTACCAACTCACGCATCGCGAAAAAAACACCTAAAACAAAAAAAAATTTAGAAAAATCCAATAAACAAAAAACGGCCTAAAATAATTCCAAAAAAGAAAAAAACCAATATTTGGTTCCGAAATTTTTTGAGAAAATTCCCCTTCACGCATGCGTTGAGCCAGCCCACACATTCACGGAAGTTTAATAGTTTTTATGCAATAGACGTTATTAGCTACTCACATAATCAGATAGTTTTAAGTGATTAAACCACAGTATTCAGCAACACTTGAACTTACAATAGACTAACAACCAGTTTTTGTTTCCACAACTTAGTGTTAAGAGCAACTAGAAGCAGTTCGTCTTGGATCAGTTGCGTTGGGCTAACATCAGCGACCATCCAGGAGGACCCGCCGAAATAAACAGAAGAAGATACATGGCCAGCAGAAGAAAACCATGGTCTTCTAGAAGAACAAACAAATAAGTTAAATGCGGAAGAAGTTGAAGAAAGCCAAGATTTCGTAGCAACAGGAAATCTAGCAACAAATAACAACAGCAGTCGCCATTTGACGATAAAGAAACACGTTTTTTCGCAATAGAACAAGTTTTACTTTTATATCAACCGTTATTACAAGGAATCAATAGAAAAGAAGATTTAAGAATTTGAGTTCTTTAAGTACATTTAAACAACACTGGTTAATTTTGGAACTTTACGATTTATTTGATTGATTTTTATACGCAGACTCTCTATATATATTATCTAGTGAATAAAATTAGTGAAAGACTCTGGACTAAACGTTAAGGCTAAGTGATATTTGAGACATTTGGCAAATAAGTTTTGGAATATTTCGACCAATTTCATCACCACTCCAGGAAAGGGGATGAAAGCAAATTAAGAAACCAAAAAACTTGTGCCTTGATTTGGCCTTAAATTAATATTAAAAAAAGGTAAGATAAAATTACGAAAGAAATTCAAATATTAAAAAGTCAAATTTACCTAGTTTACCTACTCGTTAAAACGACTTCTAGATTTCTTTAATAGTACAAAATTAAGATAAAAATTAACGTTAAGAATTAGTTCAATTATTGTGTTATTTCGATACCTGTAACTTTTTATATGAGTAATTATAAAATTTAACGGGCTATACAAATAACAATAAAGACAATACTGATAGACATCTGTACAAATATACAAAATACAACCGAACAAGACCAAGAGAAAGAAGAAACGAAGAAAGAAGAGAAAACAAGAGACGAACTATCAACAGAAGCTTTACACCTAAATCCAGTTTGCAGTCTGCACGTTCTTCTATCAAGAATTTGCAGGTAAGATCATAATTTTACAAAAAACATATTTCACGACATTTTTGTCTTTAATACACCACTAAGTCTAAGTCTGAATCAAAACCAATTTTTCCCCCAATTTCAGTAAATTGAGCCGAAATTTCATCTCGTAATGATTTTTCATGTCCCTACCTACCTACAACTTTGTCTCCTATAACTACGTACGCTGCTATAGAAAACAAACTGAAACGCGTTCCAGCTCTATTTGCCTCTCTCTCGCTTTCGTGACTTTCGCGTGTATCGGTTACATCAGGTAAAACTGCAGATTTAAACTCATTTACTTCGTCATTGACGTTGTTTTTATCATTTTTCGCAGCTACTGTTTATTCTTCCTTTAATTTAGCTTAAGTTTCTTGATCTAAATCTTAAAAAACGTCGTTTTAAAAAATAACTGTCTCAAGAAAATCCATTTGTTTGCCCTAAACACGTGTTTGACGTGAACGTCGTGCACCAAACGCCAAGAATGTAGCAGAAACATTCGCCACAACTTTCGTTTTCGCCAAGTCAAGTTCAGGTTTTGCCGATGATTCGGCTTGGCTCCACTGCGCATGTGCAAGTCATCGCAGTCATTGCCCAGTCAAATTATTGATTGCGGCCATGTTGAAAACTGCGGGGAGGGGGTCATTTAGCAACGCGATAGTTTTCACAACACTCAATTATGCGGGTGGGGGTGGGGGGAATAAAAAATCATACATCAGTATGGCGGATCGGCGTTTTGTATTAAATTCTATCGGAAGGGGAATTTATGCGGGGGTGGGTATAAAATGGGGGTTATTTTGGAAATCCTTGATGAATTTTGATGGGGGTTATGGAAATGGAATATTGCGCAGTATTTAAACGAGAGGGCATTTACCATTTATGTTTTAATAGCCGTTGCTGAAGAGAATGTAGCCGTACATTATGATGATAGTTATATTGACGGTGATGCTGATGATTTTCTTTCTACTGAAAAATAAATTAAACAAAGACATGAGGTAGTTTGCTAACAAAATATTCTAAGGTAAGGTGGGTTGTATTTTTTAATTGAATTATCAACAGTAATAAAAGATCTCAATGAACATTCAGTGGAGTATCTTTCTGTTTTTTTTTTTTATTTTTTTGTTATGACGATTTTCGTCACCCACTTGTTTTTAGCTGTTACTTATAAGCATGGAAAAATTTCAACGTGTGCATCAGTACTAACTTTGGTGTAACGGTACAGCACGTCACAAGGAATGTCAAGGATCGGGGGTTCGATTCCCGGGGTTAGTCATACTTTTATGGTTAACTGTGCATTCTTGTCAAAGTAATAATAGAAAAGACGGCAGCTTCTTCAAGAAGTCTGTCTTAAGATACTTCTTCTTACACTACTTAAACCCTTGAACTCTAGTCCGTAAAGTAACCGCCACTGTTCTGCCTTCTGACAATCGTTTGCCGTCTTAAAATATTTCTTTATAGCAATTTTTCATATATATCTTTACAAGACAAGAATGAAATAAATAAATATCATGACACAATTGACATCAATTGACCTAGTCCTAAACTCATGGGTACTAGACAACGGACAAATATACGTTTATATAGATAAATACATACTTAAAAGTACATATTAAACATCCAAAACCAGAGACCCAACCAGACCAAACCAGAGAGAGAAGAGAGAGATGTAATTCGAATTCATCACACAAATCTGCTCGATCGAGAAATCACTTGCATCATAATTATTTACATTTAAAACGGTTTTTTTACTCTTCTTAATATGCCGCCGATGTGTAAAAACTGACATACCGCATATTAAAATAGTCATAAAAAAGGAATCTAATCACGTATAACTAATTACACATTTGCCGCGTCTTGGAGTATAAAACACGCGCTTTTTGCCCCGGGCTGGAACTTGACGTATTACTGGCATTAGCTTTAACGTGTTCTAAATGACACTTAGAGCTTATGTGGCAGAAAAAGTTCCATAATGATGAATAAGTACAACTCCATTGGGTTTCTTCATGATTTTATTACTGGAATGTTGAAGAATTCAAGATATTAGCTGAATACAGAAGAGTTTTGGGATGGGATTTAGAAAGAATTCTTGTTGCAATTCAATACAATACAAATTATACTTTATTGAAAACCACAAAACGGTACAAGGAGATTACAGAAAACAGGTATGGTAGACAATACTTATCGCTTAAAAGCGATCTCTTGCAGACAACCAAAATACAGAAACCAAGATGATGATTTATAATTTTGACAGGATGACGGAAATTCAGAAAATTTCGAGACATTTTAGTAGGATTTAACATGAAACTACAGTGATAGTCAATCATAGTGAAAGGTGTCGCTCACATTATATGTATAAGTTTCGGACTAATTTGAAGTGCTGAAAGTTCAGCAGAGTAATATTTTTGCCTTGGTACCTAGGTAGGCACAGTGAAATTTTAACTGCTCAAGCTAAATTTGAAAGAACAATAATATTTCAAACAATATTTGTAATGGTAATCAAGGAAGATTTGGGACATTGGTCCATATTTACTTTAGTGAACAAATTTCACACTCTTCGACGTTGTCTTAGTTTTAAAACTTTTGAATAACCTACCTAACCTACATAGTTACTAAGTAAATTTTCTGCTTTTTTTTCAAATGTACTGCTTTTTTGTGTGTTAGTCGAATTTGTGTTAGTAAATATCTCTCCCACTCTCTCTGTTTCTCTCAAAGCCCTGGAAAAATTCCGATCCGTTACAACATACACAATACTACCCGTTTTTGTTAATCTTGGCCACAATTATATATTTCATCCAGCATTAGCTATGATATAGTATGCACGATTCACAATCGCAGCTGGTTTCGCCATCGGTATGCGTATGCGCATTGAAGAATGTGTTCTGGGTAAAAACTCCTTGTCAGCTACAGGTTGCTGCAACAGGGTAGTAACTCTACTTTATTTTATTTTTATTTGTGTTGAATGGGACATAATTTATTTGCGAGGCATGGTGCCCAAAAGGCTGGCAGCGTTGCCTCGCTGAATAGCGATGCTGATTCTATTAATCTTAACTAACATTATAAATGCGAAAGTAACTCTGTCTCTCTGTCTTTCTGTCTCTCCGTCTGTCTGTTTGTTACCTCTTCACGGGAAAACCGCTGCACCAATTTAAATGAACATTTGGTAAGAAGATAGTTTGAATGTTGAGGAATAACATAGGCTACTTTTTATTCGGGAAAATGATATGGTTCCCGCAGGATAGCGATAACCGAAATCTACGCTGACGAAGTCGCGGGCAATAGCTAATTCTTTATAAACTTGACATCTATTTATTCTATGGTGACTATCAAAGCTCTGTGATTTGGCATAGTTAAAGTTTAAATGGAGAAGAAGAGTAAACGGCGGGAATGAATAAAGTTAAGATTAACGGATGACTCACTTAATATAGTCTAGTTTAGCCCGACATCATCAGCCTATTTACGTCCCACTGCTGGGCACAGAACTCCTCTCACAAAGAGAGGGCTTTGGTTACAGTTCCCACGCTGACCCAGTGCACATTGGGAACTTCAAACACACAGTTGAATTATTTCGTAGGAGCATGCAGGTTGCCCCACGGTGTTTTTCATCACCGAAAAGCTCATGATAAATTAAAATTATAATTTCGCCGATTTCGTACGCGTAGGTAGGTATTGACCTATATATTTTTTGGATGATAATTATGTCAAATTAGTAAGATGATCCCAATGGTATGGTCATTGTAGTTACCGATATAGAGATAAGACTTCCATGCATCACGGTCCTGTGCTGTGGATTCAAGAAAGTAAATAATATGGTCCAAATATTAACGTAGAGCTACATCACATGCAAACTCGTCCCATCGTTCGTCCAGCGTCAATTTTCTAACTCCATTAAGTGCTCAGAGCTTTTTGTCAAAGAAAAATGTTTCTTATTACATTACGACGTCGTGCCGACGTGAATGTTCGGCGTGCGGAAGTGTCGTGACGTTCGATTTTGACGGCTTCATTCGCCGTGACACGACACGGCACGGTTCGGAGGAACTCTGAATTTTTTAGGCACCAACACAAAAAGAGGGTTCTAAGTTTGACGTGAGTATGTTTGTGTATGTGTGTTTTTCTTAGGTTTTTTAAAATCGAAAGCTAGTTTAAAGCTATTTTAAAAGTTAAAGCTAGTTTGGGGTTTTTTCAATTTTCTAATTTTAAGTCGTTGTCTGATCAATTATCTAACGGTGGTTACAAAGTAGAAACATTGGAAATAAAAAATAAAAACATTCTGACTTCCTCCTATTTTTCGAAGTCAGTTAATAAATCAGATTTATCGTTTTGTAAGGAGAGGGAGAACAACTCATTTTTCTGATGTTTTGACAGGGGAAAGTTTTGCTCACTTTAAGTATGATGCAAGTATATCTATTTATCTTTATAAGTATGTTTATCCGTTGAATAGTGTACCCGTAGTACAGGCTTTGCCTAGTTTGGGACTGGGTTAATTAGTTTCAATTGTCCCATGATAATTATTTATTTATATTTATTTATTATTATATCGGAACACCCAAAAACTCCGATAAGTCATATATAAACGAATACTTTGGTGTATACGATTTTGAATATATAGGTTAGGTTAGGTTTGTTTTATTAAAATAAAAAAATATTTTACAACTATGGCGGAACTTGGGCTCTAGGTTGGCAACGCATCTGCAAACCTCCCGGGGTTGCCGGTGTCTATGGGCAGTGGTGATCACTTACCACCAGGTACCATCTGCTCCTTTGCCTTCCTTTTCGTACAAAAAAAAAATTGCGTTCGGAATACTGAGAATTTAGACGATATTTCGGAATTAAGTTTTCCGTATTTGTGTAGTGTACACATTATTATATTATTGTCTATACCAAATCATTACAGGGGTGTTCACTATTTGGGTAGTTCTACTAGCGTTTTAACCACTATCTTACCCTGTCGCATATATTGAAGAAACAAGCCACACTTAGCGAGATTTTTATAAATCGATTCAGTGTGCTTGCGATACCATTTCAATTTATTAAAATCTCGCGATAATTGTAGCTCGTTTCTTCATTATATGCGGCGGGGTAGTGATAGCGGTTGAAAAGCTAATAGAAACCCATTTGTCCATAGACGAATTAAATACACCATAATTTACGTTTTCTAATATATACTTACTTACTCCCGATTGTAACTCAAGTGTGCGTAGGAGTTGAATCGCAACGATGCCCTTTCACACGGTTTCTAGCTAACGCAACCATTAAATTTGAAAGTTGAAAAAAAAAACAACTTTATTTAGGAAGACAACATGTTCTTTTTTTTTAAATGAAATGTTCTCAAGATAATTTTAATTTATGCTAGTAACATTGCAGTTACTGTAAAAAAAAACCAACCTGTCATGTTTTTAAACAGCAACATAAGTACTTATTATTAAGGTTCTATCGTACTTTATGTAATGCCCATAAATTCTACATTTTACCTATTTATAGAACCCGGATATAATCCAGTATCCATGACACTAATAAACGGTAATTTAAAAGAATGTGTAATCCTTTTTTTCTGGAATATTGAAATTTTACTGTTAGCTACTTAGAATCACGAGTACTGTTGATTTTAATACGTGAAAAAAAGTGTCCCAAAATATTGTAATCCATTTCGTTACCCTTTTCAAATACACTTACCTTAATGAGAGTAACGGAATGGAAGTACAAAAAAAGTACGAAAATTTTGGGACACTTTTTTTTCACCTACTAATTAAAATCGATAGCGCTCGTGGTTCTGAGTAGTTAAAAACATAATAAAATCCAAAATCCGGAAAAGAAGTGAGTGTGCAACTTTTTTTTAATAGACCCAAAACCGACAAACCCGAAGCTTTCAAAATCAGCATTTAAATTTCGAAGCGATTCCAACTGGCCACACAAAGTAAAAGTCGCCAGCAACAAAACTGTTTAATTCCCCAAAACCAGTACTAAAACCCAAATAGCCTTAAAATCTCGTTCCCACACAAGTGCCTTTCGCAATCCCTTATATTTATACCACAATATATCTCGAAGATTTCTAACATTCAATGTCCTAGAAACAACGCACGCCTACAGACACCATTTCTTTCTACAACTATACCTAGCTAAAATTCATAGCGAAATAAGTATAAGAACTCGCTTCTAAAAAACTTTTGTCAAAAACGTAACCCCCTCAAGTTTTTATACAAAAACCACCCATAATACTACAGAGTAAAACTCATTTTGAATTGCGTTAGGGATGGAGTTAGGTCGTTTGGCGTCGTGTCTATCGTTTCTGCAGGCCAATGCACGATGCATACAACTAACTAGTGATGGGGTAGGGTTGTTCTTTGAGAGAATGTACGTCAACGATGGTTGTTTCTAAAAAAATAACCGTTATTTCGTTGTAACCATGGAAAATTGCAGTACATGTCTTTGATTGGTTTGACAAAAGCAAATTCGTCCCGATTCTTTGATTTAATTCACTTTTAAGCCCTTATTCAACAATTTCATTAAAATTTTAATTAAATATGCACTTATAATGTAATTGTTGTTTCGGTACTATGAGTCGAAATGTTTAATGATTTGCCGTTCAATTTGCAGTTGGCAATTTTATGTCGTATCCTGCCTTGATTGCATAAAATTTTATTTCTGGCAAACTGCTTTTCATCTCCACAGGCGAGGTGATGTTGTTAATTTTAGATACTTACTTATTCGTTATGTTCGTATTTTATTGTGAGTAAACATATACATTTTAGTGAAATAAACACGTCGGTCCATACTCGACTGACACTCGAGTGAACTGTTTATTTTACTATGATCGAATCTAATGGTAGTTTCGTGTTAAAACTCATATTCAAAGATATTTGTTTTTACATATCGCTGATTCTTGAATTATTGTAATAGTCGGTCCTTTTTGTGTCATTTTAATGTTATTGAACACAATTAAAATGTAACAAAACAATTATCAAAATAATGATATTTTTTCAACTCAAAGTTCAATTTTTAATTTATAAAACCGTTCACAGCTATTATTTGAATTAGATTAAAAAAACTAGAACATTACATTTACATTTATGAGACACAAATCAAATACTCTACTAATTAATAATATTTTATTAATAATTATTAAATTTTTGAGACCTTAGATAACTGTGTACTGAAAGAACATTTGGTTCAAAACTTTACTTCAAACAGTTTATTTAAACCAGAAGCACTACGAAACAAATGTCATAAAAATGCCTGCAGCTACTCGTTTTACTGTTGAATTGCCACAGAATTAATGACCAGTCCACAAGAACATTGTCAAAAATAACGCTTCGTTAATATTAACGCTGTTATAGCGAAATAACGCAACGTTAAAAAACTGCCACGTTTCGGCGCTCGCGCAGAGACGGTGCCTGTAAGCGCTCAATATAGGCTAAAACATATTATTATATGCAAGACGTTTCTTGTACTACGCGAAAATTAGGGTTGCCACTATTTCTATTTCAATCGTCTATTTCAGTGTTGCAATAAAATAGTTTTAATTAATCTAATTTTGGTTATTTGTGAATAATCTTAAGAATCAAATTCTAAAGTCGATCTTTGCTTAGCCTATGCCCTAATGTTTTTTTAATGTCAAAATAAGTTCCTAAAAAGGGTTTATTTATTATTTAATTTGCAATATATATTTTTTTATATTTGGTTACTTTATAAATCCTATTGTTTATCAACAAAAGTCAAATAAGAAAAACACAAAATTGATAAGTTATTTTTAAGACTCTATTTTTTGCCACAAAATGTTCTTAGCGAAATTAGTTTTTCTTAATGGTTAAACGAAAAATCAAATCTAAATTCCTTAGACCCCATAGGTCAGAGGCCTGCGTCTAACGCTAGCTCAACCCTACGCCTGCAGGCAAATATGAACGAATGTAAGTTGACTTAGAATAAGTATGTTCTGCAATCGAGAGCTAGCCAGTGTTAGATCATAATGTGTTGAAACAGCATGTGCGGCGCCCGTCGAACAATGAAAACAAACCGAATTAAAAAAGAAAATTAAAAAGAAAACGACTTTCTCAAACCATGACGTGGCGAACGGGATTTTTGAATTTAGACCGCGCGACCCGACGCGCGAAAATGTGACTTTTAAAATTCGAATTCGTTTTTCTTAAAATTCGTTTGTGTTCTTTTTACAGTGACTGCTTTTTTATCTTTAATGGTATATAAAAATAGTAATTTAAATACAGCCAGTACTGCGTGAAATTGAAAAAAAATAAAAAGTTTGAAGTTGCGCAACGCGTTAAAATTGTGTGTTCGCGATAAGGATTTTCGCGGTAAATTCTAAAAACTCTTCATAAAATTCTGTGAACTTTAGCAATTACATTTTGCTAAAGATCAAAGTGACTTTAAATATACTTTTAAAAGTGTAAGACGAAAAAGTGTGAGGAAAGGTTTGTTGTGCTTTATTTTATGTCTAACTTTATTTGAAAGCTTTTTTCCTAAATAAATTGTTAAAAATAAGTACTTTCTAATGCTCTTAAGGTTTTTAAGAGGTCAAATGGCCTTGTGTGTTCGACGCTGCTGCATTCGTTTTAAAATTTGCGCAATTGCTCGTTATTTGTGTAAAGTATCGAGTTTCTTAATATACGACAAATACTTACGTTGTATGTGGACGTTTTCCTTTTTATTATTATTTTCTAAAGGTTTCTATGGCTTTTTACACACTCACCGTTATAATGAATCGCCCACCTATTTTCCTGATTATTGTGAAAACTGTTATTAATCAACGAACGCTTTTACAATAAATAGTGAAAAATAGTTAGGCGATTAATGTACCGGTGAGTTAAACTTAGATACTATTGTTATTAGAAAATAAAATAAAATAAATAAATCAAAACAATGTTTCAGGCGGGGCTTAACATAATCATTCTGAAATAAAATACGTAATCTGATCATATCTTCGTGTCTGTAACTTAAGTTCAAATTGAACTGTAAAGCTTTATATTTTGCAGTTTATTCATGCTAATAGTTGAAAATTAAAAATTAATCTCTCGTACAGCTGCAAAGTCAGGTCCTTTTATAAGGCACAAAGATTTTTAATTTATTTAAAAAATAGTTCGAAACAATTTAAACAAAATCTTTATAGCTTTCTATTCACATGATTTACAAAGAAAAATAATCGTTAAATTAAAACTTGAAAGTGTTTCTAAGGAATATTTTCGTCTGCTTCGAATTTTGGAAAATATTCTAATTTGTAATTTACAGTTTTAAAAAAGTAGGGCCATGTTGTCAATTGTAGACGAATTTAATAAAATGTATATCATTTACTCAATTTTACCTTGAGATTGATTAAGCATTTTAGTTATTTAGCTCTACGCTGGCAACGCATCTAAATATCTATGGACATTGGGATTACTATTTCCATCTATAGAATACGTATAATTTCGTCTCTTGTTAAAAAAACGCATCTCTTTAGCATTTCTTTTCATTTATTAGCTATTGATTTTATCCCTTAAATATGAAAACAGAAACAGATGTATGCGAAATGAATATAAAAATAACTTATAAGTACCTACTATTAAAAGTCACTAATTACCTATGTAGTTACAAAATCTCTACTTACAGATTATTTACCAGCAAAAATACTTAATCAGCCGTCCTTAAACTGTTCGTTATTATTGCCTAGAGTTTATTTTCGGGGTGAAGACTTAGAAAATATTACTCTGACTCATAGCTAATTTTTCATTATGAATAAACAGTATACCTACAGTATTTTACAGCGTAATATTAATGAAATATTCAAACCAATTCAAGTAATTACTTAGTAGTACGTACTTAGATTGAATATTTCATTAATTTAATTTGATTTCATTGACTTGATTTGATTCAGTAATTGAAAAGGAAATGAATTAAATGAGATTGCGATATATTAAAAGCTGTCACATTTTTACGGAAATACGTACATTATAGCAACATTTTTTCCAAAAAAATCTTGTTTTTTTATACAACGAGGAAGGCAAGCGAGCAAGTGGGTCACCTGATAGTAAGTGATCACCACTGCCCATAGACACCCGCAACTCCGGAGGGTTTGCAGATGCGTTGCCAACCTAGAGGGCTAAGATGAAATGCCTCTTGTGCCCGTAATTACACCGGCTGTCTTACTTTCCACACCGGAACACAACAGTGCAAGCACTGCTGCTTAGCGGCGGGATTAACGAGTAATATGGTGGTAGCGATCCGGACGGACCTCGCACAAGGTCCTACCACCCGCGAACCTCTTGTTCCTCTTTTAACCGTTTATTTCTGTCGTGCCTTATCATTTCTATCTATAAATGGCCGTATATTTGTAAAAAAACCATAATATTACTGATAGCACTTATAAAACACAAGGCAATAATATAAAAATAAAAATATTGCCAACACTTACCGACAAATGGATGAACATACCTATAAAAAAATGCTCTCACTCTTTTGAGTTTGACAATGTCACAGTCAATATCGTCATAAACGTCGTTACTATGTTTTTTATAGTGACAAGACAAGGGCAATGGATCTAGCTTAACGTAGAACTGGAGTTAGGTCCTTTTAGAATAAGTACCTCGTAATAAATTAATTATGAATCCTAGTGAAAATTTTAGACTATCGTTGTGCTCCTCTTTCCAAACAGAATACAGATAGACATAATGAAAACGGGATATTGACCGCGATTACCTTATAGGTTTGATGAGCTCCCGATATTTCGATGCAGTTGCATGCATCATGATCACGGGCAAACTGACGGAACGAGGGTAGACACTAATGTTGCGCAGACCGGGCTCTGTCTACCCGCATTTTTGCGCGCCGACTGCGCGCACTGCCACTACTATCGGTCTAGTTCTCACTTGTTACTCGATTTAAGCACACAACACTTACGATGTCACTACGCGTACCCGAAACTGATTCTGGATAAGTCTTGCATAACGAAATCACCGGATTCCAGACATTTGACAACTTAAACCCATCCTCACGGTTAAATTTTTTATGTTTCTTAATCTCAACCGCTTGTCTCACCAGTCTTGGTATATAATGGCGTTCTGTCGAAATGATCTTAGGGCTGTGCAACTCAATCCAGTGATTTGTCCCCGACTCAATGAGGTGTTCAGCAATGGCGGATTTGCGAGTGTCGTTATTTTTAACTGCGGCTATGTGCTCCGTAACCCTGCAGGCGATCGTACGTTTGGTCTGCCCTATGTAAGAGCTGCCACAGCGACACTCAACCCTGTACACACCAGGTTTTTCCAGAAGCTGTGATATTTTCCTGTGAGGGGTGAAAATAGTCTTACAGAATACTTATCTAGGTTACCATCATCTTTGACTCTCAAGCTTACATCCAGAAACGCTAGAATACAGATAAATAATACTTTTAGTCTTTTTAAATGTTAAATCTTGCCAATTATAATCTGAAACATAACTAGTCCAAAGAACTACCGGTGCAACAGACAGACACAGCTGACCAGTGGGAGGAATTCTCACAGCAAAAATCATTAGGGAGAGAACATTGTAATTTATCGACTTTTCCAGTTATCAATTATTTTATTTAGTTCAAATTGAACACAAATGACATGACATGCAAATGACCAAGAGCGGATTTGAAGTAGCTATTACTAGATTAATATGGATATGAGTGGCAATAAAACAAAATTAACTTAACTTATCGGAACAAAAAGACAAAACCGACTTGGAAAGCTTTTGTAATTTTTCGACAAAAAATATTCATTTACTTAATCTTTATTGCACAAAATATGAATGTTACAGAATAATGTTAATAGTCGATAACAAGCGAAGAGTCGATTCGATAACATCGATAACTGTAATAGTCGATAAAACTTATGTTCAATCCTTTGTGAGGTTTGATTTCTGCTATGAACTGTTCCGCTCCTTGCTTATAACATCCCTCTATTTTCATTGGGGGTTAAGAATAAGCGAAGTACTAATACGTACCGACATAGCCCGAAGAATTGCGAAACTTAAGTGGCAGTGGGCGGAGCACATTGCTCGCAGGACTGATGGCCGATGGGGTCAGAAGGTTCTCGAATGGCGTCCGCAGACCGGGAGACGAGCTTTCGGTAGACCTCCAACAAGATGGAGCGACGACCTGGTAAAGATCGCGGGACCGCGGAGGATGCGGAAAGCACAAGACCGGTCTGAGTGGAGAGCCGCGGGGGAGGCCGCCGGCCAGCAGTGGACGTCTTTCGGCTGACATGTTGATGATGATGAAGTACTAATACTATAACGAAACTATCGAGACACAGACTATTAAAGATTTATGTCTAACTAGCTGTTGCCCGCGATTTCGTCCGCATGGATTTCGGTTATCACTATCCCGCGGGAACTATACAATTTTCCCTAATAAAAAGTAGCCTACATTATTCCTCAATATTCAAACTATCTTCTTACCAAATTTCATCTGGATTGGTGCAGCGGTTTTCCCGTGAAGAGGTAACAAACAGACAGACAGAAAGATAGAGTTACTTTCGCATTTATAATATTAGTTAGGAAGTTAGGATTAGTTAGGATGCTTAAGTTTTATATGTATAAAAGTAACAGTGCAACGGTGCAACGCATTCTTGTCATTGCGGACTTATGTAACACAGTTTTAAAGCAACCCGTTCGCGTACGTGAGAGGACATCTTTGCGCTTGTTTCCATTATATACAGAATAAAGCATGCAAATTACTTTGATCACAATTGCACGTAACAGGTCAAATGAAAATGAAAAAGTTTATTTGGGGTTTTGACAGGGTTATACAGACGAGGTTGGAGCCTATTAAGCAAAAATATGCTTGTGTCAGGAGACACCGCTCCTCCATAACAATAAATGGTAGTTTTCCATAATAAACTGGGACTAAACTATACTTAATTAAAATAAATCAAACTAATCTTGCCTTGAGATTTACATGAAATAAGATTGTCTCGAGTTTTTGTGTTAATAAATAAAAATAAAATAAAAACAAAACAAAAACAAAATCCAAGCTAACTTGGCTGTTATGCCCTAAATAAATGTAATGGCGCGCACGGTGCGGTGTGATGAAAAACATAGTAATGGCACGCACGGTGCGGTGTGATGAATAACATAATAAGTTTCAAGGGCCGTACGGGAATCACGAACCTAGGCTCTGGAAGCTTCGTAGTAATTCCTTACTTACCGCATTTAATATACAATGTACTATTGCACATAATAATCAAGTATCATGAACACGCTAATTTATAAATACTAAAACCCGACCACGGGAACAAAAGTTTTATAAATTCTGGGCTCATAACTTCTCAAAATTATTTACAATAAAAGCGACAAACCTGACCAAGACCAACACCTGACATTACAAAAACATTAAACAAGACTGCAATTCCAGGAAACAATTAAATAGGTGTACCCTATGTCACTACCACAACTGAGACGAATCCAATGACACCTCATACGTTGAAATTCGTCAAACAGTTTAGGCTGTAGAGTGTGCCAAAGAATTAGATATACATACATACGTTCGAAAATGACCCTCCTTCGGCAGATGAAAGAGCTCGCATTGGAAAAGACAAAGACACAGGCAATGTTTTTTGCCACCGTGATCACGGGTCGTTGGTGTATTAGTAGGTATTTATAACGTACGCCGTGTAACAATGGAAACGCGCCCAACACCGGCTAGCTCAACTCGCAAACAATTTACATACATTTCAATAAAACTAGCAACGCTTAGGTGGAAAAATTCTATAATGTTACCAAGAATCGGCCAGAGATTTCTCGATAATGCAAACCGGTTCGACGGAACTTAGAAACAGCCTGTGATTAGGAAAAAATATTATGTACCCAGAGGCAAAATTAATCGGCCACCATTTTTTCCTTGATTAATGTAAAAACTGTTATTTAAAAAAAGAATACTTACAATAAATAGTAAAAATAGGGTGGGCGATTAATTTTGCCTGTGAGTATAATATAACATACAGTCGTGTTTTTTTTAAACACGTCGGTTTTTGGCGGAAAATTTAGATATCTCACTTTATTATACAAAGTATTTATCTATCTCGTAGGTATTAAGGCCTTATTCATAAACGTCACTGAAGCCTCCATTAACTAAAATAGGTTTTGTCTTCTTCTTACAAACGGAAATGTCAATGTGACAAAAAAGGACAAACGAACTTTAACGGTATTTTAGTCAAAATAGGTTTATGAATAACAGGGTAAGTGTCTAGATTGTTATCTATTTATAATAAACCTCATTCAGACAAACTTACCTAAATGTTTATTTATTTATTTATTGCACAGTACATAAAATTAACTTAAGTTAACCTGGGTACTACCCTGTAAGGGCGTGGCAATATAAATATACATAAGTATTATACCTTTACAGGTAACAATTAAAATCTAAACAAACTAGCTGACACTGCCTAACTAGTAACACGTCAGCTATTAGTTAGGTAATTAGGTAAGTATAAGTACTTTTCATTTCACAATGTATGCAACAACATTTAAAATGTATAATTATTTATAACCCGTGTATTGTTGTGAGATCATATGTAGATTTATCTAGTCTGGCACAAGGCAGCTTAACAAAACATGCCTTTCATAATATTATGGGATTTAAAATAAGAGGTTACACCCGAAAATTCCAAAGCCTATTTTCTGCTGAACGAAAACTTTGCTGTACACGATTTTGAAAATATAGGTAGGTTAAGTGAGGTTCGTTTTTAATATAATTAAAAAAACAATTTGAAACTACGGCGCAACTCAGCGTTCGGAATACTGAAAATTCGGACAAATGATACTTCGGAATTAAGTTTTTCGTATTTATATAGTGTACCGAAAAATACAAGACGATCAAAAGAAGTACTAGTTCGTTTGTGGGTTAGTTTGTTATTATTATTAAACATGTTGCTTTTCGAGTCAGCCCTATTCAGTCCTGTAGTTAATTATTTTTTGAAATCACTAGATCCAAAATGGCGATATATATACCTACTCGTACGTATGTACAAGCACCGCGAGATACCCATAAAATTATCCATTCACGTATGAGAAAAACAACTATCGTGGTAATTACTAATTAGCAATTATATAAAAAGCAATTAACATAGTTAATACACGTGCCACTGACTAATAGCATCTATCCTTCTCCCTCGCTCGATGACACATTAAAAATACACCACCTGGCCAACTCGAAACAGAAAGTACAAATTTTCTGTCAATCTATTACAAAATACAAAATACATTACTACAACAACTTGACAGAACAATGATTGTTTTGGTAGCGCCGCTAAAACACGCCAATTGCTGGAAAAAGGAGACAATAGCATTGCCATCTAGTTTACAAATCGTGCAACTAGGCGGTCATAGTTCTTAGTAACAGCCGTATGCGTAAGCGCGTCGTTTTAGCTGATCTTCAGAGCTTTTAGCGTCATCATCATCATCATGTCAGCCGAAAGACGTCCACTGCTGGCCGGCGGCCTCCCCCGCGGCTCTCCACTCAGACCGGTCTTGTGCTTTCCGCATCCACCGCGGTCCCGCGATCTTTACCAGGTCGTCGCTCCATCTTGTTGGAGGCCTACCGACAGCTCGTCTCCCGATCCCTAGTGTAATCGTCATTAAAGTGTCAAATAGTTATGAGAATTGTTGGTTGTCGATCGGATATTTCATAGAAAGTTGATTTTAATACGTGAAAAAAAGTGTCCCAAAATATTGTGTTCCATTCCGTTACCCTTTTCTAATACACTTGTATGACAGTAACGGAATGGAAGTGGAATGGACGTACCAAAAATGTATGAGAATTTCGGCATTTTTTTTTCACCTATTATAATCTTAATGTATTTTTTAACGTGCGTGCGTATGCGTCCATCCAAGGTAAAAGTCTCAGTGTCCGACATTGGTGCAACAGTAAGCATCTTCAAACTAATTCGTAGCAATAAAGACGACAAGCAGGGTATATTATATTTATCTATATTTGATTGAAAGAGGGAGGCAAACGAGCAAGCGGGTCACCTGATGGTAAGCGATCGCCGTCACCCATGAGAACCAGCAACCCCAAGAGAGTCACTAGTCCGTTGCCGGCCAATTACTAGCGTGTCAATTATTGGATTTAAGATGTCAAACATTGGAACGTGTATCTTACATTCAAAATGGGAACAGGGTATAGGGAAAGCACGCTGTTTGTAACTAAAATTATCGAACGTGTTTTAAAAAAAATATTTATTTCTCAGCTGACTGGTCCAGCTGAACCTGTTTAAAAACTACATTTACATACTAGCTTGCTAACTGTACTCGATACCTATCTATCCCTGATCGGCACAGTTAGAAAAATAAATGGACAGGCGCAGCGCACTTGAAAATATAGTGTTTAAATAGGTATACTTATGTTATTTTGCAACAATGTTAGAACCGACTTGAGAAACTTCGTTTTTTTTTTATATGACGAGGAAGGAAAACGAGCAAGTGGGTCACCTGATGGTAAGTGATCACCACTGCCCATAGACACCCGCAACCCCGGAGGGTTTGCTGCAGATGCGTTGCCAACCTAGAGAGCTGAGATGAAATGCCTCTTGTGCCTGTTATTACACCGGCTGTCTTACTCTCCACACCGGAACACAACAGTGCAAGCAGTGCCGCTAAGCGGCAGGATTAGCGAGTAAGATGGTGGTAAAATTCAAAAAAATTTAAAATTCAAAATTCAAAATTTTATTCAGCAAATAGGCAGTTGAATGCTCTTTTACACGTCATTTTTTTGAGTCTACCAGCGCTTTCGGAAAGACCATGATTGCCAAGAAGAATGCGCCGCAAGAAACTTGGCACAAAGTCATTTTTTCTAAAAACAAGTTACATTAGCTCTTACAATACGCAACCACAGACAAACCACACAAAGAAACCTCACTCTGTCATTAAAAGATTAAGAGAGAAAAAAAAAAAATACCGCATTTTAGAAACAAGTGTAAAAAGTAATTATTAAAACAGCAAAACCAGAACACTTTACTTTACTGGCACGTTTTATTTGAGCAGGAGATGTATAGGGTCTCCAGGTCAAATATCTGTGAAAATTTAAATTACAAAGGGATGTATAGGGTCCCAGAATTAATACTATAATATAATACTTAATCTAAATGGCTTAGAGATGTATAGTCTCTAGGGTCAATTTAAACTAAATTAAAATCAGCAGAGGTGTAAAACGCCTCCACGGTAGCGATCCGGACGGACCTTACACAAGGTCCAACCACCCGAAAAACCCCCACCCACCCGTAAGGTCGTTAGCGCGATGACGTCATCCGCGTGTGACGCTAGGATCGCTACACGAGTATCGGATCCTAACTTACGAGCATGTATGTGTGTCCCATACAAACCGGAGTAATGTAAAACATTCAATCAATCCTCCTGTTTGAGCGGCGCGCGCGCAGCGTAAACCGCTGTTTGGCCGCCGTGCCAAAAAACACAAAGGAGTGTCTGGAGTTGAACAGTTTTGATACTTGGTGATTTTTTAACACATTTATAAACACTTTAAACCCTTTATTTGACAACTAGCTGTTGTCCGCGACTTTCGGTTATTGCTATTCCGCGGGAACTATATAATTTTCCCGAAAAAAAGTAGCCTATGTTATTCCTCAATATTCAAACTACCTTCTTACCAAATTTCATCTAAATTGGTGCAGCGGTTTTCCCGTGAAAAGGTAACAAACAGATAGACAGAAGGAGAGACATACAGAGAGACAGAGTTACTTTTGCATTTATAATATTAGTTAGGATGCATATCATGATGAACACAGACAATAAGTACGTAGCGCAAACGTCGTCTATGATTTTTTCTGCTTCATTCAAAAATATGTCATAAACCAAAGTACCTAAATGTCAAATATCATTAGCGATAGAAGTTTACTTAAAACCTTTTTGTTTTGAACCATCGTCAATATCTATAGCAGTCTTTTTGCATTTTTATTTTATTACACATTTTTAGTAGATGTAAAATCAGAGGGGACTGGAATTCAGGATTTCTCTAAAGGGCTAAGGCTGACTTAGACTTACCTGGGTTAGAGTCTAACCCGGGGTTAACTTGATGTACAATACAATACAATACATGAAGTCTTTATTGAACACCACATCATAAACAAACAAAAATAAGTACAAAGAAAATGCAAGTTAGCAATGGGCGGCCTTATGGCGGCACAATGCTGAGAGGGATCCTGTTCATCATTGTAATTTTTTTATACCTATACTGTAAGGCAACATGCAAGATGAATTGAACGAATACATACAAAACAGATTCTAAGAATGACCCAAAAAGTACCAAAACATTCCAAGCAGCTTATAAAAAGAATAAAAACTTGACTACAGCAAAAATAGACTTGCGAAAAATGAACGCATACTCATATATTTGAGAACTGAGTGGGCCAATCAGAGTGCCGCGATCTCTGTGTGTGTGGTCTTTGTTTGTAGGCGTTACTAATTTGCCTATTCTCTAGTAACGGTTGTTTTAAAATGGCGCTGGGTTTAGGAGTGGGATCCATAATGCCTCTTAAAAAAAATGCCAGTTAACGTAGAAGTATCTGTTGATTTTGATGTAATGTTAAGGAACATAATGTGTACAAATAATTCAAGAATATTTGTAATTTTATTTACAACATGACGTAAACTATTATCTATACCTATAAAACAGTACCGTGACTGACTGACTGACTGACAACGCACAGTCTGAACCACTGGACCTAGAGACTTGAACTTTGGCAAACATGTAACTTGAATATCCTAGAGGAGTACTAAGAAAGGATTTTTCGAGATTCAAACGGGATTTTTATGCGCGTACGAAGTCGCGTAGAAAAGCTAGTTTGAAATATTTCGATTCTGTAACTAGTGGCTTATAGTCGTCTCAATCACAACCAATGCGGAATTTAATAAAAAAAATTACACACAAATACATACACGTAGAACCGATGCTTTTATGAAGTATTCCCTATAATTCTAAAAGCAGAACGTTTCTTTCCTTGTTAGATTTCCTTTCTCTCAAAACTGCAAAAAGATTCAGCTCTATACCTCCCAAGTTGACACAGTTCTCCTAGCTTAGTAAAAAAATTCCATCAAAAACAGCTGAAAACTTAAAAAAAATCTCGTTGCATCTCAGCGTTTAAAAAAAGAATCAAACGTTGCACCGAAGCCAAGTGCAATACAAAAATACCCAGTAAAATTCAAGGTTGCATCGCAAAAATAACGCGGCGCATTCAGCTTCGCCCGTAAAATACTCATCTCCATTTCAGTGGCGGTGCTGAGAAAACTTTGTAAGAAAATACATTTTATCTACACAAATACATAGGAAAAGTCCTCTATAATGATCAGCATTACGACAATCAGTTTTCATCTTCAAAAACCAATACTATTTATAAATAGGCCTCAATAAAAAAATAAGCCGATCGAAAATACCAGTCGAATTCGTGACAAGTTTATTATGCCTTCGGCTTCTGAACCCATCTTCGAATTAATGTGTGTAGATAAAGTGTAATGTATGCAACTCTACATAATTAGGCCTCTTAAAACAACGCTCATGATAAAGCCTTTTTTTCGTCCCACTGCTGGGCACTGGCCTCCTCTAAGAATGAGAGGGTTTGGGCTGTAGTTCCCACGCGGGCCCAGTGCGGATTGGGAACTTCACACACATCATTGAATTGCTTCGCAGGTGTGTGCAGGTTTCCTCACGATGTTTTCCTTCACCGAAAAGCTCATGATAAATTACAAATGTAATTCCGCACATAAATTCCGAAAAACTCAGAGGTGCGAGCCGGGATTTGAACCAACGACACTCTGCTAAAGAGGCCATTGGTCAAACCACTAGGCTATCACGGCTTTTTAAACAACGCTCATGTGATCTTAATTATGAAACTTGGCCTTACATAAACTACTATTTTAGGACAGAAAATAAAAAATATTTTGTATTTACTTTATATGCGTGTTCAATGCGTTTTGTCATGTGCGCCAGGGTAGTGGGTGGACCTCAAGAATTTTAAGGAAATGTTTATAAATATACTGTACCTTCAATATACCTCAGTGCATCTTTAGTAAAATTCAGAGTATAATATAACCAATCAATTGAAAAAATATTAACTAATTGGAACCTATTTATCTTTGTGCGTTGTGCGTTTTGGTCTTTATACGTATATTGGTCCGTGTGCGTATTGGTCTATGTGTGTATTGGTCTATGTGCGTATTGGTCTATGTGCGTATTAGTCTAAGTGCGTATTGGTTTCAGTGCCCTTTGGTTGTCTTGCGATTGTAACTTAAATGAATAGGTTCCTTATGCGTGTAATGTCAAGTCAAGGACCTTGAAAAGTATAAATATAGTTCCAATACTAAATAGTATCTACACTAACTATTATTTATACTAACATGTATGCTACTTTTATTGTTTATGAGAATCATATAAAATTCGTTTATTTTTAATTCATCAAAAATATTGTCTATTAATTCTGATATGCCGTAGAAAACCCTGAATCCAAGATGTTAAAATTCAAACAAGGTGTTACAATAACAAGCAAAAAAGAAATCCCGAAAAAATACCTACGACTTCCCCAATTCGTTAATAGCACTGGCCAGCCACGCCTAGACGAATAAATAAAATTCAAAAATAGAACGAGCTTCCTGCGATTCCAATTCTAAATTTAAATTTCAAAAATGGCGGACCATCCGGCCGGCGCGGGATTTTGTGCATAAAACTGCATCGCGCATTAACCGATCTAAACATTAAAAATAGAATTCGCTAGTTGTACTCGGTTCTGGGTGCAGGCTGAAGCGATGAGCGGAGCGATTTTCATGTTTTCAATTGAAGGAAACTTAGTCTTTCCGTGTGTGAGACCCCCAGCGTTTGACAGTTGGTCTAGTACACTTTGTGCAAAGTTCGCTGGACCCCCTAATTTTCTTAGAATTGCAATATAATTATTACTGAGGATAATCCATGAAGGGATTCATTTGTTATCAAAAAAATGTGTTAGTAGGCCGTAATAAGAGTAAAATTAAAATCAGTTAATTTGCTCACCCGCGACCACTGCACACGGCGCTGGTGGTCGCGGGTGAGCAAATGCATTGTTTTTGGTCCATGAATATGGACCTCCGCAAAATAACGCCTGATTCAATCAACTAGTTGTAATAAGTCAATCAAGTCTTAAAAAAAACTTTGATATTAGGGCGCGTTGACAAAGCATTATTTTTATTTCATCATCATCATCACGTCAGCCGAAACCGTTCACTGCTGGCCGGCGGCCCCCTTCCCCCCCGCGGCTCTCCACTCAGACCGGTCTTGTGCTCTCCGCATCCACCGCGGTCCCGCGATCTTTACCAGGTCGTCGCTCCATCTTGTTGGAGGCCTACCGACAGCTTTATATTTACACAGTAAAATACCACACAAGTTTTTCACGCATCATAAACAAGATTCAGTCCATCCAAACCGCACTATACCCGCACCCTAACGAACGCCAGATTGCCTTCTTTCAGCCAGTGAAAATAAACACGCAGATATATACCAGCTCCTTGCACATGCACTGAGCGCGTGTGTGCGTGCGTGTGTGTTAATGTACGGTGTATTTTCTTGTTTGTAATGTGTTTTGATATTCGGGAGGTCACGACAGAGGGTCGAGTACGAATATTCGAATACTGCGTAACGTTATCGAGAAATTTGTATGACGTTTGGAACAACGCCCGCCCGGGAGCGTATTTGGAACTAAAATTTAGTATTTTCTTGATTTCGATGAATTCGAAAACTTCGTGCTCTTCCTACTGTTCGGTTGCCTTAAAATACGCTTATCGAACTATCCAAGTGCTCAATGAATTGGACTTGATAAAACTCCCCCGACATTATCATTTCAAAATGTAATATCTCAAAAACGGCTTAACCGATTTTGATAAAATTATATCTAAGAGCCATAGCTGGAAAATCTGCTTTCAAAAAAACCGCATTCAAATCGATTAATGCGTTACAGAATAACTAATTTTGCACTAATTTCGATTTGGTAAAGTTTTGTAAAATCAGCCTCTTGGTGATTATTGTAAGTCGAATTCTTTCCGTTTTTATCCCAAAAAAGTGCAATGTTCTCGCGGGAATAAGACAGCTATCAACAGCCAATTTCTTACAACAATCTTTCTTTTTTTACTTTTCTTGGACGAATCGCAATCGGCCTATCATTTAAAATGCTAACAGTTACCGCAACCTGCGCCCACGCATCTAACAGTCGTGACTCCGAGTTAGCCCAAGCGCTGTAATTAACTAAGCCAAAGAATAGTTAATGATGATTCGGTTAAAAGAACATGGTTAATGAAAGTCGGCATAAAAAAAAAACAATAATTGCACAAACAACCTAAACAACTTAGAAAAGTTCAAAAACCCCTCGACATCGTCATTTCAAAGTTCAATATTTCAAAAACGGGTGAACCGATTTTAATCAAAACTGTATTTGGCACTTTTAAATAAATTTTGAAGCAAATAAAATACAGCATATATATAGTATAATATACTCCTTACTGATGATATTGATAATACTCTTTGTCTGTTTGATTATTGTGAGTTGTCTGGTTTTTTGGTCTTGTTGTCATCTTCCGTCCGTGTTATTTTATTTATAATATTTTCACCTTTTTAAATAGCGCCTTATCATTATATCGTCTATTCCCGTTTATCCCCATTTTCAACAATAACAGTTTTAAAACAATATTTTTTACTTGTAGTATTTAATTACTGCCTTAATTGTCATCAGAGCTCAGTACAGTTCAGATCACAAATATACTATTATGTACCGTTACCAAGTAGTCAAAAATATCTATGCCTACACTTGTGTGCTATTAACAATGAGGTTGGTGTTTTCATAGTGTTTGACGCGATCGCTATAGGTACAAATATTTTTGACCCTGACTAAAAGTCAAACATCTCATAAGTACACTAAAATTCCAATTTAACTAGAAAACCGCGAAAAAACCCAAAGTATTTAAAACCACCGAAAAACCTATGCTAAACCGCGTAGGCGAACCTAAAGCTGCGCATAGGCACAATCCAAAATGGCGCCTAATCCTAGCCATTGTTCGAACCAGTAGAATTTCGGTTGGGCAACGCGCGCATGACTAAGCGCGGACGGGTTTGCGCGCAAAAATGTGCGCGTAGTTGTCTTTTTGTGTGTTGACATAGTTGTTGCGCGCGATCATGCGCATTTGACATGTAAGTAATGGGAATTAAAGAGACTATGGGCCTTATTCATAAACGTCACTCAAGCCTCCATTAAAATTAAAAAAATATATAATTTGAAAATTCCTTAACACTATAGAAACAATGGCAATGGAGCCACTTAGTCAGCTGTGTCTTGAATGCCTTGCCGTGCAACACTCTTAAGTCATTAGGGAGGTTATTAAACAAAACTATACACATGCAATGGGCATTTCTCCTATACATATCTGAATGACAAGAAGGCTGATTTAACAAATTTTTATACTGTGCACGCAGCTCTCCTGCGAACTTTTTTAGCGCTTCTTAAAGTATTCTGGATGGCTCTTAGTAAACAGACAAGCTTTCAAAATGTACATAGAGGCTAAAGGGAGAACTTTAAACTTTTGGAAAAGTGGTTTACAACTGTCATCAAACTGAGCACTACCTACTGCACCTACACATTTTTTCTGCATTAAAAATGCCCTCTGAACGTCAACAGAGTTCCCCCACAGCAAGAGACCGTAATTAAGAGTAGACGAGACGTAACCATGATAGGCAGTTAGCGCTGCCGCAATGGAAACAGAATTCCTAAGTTTTCTTAAGGCGAAAACAAACCTTGCCAATTTTGAACAAACTGACTCAATGTGATGTTTCCAGTTTAAATGTTCATCGATTAATAAACCTAAGAATTTTACACTATGACTTTCATGAACAGGAATGTTATTATAGTTTACATTCAGATCTATTGGTTTTGATTTATAAGAATGAAATGAAATGAATGAAATAAACGAAGTTTTATTAATATTTATGTTAAGATTATTATTATTCGTCCAAGTGTAAATGTCTGCTAATGCTTTATTTATATTCGTTTCGTACATATTTTTATCAGTTTCTTTTACTATTAAGGTCGTGTCGTCTGCAAAAAGTATACACTTCTGTGTCGTAGCTTGGGGAAGGTCATTAATGTATAATAAAAACAATAAAGGACCCAAATTACTGCCCTGTGGCACCCCTGAACCATTGACATGAAACTGTGATCTGCACTTTTTTCTTATAAAATTGTCCCCCACTGTAACCATTCTAGAGATTTCTGTGCACTGTTTTCGGTCGGCCAAATAGCTTCTTATCCAATCAAGAACATTTCCTCTGATGCCATAGGATTCCAGTTTTACAAGAAGTTTCGAGTGATTTACAAAGTCAAAGGCCTTACTCATGTCAAGGAAAATTTACGTCAAATTAGCTAAATTAGGTTTTGTCTTCTTCTTACTAACGGAAATGTCAATATGACAAAAAAGGACAAACCAATATTAACGGCATTTTAGTTTTTTTTTCGTACGACGAGGAAGGCAAAGTTAATATAGGTTTATGAAAAATAGGGTATATCACTAAAAGGCATCAGTATCGCAAAGTCCGTCAGACCCTTGGGTTGATGACTGAATGTCAAAATAAAATCATTTCGCACTTTCACATTTTAACCGAGCTTCTGAAAATATCGGAAAAACCGATGCCTCACTTATTACTGCGATTAAGACGGTTTTTAATTTAACAAAAACTGATAAGGGTTCCTTTTCAACATTTCCGTTTGGAGCTCTAAGAATGACTTTGTGCCAAGTTTCTTGCGGCGCATTCTTCTTGGCAATCATGGTCTTTCCGGAAGCGCTGGTAGACTCGAAATGACATGTAAAAGAGCACTTACCTGCCTATTTACAGTGCCTTATCGGCGTAGGTAAACAACGTGAAGAAACCCGCACACTCCTGCAAAGCAGTCCAGTGGTGTGTGTGAAGTTCCCAATCCGCACTGGGTCCGCGTGGGAACTATAGCCCAAGCCCTCTCATTGTGAAAGGAGGCCTGTGCCCAGCAGTGGGACGTAAATAGGCTGATGATGATGAATTTTTATACGACAAGGAAGGCAAACGAGCAAGTCGGTCACCTGATGGTGAGTGATCGCCACTGCCCATAGACACCCACATACAGTACAGATAAAATGTTGGCTCAGAAATAAAATAAGTGTTTTCTTATCCAACTATAAAATTAAAATTAATTTGCAATTAAATTCAATTTACTGACCATTAAATTTTCAATGATGGGTGTGAACGGTATTGGTTCGTGTTTATGATTAAGTTACTTATCAGTAATTTATTTAATTATGATGCAATTACAAGTAAACCTATATGGTTGGAAGTGGCAGTGGTAAGTCATAGTAAGAATAGTAGTCAAGTGAGTGCATTGCGCGCTGGAGAGCGACGGATACTTTGCGCATCACTTGCGGCGAGCAGTGTATTAGTTACTTGATAAAAAAAAATGAAAATGCTTGACATGTTTAGGGTTCGTTCATAATCTTATTTAAAAGTCCCTGTTGCCGATGCGGTTGTCTAAAGATCTCTATTTCACCAATTTTACAAAATGTCAGATTGCAATGACAACTCTGTGTCAATTGCTGATTTGAATTGCTTTTGTTTTGGCGCGTTTCATATTAGCAACGATGTCGTAAACTACTTGCTAGGTTTCATAATGATGTTTTATTATGTTTTTTTGTACTTTTGTTTTTATGTCATTGCCTTGTCAGGGGTGCTAGTGTTGGTTGGTCCTTTAAACTTTCTGTTTACCATAAAGCAGACAGACGGGAGGCGCCTTTGACTTATCTGCGCACTACAATTTTTCTGCCACTTTTTGAGGGGGACGAGGAACACACGTACAGCACACGTCTGCGCTCATTTAAAAATTTGTTACGTGCCTACAAACTCACACTAAAACAAAACTGTCACACAAATGCTAAAAACGCGCACACAATCAACAGACCCTGATCATTTTGATCAGACTTAATGTTAGAGTTTTGGCAGAGGGTAAATCGCGAGTTAACATTTTCATTCCTTTCCCGCTCTAAGTAGCCTAAGTACCATGAAATGAAATGAAATGAAATGAAATTTATTTACTTGCTTTAGACATGGTACAAAAGTGATGTTATAAATAGTTGTTGTGCAGTGACATGTCTAACCGGATATATTGTGCATGCAATTTTATTTTTACCTAATGATTAGTTGAAAGAATTAACCATGTTTTCCTCTCCTATTCTCAACATCATCACCATCCCCTTTTTAAGTTACGTACTGCTTTTTCGTGTGTGCTTGTTAAGAATCATGTTTGTCTCCAAGAAGCAAACAATACCGACTCTCTTTTGCAAAAAACTGCGTTTATATAAAAATAAAAACTTCATACAAAGTAGCGAGCTAGCTCTAAAGAAACAAGTATAAAGTTGCTATAGTTAGAGTAATACGATATTTCAGAGAAAAAACAGGTCGAGCGACCAGCCAACCTCGCTGTGATACTCGTTGCATAATATTCTTTGTGTTTTATAAACACGCTTATACAGCTTAGGTTTTATACAGGTTGTGTTAGAAAATACAGCTTGGATAGTGTGGCTATGGCAAGGACGATAAAGCCAAGAGGACTGCCAATGGTTATACAATGTCGCGTTCCTTTAAAATAATAAGCCTGTTGTAGCGAGGCAGTACCTACTTGTACTAAATACATTAGGTTAGATTCATTTATTTGACAACATTTCATATTTTTCATACCTGGAAATTAATATAGGTATCGAAAGGGCTTTGCCTCCTGAACACACCACTATGTTTATAAAAATTTAATATTATTTGTTTTTTTAAATATAAGAGAATAAAATAATATTACCAATTCTACGAAAACTACGTAAGAATGGGTGTAATACCTTTGCCTTTTTCAAACAAACCACAAGCACAACAATAATTTGACATGACACAATTATTATGTTTGACAATGTCAGATTTGACATCTCGGGTTTTGTTTTTTTTATCGTGACAAGACAAAGGCAATTGATCCATCCTAGCGTAGTTTCGGAGTTACGACGGAGTAAGTACCTTTCAATAAATTAATAATAAATTAGTTACAAATCCCAATGAAAATTTAAAATCATAGGTTTGCTCCTCTTTCAAAGTAGATTGCAGACAATTAATCAAATTGTAGTCTCAAAAATATGAAATGTTGTCATTTCTTATTCAAAATTGCATTACATTTTAAATAACAAAAATATAAGAGAAGCACAAAGCACAACTGATGAGATAAATCTAAAAATCTTAAGTTTTGTAAGCTTTCTGTATATAAATATTAGTGACCAATAGAAAAGACCCCTCACTTCGTACATCTTGCATGCTGACAGTGGACAATTTAAACACTCGGGAAAAATACCCATCACTTCGTACATCTTGCATGCTGACAGTGGACAATTTAAACACTCGGGAAAAAGATCCCTCACTTCGTACATCTTGCATGCTGACAGTGGACAATTTAAACACTCGGGAAAAAGATCCCTCACTTCGTACATCTTGCATGCTGACAGTGGACAATTTAAACACTCGGGAAAAAGACCCCTCACTTCGTACATCTTGCATGCTGACAGTGGACAATTTAAACACTCGGGAAAAAGATCCCTCACTTCGTACATCTTGCATGCTGACAGTGGACAATTTAAGCACTCGGGAAAAAGACCCCTCACTTCGTACATCTTGCATGCTGACAGTGAACAATTTAAACACTCGGGAAAAACGGGAAAACTCTTCGAGACTCGAATCCTGTGACAGACGGACTATTTACCTACCTACAAATGTGAACGGAACCCTCAGTGCGCGAGTCCGACTTAAACTTTTCCAGTTTTTGCTAACATTTTCTTTAACCTTCGATCCGCCCAGGGGCTTCAATTAAACAAATTTATAATTAAAACTCCAAAGTACTACTCTTACAAGCCCTATCTATCTAACTGGTCTATAAACATGCCAAGAAAAAGCATCAATTAAAAACACTACGCTTCTAAATCACGTCTCGACAGATTCATTAGAATAACCCAACTGCTATAACACCTTAATACAGCCCCTTAAAGTCTCTATTCAGCGAGCAGGGTGATTCCGCTATAAGGAAGCAATCGCCGTTTTAATAGTAAACGCTATAGAAAATTGTACTGTTTTATTTTAAGTTGAAATTGTGTTGTAAATTTTATCGAGAGATTTATAGGGAATTGAGGTATTAGCGAGTTAATTTAAACATTTGTGTTGGGCATGTAAAAATGTACATATGCATAGATCGAAAGTACCTATAATTGTTTTTAGTAAAATTCAAGGCGGGTCTGTACTACGTGCGGAAGATCCAAAATTGCATCGACATTTTGGATTGGCTTTCACAATCACCTGATACCAATCCAATTGAAAATGCGTGGGGGTTGATGAAGCAAAAATTACGAGGAATACACACTGTTAGCGTAGCTGACATTACTCAAGAACTGAAGTCCGTATGGAGATCTTTACCTCGCAGTTACGCTGAAGAATTGGTAGAAAGTACTTATTCAATCAATAGATAATTTGGGAGACAGACGCCTTGGTATTAAAATCAAAGCATGAATATGCAATTAGTAAGTTGTTTAATTACAGTATTTCAGAGGATAATTCCTTTCTTTTCTGTAAGTTTTACCGGTCACCCTCTTATCGTACATAGTGTACACTGCATATTATTACCAGAGCTCGGACAGGCCATAGCAAAAATAGAAATGGAAATATAACAATACTCAATAGCGTGAATACTTAAAATTATAAATATCTAAAGAGGATATTATCGTGATTTAACATTTTTACTTTATAATGGAATGAAATAAAAATAGTGAATAACAATTAGCACGAAAAATTAACTAATAAATAGAATAAAATAAAAACTTTGTTTTGTTTGTTGCATAAAATGTTCAGCTTAAAAAAAAATGTTAATGGAAATACCTTCACAAATATATGGTGAATTTTGGGTTAATGTTATAAATGTACATTGAAAAATAGAATTAAATAATACTGTACATAATGCGACTCTATTAATCTTGTTCTATTACCGTGTTGCAATTATTTTGCTATGACCTGTCCGAGCTCTGATTATTACCGTTTCAACATGGGAATTTTCAGAATTTTTAATAGGTCTCATCGTAAAATCCTGATAATCATCAAAATGGGACCATCATAAAAATGCCTGCACTCGATTTAAAAAAGATGCAATAACACCATTTAATAAGTACAAGAGTTATCGCTGACAATACGTAAAATGAAACATTACAGAACATAGTGAAATAAAACGGATCACTTACGTATGTAAATCGAGTTTAGCCCGACATGTTTCGGACTAAATCTTAGTCCTTCCTAGTAGCAGAGCCGCGGCGCGTAGTGTGCGCCTGGCTGCCTCTGGGTCGTGCGGTCCCAGAGGAAAGACTACGAATTAGTCCAAAACATGTCGAGCTAAACTCGACTTTTCGCGATATCTCTATATCACGGTAGTTATTATAATAATAATTATTATTACCTATATCTAATTGACCGAGCGAGCGAAGCGTCTCAGTTTCGGCTTAGACAGAAACGAAAATGTTCAATGTTTCGAGCAAAAGCCTCTTTTCTAGTTCTCCACACCTTCCTACAACATTAATGTAGGGACACATAAAAGAAATAAACGTCATAATCATTTAATAAAATAAAATAAAAGTAATAGTACCCCGTAAGTCCTTTTCAAACACACATCATAATCATTTCATCATATCGATTAAAATGACCGTAATGACAACCACTTCACCCTAGTACTTCAATGGATTTTGCTCGCATTTTACGATCCCTAATAACCATAACCTAATCAAACTCAAAAAAAGCTAGTAATTAAAAAAAAACTGCGCGCTCAAATCAGGAAGAACTTTTCCAGCACGCCAGCGCCGCGGCAATGCTCGGAACTAAAACCGGCGCGAACGACCGCTCTTTCCGCGCTTTCTTTTCACCCGTCTCCCTCGCACCCGCGCGAAACGCCGCCGTTTTGGCTCCAAAGAGGGACGGCGCTAAAAAAATGGCGAACGCACATGTGCGCGGGAGTTGTATTCGTCTTTTTTCGTAGGTCGTTCAACTTGGATATATTCGCTTCGTTTTGTGGATTTTTTGTCTTACTCTAGCTAGGTTTTTTTTTTCTTTTTGCTTTGCGTGTGTTCGCTAGGTCGCGTGGGATGTTGATTTATTTTTCATGTTCGATGGTTTGGTCTAGCGTTTTTTGGCTGAGTAAGAGTTATATTGGAGCTGTTATACACCATTTATGGTGATTGGAAGCAAGGTGCTATAAAGGTGGTTTATGGTGTTACGACTTAATCAACTTTGGCGGTGGGAGGAATTCGTTTACATTTTTTTTTTGCAATGTTCTTTTGTCAACACTCGTACATTTTCCCCCTTATTTATATACGTGTTTATACTAGGTAATACATAAATAAATAAATAAATTAATTAATAAATACCATGGGACAAATTGACAACAATTGACCTAGTCCCAAACTAGGCAAAGCCTGTACTATGGGTACTAGACAACGGATAAACATACTTATATAGATAAATACATACTTATATACATTATATATATTCATAAAGCAAACAAACATAAAGCAAATAGGTGCAAATTTAGGTTTTTTTTAATAATTAATATTTTTTACCTAAGATGATTTTAATAAGATAATTTTTGCCTAAGATGTCAACCTAGTAAATTACACCGTCATCAATCATCATCGTAAATACCTACTTAGGCATAGTTAAAGCTTCCTTAAAAATACATGTTTTTATTAAAAGAACATCTTTGCGTTGCCATTAACTTTCTTTCCTCATAGTTAAATTATAATTTCGCGACAAGGAAGGAACAAAATCGGTTTAATTAAGGCCCTGGGTTAATAATAGAATTTTCTAATCAAAGTGCGCCGTAAAAAGATCTATCTTTATGCGCAGACGCAACCAGAGGGTTGCCAGCTTTTGAAAGGGATTACCCCCAAAAATGTTTAATATCGCACGTGAATTGCAGTTTTATTGGGTACTAATTTTAATAGATGCCTAAAAAGATACGTAGTTCAATTGCAGGTTTTGTGTTTAGCATTTTTGTATTTTAGTCTTGCAATTAAAACATATTTTATATAACGCTGATTATTATCTTACAAAGAAAAATATGTTCCGACGAATTAAGAACCTTCTCCTTTTTTTGAAGTCGGTTAATATCTTTTTTAAATAATAAAAACAAGCCTAACCATTACTAAATAAAATAAATAATTAACTTAAAAGATTCTTTGCACTTTAATAAAAAATCACTAACTTAATTAATTTTATTTCTTTTAGGTTCAGAGACTTTATTACTCTTATCTCATAAAGACCAATGTTTTTAATTTAATTCCCACCTAAACTGCGGGAAAATCTTCAAAATACTGTGGCAACCCTGTCCCGCTAGAACTAGTGAGGGCTAATTGGTATATCGATATCGATAAAATGTATCTTAATGCTTCACGGTATTCTTCTAATTGGATTCGATATAGATTAATGTTGCCACGCTGCTGATAGATGGCGTTGTATAGAAAGTTTAGTGAGGTCAAGCTGCAATCTGTTTATGGTTTGTCTAGGAGATAAGTTTGATTGAATTTGAATATTATTCAGTTAGCTTTTTTTTTTGGATTCAAAGTTTATTTTTAAGTTGTCAACTGCAAGGGATGAAAAAAGAGGCGTGTGTTCTTCAGATAAAAGGCTACGGATTAGTCTGAGTTCTGAGTTATACTTGATTTACACACGTTCAGTATAACAATAGGTTGAAAGGTTAGGTGATATAGTGAAATAAAAACGGATCACTCACGTATATAAGTCTAGTTTAGCCCGACATGTTTCGGACTAATTCGTAGTCCTTCCTCTGGGAGCACGTCTCGCCGCCGCTGGGTCGTGCGCTGCCAGAGGAAGGACTACGAATTAGTCCGAAACATGTCGGGCTAAACTCGACTTATATACAATACAATACAATACAATACAAATATTCTTTATTGAAAACCACAAAATAGTACAAAGAGATTACAGAAAACAGGTATGGTAGACAATAGGCGGTCTTATCGCTTAAAAGCGATCTCTCACAGACAACCAAAATACAGAAACCAAGATGAAGAAGCTAAATTAGGTGGCAGAAATGAACAGAAAGGAGAAACTTAAAATTAACAACAACTTAAATTAAATTAATAACTACAGATAAATATACTACATAAATAAACATATACCTACATATACAATACATACACTACTTATAAAAAACATGAGTGAAAACGTCAAAAAGGCCACAGGTGAAAAGCATTTCAAAGGACTAGATATAACAGAGACAGTAAGAATCGAGATGGACCAAAGACAGAAACAAGTTATTAAGTTAGTGACAAGTAGGAAGTCTTAAGAAGATTTTTGAAAATATGCAGAGATTTCGCTCGCCTTAAAGCTTGCTTGTTTGCTTGTTGTTTGATATATACGTGAGTGATCCGTTTTTATTTCACTAAGATTGAGTCTCACGGTGTTTCATGTTAGGTGATATTTATATTTTATTAGTTTTCTTCTTAGTTCTTTTAAGCGGTTCTTCAATTCAGCCAGGACCTGAAAACATTGTTTGACTGTCATTAATAAGTAATCTAACCAGTCAAAAAAGTTGGAAAACAATCGACATTTGCATTTCAAAGTTCAATCTTTGCTTGCTTTATTTTTTTGCGGGTGGTAGGACCTTGTGCGAGGTCCGTCCGGATCGCTACCACCTTCTTACTCGCTAATCCTGCCGCGCTGTGCTGCACTGTTGTGTTCCGGTGTGGAGAGTAAGACAGCCGGTGTAATTACGGGCACAAGAGGCATTTCATCTTAGCTCTCTAGGTTGGCAACGCATCTGCTAACCTTCCGGGGTTGCGGGTGTCTATGGGCAGTGGTGGTCACTTATCATCAGGTGACCCATTTGCTCGTTTGCCTTCCTCGTCTTATAAAAGAAAATGTCTCAAACCGGTTGAACCGATATTTGTAAACTTAACTAAGAACTATCTCTATTAAACTGGGTTTTGATTTAAAAAAGCCGCGTCCAAATTGGTTCATTGGTTTAGGTGTAACGTAGGCACAGACAGATACACAGGTCAAATTTATAACACCCCTTTGCGTCGGGAGTTAAAAATAAATGAGTTCCATATTTTTTTATTTAAATGCGAAAAATATTTTTGGGAGTTAATTTAGACAGCATCGACGTCCAACTCTTATAAAATCATTGAAACGTATTTATGTATTACGATTACGAGAAGAAACTCGTATTAAAGTTCAGGTCATAAAACATTTTGAAATTTACCTAGTGAAAAATTACTAACTACACGTAAATATAAAATTCAAAATTAAAAAAATTTATTCAGCAAATAGGCAGTTGAATGCTCTTTTACACGTAATTTTTTTGAGTCTACCAGCGCTTTCGGAAAGACTATGATTGCCAAGAAGAATGCGCCGCAAGAAACTTGGCACAAAGTAATTTTTTCTAAAAACAAGTTACATTAGCTCTTACAATACGTAACCACAGACAAATTACACAAAGAAACCTCACTCTGTCATTAAAAGATTAAGAGAAAAAAAAATACCGCATTTTAGAAACAAGTGTAAAAAGTAATTATTAGAACAGCAAAACCAGAACACTACTTTACTGGCACGTTTTAATTGAGCAGGAGATGTATAGGGTCTCCAGGCCAAATATCTGTGAAAATTTAAATTACAAAGGGATGTATATAGGTACTTACAGCTGGTTTAAAAAAACAATTTAAAGGAAAATTGTGAAATGGTACCTCCGTTTCGGATCTACCCTTGATGTAATTCAGACATCAATTTGTTGACGACTGGCGGTCACTACTATGAAAATGGAATTTTTTTTGTGTAAGTACCTTGTAATTGGTGTATTTTTAGTAATTTTTGTACATCTTTTTTTCTCTTTTCTGTGTTCTTTGTCTGTTAACGTAGTAAGTGTGTTGGTCTCTGAATGTAAACTTATTATTGTAAATTTAATAAATAAATAAATCAAAAACCGCTTAAATGTCTTTTCTCAAATTTATAATTTACCTATTTTTTTGCTGTTGGCGTGCTTAGAATCAGCCTTCGCAAGTCAGCAATGAAGTCTTCGAATGGTCTGTGCTGCAAAAAAATTTACATAATTATATTTAAAAAAAGTTTCACGCCAAGCATTTTGCGGAAGTCATGACAATATACTTTTTGTTAAACCATGTGGTTTTAAGTGAAGGAAATGACAACTTTGCTTATTATGAAATGCAATACAAAACTATACAAGACATAAATCTGAAAAAAAATACAAAGAGAAAATTACGGAATTAACAAAATTTGACCTTAATGCTATACAGCGATCTCTAAGATCTCTTCCTGGTAATTAGGTTCTGTACTTACCGATTTATGTTAAATTGAGCTGTATCTTTTTCTAGTATTTCAAGAACCAAGTAATGAAAAATTCATTTTAGTTTGAAACCTAGGTAATAATAGTGCATTACTAAGACGTCATTCTAAGTCTAGTACTTATCTGTAACAGAATACTATGCAATTCTTATCTAGGTAGGTATATATGTGTGCGCACACACACAAGCAAGGCTTGATAACGTTACAACAAACAAATACACTGGCCACAGTTTATTTATAAGATGGGCGACATTCATAGTAAGGCCTCGGAATCATCTTTTAATTTATTTTTTTATTAATTTAATGGCATTGGCAATATAATAAACAAAACGAAAAGGTATTTTGGTACGAGTTTGACAATGGGTTGTTTGTAACAAGAAATAGGTACATAACTGTGTTTGTGTTGATATTGCAAATACAATATTAAGTTAAAAACACGTATGGACAGCTTCCCCAACACAAGCGCTCCTGTGCCACAGCAAATGCGTATCACAAGCAATTGACAGTTACTAACAGAATCGTGATGGTTGTGATGTTTCCTAAGTAAGTTTTCATGATAAAATATTATATCGTCATCATCATCACCAGCCTTTTTTATATCCTATCTCTGAGCACAGGCCTCCTCTTAGAATCACTATAGTTCCCAAGCTAGACTATTTGACTATTAAGGTTTTGTTTGTATAAAAAAAACCGACCAAGAGAGTTCGACTAGCTCAGAATAGGGTTCTTGAGCCATTACGAAAAAATCCTGGCATAGATATCTATTTTTTAAGGTATTTTCATCACACCTATTTGAAACCAGTGTTAGCTAAACCCCACTCCTAAGCAAACTGTACCACTTTGTCGGCCTAATCAATACCTATGTAAAATTACCTACAGCTTTCTAGTACAAATAGTCTCTGAGCTAGCCGCGGACAGACAGACAGGCAGACTGACAGACGGACATGACGAAACCATAAGGGTTCCTTTGCCATTTTGGCTACGGAACCCTAAAAATTGCATTGGCTGCATAGGACTATTGGGCAAATAGAAGAAACTTATGGTCTAAGGAGTCGTTTAAACAATAACCTTATTAGGTGTCGTTGTTAGGTATTGAAAAATATGTAGCTCTATTTATCATAATTAATCTCGACTATAGATCGGGCACTTGAGCTTTTTTCCCGCGCCCGGCGGCGAGGTTATCGCGGAAAAGTTAAGAATTTTTCAAAATTTTATCTGCACATACATGCAAGCAACGCACACAGCCGCAACTAGGGATGCGCAAGTTCGTAGCGAAATCATAATCGAGGAAACATCTAGACTCAGCTAGCGTTATAGTCATAATCATTTTTTATGTCATCCGCTACAAAGTAGCCAGCCATTTTTATTGAGAGTTTTAATAGTGGAAAAATACGTATAAAACGTGGTCCTCAAACACGTTTACGTTACTTATAAAAACACTTATGCAATTGCTAAGTATCTTTTCATGCGTTAGTAGAAATAATGTTTACTTTGCATATCGTTGGGTATTATATTATTAGTTGTGTTCTTCTAACATGAAATTACTGTGAGATGAAATCATAGTGAAATAAGCGGATCACTCACGTATATTTATATCGACTGGGACTAACCGGAAGGCAAAGAAGGAAAGGAAGGAAGGAGGAGGAGGGAAGGGTAAGGTGGACGGATGATCTGCGCCGTGTTTTATAAAGCTACAAGTTACAATTTACAAGCGGAAGTCTCTTTCTTATAAAAGGTGATAGAATGAGACTTCCGCTTGTAAATTGTAACTTGTAGCTTTATAAAACACGGCCCTGGTAAATATCGCGGGAAACCATTGGCTACGGTTAGCAAACGACTGGTCGTCGTGGAGACTCTTGGGCTAAAGGCTTGGGATAAAGGATATTATCTCCAGCAGTGGACGTCTTCCAGCTGATATGATGATGAAGATGGGGGTGGCAAACTACAATTACTTCACTTAAAATTCTTGATTTAAGAAAAGTTAAACATCTTTCTTATAAGTGAGCTTTCCGTTTCTTTTTTTTTTTAAAGAAAATACCTCTTTTTTGGTCATTAGATTAATATTAACTTAGTTACATGAGAGATTAAAAGAAGTTTAAAACCAAAGTTTTTTAAGAAAGCCTTTTACCCTACATTACATACTCATCTCATCATAATAGTTTCACAGGCATACCAATTTCAGTCCACCTGGCAATTTAATTAATTTAAATTTAAATGTGAAATCAAATAATAACAAATTTTGCTACAAAAACATTAAAAAGGTTTTTTTGTTTTAACTTTAGACCCGGTTTATTTTCCTACAAGACTTTTAAGCTCGTATTTTTTTATCGACATTTCTTTTGTAAACTATAGCAGCAGAGTTAATTTTAATTTGTCTAAGTTAATTCAATTTTTTTTTTTGCATAATTTTTTTTTTTTCGCCGATTCCGATAAGAAATAAAATAGAACACGTGTCCCGTCCCTATTAGCCAATAAAGTAGACCAAGGAGCTTGGTTCTCCGAATACCTAAACATCTTAAATCACAACACAAGCCAAAGAAAATTAAACCATAGTCTAAAGTGGTTGAGTTTATATAAGAGTGAGCTAGATTGGATTTTAAGGCATTATGTTAAAGTAAAAATGCATTTTTTCGTTATAAAAAAGATAATAATGCAGTTGGTTTTAATGGAAATTTTATAAGTCGCCGCTGCTCGGGGCGGTTGTTTTTTCACGCGTTTTGCGCAGAATTTTCCACTCTTGCGCAGTAGGGATTTTTTTGGGTTTTACTTTTTTTTCTCATTTTGTGGGCGCCTTGTTTGAGTAACTGTAAGGATCTGTGATTGTTTAAGACTATGTGAGTATTTTTTCATCTTATTCGAGGCTGTTTTTTTAATACTACATAATTTAAAACAAAGTTCATATTGGTAAAAATACGCATACGTAAAGGATTCGAGAAATTCTTTTTTTGTGTATTTAATTATTAGGAAAGGGTTTTTTTGTGATCAAGAGGGTCATGCGTGTATAGTTTTATCTCCTTTATATAAATATTTTTATGCTATTCGCCGATAGATGTCGCGTTTCGGCGTGTTCTAATTAGAATACAATTCTAATAGGATTTTTTATTATCTTCAAACTTATTTGAGAATGGTTTTGATATTAAAGGTTAGCTAAATTATGTGCTTGTTAAATTAACTCTTTGAAATAACAAATATTTTTATGCGCTATATTTTTAGTATCTAATACCTAATGCAATTAATTTACTCATGCAAAGGTAAAAGTTAGTTTTATCCGGTACGTATTTCTTATTTTAGGACTAATTTTATTCTAAACTTCTTCGCTAAAAACACCCAAAATGCCTTATTCCATACTTATTTATTAATTAATACGTAAAATTATAAAAAAAAATATGCATCCAAATACGTTCATTCATACCTCACTTATAATGCCTTAACAACTTTTTGTACTCTCCACGGTCATGTTACGTCAAAAAAGCATAAATTATAGACTCTTAAACGCAACAAATTACATCACTAAACTACACTGTGTCCCGTTTTAAAAGTAATAAACCTTAATTGTCACAAAAAATGCACCCCACGGCATAGAAAGGGAAGCCGTGGCCTAAAAAAACTAAAAAAAAAAACTGAGGGGCGGCACGCGTACCACCAATTACTTTTTTTTAAAAAGCTAACATATTTTTTTAAAACCTTTTTATTGGTTCAGCGGGCAGGGGCGTTTTTTTGTCGGCTTAACGCCAAGGTGTCAATGTTGACGCGTTTTTTTGATCATAAACGTTTTGCCGCTTGTTTGAACGATTTTTGAATTTGGACTTTTTTTTTCGTTCGGCGCTCGGTTGGATTGAGGCGTTTTTTTGCCGAATGAATATCGGGGTGTGTTATTATTTGGTAATAGATTTTTTTTTCCTTTCTTTTGCTTTTAACACTTTTGTTTTTTGTCCTTGTTTTACACGTTTGTTTGACATTGCCTATGAAATTTTTAACAGTTATTTTTTCTACTTCCTACGATCCCTTGACTAACGTCAAAAAGAGACCCTATAATTATGTATATGAAAGTTTTAAGCTTTTTTAGGTCCGATGGTTTGAGCTGGACGTTGAGGAGTCAGACATAATGAAAACGGGATATTGACCGCGATATCCCGTTTTCATTATGTCTAATGTAATTAACCGCGAATCATTTAAAAACTGTTGTTGACGAGTCAGTCAGTCAGAATTTTTTTATAAGCTTTCTACTAACTCGCAATGTATGTAAGTATGTTATGCATGATTGACAGTTTTTGTACGGGCTGACAATTGATATCGGAAACAGCTAGCTGTCACAGTCATGCAAAAACGAACATTTCAATCCGATGACGAGTGTCAAAGTAAGTTACGCAATTACCCCGCTGGTCAAATCTTGCAAGTTAAATTTGACTCACTTCCAGTAGTCGGATTAATTTGAAATTTGGTACGGATATGTAACTTGGATAACAACACGAGTAGAGGTTACAAAAAGTACGGTCGGGAAAAAAGGCTTGAATTAAAAAAAAAATTAACAGAAAACTTTTAACATTGGATTTTTTTTTATGTAGGTACCTACTTAGATTCAAGAGATTTTTATTTATTTATTTATTCTACTCCAATATTCATTCATTTTCAAAAATAATTCTTCAAAGCGACAATTAATAACCGAAATACAATTAACAATTCTTCCCCGTCTATTTAAGGTCAGTGAAAGCTTAATTTTTAAATAGTACAGTAGTTATCGACCCGAGACAGACAGACAGTCCTTTGTCTGCGTATCACTTTGTCACGGAATATGGCCATCAATATTGTTTTATCCACGTGTTCTAAGGCTATGGAGACAGACTTTAAAAAAAAAGTAAAAAAAAGTGTTTGTTTTTGTGATATTTAGAAGTACAAAAATCGAAATAAAAGTATTGATGTGAGTCCAGAAATAGTGTTTGGTAGACAGGCAGACAGACGGATAATGAAGTGGTTCTATAAGGCTTCCATTTTATTCTTTTCAAACTTTTTGAGACACTAAACCTTAAAAACATTAAAGTTTCACTAAAAATTTTCAATTTGGCTCTTAAAACTTGTCGACAAAATCAATATTTTCAATTCAAATCAAAATTCAATATCAAAATTCGGTAATTTTTTCACTACTCTACCCGCCGGTGTTAATTGAAATCGGTTCAGTAGTTTTTTAGATAAACCTGTGGAATAAATAATATTTTATAAAAAAGTTAAAACCGCTTTAAAGACACAAAATAAGCCATCATTTTTATGGCCTAGAAAAAAATTATTGGGTGCTAACCGCACCGACTTCATAATTTGTGCTAGGCCATAAAATTGATAGCTTGGCTTTAGAGGATTTTTTTGTTTTAAGTTTTTTTAATCACTTAATACTTTTAACATGAAACTACCGTGAGGCTCAATCATAATGAAATAAAACGGATCACTCACGTATATAAAGTTACGTTTATCGTCAAGTTGTGCTGCTATCAGCTGCGCCTTGTAGTCGCGCGAGCAGAGCCGCGGTGCGTAGTTTTCGTCTCGCTGCCACTGGGTCGTGCGCTCCCAAAGGAAGGACTACGAATTAGCCCAAAACGGGCTAAACGCAACTTATACAACGTGTTACAAAATAACCCGTAAAAAATGTAGGGTCAGGGTTTGCATAATGCATGATTTTTTTTTTACATCCTAAGAGTGATTTAAGTATTGCAAATGGACTCTATATAACGGACCGTTCAGGCCTCTTTCGGCTTTACGGGTATTTTTGTAACACTCTGTATACGTTAGTGATTCACTATGACTTCATCATCATCATCATGTCAGCCGAAAGACGTCCACTGCTGAACATAGGCCCAAGGCTCTCCTCTCAGACCGGTCTTGTGCTTTCCGCATCCACCGCAGTCCCGCAATCTTTACCAGGCCGTCGCTCCATCTTGTTGGAGGCCTACCGACAGCTCGTCTCCCGGTCCGTGGACGCCATTCGAGAACCTTCAGACCTCATCGGCCATCAGTTCTGCGAGCAATGTGCCCCGCCCACTGCCACTTAAGTTTCGTAATTCTTCGGGCTATGTCGGTAACTCTAGTTCTATGGACTTAATACTTATTAATTTAAACTAGTACTTACTCCATACTGGCTTACCCCAGCCCTTACGGTTCTTCCAAAAATGATTAAAAATAGGCCGCGGTGCGCGCGCCGCCCCTCGACTCGACCAACTTTTATTATCACTACAATTTGTGGACTAGTTCCAATTCCGAACGATATAACGGAAAATTTAACATTCGAATGATTAGAGAGGTTCATTATTTACATATTCCGTTTATTCTAATAATGGCTGTTGCCCGCGACTTCGTCCGCGTAGATTTCGCTTATCGCTATCCCGCGGGAACTACATAATTTTCTCGAATAAAAAGCAGACTATGTTATTCCTCAATATTCAAACTATCTTCTTACCAAATTTCATCTAGATTGGTGGAGCGGTTGTCCCGTGAAGAGGTAACAAACAGACAGACAAAGAGACAGAGTTACTTTCGCATTTATAATATTAAGTTAGGATTAGGATTTTAATTAACGATCAAACTAGGTGTATCACTGAATTTTCGGCAATTCTAAGACAAACGGAAAATAAATACAGATGACATTTATTGGCGGTATTTATTAGGTTTTCCTCATACCGGTTAGCACAACTTTAAATAATTTCTTCGGCTTACTTAAATGTTTTTTTGTTTTAATGTATCTCGAACGTTATGTACTCGAGACTTCGTCTGCATAAAATTCATTTATTGATAGGTATTCCACGGAAACTTTTCCAGGATAAAAAGTAGCTTGATGTGTTATTATTTTGAGGTATTAGCTACATTGCTGTTAAGTTTCATAGAAATCCGTTGACTAGTTTTTACGTGAAAGTGTAAAACAATCACGTGAAATATCCGTTACTTTCAATTTCACAAAAGTAGGATTTCCAAGGAACACACGAATAGTCGCGACCTCTAAGCACTGCTCAGCGCTAAGTTATGAAAGCTTCCTTCCTTCCTCAGTCTCTTACGACCTTTTTGGTGTAGACCTCCTTCAACAATTTCCTTTTCATCCAATTCGAACCAGCCACCCTCTTCACCTCGTCCTTACAACGTATCTGTGGTCTTCCTTACGAACGCTTTTCCCCCATGGTTTCCACTCGAGGGGACGTTTGCACCAGGTATTTGTTTATGAAAGCTTATTAAAAAGAAAATGTAATAAGTAATTAAGAAAGCAAACAACAACAAAAATAACCTAGCCAACTTAGGAAAGTTGAAAACCCCCGACATTGTCATTTCAAAGGTCAATATTTCAAAAACGGGTAAACCGATTTTAATGAAACTTAGCTAAAAACTATCTAGATTAAACTGGCTTTTGATAAAAAAAACCGCATCGAAATCGGTTTATCCGCTTGGGAGCTATGATGCCACAGACAAATACACAGATACGCAGGTCGAACTTGTAACACCTCTCTTTTCGTCGGGGATTAAAAATAAAATAATACTTACTAACAAATCCAATCATACCAACATCACTCTATGAATCAAAAACAACATGGGAATCCGAATCCAAACTCCTTTCCCATTAAAAAAAAAAAACATTTTCTAGTTCTCAAAACAAAAGGTACTTTATCATGCAATCTTGTCTCCAGTTCCCATAGACAAACAATAGCCCTTCGCGACCAAAAAAGACCCAACCGGTTTCAAAGGTAAAACAAAAAACGCGACAATATTAATGCCCTTGTGCTGTTCTGAAATTTGCATATTTTGAAGGGTCAAATGATTTTGAAACGCGAGTGTTTTTTTGCGCGAAGAAAGAATTGTTGTCACACCTGCGGCTAACGACGTTAGGGGTGGAAGACCTTGACAAAATATTCACTTTGAATTATATACATACTAGCTTTCGCCCGCGGCTTTGGCTTGGGCTCTCTATCCCTTGGGAGTTTCGAAAAATCCCGCCTTATCCCGGGCGTCCTAAAAGGAACCTCTATGCCAAATTTGAGCTTTCTAAGTCCAGGGGGTAGAGCTGGGCTTTGATCAGTCAGTCAGTCAGTCAGTCAGTATTATTATTCGTACGGCATTTTAGTCAGTCGTTCAAACACTAATTCTACATTACAATCTACAGTTCTATGTTGAGGTCCTTATTCAAATAATAGCAGTAGTAGAAAGTATGAAGATCGAACGACTGTCAGTCAGTAGGTCAGTCAGTCAGTCAGTCATTAAGTCAGTCAGTAAGTCAGTCAGTCAGTCAGTAAATCAGTCAGTCAGTCAGTCAGTCAGTATGTCAGTCAGGACTTTTCTTTATATATATAAAGGTTTTAAGTAAGTAAGTAGAGTAAAAAATCCGCTAGGATCGCTAGTGTCGTGTAAGGTCTATCTGACAATTTCCACCAATCACAGGCAGTACATACATACATTTTTCTTATTAAGCAGTTTAAATTTGGGGCTAGGGGCAGCAGATATAGTCGTCCCACGATAAAAAACTCTGCAACGAACTGGCAACAGTAGAAATCTAAAGTTTGTTTATGGCAACACTAATTTATAGTCAAACAATACATTTTGAACTTTTCATTAGATTAAACATTAGACAGGTCATCGATCATACACCATCCACCATTAAAATACCTTTCATATTCCGTTTTCTAGATTTTTTTTACCGTACAACGGCAAAACCTATTAAACAGTGGCAAAATTGTCCTCCAATGGACAGAGCCATATATAAAAAAAAACAGCAACAGGTCGCTACTATAATTATTGTTTTTATTTAATTACAGATATGTCTGAGTGACATGAAAAAAGTATTACCACAGCGTGATTTTTCTGGGTTGCCAATTAAAATTAAATTATGCAGAGTTATTGTGGAACGATTATAGGTACAAACCATCAAACGACGCTCTATAAAAAAACCTAACTTGGAAAAGTAGGAAAACCGCGGCATTTTAATTTCAAAGTACAATATCTCAAAAACGGCATTACCAATTTTGATGAAACTTTTCTAAGAACCATCTCGATTAAACTAGCTTTCGATTAAAAGTAGCCGCGTCCAAACAAGTCCGTTCATTTAGGAGCTACGATGCTACAGACATACCTACACACACGTCAAACTTATAACACCGGTACCGTTAAAAATCGATCAGATACTATGTAATAAAGTTAATATAAAATATAACAATAGTGCAGCTGGCACGGGCCGGTCACAATGGCCGTCAGTAATCTTTTGTCTCTATTTTTGTCCCTCTTTATCCAAGCACGATGAAAAGAAGGGGTTAAGTTTTATAGTTAACTAGCTGCTGCCCGCGACTTCGTCCGCGTAGATTTAGGTTATCGCTATCCCGCGGGAAGTATATAATTTTCCCGAATAAAAAGTAGCCTATGTTATTTCTCAATATTCAAACTATCTTCTTACCAAATTTCATGTAGATTGGTGCAGCGGTTTTCCCGTGAAAAGGTAACAAACAGACAGACAGGGAGACAGAGAGACAGGGTTACTTTCGCATTTAAAATATTAGTTATAGTTAATTATAACAGTTGAAATAATTTCAAAGTTCATCATTTCAAAAACGAGTGAACTGATTTTAATGAAACTTAGCTAAGAACCATCTCGATTAAACTAGCTTTCGATTGAACTAAACCGTATTCAAATCGGTCCATCCGTTTGGGAGCTATGGTGCCACAGACAGATACATACAACCGGCCAAGTGCGAGTCTTACTCGCGCACGAGGGTTCCTTATAAACATTTTCCCTCTTTTCCCCAGTGTTTTAAGTTATCCAGTGTTAGCAGAGCCCTGCTCTTAAGCAAAATGTACGCAGTGTGTCACTTACCATCAAGTGACCCACTTGCTCGTTATCGTGTTTGTAAAAAAAACATGGTATTTTTGTTTTAACTTTTCTTTTTGTTAAAAGGAGGGGTATTGTAAGTATAGGGTCTGTGTATCTGTCTGTGGCATAGTAACTCGTAAAGCTAATTTAACCGAGAATGGTTCTGAGCTAAATTTCATAAAAACCGGTCCAGCCGGTTTTGAGATGAAAATGTCGGGGATTTTTAAACTTTTCTAAGTCGCTTGAAACATGAAAGTACATTGAGATTCAATCATAGTGAACAATCGGATCACTCACGTATGTACCTAGGTCGAGTTTTGGTTCGAAACATGTCGGGCTAATCTCTACTTATATCCTTATAGATAGATAGGTAGATTCATTTATTCCAATTTGAAAATTACATAATATTGTTTGACATGACAAATATATTTCACTCACAAAAAGATCGTCACCAATTAAATACTTAATAAAAAATACAAAACAATTGAATTCAAAGTGTAATATTTATTACAGTAATATTTCAAAAGTCAAGAAAGAAGAACAAAAATAAATAAGAAAAACGCACAAAATAATATCGATAATAATAATAATATCGAGAATGATTCGTTTATTTCACTTTTTTTAAGTCAGTTAAGTTGTAAATTTTTTTTTTTTAGATTAATTTGTAAGTAAGCGTTTGCGCACACTGTGAACCGGCCCCCGAATAGGGGGAACATTTTAAAATGGACACCGCCCGTCTGTCCGTCATGGGTCATATCATCATAATTATCAGTAATCCAAGCCGTGCATTTTTGGGTTATTTTTTGTTTTAAATTTTTAATACATTAACGTTAGCGGTACCCTTAGTGTCGCATGATTTTTTTTGTAATAATGTAATATTAATAATAATAATAATTTCCTTTATTTCCAGACCAGGTGCGCAGTTTATAAAATTTACAAAATGCAAAAATACAAACTATTGAGTCCCAAACAAGGCAAGGCCTGTACCATAAGAATAAATAATAACATAGTAGAACGGAATCTCTTTTGACCGAGTCCAAAACGCCGCCATTTATATACCTACTTCCCCCTTCACGTCGTTACACCCCTCTGTCGTCCAGGCGTGTTGCTAGGGTTGCTTGCTGTTAAATATTAGGTACTTACGTCTAAAATAATATCACTAAGATATAAGTTTTTCATTACTTTGAGATGATTATTTTATTTCAATTTTACAAAATATGAGATTTATAAATCATTACATAATTATGGACACTTCTAAATAAGAAGTTATTATAAGTGCCATACCAAATGAAGCCATTTAAGGTGATTTAAGTAAGTATTACTTACCTACAAATAACAAATAAGATACATACAGGCTCACGTAAAACTATTACAACCAGATTATAAACAACCAAACGCGCGTGCGGCGACGCCGGCCGTGATAGCCTGACTGGGTAGTCTGTTTAACGAATACTCTAATATCGTGACTTTGAGCCCGTCCGGAGCGGGAGTTTCCGTTCTACTATGTTATTATTTATTCTTATGCCTGTACTATGGGTACTAGACAACGGATAAACAAACATACATATTTATATACATATTAAAAAGATAAATATATACTTATATACAAATTAAACATCCAAGATCCGAGAACAAACATTCCTGTTCATCATACAAACATCTGCCCCGACCGGGGATCGAACCCGGGACCTCAAGCTTCATAGTCAGGGTCTCTAACCACTAGGCTATTCGGTCGTCAATAAATGCACGAAGAACTTAAGCTATAGTTTTAACCCTCGATGTAAAAAGAGGGGTGTTATACGCTTAACTTGTGTATCTGTGTATGCATGTAACTGTATGTGGCGTCGTAGCTCCCAACCGGATGGGCCGAATTCTATCTTGATCAGTTTTTTAAGGTAGCCATAATGGCAAAAAGGAATCCTTATAGTTTCGTCATGTCCATCTGTTTGTCTGTCTGTCTGCGGCTTAGCTCAGAGAGTATTGGTACTGAAAAGCTGTAAATTTGCTGTAAAATGCACATAAATGTTAATTAGGCCAAAAAGTGCTGGGATAAAATTAAAAAAAAATATATTTTTTTTTGTTCTCTCCCTTACATGTATAGTGGGGATGATTTTTTTATTTCTCGCCTACCCCATCGTATGAGGTATCGTTGGACAGGTAGTTGAAAAATATCGGGGGTGCTCGAAGATCATTTTTCGATTGAGTTATTCGTTAGCGAAATATTTAGCTTTGAAGTGCTAATTTTCGTTGGACTCAACTGTCCCCCCCCCCCCCCCCCCCTCTACCAGAGAAACTATTGAATTTGGAAATGTGTTAAAAATCAGAGCAATAGCGCGTTTATAGTGAATTTAAAAGGAAACTATCAGAGACCAGTAGGCTTTACAGGTTTGTGAATAATAGTTAATTATGTTTGTCTATGTCAATAGCCGATATAAATTGACCCCACACTACGTTAAGGCTCTGCTAACACTGATTTCGAATAGGTGTGATGAAAATATCTTTAAAATTAAATATCTGTACCAGGGCTTTTTCGTAATGGCTTAGGAAATCTATTCTGGGCGTGTCCGATACGCTCTTGCCCGTTTTTTTTTTCTTGGAAAATAATTACATTAAGTAGGTACTTACCTAGTAATGAAATGGTCACTATAACACATTAACGTATGCATAAAATACCTACCAGTCCGCGTAAGGCAGCATGCTCACACACCGTGGCAAAGAATCAGTGGCCCTCCCAGGCCACGCCCGTTTATTACTCGTACCTAGCCTAATATACGCTCAAGTTGCAAGAGGGAGCGATTCGAAAATTAGTCAGTCAAAAGCCATGCTATCGCAATTCAGCGCGGAAGTGCTGCCTGCGTGATGGGCACCCTGCCGAAAGATCCAGGGGATACGCTTTTGAATCTCACTTGGTGACTAAATTGGTGACCGTCATGGGTCTCAGCGTCAGGACGATAAAATCAAGAGGACTGCCAATGGCTATACAATGTCGCGTTCCTGTAAAATAATGAGCCTGCTGTAGCTAGTTTCACTATAGAGAGGTCTCTGTACTATTAATTTTGTATGACACTTAGACTTCTGGCTAACACAATAGCGCCATCTATGAACTGAAAGAAAAAACGAATTTAGATGGCGCTATTGTGTTAGCCGGAGATCGAAATGTCATAAAAAATTAATGGTACAGAGACTCCTTCGTAGTAAAACTAGCTACAGCAGGCTTATTATTTCAAAGGAACGCGACATCGTATAGACACTGGCAGTCCTCTTGGTTTTATGGTCCTTGCCCATGTCATTAATACCATTCATTTCGTATGGTACTTAGACATCTGTTTAACAAAATAGCGCCGCGCCATCTATAACCAATTTATAATACGACTAGCTTATTCCCCGCGGCTTTGCCACCGTGAAATATTTAAAAATGGGCTAGTTCCCTATCCCGTGACCTCTAGGATACTCAAGGTATATGTTAGTCAAATTTCAAGTCTCCAGGCCCAGTGGTTTAGGCTGTGCGTTGTCTGTCAGTCAATCAGTTACGGTATTGCTTTATAGGTATAGATAAATATCTGACTGTAAAAAAAACCTTGCCTCTTTTGTCTTTTAATTATTTTGAAGTTCTTATTGATTTATTTATTTTCACATAATAAAGTAATATTCGGGTTAGAGAACAAGTAAAATCATTTTTTGCTTTTAAAGATTTTTTTTAAACCCGCTGTCTCTCTCTACTTGGACCACATCATTGTTTTACATTATAGCTGTATAGTCACTAATGATTGTGTAATGACTAAGAATTGATGATCTAGCCTAGATCATTAAAACAGACATAAAGACTTAACTATGTCTGTCACGGAAACTGTCATCATTATAAATTATATACTTACTTTTCTTTATGTACCTACTATTATGTACCTACTATTATGTACAGATGTCATCCAATCGCGTCCTCCTCTTGATAAAATCATGAGCCAGTGTAGAATCTTTTCAAATTTACGAACTAAAAATAATTACTTGTGACCACAAGTGAAAACTAGTTGGGTCTGTGTGGCATGTGATGATTCGTGTAGCTGTGGAGGCGGAGGTGTTGCATGGAAACATACTTAGGTATCCAATGTCCATGGGTAGCGGTGATTGCTTTACATCAGGTCACCCGTCTGCTAGTTTGCCCCCCCCCCCTTCTTATATAAAAAAAGCATTTGCCGAATAGATATGACTGTTTTTTTTCACTTGTGGTCGCGGGTGAGCGAAGTAATAGTTTTTTTTCAAATTTAAATACGTATCATTATTTTTCTGTCTTCTTATGGGACCTAGTTCAAAAACATCGTTTATTTATTTAGTTGTTTGCGTTAAAGTCTTTCGGTGTCAATGACCTATTGCAGTTGACACATTATTCTCTTTATTTAACGCATCATACATTTTAATTTTAAAAAATCCTGTAAAATATTAAGACTATTTAATGTAAAGAAAAATATAGTCGAGATTGTTGTGATACTCCACAGAAATTAATTTACTTTTTAAACGTGAGATTTTGTTGGCCAAACACTTCGGCTTGTTGATTTTAAAAGATAGTAGTGCCATCTAGTTCACTTTTCACAAAACATCGAAGAAAATTTTTGCTCAACCAAGTTCTTACATAATTTTCAGTGTAATTTGTCCTAATTAGGTACTTATTATTGCATTTAAAACATATAATGGAAAAGCCTATAGGTACGGGCATTTGTTCATGCTAAATAAGTTAATTGCTACATTGTAGGAATTAGCGAGAAAAATTAAAAACAATGGCGCCACTATCTATGCGTTGTGACGCTAGCAGGAATATCCCGAATTATGGTTATTTATAAAATACCGCATTACTATAGGTACCTACATATTAATAGGACATTTAAATATTTTATTATCGTTTCCTGGATCCACATTCAATTTTTATAATTTTTAAGGATGATTTTATAGAAGTGTTTTTTTATGTTATTTACCGTAAATTATTAAATTTTGCGGTTGGCAACAGTGGCAGGGAAATGATTAAAATGAACTTTTAAAATTTATTAAATCCACCTGAAAGATTTTTGACTTCACATCAATGTAGTTTCTAAAATTAAGCCACATATTTTACCGTCATAAAACTTAAAATATCTGGATTTTTCTTCAAGGAAAAATTAACGAGGCCATCACTTACTCATCAGATACCTTAAAAAATAAACAAAATCCTAGTATTCGTTGTGATTTCGTAAAATAATATCGCCAGCAAGGATACCTACCACCATCTGTTGACAATTTTCTTAAGACTTTTCCATGAGTTGTTTCATAATTTATACTTCTGTTTTATACCCGAAATAACCGTAATCACGGAACAACAGTTAGCATTATTACAGAGTTTTCTGGTTTATATTAACCAGAAAATTGTCTGGTTTATTTCGAATGTCTTTCACAGAACGATGGCGCGCATTGCCATCTATCGGGGGGTAGCGGAAGCAGCCAAGAAACCTCTCGACGAGAATTGAACCATTCTAGTCTTAGACAAGAACCAGGAAATTACGACTAAGACAAATTCGAAGAATTCTATTGTTTATGTTTATTTTCGTCTTGCAAAGTTGATGAGTTGACCGAGAAGTATTTTCAGACTTAATTCTACACTTAGTTCTGTACAGTTTCGTTTATGTAAAGCAGCGTACGTAGGCAAGAAATCACAAGGAAAAGTGTAGGTAGGTAAACGAGTACGGAAAAATGCAAACCACTTAAAAACACCGTTGGCCGAATCCCCTCGGCCTAAGCCCCGCCTGAATTAAAAAAAAACGCGCCGCTAAAAGAGGCGTAGCGAAAAGAAATAACTCGAAAAATCCCAGCGCAACAAACATAGGGGAGCCCCGCGCGCGCGAGCGGGACGGGAGCCATTAAGAAAAAATCACAAAGAAATCCATTCTTTTCCATTTCCTCCCTCGCTTAGAAAAAAATGGGTAGCGTCGTCCCGTTCTCGCGCGTCGGGGTGGGTTCGGACCGCGGCCGGGCGAGCGAGAGGGCCGACAACCCTTCGGGTGCTTTCGCGCCCTTTTTAATAGTTCTTATTTCGGCCGTGGTCCGAGCGGACCAGAGGCGCGGGGCGCGCGGCCCGCGCCTCCGTTTTCTTGACCGGACGTATTTTTCCGCGGAAAAATCGTAAGGCGCCTGCGCTTAGGACAGGAGGGGATGTTCTTAGCGGTATCTAAGGCGGGGGCGGCGCGTCTTGCTAGTTGGAGCGCCGTCTTCGCAAGGCGCGCGCGTCGCCCCACCCCGCAAGAAAGCGCCGCGACGCTAACTTTTCCACCAAGAAGTTAGTCGACGTCCGCCCGCGTCTCAAGGAGGTCTCGTTTCCGTTCACCCCCAACTTTCGCGCGGGAGTCTGAGTCTGACTTTGCCTCTTTCCAGATCGCGCCGTATGACTTTGTGACGCCGCACGGAAACTGGAATTCATGTTGAAATACTTCAATGAGAACATATCCCTAGCGCTCCAGGAGAGGTACAGGGACCTCCATGAGTTTAGGAAGACGGAAGCGGTAGAGGAAGGGTCTCCTAGGGAGGCTAAGGTACCGAAGATAGCTGAGGAGGGGGAGCAAGTCGGCGGCGAAGGCGCGTTTGAGGCGAGCGCCACGCCGCCGTTCCCTCGTCTCCTGGAGCAGCCTAAAGAGGAAGACAACTTTGTGGCCTCGTGGCTGCAGAACAGCTTCAAGATGACGGCTGCGGACACGAACGAAGCTGCAGCAGGAGGGAGCGCTTTGGACCTCAGAGCGGCGCCCCTCTCGCTGCATATCCCTGCGCTGCAGCAAGACCAGAGGTTCAAGATGCAGGACTTTTGGAGCCGCAGCCGGCCAGGGTCGCCGGCACAGGAACAGGAGCCGGGACCAGCGCCAACCCCGCAGCCGCCAGCCACTCCAGACCATAAGATTATCACGGAGAAACTCGTCAGCGAAATACAGGTGAGTCAGTTTCTTGAAAAAAAATTTTTTTTTTTCTTCTTCCGTGTCTTGTTTTTTTATGAAGTTCAACGGAATATGAAAAGTGTGGATTTCGGTTGACGCAAGCTTTTGTTTACTTTGAAACAATGCAATTAGAAAATTGGAATGCCGATTTGATTTTCACGGTTCGCGGTTCGTTTGAATGTTTTATTAAGTAGGTTTGATTATAAATACAGTTTTTCACTTTGTAATGAGGAAATTCGGTGTCAATTATACAAAAGCTTGTTATATTTTTGAAGTGTACTTTTTCAGGACTTTAGTGAAAGTTAAGTGATTTTTGACAGCTAAATAATTTTATCAATTACGAGTATTTGGTATCCCGTGTAGGTACACGATACAATTTTTTGCTTTTTGTTTCGTTTTAAAACTGAAACTAGAAGGATAAAAAAAAAGTTTTAAATTAGATATTATAAATTAAGGAAAAATATAACAGTGACCACAAATACAAAATTAGTAGTTTAATAAGTATTATAGAACGGTTTTTCTGATAGAAGGTGTGCAAATATTTTCACGGCCTTGACGAACAGTTGATATCGAAGAATTTATTATACAGACAGTGTAAAACCTTTTTCACATTTAAATCGAATTAATATCAACATTTATTACCTTCTTAATATCAAAAAAGTGATTTATAAAGCTTTGTTTTAATTAGAAATGAACGAAATAACTTTACCTTCAGCTACAGTAGTTCTGCCGTCGGCAAATATTTTGAGCCACAACAGTGGCTGAAACTTATTATTTCAGTAGAAAATAGGTGTTTTTAATATACCTTATTACTAAATAGTTAAAGGAAAAACTATTTACGTTGTAAATTAACTCTAACTTTTCGACAGATAATTTCGCGCAATTTTTCCGACACTTATTTTCACTTATTTTTATAGGTTTTATTGTTCGTTTTTGGTTTGATTTCGAATTTTTGAACAAACACAAAGTTCTAATGTATTTAAATTCAAATTTAGACCCTGCGTCTGCCTTCCGCAACCAATGTGGATCGACTGACCTCAAGATTGAGGTCTCATAAAACTCGTTCCAAATTTAAATAATCCCTACCCAAAAACAACATATTGTAGTACCTTTGTTAAGAAAGGGTTAAGGAACTTATTATTAAATCGTTTTTGTCCTTCTGTCGCATCCGGTCCCACAAAGGACATGTAAATTACAATAATCTTTGATAATTCTATTATTTCGGTATTAGCTTGTGATCAACTTGTCTTCGATACAAGTTTTTTAAAACCATATGGCGGCCAACCGATATTTTGATTAAACATATTTGTTTAACGTTTCCGTTGCGCCATAATTTAGTTTTTTGTACCTGGCCAGTGAGAAAGCCATTTGAATAAACGAAGGAAAATCGCACTCCGCTTTCCGCGTTCCATTTGCGAAATTTGAAAAGAAGGAATTACTTTTTAAATTTGTTTTCGGCCTGCATTTGTCTATTTCCCACGGCACGCGGGATTAGGGGCTCATTGTGATTTCATTTTTTAATTTTTTGCGTTTTGTTTCACGAAGGGGTGTTGACAGTTATTTGTTACTGCAAATTTGTTCGAGTCTCGAGCTTTTTTTGTTTTTAGAATCGTTTGAATGTCGAACCGGTTTTGATATCCTGTTCGTTTGTTAGTTTTTTTCTCGTAAATAGAGATTTAACGGTTCGTCGCTTGGAAGTGGTTGCGCTTTTGTGGTTTCAATTTTTTTGCTAACGGCGGTTAATTGAAATTTGATTTATTAATATTTTTCTAACGCGCCGTCGAGTCAAGAGGTTGCAATCAAAATAAATGTATGAATTTTATTTCATAGTTTTTTTTTATCAACGTAATCACAGTTATAATGAATATTTCCGATGCTTTTGTGCTTACATGGGTATTTGAATGTATGTGTGTATGGAAACGCAATATTTCAAATTATCAGAAATTAGAGGTTGATTATTATGTGCCACACCAAAAACTAAAACATTATTTTTATCAATACGAATATTTACAATTTAGCTCGTGATTCATCAGTCTGTCTCTTTCTTTCACGCCTGCCTCGCCATACGTTGGAACGGGACAGCAACAGCAGTCCCCCTCAGCAGACTCTACCATGAGCGAGCGGTCCCTCGTACCATTTGCGCTGGTAAATTTACTGTCTTCACTCAGTAACGTCGATGTAAATAACATTTTAACATTACGTGTGTTCTAATTTTAATTTCAATTTTAATTTGCGTTTTCTTAGTTTAATTCCAATTTCATTTTGCATTTCCAACTTTTTACTAATGCGATTTTTTTATTAATCGCATGTAAATATGTGCGTGTTTCGTTTTTGTTGTAGTATGGGTAAGTTGTTTACTAATTTTTTTTTGTTTTAATTTGCTTTTAATTGTGGCTTTGGTTATAATATTGTCTAGCTATTCTTTCCATGACATTGCTTGTTATGTACATAAACTCCTATATAACCGAACCTCTATTATCCCTACACCGAGTTATGTACAGACATGTTAAAATTAAATGCAAGTGTAATCAATTCTTTTACTCTGAATTATTCATAAACCTATTCTAAAATGCTGTTAAAGTTCGTTTGTCCTTTTTTGTCACATTGACATTTTCGTTGGTAAGAACAAGACAAAACCTATTTTAACTAATGGAGGCTTGAGTGACGTTTATGAATAATGGCATACATTATTTTCTCACCTATTTTATTTAGCATCCTTACTTCTAACAAAAGTCTCTCAAATAATTTCACCACAGTTCACTAAAAAAAGAGTAAAGGAAGTTTAAAATGTACTTTTGAAAATGATATGTGAAGTAAACCGACCTCTCACGCATATAAGTGGAGTTTATGATACATGTATCGCTACTTCTGTGAACGTTGGCATCGGTAGCGTACCGAACACTGCGCATCCACACCAACGCTTTGCTCACTCGGATTCGTTTATTTCACTATGTCTGTCTCCCGCTGTGCCCCGAGCACGAATATTCGAATTCTACGCAGCGAAATCGAGTAGTACCTAACGTTATTAACATGTAGCTACCGTGTGACTCAATCATAATGAAATAAACACGGATCACTCACGTATAGTACCTAAGTCAAGTTTATCCAGATATGTTTCGGACTAATTCGTAGTCCTTCCTCTGGGAGCGCACGACCCAGCGGCGGCGAGACGCACACTGCGCGCCTTGGCTCTGCTCTGCTGAGAGGAAGGACTACGAACTTGACTTACATACGTGAGTGATCCGTTTTTATTTCATTCTTACCTAACGTTATCGTGAAAATTGGTATCACGTTTGGAACAGCGCCCCCGCGCGTATTTGGTACTAAAATTGAACACGATGACGTTACGTAGGATTCGAATATTCGTGTTCAGGATACAGCTGGGCACAGGCCTCTTCTCAGAAGGTGAGGGCTTGGGTTTTTTTTAATAAGGTTTTCTTTGCAGCCGCAGCAACAGTCGCCGACTGGGGACGCGCCCATGGGCGACCGCAATATGTTGCCTTTCGCATTGGTAAATTTCCTGAATAGCCTCAATATTGATGTAATTATTTTTTCTTTTTCACTTCACTATTATGCTACTACGGGAACTCACGTTATTTTGAGACTGCTCTGAGGAAAAGATGGTACAGATCAGTATACTCGAGAAAATCCAATTATTTGTCTTCATTTTAATATTTCTCTGTTCGGTATAACTTGTCGTTTATAGATCTAAGTATCTTCCTCAAATATTTTACTTAAATGACGTTACGAAGATTTTGTACAACACTTTTTAAGCATTTCGTAAAATTAATGAAATAATAAGAGTTCCCGTAGACACCTATCGCATTCTATCATCTTATAGCTAACAGTCGATTACAAATCTTCCTTTAAAGCATGTATTTAATTTAACTTAATTATCTTCAATATAAAACTCTCACTTAAAACCTCAAATTCAAATTGACACTGGCTTGCAATATGTACTGCTTACCGCTCTTAAAAAAAATCGCATAAAAATCCCCTACGATTGGTCCATGAATACAAAGTGACTTACAACTCGCTTTTCTCGCAGCAACAGGCGAGATCGGGGCAGAGCATCAGCGAGCGAACACTGGAGGAGTGCTGGTCGACACTTCAGCGAGTGAGTTGGCACCTGTTTCAATGCGTATTGTTATCTTCCAAGGGTAGGGGACGCGGTGGTTGCTGTGTGACGTTCCTTTTAAATTTGGAATTGTTTGAATTTCGAACTATTTTCTACTAAGTTGTAACGCTCTGAGTTGAATACGTTGAAGTGAGGTGATTTTTATCGCGAGTATTGTAACTTTTTACACTGTACGATTATGACGTTCGCAATTATTTAAAATTAAGTGTTTTCGTATAATTACTGCCACATTGGTAAACGGAGATCTTTTTGAGATCTCAATTTATTCAAGACAGATTGTTACATACATAATACAGGATTGATTGAATCACTCTACTTACGATTTTTTTTGTAATTACTAGAAATGTCACACAGAAGCCAAAGCAACATCCCCTAGGTAAACAAAAGGGTATTGGTGTAACCAATAACTCACTAGTTTTAAGGTGAGTTTATTTAACTAACTTTTACTAGGTATACTAATTCCCACAACATTATTTTCACACTGGCAAGATTTTATCAGAAAAAGCAGCGGGTGGCAAAGGAAACACCGAACGTTCAGCCATAAAATATCTAGGCTCGATCTATTGCATATTCATTATCATTACAGGCAACATTTTCGCATAGAATCGATCTAGATAAAAAACACTGGCCACGATTAAACGCTCAGGGCGTTAACAATTTATTTAATGTTTTTCCTTTTCTTTTTTGTAACTGGCCATCTGCAGACAAGGTGCTGTATGTATCCAGGAAGTGAGCACTTGCTCCGTATTTGTACGTTAAGGGTTGCCAGAGGTTAATTCTTAAAAATAGGAAGCTTGAGAAAAGTAACACTGTTTTCCATGATTATGAAAATTTTGTGATTAATTCTTAAAATTGCCTGACATCCAGAGAATGCACCGATTGTTTTTGAAGCTTCAGCTTATAACAATTAAAAATCAAAATCCTTCTACGAAAACCGAAAAATTCCTAGTTTAGTTAATGCTCTACTAAGTACAAGTAGAGTCTAGTTGTAACTATAATGTATCATTCTTAGCTTATTATTAGGGTACTTAAACTGGGCAAAAGCACTTCCTCTCGTCTCTTTGCCGAGGACTCATGCTCTAAGAATAAACTAGCGAGTAAAACAGCAAAAAGAAACTTTTTAAAACATTCGCAACGGCACACACTTTTAAAAGTACATTAAAAAAAAGAACAAAAACTCACAGGTGGTTGAAAAAATAAAGGGATCCACGACGTCGGACGAACAAAAAGTGCGCTCGTACTGCATTTGATCTTTGAAGAGTTGCACAAAAAATGTGTGGAGAATGGTATTAAATAAATGTTTAATAAAACGTGTGTCCTTAGTTAGGAAAAAAGGTGTTGACAAATGATCAGATCGCGTGAGCTCAGCCTTTAGCAACTTGAATTTATCTCCAAATGTTTTGTTTTTTTTTTCAGTCTCGAAGTAAAAGAAAATTCGTGTTCTAAACTTAATGAAGTATCAAAAACGTAACTTCAATTAGTTTGTTTTGATTGAAGGCAATATTTATTAAATGCTCTCATTACCTATCAGAAATTTTCTAACTTGTATATCAATCATCGTTAGGCAGTTAGACGCTTCAGCTTTTTTTAAACTCATAACGACTCCACACATCTCAGATCTCAAAAGTACTCGATACACGTTGCCGAAAAAAACACAGCATTTGCATGTCGATCGCAATGAATTTATAGTTATTGCCGGTAGATTTATTACTGGCCTCTTTCCGAAAAAAACCGCCGAATATGACCGCGTTCCGAATCTGAAATTCAAATCGCAATTGTTTTTCGTTCGAAATTGAGACGATTTTGACGTTCGTACCGACATGTGTTTTTAGTGTTTTCTTCTTTTTTATGCAAGTTGCCAGTAACGAAAAGATTTTTAAGCGTTTTTTATGCCATTGTAAATCAATAGTGATGTCGTTTTTGCGTGTCGGCGTCTCTGTTATAAATATTGTTTTAAAAATGTTTTTAATGATGTACGAAGGGTTGGCGTTGGGAGATGTTTTATAGGCCACCATTCTATATTTAGAGAGTTGTTTAAAAAGTTGCAAGCAATGCGAGCACGGTTTTTGCGTACGTCGCAGAAAGAAACAACTAATTTAACTAACAATATTTCAAATAGCGAAGCTAAAAAAGTTTTCAACGTGCAACAAAATGATTTCAAAAATAACGCCAAAATTTAATAAAGCAAAAGTAGAATCGAAATAAAATTACAACAAAAAAAGTTGGAAACTTTTTAAGCGAGGAATAGACATCGAGATTGTTTTTTTAATAAAACTCGGACTGCGAAGGGTGGAGGGCAATTCTGGAAAGTGTCCGCAAGGGGGGAGGGTGGCGTTTAAAAAATCGCTTAAACGAGCAAAGTGCTAAACTTAATAGGTTGTGAAGCGAAGTCGATTTTTAAAGAGGTTTTAGTTAGGTGAAGTTTGCCTTTGTCCACATACTAGATATAGCTAAACTATAGTTCAGTTTTAGGAGCTACTTATGTGGTAGGTACTTACGTACTTGTCTGGTTGTTACTAAAGTAACAATTTTTGGATCTTTAGCAATTTTTAGCTCATACAAGATCTAAAAATTGATCGGTCAACCGTTGAATGTACTTAGTGATTAGGTACTTACTTTATTACCTATACCCACTGACTACTAACACCATGGACTTTGGGTCTAGTACCAAATTCACGAAAAATATGTCCCAGTACAACGCAGCATTTTTCGATGAGAACCATACGCCATAGCGCTGTCGTTCGACCAAACTAAGACTGACTGACGCTCGATTAGTGGTCTTTTGGTTCGGACGTTTTCAAGCACTAACCCGAAGTTCTTGTTGTAGGCAAGTCAATGCCTATACCTCACATTCGTAGTATTACAAAGCTATTGTTTACATTCTCCTTCTAATGCCGATTCGCGTTTAACTTTCTATTTTAACCGTCCAGTAAAATACCATAGATAACGTGTTTAAAAAAAAAGATTTATTTTCCTCCCCGTTTTCCGCGACGCAATCTATCCCATTTTTTGTCACTGGCAATTTTCTTCAACGCTTTAAACGCGTAAGAAATGATTAATAATGACCGTTAAGCTTTTATTAAAAAAAAAAAATTCATTAGGAATATGCTGCCATGTATTTTTAAAGAGCTTTTGAAAAGCGGGTGGTAACTTGTGCGAGGTCCGTCCGGGTCGCTACCACCATCTTACTCGCTAATTCTGCCTCTAAGCAGTGTGTGCAGTGTGTTCCGGTGTAGAGAGTAAGACAGCCGGTGTGATAACGCTACAAGAGGCATTTCATCTTAGCTCTCTAGGTTGGCAACGCATCTGCAAGCCCTCCGGAGTGCGGGTGTCTATGGGCAGTGGTGATCACTTACCATCAGGTGACCCACTTGCTCGTTTTCCTTTCTCGTCGTATAAGAAAAAAAAGCTTTAGAAATCCAGAGGTCTTTTACAAATGCCTTGCTTTATTTTTTGTATAGGTACGTATTATTATAAAAAAAATAAAGGAAAGGAAATAAAATATAAAGGAAACTACGCTACTAGTCAGTACGCTAATTAACACTTACAAGAAAAACCTACTTGCTAAAACTTAAAATCACCAACTGAAAAAAACTCCAAAGACGCAAAAAAGTCGCCACCCCGTTATAACTCATACTTTACGTTTTTTGAGGAAAGTTGTTAATTTATTTCGCAATTAGCGGTTAAGACACTTTACCCGGGGACGTTATAAGAAAACTTTTTCATTGCTCGTAAAAAATGTTGTTTTTTCGGACACCTGTTCGGTTTCTGAATATTTTATTAGATGCAGCGATGCTTTGGGAAGTTATTTAAGCAAATTTATGATTCAAGGGGTGTTTTAAGTTTTTAAATGTGGATGTACTTTACTGGCCACTATGGACGGATCACTCACGTATGTCAGTCACCTTTCAGTTCACTTTGTGATCCTTTACTATTTTTATGCCAGTCAGAAACAACCTGCAACCTTAATGTCCGTTTGCACATTTTTACCACGGTATTAAATTTTCCAGAATTAAATAGGTACTTTAGTTTTGAGACAGCTGAGGCATAATAATAGAGTCCCGTTAGTACCTACACATTGGATATACGGAACCCTAAAAACCATTTAAACACCGTTTAACTAAGACTGACAAACTAATATAAACTTTTTCGAGGTAACATCCCACGAGGAGCAAAACCGTTTTATTTGAAAACATCACACAAATACTAATATTCCTATATATTTTTTTTAAATGCTACCTTACATCAAAGGGCATAGAGTTGAACTTCCATTACTCAAAGATAAGTACATAGGACCAAAGGTTAGTTGACAACTCAAGTCACAAACACATGCAAATTGGCGCCAAGGCACTATCAGAAAAACTGAGCAAAAATTAGATTTCTCTATACACCGACCAAGCTGTCTTGATAGTTGCAAAATAAAAAAAAACCTTACGGAAGAGAACTGTGCCCTAAGCACGACTTGTCGAATCCTGCATCACGTAAAATCGAATAGTAAACTATAACGAGTTTGTATGACGTTTGGAACAGCGGCCGCCCGTGAGCGTATTTGGAACTAAAATTTAGTATGAGATTTCTCGATCTCGATACGATAACCGTAACGTAACGCAGGATTCGACAAGTCGTGCTTAGGGCACTGCTACCCTAGGATAAATCGTACGTAATTAACGTAGGATAACTCGTACAAAAAAGTCGTACTAGGTAAATGTCCTGTAATTTATAATAATAATAAACGTATTGACTATATCAGTCAGCCTATATTGGAATACCGACAATGTTCATAATAAAATAAACAGATGTATATTTGGTGTACTTTCTGAGCAAACTAATGTATAAACTATAAGTGGAAACTCTTGTGGCTTATGTATTAACTTTAAGAGCTGACTATTTGTGTTATCTATGCTGTTTGTTTCCCATTGCAATAAATAAAAAAAAAAAAAAAAATTCAAGTAAGTCTCACCGGCTCTATTTTTCTCATAAAGCGATAAGTCCGCCCGTTGCTACCTTGCATTTCCTTTGTACCTTTTTTCTGTTAGTTTATTATGTGGTGTTCAATAAAGAGTTCTTGTATTGTATTGTATTGTAAAAGTGAATTTAAATTGGACATGGAATGAAAAACTCGAATAAAATCCTTAGACAGTTTCTATCGTAAAAACATCCACAGCCATAAAATTTTTGTACACGTACATAACATTAACGCACGAAATTATATTTGTCATTTTGTCATAAACTTTTTGGTAAAGATTGTACATAGTCAGGAAACCTACACGCTTCTTCGAATCAATTCAACGGTGCGTTTTTTCATACAATAAGAAAGGCGAACAAGCAAGGGGGTCACCTGACGGTAAGTGACACCCGCTACCCCGGGGATTTGCAGATGCGTTGCCAATCTAGAGGGCTAAGATAAAATGCTTCTTGTACCTGTGATTTCCTCACCTTTCCAGTAGGAAAGGTCCACACCGGAACACAACAGTCACTTTATTGAGTCAGGCGTTACTTTGCGGAGGTCCATATTTATGAACTATAAACAATTACTTTGCTCACCCGCGACCACAAGTGAAAAATACTTACATGAATCAACACACGCCACGCACACCCAACTATCACCACTACCACTACACTAAACGCTGACGCATTGAACCACTACTGCTTAGCGGCAGGATTAGCGGGTATGATGGTGTAGCGATCCGGACGGACCTCACACAAGGTCCTACCATCCGTTCTATCATCAATAGTACTCCTGCTCGTTAGCGGCAGGATTAGCAAGTAAGGTGGTGTAGCGATGTCCTACCATTTTTTTGCAAAAAAAAACTTTTTCACAACGTATCAAGAACAACAAGCCCTCGTATATAACCTAATGGCTCGTGCTAAAGCAAAAAAGACGACAGAGATAAAAATTAGTTGAAATTAAAAGAGGCTAACGAACGCCATTCTTGCCTCTTGCCCCTCCCGCCTCTTGCCTCTTGCCTCTGCGCCATCTTCGTACTAATTCATGCCTTATTTGCTCCATTTGAATCTACTTTAATTTCGTCGGGAAAAATGGTATGATTTTTTTTGCAGTATTTTTCTGAGATTGTTCGTTGATGAGACGCCAGAAGAGGGGTGTTTCTGTAAAGTTGTGATTTAGATTTTTAGATTTTATTTATTTACTCAACATTAAAATTACATTCTATAAATACATGATGAAATAAAACGGATCACTAAGTCGAGTTTAGCCCGACATTCGGACTAATCCGTAGTCCTTTCTCTGGGAGCCCACTATTATTTACTATAATAGAGTCTCACGGTAGTTTCATGTAACGTAAGTCAAAATATGAGAATTTTTGCTGAGATCGTCAGAAAATCTTAAAAAAACATGATAATTATAAAGTCAACACTGTAAGTGTGAATTTGTTTGTCTATCTGTGGCATTGTAGCCTCTAAACGGACAAACCGATTCGGACGCGGCTTTTTTGTTCAAAAAATGGTTAAACATGTTTGGTCTCAGCTAAGCTTGGGAGTACTCGCATAATCAACAGTATTCCAATTATGACATCGGGGTCTCAAAAAAAAGAGTGTATTGTTTCCTTAAAGGCCGACTAGCGACTGTCTTGGGGTTGCTGGTTCTCATGGGTGGCGGTGATCGCTTACCAACAGATGACCCGCTTGCTCTTTTGCCTCCCTACTGCCACAAATAAAACAGTAATCAACCCAAGTCACTATTATGTTCCATTATTATCCATAGGTCACTGGTTCAGATCTTGGCTTCACTATAGTGATATTGATAAGTAAATGATAAATGATATACGATGATTATTGATTCAGGGCGGAAAATAATATGTAAACGACCGCGCTAATTGAATGCTTTTGTTGCACTAAAACACATGATAGTTAAATACATTCACATGACCTACATTGCGGTAATGCTCATAATATTGCTTACGCACGGATCACCGTACAAGAACAGTGCGTTTTTTTAAACAGATTTGTCATTATATCTCTATACATTCGAGAGGAATTTTATTAGAACTAAACTAGAAACATTACAGTCATAAATATTAGCCGTCTTGTTCTGATTTGGCAACGCACCTGCATTACGTGTTGTATTGCGGCCGTCTCTACGCAGCAGTGACCCTCTAGTTTGTTTTTCTTAAAAAAAAATACCTCACTAAAAGCGCGTGTTTCTAAAACATAGAGCATGCATTTTTTTAATCTCTTTGTAGTGAAAAAAAAAAAGCCTAATTGAATCACCCTGTAGCCTTTACTCGACGACAACTGTAATCGGCCGACTATTGCTTACAATAGTTTCACAAGTAGCAATTATGTAGCTCTATAATTTAGTATTTGTCGCTCGGGTGACTCCAAAGTACTAAACTGAGTAAGTAAGTACTAGATTTTTTTTCAATACTGACATTATTGTCGGTAGCTTATTAACTAATTTTATGGTCTTTTGCCTTGGCTAATTACTTTAGTATTGACAGAGGGTCTTGCAAAAAAAAGTCACGGAAAACTTTGGTTTCAACATACAATGACAATGCAAAGAAAAATCCGTTAAGCAGCTGGACTTGAACCAGCAACCTCGATAATCCGTACCACGCTCGACCAATTAAGCTATACTTCACGTTGGTCTTCCAAATAAAAATATGACACAAGGCATTGAAAAATTCGTTAGGTACACCCACGTTAAGTATGGCTTAATTGGTGGAGCGTGGTACGGATTACCGAGGTTGCTGGTTCGAGTCCAGCTGCTTAACGGATTTTTCTTTGCATTGTCATTGTATGTTGAATTTCATACTATGAATGTTTCATAAAAATAAAAACAAAAATAATCAATAAATCGATTATTTTCATTTTAAACTTCGGTTTTATTTCTGAACTAGCTTATGCCCCGCGGCTTTGCCCCCGTGAAATATTTAAAAATAAGCTAGTTGCCTATCCCGTGGGATTTTCGAAAAATTCCTTCTTAGTGCATCTTTAGGATACTCAAGGTACATGCTTGCCAAATTTCAAGTCTCTAGGTCCAGTGGTTTAGGCTGTGCGTTGTCTGTCAGTCAGTCACGGTACTGTTTTATAGGTATAGATTATATTTACGACTATGTACCTACAAAGAAAGTTTCGAACATTTAGGCCTACTTGAACCGACCAGGGTTAGACTTAACCCAAGGTTAACCTGACCGACCTCAGACGGTGCAAATACGTCAAGTTAACCCCGGGTTAGTCTCTAACCCAGGTCAATGCAATTCGACCTTAGCGAGTTTAAAAAACAAAAAAGTCGTGAAAAAATTGCGTCTCACATTTCCCGCGCAAAAACATACGCAATTGACACTTGTCCTTTTTCAAAACCTTGTACAGTTTGAAGCTTATCTGGAACGTTCTTTTTATCTCGCGACTTAACAACACTGGCCACTTTTTTATCGGGCTGTCAATTTAAAAATAAAACAATCGTAAACATTTTTTTTCACGAATAAAAGACCACCTACGGACATAGTATTAAAAAAAGTACGATAAAGAAAGGGAATAAGATGTAGTAAAAAGCGGAGAGAAAAAGTACTGCGGGTGCGAGCGGGCGAAAAACTGCAATTCGCTGTCTCTGTCGCGCGGATAGCTGGCCGAGGGGTCTTGATACTTTACAATTTAAACTACAGTCCGTGAGAGGCTTCGAATAGGATTCGGGCTTGGGTGAATTCGTAGTGACATCTGTCATCGACGGTAAGAAGCGCCATCGATAGTTGAAGTATTTCTAAAACCTATTCTAAATAGGAGAAAACTTTACTTTTACCTATAGACATAGTGAGGTCAAGTTTACTTTTACCTATAGACATAGTGAGGTCAAGTTTACTTTTACCTATAGACATAGTGAGGTCAAGTTTACTTTTACCTATAGACATAGTGAGGTCAAGTTTGTTACTTGGGTCAGTTTGAAATTACTTTTCTTGGCGATGCTTGCATAGTTTTCTGTTAAGAGTTTTCAAAAAAGAGAGAGGGCGCTTTTTTTAGAATTTTAAGCTATAAATGAATAGTTTACTAAAATTTCATACTTTCAAGTAATTTTTTAAATATAGCAGTAGCTGACTGATAATCATTACAGTTCTGTAACTTGCACTCAATGCATTTTATAAGTATAGATAAAATAACGTGAACAATTCATAACGTTATCTTTGCTATTCTTATCAGAATGCAAGTATAAAATGATAAGAATTAAAATGCAGTTGATGAATATAATTTGACTAGCCACTTTCTCTAAATCAATATCTTCTTACAAAAAAATGTCTATCAAACCTTTAAATTTAATACGAAACGCTTAAGGTCATTTACCTACAAACTTTTCCTGTTTCTATTTTTGCTCAAAATAAACCAAGCTAAGCTCAACTTACTTGTGACTTTAGCAAAAAACAAATGTAAATGAGATAAAAATATTTACTTAATCAAAAAACCTATTTAAACTAATCTAAAACTTAACAGCCATATAAATTGAAGTCTCAATCAAAAAAACATTACGTAATCCAAGTACCAAGAATGAACCACGCCGGCCTCAGACTAAGGAACCGCGCGGATACAACTGCCTATAATAAAAAAGTTAGCGAGTACACATAAGTGCATTACGATGCACTACAACTATACTATAGTACGGCCCACGGCTCGGGCACAGCGATTTTTTGCACCGCACTGACATTTGAAAAATGCATTTTGACGAAAACGCACACCTTTTGCGCTGAAAAAATAAAAACGGAAACTTTTTAAATGGTACAGTGTTCTAAGCTGCGATTGTAGGACTGTGGCAGTGTTTTGTTTTTTTTTTATTTGAGTGATGCGTAGTAGCGCGAGTGTTGTGACGTTTTTCGATGCAGGTATTTTTTTTCGATCATACTTTTGCATATTTTGTTATGGCAAATTGTATTGTTTTCAGGGTTCATGTGTTCACTTATGATTTATCTTTTTTATTGTTTGGTGCGAGTTGTTTTGCGTTTAGTTGCCGTGGCAACGGTTGATTTTTTTTAGTTAATGGCATGCTATAAAACTGTTACGTATTTGAGTAATGCTGTTAAAGCTTAGGTTTAGAAACTCGGCAGTTGACGTTTCAATGGAGAAAGTATCCTAACCTCAAAGTATTGGTCTAGTTTGAAAAATTCCGTAGTTACTTTAATTGGAACCTTTTTAAGATAATCTAAACAGGTTTTGTAGCTATAAACGACTTAAATTGAGCTAAGAAGTTTCCCTTCGGTATTTGCTGCTATTTGGTATTTGATGCTGTGGATCTTTCACCATGTCTTTCCTAGTCCAAAAAACGGTTTTTTTTTGTAAGAAAATAGTTAGCAGACACAGTAGATACTAATCTTAGATCGCAATTCGTTTTGTAGCTTGTGCGTTCTTTTATAACCAAGTCATAGTTATATCCATTTTTAACCTACAAACTTACTTGAAAAGAAGGAGCAGGTAATGTAAATATTTTATTATGTTGTGTGCATTATTAAAAAAACACGCCCAAGACAGGGTTAAGGTTGAAAAGAGTCCTTACATATCTGATTTTAAGACGTGTTTTTTTACAATATTATAAGTTGGACGGATGGTCAACTATTAACTGGTTATCTTGTGAAGCCTACTTAGCTGTGATAGTGTAGCTTTTAAATTGACTATGTGCACTGCTTACCTGATTTTTTCACATTTCCAAATACAATCATAGTGATTTTTAAAATTTCACTACCTACAATCGGCGTAAGGCAGTGGCTGTGTCATTGCTATTCGCACTAGGTGTCATAAAAAGGCTATTATCTAGATACTTCCCATATATTATACAGGGTTCGTTTTAATGAACCGCCAAAACTTCAGCAAAAAAAAAAAAAAAAAACATTATTCCCATTGACTTATTACCAACACCATGGACTTCGGTTAAGCGCTTGAGAACGTCCGAACCAAAATACCACTAATTTGCAAAAAGACCACTAATCGAGCGTCAGTCAGTCTTAGTTTGGTCGAACGACAGCGCTATGACGTGTGGCTGTCATCGAATAATGCCGTGTTGTACTGGAACACATTTTTCGTGAATTTTGGACTGGACTCAAAGTTCATGGTGTCAGTAAGTCAATGAATCTCCCATATAATTTGTCAACCAGCAGAGGCAATGTACTTTTTTTTAATCTTGAGAGGTCTGGAAGATAAGAGGAAAAGCGGTTTTTTACATTAGATATGCCTATTAGTAACTGGATATTGACCGCGAATTCCTTAGGTTTTGGTAATCGTAGTCAATATGAGAGGAAAGGCCTCTGCCCAGTGATGGGCCACAATCATAGCCTAAAAATGCGAAGGCTAGCATCTATACAATACCAGAAACACCAAGACTGCAATGGATGTAGGCGTAATTACCCGACTGCGAAACGCAAAGGAGGGTAATGTGTTTATCATGTATTTGTGACCTCAATTGGAGTATCAATAGTACTTTTTAAATACTCACTGAAACACAAAAAAAAAATTGTAGACTACACAGGCCCAGAGCATGTAGTGTAATCAACGGCCAAAAAAACGTCTCGATCGCGTTCGCTTTTACGTCTGATTTACTATGGATAGATTAGTAAAGTCACTAGTGGTACTTATCAACAACAAGCAATTCTCATACTATTTGACACTTGTAACGCAAACGCGATCGAGACTTATTTTTGGCTGTTGATTACACTGGACGCTGAGAGACTCTAGTGTAATCGCCGCCGAATGCGTTTGCGTTACTGGCGTCAAATAGTTTGAGAATGGTTTGTTGTCGAAACGTGCCACTAGGGGCGCTGCCAATTTGCACATAGGTACTAATTCGGACGTAATCGCAAACGCGATCGAGACGTAATTTTGACCTTTGATTACATTAGATGCTCTGATCATCCCGCCAACCTTGTCTAGACCTGCCAGAAATACTAACAGAAATTTAAGCTAACAAAAGCTAACTAATATTTAACACGCGTATCAAAAAACTGACATTAAAACTTATCAATAGGGTATTTGACTCATGTCAAAATAAAATCATTATACATTTTCACCTATCAAGCTTGCGAAAATACTCATAAAAAACCGATGCCTCACTTATTAATGCAATAAAACGATTTTTAATTTAACGGAAACAAAGGAAAGGAGGCAGTTCGACCACTGAAAATGACGACGTCATAGTTCTTAATTCAATACAAACTTCATACTAACGGATCCGATCAAATCGTTTTGACATTTAAAAAAAGGTGATTTGACCAAGAGCCAACATCCCTATTAATTAATAGGCCTGGAATTCAAATCAGTATTTTTTGCGGTTAACATCCGTATTTTTTTCCTGTTTTCAAAGTATTTACAGATAATTCTGTTGTTACTTATGTCTTGCTAGTAATGTGTAAAATATATCCGTATACAATTGTTTATTTTTATTAATACTTTGTTAATGCCGAGAATAAAATTATCCTGTTGCGTTATTAATTATCACGGTTCATCTATCAAAAATATAAAATAATTAAAACAATGTTCCACTGGGTAGGCAACACAAATTACTTATCTAAATAGGCAAAAACCAATCTCGAATATTCCGATCTCTGTTATTTCCGCAATTTTAAAGTGAAAACAAAATACAAAAAACAACAGCTAAATGCTAAATCGCTTACTTACCAAACATAATTATTATGTATACTTTTAACATGAAACTACCGTGAGAGTCAATCACAGTGAAATAAAATGGATCTCTCACGTATATCAGTCGCTGCCGCTGGGTCGTGCGCTCCCAGAAGAAGGACTACGAATTAGTCCGACACATGTCGGGCTAAAGTCGACTTATATACCTACGTGAGTGATCTGTTTTGTTTTACTATAATTACATACTGCTTCTCTTTAATTTGAACATTGGATAGGTACTGCACTTTTTCTAGAATGACGTCAAATTCATTTTGTAATTCTAGTAAGTATTTCGTTTATTTTTTTAAAGACAGGCTTAGCAAAAGGGCAGGGCAAATAATTACATACATCCAATCACAGTTTGATTTAATTTTTATTATAGTTTTACCACCTAAAATTTTATTGACGTATCTGCATAACAGTTTACCCAAAAATGTCGTAAAGTATTGTTTGTATGCAAAAATGTCGTAACTGAAAACAATTTACTGTTAAGACTAAACACCTTAAAATTAAGGGTATTTTTTCATCTTAAAAATGTCGAAACTGATCTCTTCCGTTCAGTAAAAATAGTTAAATGTTATTTCAAATGTCAACCTAACCTTTCCGTTGCCATCGAGTTAAAGTTAACGATCTAATTTATTTGAAAGCGTTTCCGAAGGCGGCTTAGGTTATTTTCTAATTGCAATGTTTCTTGGCGAAACTTGGCTTTTTCATGTGTTAACAAACTACATAAGTACACTAAACACTGATAAGTAACGGAGTTTCGTTGCCAAAAAGTAGTCATAACATGGCTTTTAAATCGTTTTTCAAAACTATTACAAATATATTATATAACCTGGTTTTATTGTTGTATGTACGTAAACTTTAGCCGAGGACATTTCTTAATTATACTTATTACATGAAAAAGTTAGAGTAAATACTCTCCCACAACTACAGTAATTACTCGTAAAGTAATTAGCAATGAACGACAATAGAATAAAATTATCGTAAACTCTAGAAAACCCACTCTACTACGACTTAATCTATTTACAAAAACCCGAAATCATAATTTTATAACCCATTCACAACTACAAAAACACGACTTAAAAACTATTTACGTGCACACACACACAACCATTGTCCTAGGTCATGTCTCGCACACATAAAAATGTTGGGAGCAACGCACGCAAAATACGGTATCATTTTTCGTTTTGTAATGGACACGTACAATAATATCGTAATTGCAGTTACAGCACTTTAACTGGGGCATGGGTTTACTTGGAATGCTGAATGTTGTTTGTTCGTTTGTCCGTTTTTTGGATCTACCGCAATATGATATAACGCGATATGAACCTCTGCCAGTTATCGAGGCAAGGGTCAATGAACGGCGGGCTGTAGAAAAATTCTGTGACTTTAATGGTTATTTTTTGACACATTTTTTGTTTTTGTGATTTGCAATTTTTCGAAAAAAAATCAGTAACAGTTCTTGAGACGTTTCGCAAACGTGATTATTGAAATTAAATTATTGTTGGATAGTATCTAAAACTGACAAATTATTACCTAATCAACGTTTTTTTTACGTTAATTACGCGATGTACTACGATGTACAATTTTGGTAATTTTAGCCAAATATCATTTAATAAAAACATAATTTTCTATTCTAAGTAAAAGTAAAAAAAAACAACATACCTACATAAATATAACATTAAAAACACCATCAAGCAAAACCCCGCAGTTAAAAAGAGAATTTCTTCCGTTTGTCCGAACTCGTTCGCCGCACGCGCCGCTTTTGCATGTGGGCGTGCGCGCGAATGTGTGCACTATGCTGCGCGCGTGTGTGCGTCGTGCGTACACGCTTGTCTTAGGTTAGGGAGGTGAGCGACCTCTCGCAGACTCCATTTATTTTTATTATGGCAACACGTGGCACATCGACAGATATTGCCATTTTACTGCGCCTTCCTGTTTTCTTTTTGGTTGCAATAATGTATGTTCAAGTTTTTAGACATTGCTCTACATCAAAGACAAAGGGGATACAGCTAGACTTCAAAGAAACGCGATATCTGTATTTTTACTATTGCGATTTGTTTTTCTTAGCACAAAAAAAAATAGAATCAAATTCAAAGTTCATGTACTTATCTAAACATTCTAATTTGATCTCCGATAATGCGCGATATAGAGAAATAGTTCGTTTACATATAACTATGTCGTTAAATAACCAAACACTGGTAAAATGTTATGCGTAGCCTAAAACATGTCAATGCTTAGTATTTATTTATTTACACTTGAAACCTTCGTAATTAACACACAATCAATTTTAATTTCCGTTCGAAAAATCGATTAAAAACCGAATCGATTGCATTGTGCGTAATCGATTTAAAAATTCAGGTTCGACGGCCCTGATCGTGACCTGTATGAATACTGCATGAATGCGTGCACGCATCGGCAGTGATAACGACTGATTTTAAACAAAAAAAATATTTAGATTTCGTTTTGGTAGGAAAATTTTAAAAAAACACTAATAAAGCGTTAGTAAGGTTGTCTTTTTAATATTTTTTTTTATTATGTTATTCGAGTTAATTAGGTAACTATACTTATTGGCTAACTAAAGTTACGATTCAATCAAAATGCAATGCATAAAGACCATTTTGTTAAAAAGTTTCGTCCAGTTGCTTATTCCGGTTCAACTAAAAAGTATTTAATTTCGTCCGATTAACATTTAACTGTTAGACTTTTATCTAGCTTTAACCTAAGCAAGCCTGTCATCTGTCACTAGGCGACACACTTCTAAGTTCCTCAATATATATATTTTTTTCACAAGAAAGCAGTCCTTTAAAAGGCGCTTACGCGTAGAACTAATAAACTTATCTGTATAAAAAAGATAAAATCAAGGCCTCAAGTTCACTGGCTTGGTTATGAACTATATATTATGTACAAATATATTATATACCTATTCTTATGATAGTGTCCTTTGTTTCTTATCAAGTAGCCCTGAAGGTGCGTTTACCCTTTGGACCTAAGACTCTCTTTTATACTTTTTACAAGGTTATAACAGCATTTTTACTTACCTACGCGTTTTTTCTTTGTTAGGACCGTTTTGTTGAGTGAAAAGGATAAGTTGCTTGTATAAATAAGTTTTTATTAAAATTAATTGACACTTTGAACACTGTATTTCAGAATCACACTTCGTCCGAAATCTCCCCATGTAGATACCAAGTTTCAAGCCAATCCTAGCACTAGCGGTAAGGTGAAATTCGACTTCTAAGTAGTTCTAAGATTTGAAACGGATATCTTCCCTACATACGCATTGCATTGTAAACAGTGGCGTTTCAAACCTTATAAGACTCAAACACTAATAAATATTTTGTGTAAACCATGTAACGAAAACCAGACGACGGGATAAACTGGACAAATTCCAAGTAAGTTTGGAATGTATGACAAAAACAAGATTGCTATGTTAAATAAGAACGCTTCGGCGGTTAGGAATATACTAATTCTTGAAATGGTAGCAAGAAAAGATTTCTAACATAATCTTGTGGGATCTATGTTCCTTCCATCCTAAAAATTAAGTTTTCTCTCTCAAAGAATCAGCATCGCTATTCAGCGAGGCAACGCTGCCAGCCTTTTGGGCACTATGCCACGGGGGCCTTATTTAGATTTAATTTACTTATTTAGTTTTAAGTTGTAGTTTATTTAGTTTAAGCTTAGATTTAATGTCATTGTAAATTGCTTTTATTATGTAAATAAAGTATATTAATTACGATATCGAATTCGAAAAAAAAGGAAAGATAGATAACTACTCGAACATATATACAATAATAGTAAGCAGAGTTTCTTCTCTTAAGCTTTTAACTAGCAAAAAAACTTCTAACTTGATTACTATATACCACGTTTTACGACAAAATCGCAGCAAAAATGACAGGCGCAAAAACGTAGTAGCCTTATACGATGTCAGTGAGCTAAGACGTGTCATCAAATTACATAACAAAATAAAAATGCAGTAAACGTCCCCACGATAAACACGATTAGCCATTGCATCACCGTATGCGGCCATATTGATTACGCACACACAGAAAAAATATTTGTTTAACACTTACGTCGCCAATTGAAAGGATACTATGTAGATAGAAAGACAGTGTTTTTCTTTTGAAAAAAAATTGAATTTATTTTTCGTGATCGCGTATTATAATCGCAGTAACTGATACAGGTAAATTTATAAGAAATAGCGTTTGTACTTTACTTGGCATTTTCAAATTAAATAATTCAGTGAAAAAAGGGAACTTTCATAACCAGTAAAAGCTTATACGACAATAATCGCTCACCTTTTGTTACCTCCTTTCAGAAACAAGATTGGAACTGAAACATTGTCGCAGTGTGTGTGAGTTTGTTAGTGTGCGCTATCGCGGAAAGAAATGAGGTTATCTGGATGCGCATGTCATTGTCTGGTTGTCTATAGGCGGGCCGCAGACGAGGAACAGAGTTCAGAGATTCCTTTAAAAAAATACAAAGACAGTTATTACTACACGTGAAAAATACCTAGTGCATCATGTCGTATAATCATGTGTTGCTACATACTATGATTATAATTATTATGTTTCAATGTTCCTATCAACTAAAAGATTAGTGACAAAAAAGTACGTCAGAAAATACGCGTGAAGTAGTTTCACTTGAAAAAAAAAAGCGTAACTTTATTTGCATTAATTTTTTTAATCTGATTTGTAACTACCTAACTTAAAAAAGTTTATCCACAAAGTTCGAACCTACTAAAGATACTATGAATGTTTTTATTCAAATTTGTTTCTTCCATAAAATTTATTGTGACAACAAAACCGTTCTAAACACACCACTGCCGTAAGATACGACATCCCCCCCCATAATTTACCCCCAAATCCGAATAATCAAATTCTCGTATTTTTTGAAGCGTCTGTCTTGCGCCGCCTACTCTGCTCACTCACACATGCCCGCTGTTGACATAGGTCAGTGTCGGGCACTTCACTCATATTTATTACGCTTTTTATTGCCACAGTTTTAAAAGGAAGTTATTTCTGTAACTGAGCAATGCAGATGCTTAATTGATTGCATGCGAGATTATTGATTACGGCTGTGTAGTTTAAAGAAAACTTACATGTTACAGACTCTCGTTACTAGGGCCTGATTAAAATTGAAAGTATCATTTGTCTAAAAAAAATGAAAAAAAAAATAATGTCCCAATTATGCAACATGTGGCACCTATAATTTTGTTGGACGTATCAAAACTTTTAATTTAACATGACGTCATAAAGTACCTATCAAACTTTGTAAAACATAATAACGTCAAAAACAATTGACAGTGTAGCAAAAGACGCACCAAACTTTCCGAATTCGTATTATTCGTACATGTTATCGAATCTGTCACGTAAACGCCATATGTCAACGCAAAAATGCCTACCTATAAAAAAAACTGTCATTGGTACGTCCGTGCTGGTCCCACCTCCATAATACCTAACCATTACTTCAAACACATGATAACCGCTTGCGCAAGCATCTAGCAAGGCCACATTGTTTTTATTGTACGGATCCACTAAACGATCTAAGCTAACAAAACGTCGTGGGATTGTCGTAAGCGCCAAATTGAACTGTAGTGTTTTGTTGTAACGGTGTTTTGTGAGAATGCTTTATACTAACTGTAAATCTACATAAAATTCTTCTTTAACTCCAGCACATTTTAGGCCTGATATTTTCTTAATAAATACTTCTTGTTACCTAGTGTATTTAAGATTAAGTTTGTCTTACTAAACTAAGCTGATCCTTTGGAAAATTATCAGTGTGGAACCGTCACTGCCGTGCAAGAGCATCTGTTGGTTTAATCAATGAATAACAGAGTAATTAGCAGAATAACAGCAGTTTTTTTTTATGTAAATAGAAGCACTCACAATATTCTCACAACGAACACAAATTTCGGGCCGAACGCCAAACACCTACATGACAAAAACATACTAAAGTCACCACATTCGATTGTTGCTTTCATTGTTAAACCGCTTTAAAATACCTTTGAGGTTTATTTATTTAATGTGAGTAAAAAAACTTTATCTCTTCGAATTACAGACTTATGACCCAAAAATCTTAATTACTTTAATAATAAATGTTATATTTTCTCATACAGCTTATTAACGTTTGTATTGATCTTGTAATTAAGAACAAATAGTTACAATTAACAGTCAAAGAAAAATTTTAATAACACAATATTCAAGTTTTTACCGATTTAAATTACAAGTTGTTTATGGTTACTGACTGGCCGGCGGCTAAATAATTTAATTTAAAGCCTCACAAAACCTTTTTATAACTCTATCTGATGTTAGCGATAATATTCACAAAACCACTAATTGTTCACTTAAGTTAATAAAAAACGACGCAAGTCACAATTACAGCATTTTAGTTTCCCCTATTTAATATTTTTTTCCTGTGTTCCACAACGTCGTAAAAACCACATACGCTAGTATTCCACGAGGGACCTTAAATCATGCTCAATTAAGCTGAGAGTCTACAGTTTAAAAAAATGAGTATACTTTTTTAAATGGAATCACTTTGTTGAAACAATTTTGTTAAACCACGGGAAGTGACAAGTTGCTAATTGTCACCTTTACACCTGTCGCATGTGGCTTTTTTGTTTCTATGATTTAGTACCTCGTTTAGCGTGAGAAACAGCACAAGTTAGATATTACGTAATTAAAAATGACTTGTTAGGGATAGAGCTCTGATTACTTTTGTCGCTTGTTACTAAAAATACCTAGAAAAAAGGGGTAAATTAAAGCATTGTTACGTACTATTGTTAATTAATAAAGCACGCTACATTGCTTTTTTATGACAAACGTGTATAACTAATACTTGTTTTGTCACATAAAAATGCAAAATGTGTACCCACACATGATATGGACCTCAGCAAAGTAACGCCTGATTCGATCAATTATCTATACGATCTTGTATCATTAAAAATGTCGTAACTGCCCAAACAATTATCTTTTTTTTCTCTCTGTCTGAATGATACAAAAGAGTCGTATTTTTCCTCAGGGCTTTCCTTAAATACCTCGTCTTTGTGACTCAGTGTATTTCTTTGTGCACCACTGACGCACTTTTTCTGATCTTGACTTAATTCTTTTTGGGCCGACTATTTTTAGCTGCACTGACCGGGTTCGCTGCATTTACTTGCGATTCGGAGTAAAAATGTAGTTTAAAAAAGACGCTTTTCTACTAACGTACTTTTATTTGATAATTAAAGAGTCGCATACGTGAATACATTATACATAAAATAGGTCTGGAAAGAGTCTTTGTTCTATGACCCATAAAAGTATACTTAAGTATTTAACTTTTTATATTTAGTATCTTCAACTTTCTTTTTTCAAATTTTAATTCTGCAATTTTAATTTTGTAATTGATCATCCAAAATATGATTTATTAACTACATTGCGTAAACAAGGAAAATTTTATTTTTATCGCCTACTTTAATTTAAGGCCTAAATTTAGCACAATAGTAAATAAATAAATTAAATATCATTTGACAATTGACACCAATTTTACTGACGTAGTCCCAAACTAGGCAAAGCCTGTACTATGGGTACTAGACAACGGATAAACATATTTATTAAAGATAATTACTTGTATACATATTAAACATCCAAGATCCGAGAACAAACATTTCTATTCATCATACAAACATCTGCCCCGACCGGGATTTGAACCCGGGACCTCAAGCTTCATAGTTACTTTAACCACTTAGACTATCCGGTCTTCGTTACATATTGTATTATTTTCAAGGGTTTTGTGCTAAAAAACTGATGGCACCTGTGGCAATTACTTGTGTTAAAGTAAAATTTGTGAAAATTAGAAAAAACTAAAAGTAGTCGTGAAGATAGTTTTGTATGCAACGTTGTATAACTTAGTCTTAAAACGCTAGCGGCGTCTTTCATACCCACGCCACTCATGTTATAAGCCTAAACTTATACAACAGTTGCAAAAACTACTATAGTGGTTTATGTAAAAAGATATGTAGAAGAATTAATATAACCGAAATAGTTTACAGGTAATGTTCACTGAAGTGAGCAGGGGCTATAATTAAACTGAAAGGGAAGATCCTGAATCGAAATAGAATAACGCATACCTTTAAGGGAACCAAAATTAAGCTTTTAGAGGAGCCAATCATTAAAGAAGAATATGAAGTTTTGGACAACTTGTCAGTGGACTGGTGACTTGATCAGAGTCCAGTTTCCAGCAGTGAATGTTTCGGATTTTTTTCTTGGGAAGATATTGACCAAATACGGCAGATCCCAATGCCTGGAGCATTTTTGTGAAAAAAAAAAGAATAAAAAAAAAATGAGCCCAATGGAGTATCTTTTTTGTGTTTCTTCTACAATTTTTGTGCGGTTTATACTTTAAAATACTCACTGAAACAATAATACACATAAAACCAGGGAAAAACAAGACCAACCCCGGGTACTACAATAAATTAAAATAAAATATCGTGAAAGCCAACTTACAGTATTTGCCCTTTACGCCCCAAGTTTGTAAAAAGTACGTAAAAAAAGACACCGCGGAAAAATCACGCTCTAAGAATCTTGTTAAAAACGGGGCTTAAGTCATATTTCTTAATAGAGCCGTAACGCCACAATTTGAGCGGAAGGGGCATATTTCATTCGTTTTTATGGAGAGCGCTCAATTTTTTATGTTACTAATTACACTCTAAAGGGTTGTCCGAGTTTGTACGTTGAGCTGGCGAGACCTAGCGGTTTAATGTAAAGTTTTATGCCAACATGCATTGACTGACTGATTTTTCACAAGAGCATAAGGCAGTATAATGTCATAATAAATAAGAATAAGTCCACTAGGTAAAGTCTGTACTATGAGTACTAGACAACAGATAAACATACTTAAACGGATAAATACATACTTAAATACGTAATAAAAATGCAAGACCCGAGAACAAACATTCGTATTTATGATACAAAAATCTGCCTCGGCCGGGGATCGAACCCGGGATCTCAAGTTTAATATTCAAGGTCTCTAACCTGTTTACTTTTTTTTTCTAATGCAGTTTAATTTTTACGTGTCCGTACTAACACTGTAACTTTTTTTTTTTTAAAGTGGTAAATAATATTAGACAAAGAAGTAAAATCAAATGTATGTCGATGTTTATCCAATCAAACGTTGCAAAATTTAAGTAGTTTTTAATTACCTATCCATCGTAATAAAGTTGTCGGTTAGTTAAAAGTATGCTATGTTCTACAAAGCTAACTAACTACTCCTCTCTACCGCTCAAAGGTTGACTGGTAGAGATCCCTTTTAGGGATAAGTCCGCCTTAGTATAACTCACTGTTTGTAACTTGTATTTATTTCTGTATTTTCTGTACAATAAAGCGTTTACATACTTTAAAGCTTTTTGTACCTGTTTTTCATAAACATGAAATAAAAGAACTCTCGAGCCCGTCCACCTCGACGCACACATTTTTTACGGAGCGGCCGCGCCGGGAGATTTTTCCGGCGCCCGCGTCACTTAGCATTCATTACGGACGTCATGTTTTACGATAACGTCACTTTGCAGTTTAAAAAAAAAGGAAGAAGCGTGTTTTGTTTTTAAGTTTACACAAGTTCTGATTAGGAGTTACGTACTGGCAGCTTTATGATTAGTGATGATGGAAGGTCGAGGTGTTGGGTTCAAGTCTCGGTAGGGACATAGGTTTATTACATATTACATATTTACGTCACATGCTTGTTTTGTTTCTAAAATACCGTAATTTTTTTTTCTTTATTTTCTAATGATGCAGTGAGTTTTCTTTGTGTAATTCATCTCTGGTTATGTATTGTAAGAGTTCAACTTGGTAATTTATTACGGAAATTGATACTGTAATATTAATAAAATAAAGCGATTTTCTGAATGCAGCCACAGTCTAACGGCGTGGCCACGACTTTGTGCGATCTGCGGCGCGGCAAGCGATTTCTCAGTTCATTGCGCGGTCGAGACGCCTACCGCACTTCGGTCAATTTACAATGCCCGCAATGTACCTATTAGGTCGTGGCCACGCCATAAGGTTGCCGAGTCGAGTAGAGATAACTACGCTACATGGCCCGCTCCTCCTAAATTCAATGCAATGATGCAAATGCAATGCTTCAATGCATCTGTGAAAGTACTTATAAACTTATATAACCTAACCAACTTAGAAAAGTTGAAAAACCCCCGACATTGTCACTTCAAAGTTCGATATTTCAAAAACGGAGAAACCGATTTTAATGAAACTTAGCTAAGAACCATCTCGATTAAACTAGCTTTCGATTGAAAAAAACCGCACCGAAATCGGTTCATCCGTTTGGGAGCTATGATGCTACAAACAAATACACAGATACACAGGTCAAACTTATAACACCCCTCTTTTTCGTCGGGGTTAAAAACTAGGCGTATTAACAAAAGGTACTACTGATGGTAAGACGAGAGAATTCAACTGTAGGAGGTGCCTATAGTTAAATTCTCAAATCTATAGAAATGCTAGAAATGCAACATACAGTTTCAGCATGTCATAATAACTACAGCCTATACCGTTTGACGGATTTCAACGTATGAAGGTATCATTAGGTTCGTCTCAGTTGCGGGAGTGACATAGGGTATGTTGTTTTCCAGAATTGCAGTCGGGTTTTCTGTTTTAAATTTTAAGTTGGTTACGTTATTGTTATTAAAGGTATACTAGAGAGCATCCGCGGCTCCAACCGCGTAGAATTTATACAAACGTAAAGAATCTTTGTAGCTATGTGTCCTCTGGGTAAAAAAGTAATATTTGTGATTAGTCCGTCATATAGATTATTGAAAAAAAATATTGGACACTGTTTTTTGCTTTTTATGACATCAATAAAAAATTACATAGATAAAACTAAAAAAATCCTTAGACTGCAATGCATGATAATGAATGGATTTCTTTATCCCTGAACGGCAACACTGGCATAGATAATAGATCGCTCGCTTTTGACTCAAAGTTCGAATTTGCGATTTAATTTTGCTTAAAACACAAAATTTACACACCCAATATCATATTTTCTCAACTTTTTCGCGATTCCCAAGATCAAAGAATCGAATTGCTTTAAAAATCCAGAGAAATAATACGTTGTTTGGGAGAAACGTGACAAAATGGTGTTGTAGAGCGCCATCTCGCTCTGTCTCGTTTCTTTTATCCCGTTCTGGTTTTTCGACTTTATATGATAGATTAATGGAATAATTACTACTTACTACTACTACTTACTAGATTATTGTGGAAATCTACCGTCATTGTAGCTGCACGTAAGTTGCATCGATTTTGTTAATACTTTTTATATAAATTAACCATTGTCATGTACTGCACGATTTCAATTAACCTACGGATTAAATTATTATGAGTGTTTAATTATTCTCATATCAATTTCATCATCATCATCATGTCAGCCGAAAGACGTCCAGTGCTGGCCGGTGCCTGTCTTGTGCTTTCCGCATCCACCGCGGTCCCGCGATCTTTACCAGGTCGTCGCTCCGTCTTGTTGGAGGCCTACCAACGGCTCGTCTCCCGGTCCGTGAATTTATGTAATTCTTTTAAGAATAAAGTTTCTTTAACCCGAATAATTTCCCCAAACTCAGGGTCATTACCCTTTTAAACCCTACTTTTTCCACACGGGCCTAATAAATCAAAGCTCCCCGGAACCAAACCTCTATCATATCATTCATATCGTATCAAAAGCATAAATTCTTTGCGATTCCTTGGCTGCGTTGCGTGATACCGACGTTTGTATCCACTTTCTAACACGCGTGGAAGGGTTGTGATGGCGGACAAAATAAACAGTACACTCATCTGTGAATAAAAAAAAATGACAGCCTGTACGAGGTGAGTTTTAATGAAGGAACCGTTAAGAAGTAAGAGAGTAAGACAGCCGGTGTAATTACGGGCACAGTGTGCGTCTTGCCGCCGCTGGGTCGTGCGCTCCCAGAGGAAGGACTACGAATTAATCCGAAACATGTCGGGCTAAACTCGATTTATATACGTGAGTGATCCGTTTTTATTTCACTATGATTGAGTCTCACGGTAGTTTCATGTTAAAAAAGGCTATTCATACTGTAGCTAGCTAAAAATAATTAGTTTCATTCACACGAAATAATTATTACATACTGTATTGGTTTTAATTAGTTGCCACTGAACCGTAACAGGAAAATAAATTTAGAATCTTTTCGTAAGCACAGACAAAATAAAACACGATAAAACTAAAATTTAATAATGCCATTAGAGCATAAAATTTATTTCCTGTTATTCAATACGTTTGCCTTCTGGAAAGATAATTGTAATAAAACATATTTTTTAGTTTTTTTCCTTCTAACAATTTCAAAGTAGCACAATTAACCGTGACTTTGGGGAGGAAACACGTGTTTTTATTAAAAAAAAGTTTTTTTTATCAAAGCAAATTTATGCTTTTTGCAAAAATGTGGAACTTCGGAGTACTTCACTCCTTGACACCGTTTCCTGAGGTAACTTGACATTTTTATTTAAAAGTTGTTTTTCATACATACGCTTAACGTAATGTTCTAAACCTTTTTGACGTCGGGCAACAACATTTTGTTATTTTTGTTTATTTTAGGGTTCCGTATCTCAAAAGGAAGAAACTTGAAATTTGGTATGAAAGTAGCTCTTATAGCACAACCACTCCAAAAAGTCCCAAAATCCTAAATTTTTATGTCTGTCTGTAGATTTGGCAGACCAATCTGTTGTCACCTTATACTGTTGATGTCCTATGCATCAAATAAATGTTTTTATTTCAATTTTAAATGGAATACAAGAGATCCTCTCTAGCCAGCAGCCCTAAGCAGCAGTGCTTGCACTGTTGTGTTCCGGTGTGGAGAGTAAGAGAGCCGGTGTAATTACGGGCACAAGATGCATTTTATCTTAGCTCTCTAGGTTGGCAACGCATCTGCGAGCCCTCCGGGGCGGGGGTGGGCAGTGGTGATCACTTACCATCAGGTGACCCACTTGCTCGTTTGCCTTCCTCGTCGTATAAAAAAAGGTTTTTTTTTAGTTAGATACATAGCACAAAAAAATAAACAGGACGAAAAATAAACTTAACATGTAACTTTAACCAGTGACCTCATAAAAAAAAAAAAATTATTCGTGTACCCTTATCTTGCCAGCTAGTGTACAATCGCGTGCTTAAGGCAGTTTCTTCGCAATCGCACCGCGAAGGGTTTTCAATAAATATACAGTATACTATATACCGTATACTATATACCGTATACTATATACCGTATACTGTATACCAGATTTGCTGGAGATTAAACTATACATGACAACCGGTATCGATTAAACATTGACACAGTTTAAGAAGCGCTGACTGATTTGTGAACGACCTTTTTATTAACATGAAACTACCGCGAAATTCAATCATAGTGAAATAAATGGATCACTTACGTATGTCAGTCGAGTATAGCTCGACATGTTTCGACGCAAAGCAGAGCCGCGCCGCAGCGCGCACGCGCCACCGGCGTGGCGTGTGCTCCCAGAGGTAGGACTACGGATTAGTTTGAAACATGTCGAGCTATACTCGACTGACATACGTGAGTGATCCGTTTATTTCACTAAGTACCTTTTTTTTATTGTTTTTTAACTTTTCTTTTTTTGGGTTCCGTACCACAAAAGTAAAAACGGAATCCTTATATGATCACGTTTGTCCTTCTATCTGTCGGTCTGCCGAGAACGTTTTTCTCTGGAACGCGTGGAGATATCAAGCTGAAATTAGTTACCAAATAAATACTCAGACTTGCAGTCCCTCACGTGAAAAATTCAAGTTTCTAAGTCATTCGTAGTCCTTTCTCTGGGAACACACGCTTCGCTTAGCTTTCGCCTTGTTTGCGTTTCGCTACCGTCGAAGCGTCTGCCCTCAGAGGAAGGACTGCGAAAGTCCGAAACATGTTGAGCTAAGCTCGACGTATACTTACATGTGAGTGATCCGTTTATTTCACTGTAGTCAACTGCCTTATAATAGTCGTCTTAGAACCGTTAGTTTTCCATACACAAAGCCTTGCATGACGTAACTGACAATAAATAATAATAAGTCCCTATAATTTAATTTTATCTGACTTAAGGCTTGAAAGCAATTTCTTTGCGAGCTAAATTATAGGATGGCGTGAAACCGAACACCGACACAGCGTTACATATATATTCACTATGTAATGTGTGTGTGTGATGTGTTGCAGTTAAGATGGCTTAGAGTGGTTACTTTTAAATTAAATTTGTTTTTAACCTCCGATACAAAATGAGGGTTGGTAAAAGTTTGACCTGTGCATGGCTGTGTGTATCTGTCTTTGGCATCGTAGCTCCTAAACGCATGAACGGATTTCGACGCGGCTTTTTTTAATTAAAAGCTAGATTAATCAAGATGGTTCTTAGCTAGGTTTCATTAACATCGGTCCACCCGTTTTTGAAATATTGAACTTTGAAGTGACAATGTCGGGGGTTTTCCAACTTTTCTGAGTTGGTTTGGTTACTATACATATAAAACAGTACCGTGACTGACAGACAACGCACAGCCTAAACCACTTTACATAGAGACTTAAAATTTCTCAAACATATACCTTGAGTATCCTAGAGGTGCGCTAAGGGATTTTTTGAAATTCCCACGGGATAGGGAACTAGCCCATTTTGAAATATTTCACAGGAGCAAAGCCGTCGGGCATAAGCTAGTTTATACACAAAGTAGCTTATGCCTCGCGGCTTTGCCCCCGTGAAATATTTCAAAATGGGCTAGTTCAATATTCCGTGGGAATTTCGAAAAATCCCTTCTTAGTGCACCTGTATTATACTCAAGGCATATGTCTGCCAAATTTCAAGTCTCTAGGTCCAGTAGTTTGAGCTGTGCGTTGTCTGTCAGTCAGTCAGTCAGTCAGTCACGGTACTGTTTTATAAAATAAAAATAAAAAATAAAAAATCATTTATTGCCACAACATACCTAACTACAAGAATTATATAAAAAACACATTAAAAAAAGAAACTAGTTACGTTCCGGCAATGGGTACCAGTCTCAGCATATGCTAGGTTACACGGCGACAGGAACCCAGCGCTGATTTGCAGACTGACCCCTTTGGCGGCGGCCAGTTGTAACAGAAAAAAAATACAATATGGTTAACAATTATAAAGACTTAAACACAACAATGAAAAAATAAAAATAAATTAAAAAGGAAACATAGTTTGTGCAGTCTTTTCAGAGTGAGTGGTGTAAGTGCAGAGGAATGTACAGTGTTTATGTGTGCGTGTGTGTGTGTGTGTGTGTGTGAAAAAAAGGAAGAAAAAATGTGTCGGATGAATCAAATTTGATTCTGTTTTTCTAGGAGATGCGATTTTAATATCTCTTTAAATTTAAGCAGAGGCATAGGTTTGCGCATCGGTGGAGGTAAATCATTCTAGATCTTGTTTGCCGCAAATTTAAATCCCCCTCTGAATGATGCGGTCCTGTGCTGTGGTACAATAAGTTCGGTTGCTCTGTGGCTCCGAAGTGGCCTCTTGCGATCATCCTTGACCCATTTCAGTTCATCAAATAAATACCGTGGTGTCTTAAATTCGATTACCTTACGAACCGTGAAAGCCAGGTGAAGGTTTCTTCGATTCGCCATGTTTAATATGCCTCTGTCGTTGAGGAACGGCGTGATGTGAGCTCGTCGAGGAACGTCGTAACAAAATCGTACGCACGCGTTTTGCAGACGCTGTATCGCCTTCTTAGTCTTATCTAAGAGTCTTGGACCGTAAACTATATCCCCGTAATTTAAATGAGAAAGCACGAGGGCCTCGGTAAGTGTTCCAACAGACAAGTATTTCCGAAGGCTGTACAGGGTTTTAAGTCTGTAAAAGGCGTTTCTTATTTTAATGTTGAGATGCTCCATGTATCTCAATTCCCCATCCAAGACTAATCCCAGATTTGGTTCGCTATTAAAATGACTGGTTTCTGCATTTTGATTTTTTTCACGTTGGCCTTTAGTTCCCAAGACAATGAATTGTAATTTGCTAGGGTTCAACACAAGATTATTTCTGACTGACCAGTCAGCCACAATACTTAGGTCTTCATTGATTTTCTCCAATGCATTGTCCAGTTCTTGTGCGGCCAAGCTGCGGTACAACTGTGTGTCATCCGCGTACAAGTGCACGTTACAGTGCTTCAAATTGATTAACAGATCCGAAGTATACAAAATAAAAAGCAGGGGACTTAAAATGGATCCCTGGGGTATGCCACGACTGATCCTCTGGGTACTCGAAGCTAACAGCCCTCCCTGTTCTGTTTCCAGTTCCACAAATTGTTGCCTGTCGCTAAGAAATGATTGAAACCACTTGCATGATAAGTCAGATACTCCACAGTATCTCATTTTTGCAATAAGTAAGGCTGGATTTAAACAGTCGAACGCTCGAGAGAAATCCAACAAAACTAGGACGGTGCCCATTCCTCTGTCTGATGCAGTGATGATATAGGTATAGACAAAGACAATGTCATTGACCACGGTTACAGGTTCCTCTGTGTTACCACAGGAAACCAACACCTGAACTCCCCATCTTGTTCCAGATCTTTATGCACAAAAACGCGATGCAGATGCACGCGCGGGAGCTCCAGAGGGGCTTAGGGGGTGAGGTGAAGCCCCACCAGTGCCAGCAGTGTCTCAAGTCCTTCAGCTCGAACCATCAGCTAGTGCAACACATCCGGGTACACACTGGGGAGAAGCCTTACAAGTGCTCCTACTGTGATCGGCGGTTTAAACAGCTAAGCCATGTGCAACAGCATACTAGATTGCATACAGGTGAGTTTAGTGTTTAAATGGACACACACACACACATGCACACACACACACACACAAATACACCGGAACACCCAAGTCATAGTTCCGAAAGCATCATTAGTCTGAAATTTCAATTTCGAAGCCTGTTTTCTGCTGAACGAAAACTTTGATGTACCTACCTACCTACACCTGTTCTGAGGGTCGAGCACGACTTTACGAATGCTGCGTAACGTAAAGTCGAATAGTTAAACGTTGCCGAGTTTGTATGACGTTTGGAACACCGCCCGCCCGTGAGCGTATTTGGAACTAAAATTTAGTATGAGGTTTCTCGATCTCGATACGATAACCGTAACGTTATATACGCAGCTTTCATAAAGTCGTGCTCGACCCTCAGCGCTGACAAAATGAGGCCCTCACTCATTAGCTGTCATTAGAGTGACATAATGTCAAACGTCACTGTATACTAAAAATAAATAACAAAATAATAAATATCATGGGACAATTGTCCAATTGACCTAGTCCCAAACTGGGCAAAGCCTGTACTATGGGTACTAGATAACAGATAAGCTTACATAGATAAATACATTATAATACATATTAAACATCCAAGACCCGAGAACAAACATTCGTATTCATCACACAAATATCTGCCCCGACCGGGAATCAAACCTGGCACCTCAAGCTTCATAATCAGGGTGTCTAACCACTAGGCTATACGGTCGTCAATGTATACTTATGGCAAATCTGACATAACCAGATTAGTACTTAACTTTCCCAGGTTTAGACCTAAAGCTCAACTAGCTCAATTATAATCTAACCTGACCCGCTTAAAGGGTACCATCGAGCTATTTGATTCTTCTGAACGTTCTCACAGCCAAGTATCTTAATGACTTTCCTCGTCAGGCAATGCGATGTCACCGTGACATTTTCTACGAAAAGGTTCCACAGTGGGTCACGAGTCAGTTGGTTCTATAGTACACTAAATGGACGTAAACTTTAAGAAAATTAATAAAAAAATCTTTTATCGTCCCCAACGAAGGTCGAGGTACTTAGTGTCACAAATAATCTTGATGGTAATTAGCATTTTAATTATTCTCCACATAATTATTTACGTCATCTTGTGAAACAGACATTACCATTATGTAAATGCATAGAAGATAACGAAATACGCAAAAGATTTTATTCGAATCCAGTGTCCATGCAACTATTAAAATAAACTGTAAACTCATAAAACGCATCAGAGCATACGGGATGTGTCTACCAGACAAGATTCCAAATTTAAACCAGTCCGCCATTATAAAATAGACGCGCCGAACGCCAGCAAAAATACTGGCCGCTCACAAACTACTAGATGCTACGGACAACTTTTATAATTAAAACTAAACACCGCGCCATTGGCCGATGTGCTTCACAAAAAAATCAACACTCCGTATACGTGAAAAGCGGGAAAAAAAATGTCCAATCGTTGAACGCGTAGCGGCAGCCGGCCAATCACAGCCCGGCTAGCCACGCAACGTACATTCTACGTGGTTTAGAAAAAAAAATTCACGTGTTTTTCCACGTTCGGATAGCCAATGGCTGACGCGCGTTCTATTTGTATGCACATTATAAATTCAAGCATTTGTTTTATGTGAGAATTTTTAACGTCCGCTTGTTAATTTAGTTTGTTTGTGTCGGATGACAGTTTTTATTTGGCTCCATAAATATTAAATGTCGTTTTGTACGCTGTTATAAAACTGGTATTTGTTTTGAAACTGGGTAGGTAGCTATGGAAGTTAAATAGTACCTAGTAAAATTTATTATGTCGTGTCATGATGTAACCTACGTTGCATTCACGTTAATAGTAATAGTAATTTATTATACAACATTTTCTATTAACAAAAACACGCTTTACAATCGCAACATTTTCGAAATCGCCATTGTTCCTAAATTCAATTTCAAAATTTCGAACGCTTCCCACGCGCTTACTTTTTTTTACTCCGGCCAGAGTCAAAAGCGAGTGTTGGCAGCCAGTAATTAAACGGCTATTACTGGCAGCCGATGATTATTGGCTGTCAACGATAGTGAGTTTTTTTAATCGTTTGTCGCGCGACTGTGGAATGCATGTTGTGTTAGTTTGTTTAATAAAATACTATCGATGCGTGCGATAGTTTAATATTGAGTGGAAGTACCCTACCTATTTAATAATAGTTAAACGGATAGATAGAGCATTACTTTAGGGAAAGTTAATATAAAATGGGTTTTCTAGCTTGGGAATGGTAATTCTTTAACGTAGGAAATAATTATTTTATTTGTCACAGAATCCAGTCCACAATAGTTAAATAAACTTTTTTTTTAAATAATGTCATTACTTCTTTATTTACAGTACAGTAAAGTGTTTACCTACTTACTTAGATATTATCCAAAAATATAATGAAAACCTAACTTAAAGTACACTAGAACACTACTTATTATTAGTTTATATCATATCCAGTCCTGGCTTGAATAAAACAGACATATACACATACCATCCCCCTTACCTTTCCTAGTAGGCTAAAAATAATAGCCTTTGTTCCAACACTGCTTATTATTAACGTACGCGAATCTGCCCTCCAATAACACATAATTTCAGACATGTAGGAACTGAAAGCTAAATTGCGTGAAAAACTACAAGAAATCGCCGCCATTTTATACCGGCCTCTATAATTATACGTTATTAGTCTATGGTATCGAAAGATGTTTGAAAAAGGAACTTGCTAAAGCTGTAAATACACAGTGGTGCAGTGTATACAGATTGTCAACTAACTTACTTGCATGTAGAGATAGATTTTGAATGAAATAAAAAAACGGAGATAGGAGATTTAAATAGGCTATAGAATACAGGGAAAATTTCGTGTTTCTCACGGGATAGCGTACTATGCATAATCTATAAATAAAGTTGAATTACAAAGACGCAATTAAAACGAAAAAAAAGCGAATAAAACAATCAAAAAGACATTATCTTAATAGCATGAAAAGGAACTCGGAACGAAACTTCTCTCGTCCCGTTTTTACATAAATTAGGAAAAATAGGCTTTTGAGAGGATCCATTGTTTTTTGTGCCATTGTCATGTAAAATCGAAGATGTTGGAGTATTCTGGGACATTTCGGATCGGGAATTGGTAAAAAAAAGTTGTGCCCTGTTTGTATGCCTGTCCAGAAAAGTTACGGCTGGAGGATTGTTAATTGTTTTGCTTTGAGTATTTTTAGGTCCCGAAATCGTGGTACAGTCAGCAGGAAAAGTAGCTCTAAGCGACCGACGCGTTCACAATGTTCTAAGCACGGCTCTATTGTTATAGACGTAGAGCTTGTGCAGATCATTGTGACTGCTTCGATTGCTTAGCTACTTCTGCTGCTGACTGTAGAGGTAGTTGGATTATGGTAAACGTCCCAACGTGACACCTTCATAAATTGTTGTGAATTAAGATTGATGCTGCCAGCTATTGGGGTTGTGTCGGGCACTGAGACATACCTACTTTAGTCCTTTAAACTTAGGATGTTAGACGGACAGAAGAGTGAAAGAAAAATTGTGTAGAGTTAACTAACTCTACAAGTAATATTGATCCATTTCGTGTGTTCCTGCCACTGAAAATTTAAATAAAACATTCATAAACTTAAAAGAATCCAAAAATTAATAACGTCTCAAAAATCCACAACTCTAAGGCAACTCGATAGAAAAAGAGCAGGTGCTCAAACTTTCCCGGGCGAAACTTTATATCGTAATGAAAAGTCCGAGGTGAAAAATCCCGGGAAACGGGACAAAGACTGTCCGGGGAAATATTTTAATAATTGTCCCTTTTTCCGTCCCCTTATAAAAGTTTTTTTATTAAGACTTAAAGTTTTCGCATCTTAGCCTTGTTGAGAAGTTTTTTTTTTCTATTGTCACGGACTTCGTAAACGCCAATTGTTCTTGGGTTACCATAGGTTGTCTTTTGTAGTCTTTCCACACCTACGTACTCGAACTTCTCATGCGAGAACGACTTTTAATTTTACTTATTGTACTATGGCTTTCAATATTTATAATTTTTATGCAAGATACAAAAAAACATTAGCACTAGCTTCGTATTCTAGCTAAAATTCCTCTCTTCTTGTCCTGCCCGTAAAAATAAGTCTAAGTGTATATCTATATAAGTCTTAGTATATATCTATGTAAGTCTTAGTATATATCTATATTAAAACAGAAAGGTGACTTGGCTGACTGACCCCTACAGCTGTGCCTTGTCGATCATAGAGGTGTATTAGGAAGGGATTTTTCGAAATTCCCACGGTATAAGGAACTAGCCTATTTAAAAGAAAAGCCACCATTAAGAAAAAAAAATCAATTTTGTGGCTTTCATAATCGCCCAAACAACAGCGTGTTAAAGTTTTTCAGTAACTTATAATACTTTTTACTTATAAACATGATTGTAGGTATGTGGTTTCAATTAAACAATCTCCGAAAATACTATTAAATATATAATAATGTAAACTTGCTCTGTAGTTACTACATAGTTGTAGTGACTTATAATTTTTTTTTGCTTACAAACCTTTTTGCATGTGCTTTCAATTAAGCAACGTACAAAATGACTTTTATATAATATGTAAAACTGCACAATAGTTTCCAACCTACCGCAACGTAATTGCAAGCCTTTTAGGGGTCTGCGCGTCATTTATTTACATACACACACTTATGTAGGCACAGGGTGTATATAGGTACAGGGTGGTTTATCTCGCGTCAGGGGTGGGGGTGGGGGTAGTGAAAATCAATAGAATCATTGCATTGCCGTGCCACGGGCGATGACTGTAGGCGTCATCGAAAAATCGTTGAATCATTCCGCGGGTTGCGGGTAGTTTGAGATTTTGTGGCTGTAAAAGATCATTGGGGTCGTTGACCGAAAAACATAAAGGGTGAATATTGCCTTTTCCTTTGCTTGAAAAAAAAAACGGTTCTAATGGCTGTTCAGATTGTCCCTAAGTATACTCAAGAGCAATAAAAACGGGTCATTATGTATGAACAATTCCATACAAAGTGACCCGTTTTTTTTGCTCTTGAGTGTACTTAGCACGTAAACGGAAACGTTTTAATTGGGAATATATTTTACATTGGTTTACGTAGAATAGATTAGGCTTAGGATTTTTTTATACCTATCCTAAAAATGTGTATTTTCGGTATAATTTCAATTACAAACATAATTTGATAATGTTATGCGAAACACCTCCACCACTCAAAGGTTGGCTGGTAGAGATCCCTTAAAGGGATAAGTCCGTCTTTGTACTCGAATTTGATTTGTACAATAAAGTGTTTACTTACTTACCCGTTTAATGGCATAAGAGTCTGTTAAGAGAGCGTCAGTTACAACTACACCTCTCTGACTGTAGCCAGCATTGAAAGCCCAGACTTAATGCCATAAGGCGTCTCTCTCAGTCAACTATTAGCCAAAGCCAGGAAGTTAATAGTATTTCGTCTTCCCTTGGAGGGAGTTCACCCTAACAGATTTGGTTTACGAATGACCTGACCTCGGTGACCTTTTGTACCTAAGTATGTATGGTTCTGGTAGGCGGGGTAGGCAGGCGTTGGTAGGTTTGAAGTTATTTAGTCGTTATTCAAGATGAAGTAATGTAAGTGATCCTTGCTAACATGCAAGGTCAGTGACCTATGAGATCGCCTGTTCGAATATCGCATATCTGTACCATAACCTTTGAAAATCTGGCCGTTTATTATAGTAGTTTATACAATTGTTACTTTGAGGGTCCTTAAAACACGAGTGTGTTTTTGTGATCACAAGAGTATCTTAAGGCCTAATTATGTAGAGTTGCATACATTATTTTATCTACACATGTTATAAGTTCTCTGAGATGGGTTCAGAAGCCGAAGGCATAACAAACAAGTCAGAAAATTGGCTGTCTTTTTTTTAAACCATAGACAAACATAATAATATCGAGCTGACTTTTCGTACCGACTTTTTTTAATTGGGGCCTATTTTTAAATAAATTTCGTAATGATGATCATTGCATTACCTACGGTTTCTGAACGCTTAGAGGACTTATGATATTGTGTAGATAAAGCTTGTATCATAGCTTCAAATGGCTTCTTTTTTTTGCAAAAAACCTAATAGTCACCCGTGCCTGCCCAGTGGTCCGCTTCGAAAAATAGCCGTTCAAAATTCGCTGAAGGTTTTACATAATTTCCATTCGCGCTACGGTGCGCGCGGAAACCTATATTAAGTAAATATCAAATAAAACCTGCGAAACATGATATTGTTATAGAGGTATTCTCTATGCACTAACCGCAGTGCTGCGGCTAGCGAAATGTATTTCCTTTAAATTTAACTAATGCATTGAATCGGTAAGTTTTGGTTGCACTGGTTTTCATTTTGCTTAATGATTTTAATTGTTTATTGAGTGTTGTTTATTACGGAACAGGCTGAAAACAAATGCTTTATAAGGAAATATACGAATTTAACCAGACATGTTTCGGAGTAAATAGTAGTCTGTAGTCACACTGCGCGCCAAGGTTTTACTCGCGCGACTACTACCGCTGAGTCGTGTGCTCCCAAAGGAAGGACTACGAATTACTCAGAAACACGTCGGGCTGAACTCATCTTATGCACGTGAATGATCCGTTTACTTCACTATGACTGAGTCTCACGGTAGTTTTGTGTTACAAATGCTTTATTTTTAATTTCATGGTTCTTTATTGCAATCTCATTAGGCTAGTGTAGTTATTTGTTATACAAGGGTGCAAAGTTGTATTTTACCCGCGAGTGTGGTATTGAAACACAAACAAGCGAAAGGATTCTATAGTTGAACCACGAGCGAAGCGAGTGGTTCTAAAATAGAATCCTGGGCGTAGCGAGTGTTTCAACACACGAGAAGTAAAATACATTTGCACCCGTGTGTAACACAAAACTTTTCACCTCACTGTAGCGAGGAAAGCGCAACATGCAAAAAAACAGCTCATAATAACTTAACCAACTTAGAAAAGTTGAAAAACTCCCGACATTTTCATTTCAAAGTTCAATATTTCAAAAACGGGTGAACCGATTTTAATAAAACTTAGCTAAGAACCATTTCGATTAAACTAGCTTTCGATTAAAAAAAAACCGCATCGAAATTGATCCATCCTTTTGAGAGCTATGATGCCACAGACAGATACACAGATACACAGATACACAGGTCAAACTTATAACACCCCTCTTTTTCGTCGGGGGTTAAAAATAAATATTCATAACTGGAATAACTGTTTTTTTACGACATTATAACAGAAAACTCTGGAAGTTGTGTATAATTTTACGTGACTCGGAGTCGGTGAGAATTTTTTTGTTGACAATGTTGACATTTACGACGATGCGTTTTGAAATTGCATCGACTCAACTTGTGCGTTCAGAATTATATTAAATATAATAAAAAACAAATGTTTCATAGAATTTTAAGGATCATGAAATAAAGCTAAATTTGGTATTTTTTATGAAATTCTCAAACCATTTATCATTTATTTAATGATAATTAATATCCAACGAACCATTATTATGAGCCATTTACGTTTTGTTATCTGTCCAAAGCTACTTAAATACGCTCCACTCCAAGGTCAAATTACTTTCCCCACTAGAGGATAAATGCGATTTTACCCGCTTGTATTAAAGGACAAAAGACGGCTTTCCGAGGTAGTGAGGGGAAAAGTTCTTTGCCTTATGTTTACTTTTTTAACTATTTGATTATATATTGTGTTAAAAAATACGAAAAGACATAGTTAAACTGTGAACTGTGCTAGTATTGGCCAACAATCACGACAATATTACATACATATAAAGCGAAACACAAAACTTTTTAAATCTCACCAACATACTTAAAAATCTCCATCTCTAAGCTCCCGTTTTTAACAGCTACAAACACCCGCCATCTTCCCAAAATCCGAACTACCTACTTCCATATTAAAATTCAGCCACGCAACCGCAAGAAAGGGATGCTGCCCCTTACCTCTGGGACCGTAACTCTAGCACGTAATCCATCTTATCATTTTTAGGCTATTCTTAATGGAAAAAATTGTCCGGATGAAAAACGTTTTGGCCCACTGGGGATTGTTAAAAAATCGGGGTGGAATACATAGTGCTTTTATGTGCTCTAACATTTTGGGGTAGGAGAATTTATTTTAAATACATTTTAACCTTACAATTCGATCTAAATTGCATTCCAATACAAATAGAAGCGTGCCTACTAAAAAAAAAGTCTTCAAGTCATTCACACCACCAAGAGCGTCTAGTGTAATCAACGGTCAAAAATTCGTCTCGATCGCGTTTGCATTACGGGTGTCAAATAGTATGAGAATTGCTTGTTGTCGATACGTGCCACTAGTGGCCCTGCTAATATGCCCATAGTAATTCAGACGTAATCGCAAACGCGATCGAGAAGTTTTTATTATGTCAAAAATTGCACTTTGTGGCCAAACTCAAGTCTATTTCTATGTATACCTATAAAGCAGTACCGTGACTGACTGACTGATGATAGACAACGCACAGCCTAAACCACTGGACCTAGAGAGTTGAAATTTGGCAAACATGTACCTTGAGTATCCTACAGGTGCACTAGGGAGGGATTTATCGAAATTCTAACGGAATAGCACTAGCCCATTTTGAAATATTTCACGTTAGCAAAGCCGTAAGCCCCATGCCCCATAAGCTAGAAATTTATTAATGATAATAATGATTCCCGTAAAAAGGAACACAGGAAGCAAACGCAAAGATAAACAAAACGAAACGCAGCCAATACGAAACAGGCGTAATTTCCATCATTGGACTAACTGAGAGGGAATCTGTTATCTTTTTCTGTCGCTTTTTTCATTTTCTATCACGTCTTTATGCCACCCTCCAGTGAAGAGGGCAGAAAGTACCGCGACTCGCCATCTTGATACTTTAACGTGGAACAATGGGCTTATTTTAGCATAAAACTACCGTGAGACTCAATCATAGTGTAATAAAACGGTTCGCTCATGTTTATGTGTCGAGATTAGCCCGACATGTTTCGGATTAACTCGTAGTCCTTCCTCTGGGGCGCACTCTGGGTTCGATTCCCGGCATTTTTTATATGAAACTGCCGTGAGACTCAATCGCAGTGAAATAAATGAATCACTCACGTATGTAAGTTTATCCCGACACATAGGCACGCGAGTGATCCGTTTATTTCACTATGATTTGAATGCCATTTTTATTCAATCTAAAATCGACGCCATGGGTTCTAAAAACAGATTTTCCCATTTGGATTGATCAACCTGTGTAAGTTTAGTTAGTAAAGTATCAAAACGTTTCAGGCGTGGCCCGAGGTATATTTATTTACAGAACGAAATGGAAAAAAGGTTGTTCCGTACGATCAGGTTTTATTTGATTTTTCCAATGTTTGCGTCGAAATTAACGCCCCACTCCGCTTCGTCTTCGCTTCGCCTTATTTTTCTCTTTTGCAATATTTTGTGAGGTTGGCATATTTCGATACTTTAAATGTCATAAGTTTTTGGTTTAAGTCTGGGTTTGGATTAACTGTATACTTGAAAACGTTAAGGTTAGGTATACTAAGTTTATGCTCCGTTTCGGTTAGCTGACGTCTCTGTGTGAGGCAATTAGGACTTCTATGTTGACGCTTCATTATTTTTTAAGTCTCGTTTGATTGGTTACATAACTAAGGAAATAGGAAATACCGGTACCGGTATCACTACTATAAGTAGATTTGTTAGTGGTTCAATTATTCTCTCGTTCAAACTAAGTCATATTATTGCCTGGGAAACTGTTGAACGAAACAATAAAATCGAAGAAAACTCAAATAGAAAAGTGGCTTGTTGTGATTGCATTAAAAATATCTGGTAAAGTCCAAAGTTCAGTGTTTACTAGCAGTCTCGCCTTCCGGCGAATACTTTAGTGAATAACTATGCTTAAAGATAACTCGAATTCAAATTCAAATTTATTTTATTCAGTAAATAAGCAGTTAAATGCTCTTTTACACGTCATTTTTTGAGTCTACCAGCGCTTGAAAGTCCATGACTGCTAAGAAGAATGCGCCGCAAGAAACTTGTAACAAAGTATTTTTTTTCTAAAAAAGTTACCTACAATAGCTCTTACAATACATAACGACAAATGACGAATAAGAAGCACTAGAATATCGAATATAAACGAATACCTAGGTTTTTTAAATATTTTACTTTGACTTTCCCTGCAATGTAGCCGTTTCTTCATCAACGTGTTGACAATAATTCAGTTCGGTGTTATAATCTCTGACTGGAATGTTTTGCTGAGTGTTCGTTGTTTTTTCTAGCGCGCTTCATATTGACATAAAATGTCTAAGAGCCATTTTATACAAAAATTGTACTCTTTTTTTTCTGCAGTTATAAAATTTTAATGTTATAAGTATCTATTGATTTTTAATAGGTGAAAAAAGTGTCCCCAAATAATTATGGTATTACATTCCGTTACCATTTGCATACACACATGTCATAATAGTAATACTCGTTACTCTCTAGCAACGGAATCGAAGTACAAAAAATGTATGAAAAATTTGGGACACTATTTCACCTATGAAAATCGAGAGTGATTCTAATTCTAAATATATATAACATAAACATTCCAGAATGTAGTCGTTATCTGCGAGACCAAGAAATTAAGTACCTACCTAGGAAAAAAGTAAGCTAATGATGAGATATTCAGAGCATAATAAGGGATCAAAATCATTGTTATTTTTCTGAAGCTCAATGAAAATTGCGTTAAAATTTTTAACTCAAAGTAAACCAAAGGTCAACCCTTGCTTTAAGAAAAGAGAGCAGTTTTCTTTTAATTATCTCCCCTTTATTATATTGAAGTTTTTTACAGTAACAAAAATACATTAACACAATCCTCATTTTTGTCTTGTATTACTAACCATTTAGGCAGAATTGTTATTACATTCTGTTTTTTAATGGAGGATATAATCGAGAAACGTCAAAAAAAAAACAACAATCAAAAACCATAACAACCTAAAACCAACATAGTACAATTACAATTTAAAGAAAAATCTGTTAAGCAGCTGGACTTGAACCAGCAACTTCGGTAATCCGTACCACGCTCCACCAATTAAGCCATACTTAACATTGGTGCACCTAACGAATTTTTCAATGCATATTATGTCATATTTTTATTTGGAAGATCTCTCCTCAGCCTCCAAACCCACCTAAAACCACTTACAAAATTTCCTACCTCAAAAATCGACTTAAAATTTTTCGCCACTAGGTACTCATCACACACCCTATAGAAATCCGCCATTTTGGCAATCGCATCGCTCTCGGCCACTCAAATAGTAATGGGAAAGAAATCGTCCCCCGCCCCCGCCCCTCGCCCCCGGCCGCAGATGTCGTGAGTTCTCCGGCAAAATGAGCTTTTGCCTAATTTATTTTTTACCGCCTTCTTTTGCCGGGGTAAATATTGACATCACGTCCGGACGTTGTGTGGATACGCCGGGCGATGGATTTTTTTTAACAATTTTAACTGATTCGCGGTTAATTGCATTAGAGATAATGTAATAAGGTTATCTCGGTCAATAAGTATCCCGTTTTCATTACATCTAATGTTTTTTTTGTGTTTTTTTTTGGGTTAGAGACGTTAGACACTAAACCCGAGTTTACTTAGGTGTTTGTATCGTCTGACGAAACATTTGGACGCCACCTTAAGAAACTTCTTATGGATAAATCATTATACTCCGTAAAAGAGTATAATGAAAATAATTTTAAGCATTGACTTAACCTACAGGCCTTATTGCCTAACGTACTCGCCTTCGCTTTTTATTCCGAATACGAATATATTAGAAACGGCTAAATAGATTTTGATAAAACTTAGCTAAGAACCATCTCAATTAAGCTAAAGTCCAAATCTGTTAAGGAGCCACAATCCCACACTACAGACATTAATCAATTTAGAAAAAATTAAAAACCACCGACATTTTCATTTCAAAGTTCATGTCTCAAAAACGATTGAACCGATTTTTATAAAACCTGCTTTCAAACAAAAAAAACCGCATCCCAATCAGTTCACCCGCTTAAGAGCTACGGCGCCACAGACAGACACAAACTTATATCACCCCATTTTTTGCGTTGGCGTTTAAAAATAAGTCGTATCCACACAATTCTTTTTCTGACAAGACGCTCTGAAGGTCGTATTTGAGTTTTTTGCGGAACAGGACGTTCGGCCCGCCGATTACGAAATTATATTGGGGGACATTTTCTTTTTTGCACAATTGCTTATTAAATCAGGCTTACTGTGCTTTCTTCTTAATTGTCTTATAATTTTTTGTCCTGAATAAATTTCGACAGGACCACTGGGCCCTTACTTTGTAATGAAAACGGTATCATTTTGACTGAGTTTTTAGTCTACAATTTTAGTAAGTTTAACCACTGTGCACTGTGTAGCTAAAAAGTTGTTTTTATTAATAATGCGATGATTAATTTACTCACATTAAAACGTGGAGATAATTAAGTTAAATCCAACGAAGTGCGTACGAAACAAAAAGCGTTCTAATCAAAGAAAAAAAAACAAAGAACGAAACGCGACGATGCGTCAAAAGGAATAAAAAGAATCGCCAATTAGCTTTTATTACTTTTATAAAGAATAGAATTTAATTATAATTTAATTAATTGCTGATATTAATTGTGACCTTTTGTCTTTGTCCTCGCATATGCTGTTTGGGGTTAACTTCTCGAGCATTTGAAGGGTTATTTGCTATTTTATAGTTTCTAGTAAGTAACGATTGCTTTGTTTGGTTTGAAACTACAAAGTTTCTTTATGTAGGTAATTCAAATTTAATTATTATTCAAGTTAGGAAGTTGTAGCAGTTACTTAGCTGAGACCTTGGTTGTTATTTATTTTTTAATCCATATTTGAAATATTATTTAACCAATGGGTATATTTAAAATAGTTTACATGACCGAAATGATGGTTTTTGGAGATTAAAGAAAAAAACTAAAAATATTCAAAACTGAGCTCAGGGCGATACTAGAATTAGACAACAAAAATAAATATAATTAAATATGCAAACTAAGATTTTACAATGAGATCAACATAACTGTAAGTAGTGATTTCTTAACCCTGACTAATATTGCGTTTCAAAATCGTGATCACATTTAAATTCATACTGTATCCTCAATAAATATTTTCTCCACGCCATTGGTCAAATGCAAATGTCATTTCATTTCATAAACTTTTTCCAACAAAAACCATACAGAACAGTATTACGAATCGAGGTCGCCATTTGTAAAACAAAGATGGCGCTTTACATCACAATTAGCGAGGCATAGAGAATAGAAACAATATGGCGGAGAAAAACAGGTTTCCTGCTCCTAACGACATACTTGAGAAAAACGTGCTCGTTTGTTAGATGAGTCGTTTTTATACGAGTGTGAAAAGTGCGTTGTTTTTTACATTTTTATCTGTATGTTTTTTTGTATTGTCGTTTGTTTTTGTGAAAAACATTCGGGCCCTGTCTGTAGACACTTAATGATTAATTTATAATGTCTATTAAAATAATTGAAAAATAGTCTCATTTGGTGACGCAAAGTAGACACTGAACTACCAACATTAAACAGGTTAACAATAATTAAAGAAAAACATCATGTACAAACATAATTACGAAAGCAATTAATTACAAGCCATTAACGAATAAAATTTTAACGCACTGCCATAAAATTAATCGAAACAATTCTACTTTTTGTCCACTTTCCGCCCACTGGGCAAACAAAAATAAAGGACACGTAATAACACTATCAAACATCAAATATTAAACTAACATGACTATAGGCTTCAAGCTTTATACCCATAATCATCCAAAATTACACGGTAGTAAAAAAGTAACGATTTCAAAAGTCGAACATCCAAAAAACCGGTACAAAACAGGTGGCGCAAATCCGGCCATAAAGTCTTGAAACTAAAAAAACCGGAACTCGCTCATCAATAACTCTACCAATTTTTTACCGAGATTTTTGGTAACATCTGAACACAACAGATGCGAAGCGGAACACTTTATAAAAATCGCTGCGGAGCGAAAGTAATTATAAATACATTACTGGCTTAAAACAAAAAAGAAACAAAAGCGACAGTACAAGAATAATTCAAAAATGGAACCACGAACAACACGAAAACTCGCTCTTTCTTTAAAATCCCTGTTGCGTCCTTTTGTTTTTTTTTTTCAACTTGCTACTTAGGCGTTCTTTCATTCAGGCAGTTTCTTTAATTAGCAACAAAGAATGTAGCGTGTTGCTTTAATTTTTTTTAATTTAATTACGACTTTTAAGAGACAATAGAAATGTGTTCCGACATCGCTGATTGTTGTGACGTGCAAATTGCAGTCTTTTGTTTTATATATAAGTAACTTCTTTTGCACTTGAAATGGGGTAACGTTTATAAAACAGGCTAATAAACTTATTTTACTTAAAGACGTTTTCTTTCCTGCATTTGGGAAACCCTAAATAAAAGAATAGTCTTACATTAGCGTTCTAAGTACCTGCACATTAACTTCGAATAAATCTAAAATTAAAAGTCATGTGTTTGACTCTATGGCATTGAAATTAAAAATAGATGACATAATACTCAGAATTGAGGAAGTGGACACAAAATAACGCGATTGTTAATAAAATTAATTAATTCTCCGTTTATTCATATAAGCACCCAACAGTAAGTTATTTTATTTGTATAATGTTCACAAGTATAGTTGTGCAGGATGTAAGTTTAGAAGTTTTTTTATTGCTAGACTTGTAATCCTAATCATAAGATGGCCACAAGATTTTGAGACGCGGCGTCGTGTTATTAACTTGCGTCGTATCTTACTGGAGTACTCAAAAACTAAAAAACAATTACTTTGCTCACCCGCGACCACTAAGTTTAGTTCATAAATATGGACCTCCGCAAAGTAACGCCTGATTCAATAAAGTACTCAAAAACATTAATTTATATTTAATCATCTATTAATTAGCGATGAATTTCCGAGTTTTTTTTTTCATAATAGGATAAGCTTTAACATTCATTATCTTTGATTCGCTTCAAGCAATTCCACTGAATTTTAACATCGCATTGGCAATGGGATATAAAAACGCCTTCACAGAAAGCTTACGAAATTTTTAATTATTTTTTTTTAGTTTTTAAGGGATTTCTTCTGTAGCCTATTGTTTTATGTACAATAAAGAGTTATACGTGCATACATATATATTTCAAATACTTATTGGCAATTTGAACAATTTCTCTTCCCATGTTAACAGTTAAAGTACAGCACATAAAGGCTGGGATAAGTGCACTATTACATTATTATAGGCATCAAATTACTTACTCACTTCTCCGACCTCCCATCTTAACCGAAACGCTACCCTTAAAACCAACTTTAGGCACTACTACACAAAGTTGGTATTTTAAAGTGGCGTGTCGTTCAGATACGAGGTTGCGACAGTATGCTTCGCAAATGTTGCAATGGAGTAACGGCAGTACTGGAAAACTGGTTTTAGCTACATGTGGGTTCGATTCTGTTCTTGTATTTGGAACTTATAGGTTAATGAGAGAATTGAAGAATTTGTTCGAGTTTTGAATATTGTATTTAACGGTTTTTGGAGCGGATTCTTTTGAATTTCTGCGCTCTTTCTTTTGTTTTAGGCACTGAGTTATGAGTTATTTATGTTGTTGTCATATTATGTGAATATACTTCAAATTAATTTGTCATAATAAACTACCATGAGACTCAGTCACAACTAATCTGAAACTGGAACTATACTAGCTGTTGCTCGCGACTTCGTCTACGTAAAATTCGGTTAGCTCTATCAAGCGGGAACTATGCAATTTTCCGTGATAAAATACAGATGTTTTAATCTGGGGTATAAGCTATTTTCATTCCAAATTGGAACCAAATCCGTAGAGCCATTTCCGCGTGAAGAAGTAACATACATACACACTCAATCATAAACTTACGCAGTTATAATTATTATAGTAAAGTGAGCAATCCGGTATCTTACATTAGTTATGGAAAATGAACTAAAAAAAACTGCCACAGGATCACCACAATTATTAAAATTATTTTATTACTCTACTTCGTCACAACAAAAACTAATACCTACGATTATACTAGGCATAATATCATAAAATGGCGACAAAAAAATCATAATGTTCGACTTCCGAATTCGCACCCCAGGTGCCTTTATCCCAATCCATTATATAACCTCGCTTCCCTAACCTCCGCTAAAAACGACTCAAGTTTTTTCACTTAATTTAAACTCAAAAGATACTCGAGATAATTACTTGGAGCTTTTCAATCGAATCCATTTTGAAGGAAAACTCCACGATTTTTTGAAGACGGCCTCCATTGTGAGCAAAGAATCGGTAATTAAAATTCAATTTTGGAACAATCGAATGTGTAAGAGGTTAGGATGACGCGGTGCATTTTAATTGGATGAATAATTTTGGCGGGAATCGCTGATTCGGTCGTTTGTCTGTGGAGCGTGTTTTTTTTAAACGCCTTTATCTTCAAGTCGAAGGTTTCGATTGTTCAGCCAGAATTATCTTGGTCACAACTAGTCTAACGGCCGCGTTAGGAATCAAATTGTAAATAATTATCTGAATCTGATTTAGGTACCTATCCATTCAGGAACAAATATACATAATTTACTAAGGTTTTTAGATTTTTCTGTGAAATAACAGTAATACTTGTAAATATGAAAAACACGAAGCATACGAGACAATTTATATTCCTCACCCTAAAAACCGCTGATGTGTAATAATTCAAATTGGTCACGTCGGTCAAAAAAACGTGCAAACATAGGGTTAGAGGTGTACCTGTGAAAATAATACATTCAAAATTTGCATAATAATAGTGTAATAATAATGCATTATTTCGGCCCGTGGGCAGCTGCTTAGGTCATTGTCCATCGCAATTTTTAGACTTTGCATTATGAAAGGGTGATCTTTTGTTTTTTTTTTGTTGACGGAAGAGGGATGCGAGGCATAGACAATGAATGCCACACGCCGAACTTTTTAAGTCTGCAACGTGGAGCCTTTCGTTTTATTTGTTTGTGGGTTGTTTTATAGTCGTTTTAATGCAAGATTCCAAATACGGGTATCATAGAGAGGAGGAATATAATTTTCTATTAGTGCAATAAACCTGGTTTGTCTGTCTTTCGGTATAATCGGTAAAATCATGCTCTGGAATAACTTATAGGTTACTTTTCAATCACAAAGATCCGGCTTTCTCAGATTACATAATTGTAGGTATATTAAGTTGTTTATTACTCTTTAAGAGTTGACTTTTTGTCGGACTATAGACCTGAGTTTGACTTGACGTGTAGCGTTGTTGTAATGTTAACTTAACACCAAGTTATTGTTAACCCACGCTGGACCAAGTCGGACTAAGTACCGCATTGAATCTACTTTGTGCCCATTATTATTAAAAATGCAAAAATAGTTTTATCAAACAAGTGATAAAAATAATGTTAATATAGATTGACGTACCGGACCCTACGGACTTAAAAAAAACAAAGCCAGGTAATCAAAGGGTTGAAATAATAGAAACAAAAAAGTGATCCAAGGGTAGCTATTGAATTATTTTATAAATGAGTATTGTATTACAGTATAAAAGTTTCTTTTATTGTCAACGATCTAGTTTTGAAAATAAAGAAGATTATTATTTTAGACGGACATTATTATTACTTACGTTGAGTGGTCCCTGACCTTTGCCTTTTCACTATATTGATGAATTAAAAACAATTAGGTAGAGTTTTTAAGTAGACTAGACCACAGATATAGAGCATCGATAATTCAAAGTCCATATTTAAAACACTGTAAAATAGTAAAGCTTGTATAATCCAGCCAGTATTCAAAACAAATTCAGACTAAAAAACGAAGCTTCCAAATTTTAAATCCCCAATTATAATTTAAAACGAACGATGGAACTTTGCACAAAAACTAACGGTAACATTTAAAAAGTTCGTTCCAATCCTGAATTCCCAATTCAGCGGGCTGCAGTTTGAATTTTTAAATTTCGAATCTGGAGATGCGACACGTTTTAAAAGTTAAGCTAGGGAGGGGATGAATAAAAATAATCGTCGAGTGATGCCAACCTCTTACTGTTCACACGATCTTAGTTTGCGTTAGGGTTGGCACTGATTTCGTCTGGACTGAAATTTTATGCTTACTATCTTAGATCATTGACTCGAAATAAATATCAACTCTATCTTTATGACGATAAAAACATGCTTTATATTAAGTTACTTAGTCCTTTTTAGTATTAACATGAGTGTAATGGTACGAAACGTGCTTAATCATGTGTTTCTGGTCTTCCGTGTATTACTGTTTCAGTGAGTTTTTAAAAAAACGAGTACGATTTTGAAAATTTAAGAAAAAAAAACAAAAAGATACTCCGTTGAGATTCACGAATTAAGTTTATCTTACAGTAAATAATACTACCTATATATCCCACACAGATGCATTACAATAAAACTTGAAACAAGTTAAAACAACGCTGTTGTAGCAACCCTCCCAGACGGTGCAGAACTTTAGGAAAACTTGCCAAGAGAACTCCAGTCTTGTTCTTTTTGCATTTTTCTCTCGCGAAACCGTTTTATTTTTTTATTCGCTTTTCCCCGGAATCTTCTCGAAACGTTGTACCCTTTTCAGAAGTTGGCTGGCTATCTTTCTTAACTTGACTGCTTGCCGAGAGCTGTGGAGTCGACACGACACCATTTTTTTAAGTCATGATTAAAATATGCCTTTTTTTATACGACGAGGAAGGCAAACGAGCAAGTGGGTCACCTGATGGTTAGTGATCACCACTGCCCATAGACATCCGCAACCCCAGAAGGTTCGCAGATGCGTTGCCAACCTAGAGAGCTAAGATGAAATGCCTCTTGTGCCCGTAATTACGCCGGCTGTCTTACCTAACACTAGTTGTAGATAGGTTTAATAGTTTACCTTAGCGCTTAAAATATTCATTGCGCAAGCAGTAAAGTGATGAAATCCTTAAAAAAAACTACGTTGTTGTGGCCATGGTATTGGCACAATATCACATTAAAAGAATTATAAAAAAAATGTTGCTATGCAGAGATACCTGCACTGGGTAAGTAGGTCTACCTGTTTATAAACTTGAACAAATCTTACTTACCTTGCATAGTAATTTCCAACTTACTCCAATTTATTTATATGGCGGTTATCGAGTAGCAAAATTATAAACGATGCAAAAGACATTTTGTTTTTTAATAAATGTGCAATAAAAACATGACCCTAGCTTGCACCTCACATGATTTCCACAATACCTTGTTATCATGAACTTGTCAACTGCGTACCTTTCTTTGCATAAAACTCTGGAAGTAATTAAAAACAAGTTAGAATAGTGAAATAAACAGTTTATTGGTAATACTCTCAACGGGTCCCGTAGAAAAAAATGTTGAGAACAAAAAACTGTTACTTAAAATTTGAAATCGTTTTTGTACATCCGTCCCACTCTTACAGTCGAACCATTTGATTTCTGTACCAGCGTAGAACGCTTTGACAGTCAGACCCCATGACATTTTCTACGAAAAGTTTCCACAGTGGGTCACGATTCAGTACAAACCTCTGAAATATTTTAGTAAAAAAATGTAACCAGAAGTCTCTGTGGACTCCTCTGTCCGTGAACTCCTCAAGTTTTTATTTGACCACTGAAGCATTGCCGAGATAGCGGTGGTGAAAATTAAAAAAAAAGCTCTTGAGAAAAAAAAGCTTACTTTAAATGTTTCACCATGGGTTGGATTGTTTTAAACAAGTTCGAAGCGTTATTTTTAAATTAATTCAATTTTGTATTGATAGGGTTCTTGAGTTGCAGGGTTTTTGTATTGAGGCCTATGTTCAGCAGGCAACTATAATTAGATTGTTTAGGTTTTTAACAATATTACGTTGGATTTAATTTATCCTGTTTTGTTTGGCCAAAAAAATATTAAATGTATGCCTTTACCTTGACTAAAAACAATTTTCGATTCCAAATAATTTTAACTAATAGTCAGAGCCAGTTACTAACATCACTCGAAAATAAATAAATACTATTCTGTCGTCACGTAAATTTTAGAACATCATTGCGAAAAGCACATTTTTTTTCAATTCACTCATTGATCTCCCTCACACTCAACAATGTGACACTTCCCAATGATACGCTCAACAATTATATAGCCGATCCAAAATGGCGGTGGTATACATTGAAAATGTCAATACCAAAATTCAGTCGTGCGCAGGTGTATATTTTTTCCGTGCCCACTGGCCGCCCCAAAATAGTTGGGGTGATGGGGTGAGGGTGGCAACCCCACCCCCACTAGTGGGGTGGGGAGTGCACTAGCATGTGTGCACGCATTTTCTGCCTAATAATTTAAATTTCGGCTCGATGTTGTAATTTATGGAGGGATTAATTATGATAGGTATCGACGCGGCCATTTTGTTTATTACCTTTTACTGAGCCGTTGCTAGCCTGCCTTCCATTATTCCTGATTACTAATTAACTCATGCGAACAATAATGTGCATTACCTGGGAAAAAAACATACATGTTTATGTTAATACGATATGATTTGTACATTTTTTAGGCGATTAAGTCCCGAGTGGTGAAATGTTTTTATCATCAGTTAATCAAAACAAGAGACAGATTAAATAATAGGACGGCTGTAAGATAATGTGTTATGTTAAATGCAAGCTTATTTTTTAAAGACTAATTTGGATGTTTTTCGTAATAAGACTGTGAAGTTTTTTTTTTTAATTTTCGGCAGTTGGGTAAAAATGCCATCGTTTTGAAATATTCTTAAATTATTACGTTAAATTTATAAAAGAAGTGACTAATCTAAGTACCTAGCCAGGCGTGTAATATTGGATTTTATTGTTTGCATTTTACATTGTTGCAACTAAGTAGCTAAATAATTAACGCAAGTCTTATATTAACTAGTACTAGTTTCATCAACACAGAACGCGGTTGTCCTAAAAATGAATTCAGTGTAGGGACTATTTTGATGACAGGTTGTTTTTTAATAAGAAACATGCACGATATTAAAACGGAGAAAACAGATGAGATTTATTTGCATACAAGTCAAAATGGCGCGTAAGTCTGCGTTCCGAATTCAAAAATAAATTCGCCACACTCTGCCGTCGGTCGTTTTAAAATCGACGCGCGATGCATTCCGAACGCAATTTCTTTTGAAATTCGAATCATTTTTAACGCGCTTTTTTGTGGCCATTTATTTTGATTTGAATTGCTATTCACTACAACTGTTGTGTACTTGTCATATAGTATTGCATTTTACATTGTTGCCTTTTAAGAGTACATTGACTCTTAAAACACTTTATAATAGTTATGTACGTAGTCGGCTTGAGTTTGCATGTACAGTGTGGAAACCTCATTATGATATTCATGTTAACAGGATAGAGAGATTACAATTTTTTTTTTAAATGCCTTGACTTTAAATGTGACAATGAATACAAACGTTATATCGAATCATTAAATCGTCATAAAATGCAATCTCTTGAGTGTCGAAGAGACTGTGTTGGCTCAGTTTTGTTACATAACATAATAAATAATCATATTGACGCCCCTGATTTGCTGAAAGATATCCAATTTAGAGTCCCAGGTACGAGAGAACGCCAATGCCGTGACAATTATAAGCATCTTTTCTCAATCCCACGTAGTAGAACGAACTACTCTAAGAATATGTTTATCAGGCGTGCATGTACACTTTATAACAAATTTGAAAACCTTATAGAAATAGATATATTCAATTGTACCATAGACTCATTAAAAAATGTTTTTAAGACGTAAAATGAATGAATGTTAACTTCGCTTTGTCTTGAATGTCGGTTTTAAATTTTAAATTACTTTTGAAATAGATTCCATAATAGCATTTTTCAACGGGGGTGTAAAGAGGCACGAAGTGGGTGAACAAGTTCTTGGCGTAAGAAATAATATAATTAGTATATATTTTTTATTAGTGTGATAATTAACTATTACTTTTCACAGATGTATGAGAATTGCTGTAATCATGCCGCATTTCTCGTGTTTGTATTATATTAAGTTTTGGAAACTATAGGTCTGTAGTCAACATTATACTCTTGTAACCTTGTCTTTGTATGGCCGTTTGTTTAAAAAAAAAAAAATTGTTATTAGATGCTATGGCGACATGAGACACCGACTTGCACCGACTTGTGTTAGAGGCTAACCCGGGGTTGACTCGACGTATTTGTACCTAGCGCTGAACCCAGATCGGTGCAAGTTGGCTTTAGTAACTTTGACAGTGCAGTAGCAAAATACAATGCGATTTCCTTTGTCATTCCTATTATAATTGTTAAAAGTTATGCCGTAATTATTTTTCAACTACCAATTTACATTTCAATAAATACAAATAAAAGTTTGTTACAAATATTTGTTAAGAACGATTCGATCGTCGTTTATGAATTGAGTTAAAAAAAAAAACTTCAGCCCAAAAACTTCTGTAACAGAAAGCGTACCTTTAAAATGTACCACTTAATTCCATTTTCGGAAGCAAATTCGGCTACTTCCGTATTTTATTTAGGGCCAAGTTGGACCAAAAAAAGTTTTTTTTCCTGTCTCTATACGAGTAGGTACTTAGTGCTAAAACTCAGCGCTTGACTTCAAAATGCTTTATGCCTACGCTCTAAAGCCGCTTGCAAGGAAGTACTTTTGTATGTAAATCGAATGCGTAGGCGACGCGGCTGGAGCTACGAATGCACAGAGTTTACATTCATTAACATTCTTGTCTATAGTTTTAGGGGGTTGTCTATGATTTTAAATTGCTTGCGTTTAGATTTGGCTAATATTCTTACACCTATAAAACAGTGCCGTGACTGACTGACTGACTGACAACGCACAGCTTAAACCACTTTACCTAGAAACTTGACATTTGGCAAACATATACCTTGAGTGGATACTCAAGGTATATGTTACAACTTCCCTTCTTAGTGCGTCTCTAGGATTAGAGACGCACTAAGAAGGGAAGTTGTAACGCAATAAAGATTTTTATTATTATTATTAAAAACGATTACAAACGTATAAAAGCACCAATTTTTGCGTTTAGCTTTTTGTTAGAGTTTACTAATTTTGTCGAAGGTAGAGAAAGTTATTCAAGAGTAGATATTTAAGGCGCTGCTTTCTTCTCAACTGTCACATCCATCACGTAAAATGCTTGAATATTGTGACAATTTTGTACGAATATCCTGTATTCACTCGTTTATCAGTTTTTTCTATCGTTCGTCGTTTGAATAAGAAAAAAAGTTTTTTTAAATATCGTGGTTGATCCCATACCTATGCCAATAAAAAGTGTTGTACGAAAAAAACTGCTCGTTACTTCTTATAAACAGTACAGATTTTCTTTATCTTTATAACTACACTTAAAATGACGATTAATACAACTAAAAATAGCGTGCACCCCACGCATGCTTAAATAACCTTTTATTTTTTATAAAAATTTTTTGCAAGGAAAGTATCCATTCACGTGAAAACAAATTTCTTAACGCTATGTCGTAAACCGTATACAAAAATGTATACTTAAGCATACAATCTAAGATTCCATCCTTTAGGCCATCGTACATCGTCCTAACTGTGCTAAGGCGAACGCCTTTCCCTTCTCTACATTTATTCATAGAGAAATAACAAAAATAACCTAACCATAAACAACGACCAACTCAACTTGACCCGCGCAGCTAGACTAACGTGAACTCAGTTCTACAGCAATAAAGAGCTCCGAAAGTATACAGAGTTCAAGATACGCTGGCGGCTTGGACGCGTAGGTTGTATAGGTTGAAAAATAGCTCGTACAATAGATAGTTCTTAAGTATAGCCGACCCGGAAGGCTGGATAAAATTATATTTATGGTTGCCTGTTTCTTTTTCTTCAACGGCGGGCTTTAGATAAAATTGTTTATGGCTTCTCATTGGACGGTTAGCTATTTTAAAAGTTTTTTTTTGTAACTGGAATTCTAGCAACCAGACTATTGTGAAGGTGCAAAGAGTTTTTGGTGACTTTTATACGAGTATAATGTATACAAACTTATGGAGTTGCAACTTTTTTCTTGACATGCGTAAACTTTTTTTGTGGACTTTTTAGTACTAGTAAGGTTTTTATGCAGTTTTTAAGTGCAACTATTATAATTCATGTGGAAATTGGAGTGAAACCGAGGGGCAATAGTATAGCACCACCTGAGTTATGACTCACTGACTTAAGTAGGCAAAGTACGAGCAAACCTCATTGCAAAATAGCAGCGGAACAAAAATATACTAAATGTACACTATGATTTATCTTTATTGGACATTATAATTTATAAGATATATAGCGACTATTAGGATCAGCAGTTATTTAATCGTTTTAATCGACGCTTTAATTTTAATCACGACTTTTGGAACCGAAAATAAAAGTTTTGATTAAAATGATTAATGAACGGAAAACTTCATTTTATTCGCCTATGTGCTACAGTACAGTATCTTATATAGGTTCTTTAAACCGACTTCAAAAAAAGAGGAGATCCTTAATTCGTCGGAATATTTTTTACTACGAACCGCAAAAAGTTATAGCAAAAAAAAAATGTTCCAATAATATTTTAATCAAATTAATCGCGCCTTAACTCGTTATTGTAAAACTATCTCATTACCCATACTTTCTAATCCATTTAGAACCAATAAACCCTTAATCACACCGCGCCATAAACTACCTATAAAAGTACCTCAAGTAACGCAATAATTTACGTACTTTTATCTGTACAACCGACCCAATAAAATGGAGTATAAAATTTAGAGTCCATAAATACAGCAATTGGACCGTTAGAGCCGATTAGTATACAAAGGACTACATACCATATTTCTAGCCTTTTCCCCGTGTCAGACCCACCATCATATATCTATCCGAACGCATCTAGGAAATAATTCTACAATATCTTTCCGTGCACGCGCAGTGTATGCGTACATTCTTCTCTAACATGCAAAATCACCAACACAGCTTCAGGACTAAAAGATACCCTATATCGACGTGTACACATTATAAAACTTTGCTTTTGTGTGCGCGCTGCGGCTGTGTGCAGTCAATGACCTATGCATTTGCTTGCCGGTACAGGCTAAAAGTATGCGTCGGTTTTATTATGGTCTTATTTTTTAAAAATGGCCGACGTACGTTGGGTTAGGTCGGCGTTTGATTTGGGTTATTCGGACTCGGCCGGGTCGCTGGCCGGTTGCGTCATTTCGGATTTCGAACGGGCCCAACGGGGCGCGGGTGTTTTGTTTTTTTGGCGGGAAGGCCGGGGTTGCCCGTTAGAAGGGAATTGGCGAGAATTTTTTTGTCAAAAAACATCGAGATGCAAGCATAAGCTTTGAGGTCAAACAGCCACGGGGTACTTTTTTTTAGCTAAGCTGAAAGTGGTGAGTTAAGTTGAGTGTAACTTTGAAAAGTAGGTAATGATTGAAGTTCGCCTTGTATGCACTGACGCACGTTAAATTACGTTCTTTGCAATTCGGACCTTTGGGCTCCGTTGAAAGGGATCTCCAATCCCTGTGCATGAGCTGGCAAGAGCTGAAAGACGCAGCGCAGGATCGTTCCAAATGGAGGAAAATGCTGAGAGCGATTAGAGATAACTGGACATGATGATGATGATGATGATGATTAGGACTTCCATGTCCAAAGCTGCCACCGTATCTTCCGTAGAAGTTACTGTACTTAATGCGAAATATTTTAAAAAAATCTGATAGTATGAATGAGAAGAGTTTGGAAGTGAATGTGTATGTATGTTTGTTACTTTCTTCGCGCTGAAACGGCTCGACGGATTTGGTTCAAATTTGAAATGAATATAGCTTATATCTATAGAATCCTAGATCAAAACATAGGCTACCTTTTATCCTGGAGAACTGTATAGTTCCCGCAGGATGAAAACCGAATTCTACGCACAGGAAGTCGCGGGCAACATTAAAAACATACTTAAGTTAATTCTACAAAATATTTATATAGCACCTGCTTGTCCTTCGGCAATAAAAGTTTACTTACATATTATTCCAATCCACATCCGATCACTTTAAATTCGACAGACATATTGCAGTTGCGTACTTACATACACTGCAATGTACAAGTTTAAAGAAAGACGTAACATCATATATTTAATCACGATTAACGTGTGCAGATGTTTTTTTACCATTGATATGCAAAAATAGACAGATACGCCAGAATGCTGAGAGGGATCCTGTTTAACGTCTATGTTCACTTCTTTTAATTCTTTTGTTATACTTGTTAACTGTGTACGTTATATAAATATTTTTCTTTCCATACCGCTGCCCATAGACATCTGCAACACCAGACGGATTGCACATGCGTTGCCAACCTAGAGGACCTCAATGCCTCTTGTGCCCATAATTTCCGCTGCTGTCTTACTCTCCAAACTAACCCTAACCCTCTTTCCAGGTGAGCGACCCTACAAATGCCATCTCCCTGAGTGCGGGCGGGCATTCATCCAGCTCTCCAATCTTCAGCAGCACCTCCGCAACCACGACGCCCAGGTCGAGCGAGCGAAGAATCGGCCTTTCCACTGTAACATTTGTGGGAAAGGCTTCGCTACTGAGAGTAGCCTTCGCACCCACACGGCTAAGGTGAGCGGATTGACTGCAGTATTAACATTTAACAAAATATTGATAGGTGAAAATATAAGATTAACAGTGAAAAGACTACATTAACAGTTGAAAAGACTACATTAACTGTCTTAACGAAATTAAAATTATTGATGAATGCTTCTTGGCGTTGGTGATAAGTTCAGAAAATGCAATTAATAATTAATATGCCTGTGATCAGATTGATGAAAAAAAGTTAATATTACTCACTCGTAGAATAGCCACGATTTTAATGAAATTTGACAACAGTCAGCCGCTGCCGCTTTGCTCTAATTCTGTGAGGTTTTAGTTGTTTTTTTTTTTGCATCTTGTTGAACAATTAATGATATTATTTACAGTAACTTTTATGATTTGAATTTTTTTTAAAGACAAATTTCATATTTTTCATTAATGGGTGCAATTTAAAATTCTATAAATAATTGCCTTTTCGTTCTTTGTGTTTTTAAACCAAAAATCAGGTTTCGGTCGTTATATTTCGTTTCCCAAAAACCCTTTTCGGCCAGAATTCCAAATTCATTTTCGGCGTACTCTTGCTTTCTAAATTACTTTTGACATGTGTTTTTATGGATGTGTGCTAATCCTTTGACCACGCGGCGCGCAGGAACTTCAGCTGCACCTTGGTGTTTTGCAGCAACATGCGGCCCTCATGATCGGAGGGGCCACAGCCACTCCTTGCCCCATTTGCCACAAAGTAGTGTTTGGGGGCGAAGCACTAGTAGAACACATGAAGAACACACACAAGGACCCAAACGCCTCAGGCGTCGCGAGTAAGTTTCCGAACTGACGTTCGATTTTCACGCGTCTCGAAAAAGGAAACTTTTTTGGATTCAGCCAGTGTTAGATTAAGGACTAGTTTTTAAGAACTCATTTGTTTCGAGCTAAGTTCGGAGCGTTTGAAATTTGAAATTTGATTCAGTTGCATCTGAACGCGGAACAGATGAGTTTAATAGTTCTAAGTGTCGTCACTGGAAGTTTGGCTAACGTTTAACGTCTGACAACAACGTTCTGGTTGTGTAAATATTTTGCAATAAAACATTTATTGATTTAAAAGCTTCCAGCTGGCGAGAAGCCAGAAGGGGTGTTGGTTGAAAAACCGAACGCACAAAACAGTATCGTTTCCATACAATATTAATAATAATTTAGTATAAGTTGGAAGCCGAACGGAGGATCTGATGTTATTGCTAGTAAGGGTACTATGTTTTGCAAACACTTCTTGTTCCGCGCTACAGATTCTTCGGATGGCGTTCTATTATCATAACATGTTTATGTTTCTAAATAGCTACATTTTCCTCGTTTTCTGTCGTCATGCCTTTTGTTGAATTCGTTACTGCTAATGGGGAAGGCAATTGCTAAAACTTCTTTGACACCAAATAAACTCGATCCACTTCAAACCCCCAAAAAATCAACATTAAAACTTACAAGTTGCCTTCCCCATCGGCGCCTAGTCTTAGTTTTAAGCCTGCGATGACTTCACGTCATCGTTTCGACTAACATGAACTAACCTGTACATTTTATTTTTCTCCTCCTAACCCACTAACCCATCCTCTCCTGGTGGCTCGTAGGTCCCCCTGCGACGTCACCATACCCTGCGCAAGCTAAACCTACTGATCCTTATATAGCGAAGCGGCGGACTGCGAACCATCCCTGCCCAGTCTGTGGGAAGCACTACGTCAATGAAGGTTCCCTGAGGAAGCACTTGGCTTGCCACCCCGAGACCCAGCTGACCAGCAGCCTGAGGATGTGGCCCTGTTCTGTATGCCAGGCTGTCTTCACACATGAAAGTGGTAAGTACCTTAAACACGGTTTTGATCCGCTGTGGTAACCTAGTGGTTTGACATAAGGCCTTTCAAGCAGAGGGCCGTGGGTTCACACCTCTGGAAACGCCGCGAGGATACCCACACACTCATCATCATCATCACGTCAGCCGAAAGACGGCCACTACTGGATATAGGCCTCCCCCAAGGCTCTCCAATCAGACCGGTCTTATGCTTTCCGCATCCACTGCGGTCCCGCAATCTTTACCAGGTCGTCACTGCATCTTGTTGGAGGCCTGCTGACAGCTTGTGTCCCGGTCCGTGGACGCCATTTGAGAACCTTCTGATCCCATCGGCAAGTAGCAGTGGACGGGGCACATTGCTCGCAGGACTCCATAGTCCTTAAGTACCGCACTAGTACTTAAGTTTCGCAATTTTTCGGGCTATGTCGGTAACTTTTAGTTAACCACACAATCCTGCGAAGCAATTAAATGGTGTGTGTGAAGTTGCTGATCCGCACTGGGCCCCCGTAGCCTCTCATTCTGAGGGGAGGCTTGTGGCCAGCAGTGGGACGTAAAAAAGGCTGGGGGTTATGATGATGATGACGCCTTTTTGAAATGTGTTTGCAAAAAGAGCTGGTCGTTGTGGTTGCCAGCCATAGGGCTAAGATAAATAGGCTCTTCTGCAAATATTTTCTCCTGCTGTCTTGCCTTCCTCGTTGGAACAACACAGACATAGCACTGGAGTATATGTGATGGCGGGTTAACGAGTGCTTAGGTGAAGCCTCCACCTTCACCTTCACCTTCACCTTCAAAAGCTTGAACAACTTTTATAATTAACCTAAAATGGAGCCTAGTCGTGCTCTACCGACAGTGTCTCTGTTTCTTCTGAGTTAGGGAAATTCATGAAGATTTGGTGTACTAAGATTAAATTAAACAAATAAAAGAGTAACACCACAACGCGGGTAACTGAATAGCTGCCTCGATCATAATGTCATATCATTGTTACCAAGACAAGAACTACATTTAGCGCCGGCGTTCCCAAAACAGCCATTTAATATCTACTGCTCCAACGCTGCATATTAAATTACGCATTTATTATGATCAGCTAAGCGTAATAAAATATTAATCGTCAGCTATTGCTATTTATTATGCGGTGGTGAATAAATTATATGCGGCCAATCATGATTGAAACTAGTTACTGTCACTGTTTAGTGAGTTGTCAATCAATTAAATTTAATTAACTAATGAACTATTCGAATGTGGAATAAGCTTGCTTTTGTTAACGCTAGTTACCTATTTACAAAACAAGCCTTCGTAATAAAACTGAACCATGTTCCTTATTCTTGACTAAGAAAAAAGCTCTCCTACGGCTGAAAGAAAATAATGTGATGTTACTTACTGATCTTTTTGAGGTTCCATCAAGACTTCTCCAAGCTAGCCTATGCAAATTACCATTGCACGATTACCAAACATAAACATACAACCACGTGTTCCAGGTCTCCTCTCCCACATGGAGCATATGCGAATGGAGCCAAAACACCAGTTCGCAGCCCAGTACGTGTTATCCCGCGCTGCTGCTGAGCGCCGGGAGCGCGACATCCTAGCTGCAGTGTCTTCCGCCGGCAGCTCCGGTCTTCTGAACCTCGCACCGCCCAGTCCCGCCCACTCCGACTCATCCTCCAACGGACGCCTGTCATCATCAGCTGGCTCCGATGCGGGAGCCGCCGTCAATAAACTGACAGACCTCCTCAGATCAGCCAGCAACGGTCACCAAGGGTACGGAGACGAACGCGTGGCTGCTATCGCCGCGGCTGCTGCTAACATGATGGCTCAGCCAGGAGAAGGAGCGAACGCTGTTCAGGTTGCAGCAGCTAACTTAGTATCCGCCATGCGCCAACAGCTTGCCAGAGAAACACCTCCGACTCAACCCCCGGCGGAAACCCCGCCGGCTCCAACAGAAGCCGCTCTACGGATCCAGCAAGCTGAGGCTTTGCTCCGAAGCCAGGCTGAAGCTTTGAGATTAGCAGTATCCCAAGCTGCGGCAGCCCATGGTAACGAACCTCCCAGTCCGCTGAGACACAACGGTGGCTTCCCTCCTCAAGCTCCTAATGACGCCAGCGGCCAGTTGTCACCAGAACTGATGGAGGCGTTTAGAATGGCGCAAGAGCAGAGGTTGGAGCAAGCGTTGCGGTTGCACGATCCACGGATGCTTGGGTTTAATTTACCATCGCCAGCACAGGCGGCGCAGCAGGCTGTGGCTGCCCAGCAGGCCGCTGCTGCCCAGCAGGCTGCTCAGCAAGTTGCGCAAGCCGCTCAGGCTGCCCAACAAGCGGCTCAGCAGGCAGCGCAACAGGCAGTTCAGCAGCAGCAGATGCAGCAGCAGCAGGCAGCGCAGCAGGCCGCCCAACAAGCTGTCCACCTCCAGCAAAACCCTCAGCCATGAAAATTCAGCTATTACTAATCCGACGCGATTTCATTTGGGGAGTGACTGTTCACAATCAATTTCATTTTGATGACGCTAATTAGTTGGTCTGGAAGCCATTGTTTGAAATGTTGTCGTGTTTTTTATTGGAAAAGTCACTCCTTTGTTAATTTTAGTAAAATAAAAGGCTGCGAGGGCTCTATTGGAATTTTTTGTTGCAGAGTGTGAACGAAATCGCCTCTGGTTAGTGATTTAAGTAGCGACATGAAATTATTTCTGAAAGTTCAATTCGAGTCTACAAATTATACAATGTTAGTGATAAAGTCGCATACAATAACTGTAACCTAAGCCTAGATAGAACCAACTGTTGTACATATATAACGTTTAGTGCAGATTTTACTGTAAATAATGAAAAAAACTAAATTAGAAATGATTGAACAAAACGGAACACACACTCGCTCGAACAAGTAATTAGGAGTAGAGAGTAACGACAAATAATATTCTGTGCAATCTTCGATATTTATTTGTTTACGCGTGTTATTATTTAAATCATATATTTATTTTTTATTAGCTTTACTCTAAATGTTTCTTAGCAGTACAAAGGTTTTGGATGTGCCAAAATATTAACGCACCTCTTTCGCATGCCGCGACTATTTGCAATACTTAGTTTCGTTTAACGTTTTCCGTATAAGATATTTTTACATATACTGTTAATTAGGAAGATTTTTCAAATTTGTTATCATTTACGTTTGTTTCATTTCACGCAATAACAACTATGCTAGTCACGTTTTGCACAAATTATTGATCTACATGGATTGAAGAATTTATTTTACTTATTTTCTTTTTTACTAAAACTGTCTTCTCTTGGCGTGAATTGTTATTTTTATTAAATGCCATATTAGATAATAAATACTGTATATAATGTAGCCACGTTACGAGATGCTTTTGTTTCAAAAATCATTTTATTTTTATCACTACTATAGGATTATTATTTTGAACAAAAATAACATTATTTACAAATTATTTTGTATAGTTGTAAATAAAACATCAACTATTATTTTCCAAAAGACTGCCGTTATTTGTTTCTTTATTGTAAATAATTGAATGAAATTGTACATGAATAGTAAAAAATAGCGATTTTTCACTGAAATGAGTATCTGTCAGATGACAGAACGAACACCTAACCAGACGAGTCGAAGAATCTATTTTAGAACATCTATCTTCGACAAAATACCTTAAAAGACAAACACACAGGCATTCTTATCAACATCGAATGTTGACATATTAGCCCGATATTTACATTTTACACTTAATTTCTTTTATATTTACACATAACACTTTAAATGAATCACAATAGCCCAGTGAATCATTTTAACAATACTCTTATTGAAGCATTTTGCTCCAATAGTATAATAACCGAAGCATCTAGTTGCTCCACAGTTGCTGCAATAGCTTTAAACATTGGGAATTGTACATTTTCAAAGCGAATTGAAATTTAGACAATGTTGCAATTCGAATTGAAAGGTTCTAGAACCAATTGATAATTGTACAATCCCCAGTCAGACTATGAAAATGTCAAGTGTTGCCGAATATGAATTCTTTTAATATTCACCATGTATTATAAATAAGTGACGTTTTGTGCGTACAAATTTCGATCATCATTTCGAATTTGTTCACACGAAATAGTTTATTCTACGTATAATCGTAACATAGGTAAGGTATGGTAAGCTGATTTTAATGTACGTAATTATTTCATTCTTGAATTGACATTGGTATTTCCGGTTTGGCGCCCGCGCGCCCCCTAGCGGGATATCAATGTAAATAGTCAACAAAATCACACTGCAATAGCCCAAAAATCGTATATCGTTTTTCGTGAGGTTTGGTTGGAGAATGAGGTTAATTGAACTTTGTTTTGAACATTACGTAATTCTTTTTTTAAATACAAAACTTTTCGGCAGATTTTTAAAATGTTTCGTTGGTGAGACATGGCCAGTAACATCCAGAAGTGCGGTTACCCGAATATAATGTTTTCTAGGAAACGTGAATAATTCATTTAGTAAAAAATCAATTTCGACTGATACAAAAATTACTAGAACATTTTGAATGAACAAAAATCGTGAACGGATCGCTATTTATGTAAAAAAAATGTTCTCATAAATTAATATATAAAATAAATTTAATATAACAACAAATGAAGTTCCTATGAATATTGTATAAAAGGTATTGTTTTAAATTTAGATCTTAGTAGAAGGAAAAATTTATGGACGTTTGGTATTTTTAAAGTTATAATTAATGAACCATCGTGTTAGGGAACTGACTCGGAGTGTGTACAAACTAACAGACAAGCACGGATCCTGAATCCTACATTTAGAATATTATATCAAAAGTTACGTTTCCAAGAAAGTGTTCAAGTCATACGGGCCCGCGGTTCCGCGACGTTTTCGTGTAAAAAAAATATTTGTGTAAAAATATACGCATCGTATTTTCGATTGTAATGAAATTTTAATGTAAGTTTTTTGAATAGTGTCGAGAAAGAACGCCGCATGGAACTGTGGGCCAACGTATTCTCTGTGATCATCGAAGGAATAGTTAAAAACACAGTCATCGTACCCGCAATTTGTCATTACGTTTAAGTTGTACGGATAAATTTTTTAACGTTAAAAAAATTTAAAAAAATGGAGTAAACTGTTTTTCTACGTTTTATTTTACGAGAAATTTCCGTAGTTAAGCTGTGTACATTTAATACTAATAATAAAGCCTAATGCGTAATTGCGCTGAAACGGAGTCGGGGGAAAATCTTTTGATTCCCGACAATACAATTACCAGATTTCCAAATTTGTTGTTTTTTCAACTGATTTTTCTCGCGGCTTCGTGGTTTAGTATCAATAGAACTGGATTATTTTGATGTGAATCTTTGAAACCAGTAACTCCACTGGCGCTACACAGAATGCGCTGTTGGTTCAATTTGAATTTAAAAATGGATACGACGCCGTTTCTAGTTTTATTGGCTATTAAATATTGTGTTATCGTTATGTTTCTAGGGAAGTTCGTTGATCATTGTAAGTCAGCATTTCTGTGAAAAAAAATCACACTCAACGAAAATGACACTCAACTTTTTGAGTGCGTTACATAATGCTGCTTATTACGTAATTCGACAAGAAATCGCAACAAAAACCAGCGATTACATTACATTTTTTATTTCCATGTTATTGGCATATTTTCAATTGCGTGCAAATTGGTTTGAATGCGATTGAAAATATGGTTTGTTAAGTTTTCACTATGGCTTGCTGTTGATTTGACCTTATACATCCTGATTGAATGTTAAAGTTCTTATTTTAAAGCTTCGTGGTTTAAGTTTTGTATTTGAGCTTGTTTTAAAATATTTAGCCAAATGTACAATTATTAATCGTATTTTTAAGATATAGACAGGATAGCCAGGTTTTCAATTTAAACTCACATAATAGTTATTATCTTATATTGTAAGTTAGTATAATTAATGTAATGTAATTCTAGGGCTTTATTATAAAGGAATATTTGAATTGGCGAAAGAAATTTCTTTTATAAAAGAGCCCGCGATAACATATAGTAAGTTGATTAAAAACTACAAACTTACTGTATGTTATGGGAGTAGTAGACAACGAATAAAAAAAAACATAAATACAAAAAAATCTGTGTACTTTAATGTGCTTAAATGTCATAGATAATCGAACAGTATTGGTGTTAACCGGTCGCCCCGGCCTCTGGCGTCGAATCCATTTTTAGGTTAAAATTACTATTTAAACAAAAACAAAAAAAACTATTTTGACAATATTTAGAATGTAATGATCGGTGTTGACGTTAAAAAGTTGAAAATCGCAAAAAGGAAAAATGCAGATTGGAAGTGATTTCAGACTTCGAATACCTTTTGAAATTGGAACGTCTCTAAAAAACTGACAGCGCATAATTTCGTCTACGTAATAACTAGCCGTTTGATGCCACAAGAGGCATTTGCGTTGTATTTTTTGTTACTTACAACCAACTATAGAAAAAAAAACTTAAGAAAGTTACCTTTTCTGCTAGCTGTGTAGACATTTAGACATTTTGTAAAGTATCTGTGGCAGATTGAAAAAAGTGGAACGTCAGATGATTACAACAAGACTACGCAAAGATGTTTCTTTCTTAAGTTCTTTTACTTATTTTTACGATCGAGTTAGTGTATTTACCCCCTTTTAATTGGTGTATTTTCTAGTCTTGTTCTTGACGTTCTGTACCGTTGTGTACGGAACTTTTTTCTACAGACCATCCAACGTTGTTTAACTGTATTTTGCTGTCAGTTTTGTCACGTTTGAAAGTTTACCGTGAGAGGGCAGGGCAGCAGAGTCGCGTTGGATGACTGTACAATGTCGTGATTGCAAACTAAAAAAAAGCAAAATGAACTTTTTGGAAACTAACAAAAATTATTAGTAAGTATCATAAATTATGATACGCTATTCGGATAAAAACTTGTAAATTGATTATATTGGAAATGCTTAATGTAAATTGACAAAATTAAAAGTGTTTCGGCGTAAAATTGTAAAATTCCATTTGCTTAGAAATTAGACTAAAATTACGGTTTAGAAGTCAAAATTCGTATTTGGCATGTTAAAAATTAAAAAAAGAATGTAAATAACATTAGGGATGTGATGTGATGATAATATAATTGTACCTTATCGATGTTTAGGCGACAGACGTACATAACATACATACACACATGATTAGATTCATCGCGACAGAATCGTTTTAAGTGTAATTTTGATGTATAGTGTTTTATTTTAAGTTTATATTTAATATAAAAAAACGATGCCATGTTTTTTTTAATTAATTATTTTCTAGCGTTGACCTGTAACGTGTTTATTGAATTATATTTTTTATAAAGGTTATTTTTTTATATTATACTCGATATTATAGTCAATCACGAACTGCGTACTATAGTTAAGTTACAGTGTTGATTTATATTAAGCGTATAGTTTTAAATTTTAATTATGAACAAACTAACCCATTATATTATTTTTTATTGTGGATTTATTAATTTTAACAACGGAAAATGCTTATTGTGTCATTGAATTGATAATAGTAGCTATTATTGCCGAAACGGTTAGCTATAATTATTTTAAAAAATAAAAAGGATGATTCATATCGGAGTTTGTCTTTAACCTTACAATGCATTATTATACGTTAATTATTCTGTATTTAATCGACTTCAGAAAAGGAGGAGGTTCTACGTTCCACTGAATGTATTTTTAGGGTTCCGTACCTCAAAAGGAAAAAACGGAACCGGAACGAAAAGAGGATCACTTTGTTGTCCGTCTGTCTGTCTGTCAAGATCCTTTTTCTCTGGAACGCGTAGAGGTAACATGCTGAAATTAATATTAAATACTCAAGCCTGCGGTCCCTTGAAGCTGTGAATAAATCAACCTTCTAAGTCAACGCAATCAAAAGATACAGTAATTAAAAAGGCCATTTCCATACAAATTGCCGATTTCCAAAAACCTAAAGGGTACTTCCAGTTGTCCTAGAAACTTGAAATTTGGTATGAAGGTAGCTCTTATAGCACAACTACTCCGAAAAGTCTCAAAATCTTAAATTTTTATGTCTGTCTGTAGATTTCGCAGACCAATATAAGTTGACCCCACACTGCGTACATTTTGCTTAAAAGCAGGGCTCTGCTAACACTGGAATTCTTAAAACACTGGGGAAAAGCGTTAAAATCTTTCTACGGAACCCTCGTGCGCGAGTCTGACTCGCACTTGGCCGGTTTTTTTTCATTTAAGGATTTCAAGCACACCAATGAGGAGTCTCAATAGTCAAAAATCCGCTAGGATCGCTAATGTCGAGTGAGGTCTATCTGTCAATTTCCACCAATCATAGGCCAGTAGCTTGTCTCTCATTGGTGGAGAATGACAGACAGACCTCACTCCACACTAGCGATCCAAGCGGATTTTTGATTCGTGATAGACCCCATTATGTATCAATCTATGTCTTGTTTTGATAACCGGATGAATTTATTATTAATTATTTACACAATAAAAGTAATTTACAATGACATTAAATCCAAGCTAAAACTAATTATAAATTAAAACTTAAAACGATATTTTTTTAATACGACGAGGAAGGCCAACGAGCAAGTGGGTCACCTGATGGTAAGTGATCACCACTGCCTATAGACACCCGCAACCCCGGAGAGTTTGCAGATGCGTTGCCAGTAATTACACCGGCTGTCTTACTCTCCACATCGGAACACAACAGTGGAAGCACTGCTGCTTAGCGGCAGGATTAGCACGTAAGATGGTGGTAGCGATCCGGACGGACCTCGCACAAGGTCCTACCACCCGCAACCTACACCTAATTATAATCCAATAAGGAGGGCTATGATTGGTGGAATACCTCACTCGACACGGACACAAGAGGCATTTCATCTTAGCTCTCTAGGTTGGCAACGCATCTGCAAACTACCCGGGGTGGGGGTGTCTATGGGCAGTGGTGATCACTTACCATCAGTGCCCTAAGCACGACTTGTCGAATCCTGCGTTACGTTACGGTTATCGTATCGAGATCGAGAAACCTCATGCTAAATTTTAGTTCCAAATACGCTCACGGGCGGGCGCTGTTCCTAACGTCATACAAACTCGTTATAGTTTACTGTTCGATTTTACGTGGCGCAGGATTCGACAAGTCGTGCTTAGAGCACAGGTGACCCACTTGCTCGTTTGCCTTTCCTGTCTTTTAAACAAACTGGCGATCCTAACCCCCATTTTTAAACCCCGACAAAAAGAGGGGTGTTGTACTTACAACACCTGACCTGTGTATCTGTGTATCTGTCTGTGGCATAATAGCGCCCAAACAGATGGACCGATTTCCATGCGGTTTTTCTTAATCGATAGCTAGTTTAATCGAGTTGGTTCTTAGCTAAGTGTCATTAAAATCGGTTCATCAGTTTTTGAAATAGGTACTGAACTTTGAAATGACAATGTCGGGGTTTTTCATTTTTTCTAATTTGGTTAGGTTGTTTGGTCGTTGATTACACTGCGCTCTGAGGGTCGAGCAAAGGATTTGGTATTGATACTTCAGCATTTTCACTTTCACTTTTAGGTAATCTGTAGTGTAGTTTCAATTTTAACTGAACAGTGCCATCTATTGACAACACGTAATTTCTTTTAACCACTTGGCCAGCTACATTCTCTCCTATACAGCGCCATCTATGGTAGCTTTGCCGTACTTCGTTCTACACAATTTTTCAACTTAGCTTGAACCGACAACTCGCGACTTGATGTGAAGTTTGCCTGGATCTTAGCCAAGTAGTTGGTGGATTGAAGTATAGATGGCGTTATAATACTATTTTGTTTGCTGTTCAAGGGGAAAAGCTACCAGTGCCCTAAGCACGACTTATCGAATGCTGCGTAACGTAAAGTCGAATAGTAAACGTTGTTGAGTTTGTACGACGTTTGGAACAGCGCCCGCCCGTGAGCGCATTTGGAACTAAAATTTAGCATGAGGTTTCTCGATCTCGATACGATAACCGTAACGTTACGCAGCTTTCGTAAGGTCGTGCTCGACCCTCTGCATCCACTGTGCGTCGTTATGGTAGGTTACTCAACTTTTTTTCTACTTATGTCTAATTTATTAAAATGTTCGTCTTAACTCGACCATACGAACTTCGCTTCCTTGCACTTAAAAATCCAATTGGACTTTTGGGCGCCATCTATTGTCGAGTAGGAGAACTAATTTTCTTAAATAAAATAAATAATAAATAAACATCATGGGACAATTGACACCAATTGACCTAGTCCCAAACTAGGCAAAGCCTGTACTATGGGTACTAGACAACGGATAAACATACTTATATAGATAAATACAATACTTATATACATATTAAACACCCAAAACCCGAGAACAAACATTCATATTCATCATACAAACATCTGCCCCGACCGGGATTTGAACCCGGGACCTCAAGCTTCATAGTCAGGGTCTCTTTCCACTAGGTTATTCTGTCGTCTTGAAAACTTTTTCGTCCGTTTAGCTTCCTTAATTTTTAGTGAAACATGAAAGAAAAAAGGAATTCCAATCAAGATGCTTTTATTAATGAGTTAAGATAAAAACAACGAATTCGACAGAAAAAAAAAATAATAATTAATAATTTTGATAAAGTAAAATACAAGCTGAATGTAGCTTAATTCCTAGGTAAGTACGTAGGTACTTGCATAAAATAAACGAGTAAAATAATGCTTAATAATGTATGTGAATAAATGTTTCTCTCTCTCTCACATACAAAGAGATTTAACATTCTCACACACAGTAAAGTTCGTGTGGTTTTTACTAAAAGAGAATTAGTAAAAATTAACTCCTAGACGAATTTGTTTTGGATAATGGGCTGAGTAGGCAAAGGCCAATACTTAAGACGCTTCCCTGAGAGGACGACCTTGGACGACCTTGGACGACCTTGGACGACCTTGGACGACCTTGGACGCTTCGCGCCTTCCTCACCCCACCTCACTTCTACTAAACAACTTCGTTTTAGTGACGACATCTATTAAATACCGGTCTAACTTCGTTTTAATAACGCGTCTTTTCGAGAAAAATGTTTTTTTCAAAATTCGCACCGATTACGTAAATCACTTATTTCGAAATTTTAAAATATTCTAAATAAAGGCCTGGTGCCCAGCAGTGGGACGTCAATAGGCCGATGATGATGATAGTGATGATGATGACGATTATAAAAAGGTATTTTAGTAATCTTAAACATAGAAATCCCAGCCTATTAAATTCTCTATACATTGATGTATGTCACAAGTCAAAGTAAATTATGCTTATGATGTAGTAACAGAATATTAATTGCAACTTGACTTACTTGTGATGCAGATATCATAAGTATTAAATAGGAAAAAAATAATACGAAACATAGAAAAACAAGTTAAGATGTTATAGATACTTACTGTAATAATATATTTTGTTTTCATCGTTTAAATAATTTACAGAAAGGCTCTAAAAAGCAGCTATTTCAGCGTCTGGGTCAGGGAAGCGCCTTAAGTTTTAGCATGAAAAAGTGTCATCTGCCCCAGAAACCAGTGCCCTAAGCACGACTTGTCGAATCCTGCGTTACGTTACGGTTATCGTATCGAGATCGAGAAATCTCATACTAAATTTTAGTTCCAAATACGCTCACGGGCGGGCGCTGTTCCAAACGTCATACAAACTCGTTATAGTTTACTATTCGAGTTTACGTGACGCAGGATTCGATAAGTCGTGCTTAGGGCACTGGTAGCTTTTCCCCTTGAACAGCAAACAAAATAGTATTATAACGCCATCTATACTTCAATCCACCAACTACTTGGCTAAGATCCAGGCAAACTTCACATCAAGTCGCGAGTTGTCGGTTCAAGCTAAGTTGAAAAATTGTGTAGAACGAAGTACGGCAAAGCTACCATAGATGGCGCTGTATAGGAGAGAATGTAGCTGGCCAAGTGGTTAAAAGAAATTACGTGTTGTCAATAGATGGCACTGTTCAGTTAAAATTGAAACTACACTACAGATTACCTAAAAGTGAAAGTGAAAATGCTGAAGTATCAATACCAAATCCTTTGTTTAAATAGTGCAAGGTCAACTTTCAGTCTATCAATTAAAAAAAAAAAAGTAGTCAATCTAAATTAATGATAGTTTGGTAAAACGGTCAAGAGCGTGTCGGACACGCCCAGGATAGAGTTCCTAAGCCATTACGAAAAAGCCACGGTATAGATACCTAATGTTAAAGGTATTTTCATCACACATTAGAAACCAGTGTTAGCAGAGCCCTAATCCTAAGCTAACTGTACGCAGTGTGGCTTTTTTTTATATCTGTATTTTTAATATTTATATTTATATCGGTTACTGACGTAGACAAACATAATAAGTTGGTGAACTATTACTCGCAAACCTGTAAAGCCTACTTATCTCTGATAAATAAATAAATATCATGGGACAATTGACACCAATTGACCTAGTTCCAAATTAAGCAGAGCTTGTGTTGTGTTCTGACTGACTGACTATAATTGCACTACTGCTCTGATTTTTTTCACATTTCCAAATACTTACTATGGATTTTCTGGGAGGGGGGAAGGGGGGGGGGCGATATTTGACTCCAAAAATAATCTTTGACCACCCCTTATTTATCACACACAGACAAAATGCATGTTTGTAAACAGAGTACTTAACAAAAAAACAGAAACAAAATCATTCCCAAAGAACACGTCACAACGCTTAGGTACCCCATGTCGGTATCGTTGGATAGGTATTTTAAAAATATTGGGGTTTCATAGTCCAGAGCCTCTATAATAATCACTGGGCAATTCAGCCATCAACCGTATTAATAACCGAATTCTACGCAAACGAAGTCGCAGGTAACATCTAGTCTATAACAATCATCATCATCATCACCAGCCTTTTTTACGTCCCACTGCTGGGCACAGGCCTCCTCTCAGAATGAGAGGGCTTGGGCTATAGTTCCCACGCGGGCCCAGTGCGGATTGGAAACTTCACACACAGCGTTGAATTGCATCGCAGGAGTGTGCAGGTTTCCTCACGATGTTTTCCTTCACCGAAAAGCTCATGATAAATACAAATGTAATTCCGCACATAAATTCCGAAAAAACCCAGAAGTGCGAGCTGGGATTTGAACCCACGACCCTCTGCTGCTCTAGTCTAGTCTATAACAATAAAAATTACAATTTGTTATCATCGTCTTAACGGTAGGTACAGACAGACAGACAAACAACCAGGCAGGCGTAGCGTTGTGATAAAGGTGCAAGTGCATCCCGCAGTAATGGATGCGCGGTTGGAATAGATCGGCGCGGCGCGGGCGCAGAGGTATGGAGGCGGCTTTTATAAACCTATAGATTTTAACATGTTTTAATTGTATTTTAACCTTTTCAAATATATTATGTTGGATGGCAAAAACAAATACAACAAGTTTCAGTTATGTTCTGCCTTACGGCGTACAAAAAACTTACATAGAACTAACACTAAAACACATAATACTTTTATTTGGCAGTCTACCTCATGTCGTCTATGAATCTTTCTGCTATTAAAATTATTATGTCAAGTAATGAATGTCTAAATCTCATTACCAATAGAAGTTTATTTAAAACATTTTTGTTTTGAGCCATCATCAATACACTATACTATACATAATTATACTATAGCAGTCTTTTTGTATTTTTATTTTATTTCACATTTTTCTAGATGTAAAATCAGAAGAGACTAGAATTCAGTTTTTCTTTTTTCCTCAAGTAAAGGCTGGCGTCAAAAAAAGTTACAAATCGCCCTCCCAAAAATCTTTTGACCCCTCAATCCTTATCCATTTTCGGAAAAAAAGTGTTAAAGGCTCTTTAGCAAAGTTTCAATAAATAAGCCGTCTCTACGTTTCCCGCGAGTCACCGCTCGCTTGCGTGCGCGCACCGATCGCTAAGAATACGCTCACTGCAATTTTTTCCCCGACTTTTTCACATCGATATATAATTTTCATTCCGCGTTACTGCTTTTTCAAGCCAGGGGTGCTACACTCACGTTTTTATAATATTTTTTTGACACTTTTTTCGCGTCTGCCAATAAATGTGTTTATAGTTTTTGCGGCTAAACGTTTTTAGTTACGTTCAGTGTGCGCACGACATTGTTTTTCGAGGTTTGTTCTTTTAGTCTTAATTGGTAGATATCGATTTCGTTTTCAGTTTTCATGAGTCATATGAATTGGAGTTTGGGTATCGAGTAATTGAACCATTTTGTATAAATTTCATACACTTTTTATAGCTTTATTTTGCTATTGACTGAATATTTCGATTTAGAAAAGTGATATAAATTGCAAATTTCGGGTTAAATTTTTGTTGTAATAATTATTTGCTTAATTCCAAATTTTGGACGGAGTCTTTTTTTGTGCGAACAATTATTATATCGTACAAACTGACTTTCTCACTGAATATTGATTGGAAAGTGAATTGTGGTTGTAATTGAATTAAATAATTCATTAACACTTCTTCGTTATAATAGAAGCAACAATGTTTCATTCACCTAATAAATAATTAATGATTACCTTTTTACACCACATTTTTGTGCATTTTAAACACGTGTTGTATTTATTAATCACATAGTTTTTCATGCTAATTAATACATATTTCTAATCAAGACCAAATATAGACTTCACTAGGCGTGTTCAGTGTAGATTTCTTTTAATTTTCATGAGTTAATTTTTGATTTTCACATTTTCTGCAATTTCTCTAGGTACTAAATATAGAACATTGGCATAACAATTACAGTTTTTCGTTTCATAAAAAACTGTGATAGTAAATTGAATCACCGTTTCATAACCGCGAAGCATTTAAGACGGAAAGTAAAAGGCCATAAAAGTTATTTTTGCTTATTTTTTTTAATAAAAAAACTGGGTTCATAACCCCTGCCTTTTCTCATTCAAACTGGTGTGTTGCCACGCTCCGTGGCTCTCTAACAAATAAGCCTCGCTGCCATCGCCCATGAAAATCTTCACCATAATTAAAAAAAAAACCTTACCACGTTCAATCTTAGTACCTGTTTTAGCTGTCACTGTTTACAGTTGAACTTGCAATGGCGTTAAATAGGTCTCTAAAGTCGTTTTGTTATGGGTATGCGATACTAATTAGGGGTATGTGAATTTTAAGAATTTTAATGTAAATAATTGTATTAAATTATGTAGATTTAAATTTCTTGAGGTTACGATAAAGTGGTTTAAATGAGTCTTTATTTTATTCAATGGAGGAATTATAAAAACTAATTACCTTAGAATGAAACAGAAGGTTAATCCTTTGTTGAAAAAAGCATATTACAGTTACCGTCAATGATATTATTATTCCGGTGATAATAAAAATCGATATGGTGACTCATTGCTTTGCTCGCAAGACTGATGGCCGATGGGGTTAGAAGGTCCTCAAATGGCGTCCGCGGACCGGGAGACGAGCTGTCGGTAGGCCTCCAACAAGATGGAGTGACGACCTGGTGAAGATCGCGGGACCGCGGTGGATGCGGAAAGCACAAGACCGGTCTGAGTGGCGAGCCGCGGGGGAGGCCGCCGGCCAGCAGTGGACGTCTTTCGGCTGACATGATGATGATGATGAAACGTAGAGTAGGACGCCCTCCGGCCAGGTGGGATTTCGATCTGCGAAAGACTGCAGGCGATGCTAGATGAGGCAAGCTGAAGACAGGGCGCTATGGCGCTCATTAGGGGAGGCCAATGTCCAGCAGTGGACTGATATAGGCGGATGATGCTGATGATGAGTAGTTAAAGTCAGGTAATTTTCTTTACGTAAGTATTTAATTCAATTGGAAAAGTTGAAAAACTCCCGACATAGACATTTCAAAGTTCAATATTTCAAAAACGGGTACACCGATTGTTTTGTAACATAGCGTGGCTTTACTTAATAAAACCCAAATTATAAAAAAAAAGGTTTAATGCGTGTACTACATGGGTACCACAAAAGAATAATGACATGTAAAAAACACTTGACACTTCGATATAGTTCAATTTCACCAAACGCCTGATATAATTAAATGGCAATGTTTGCCCATTGCCCTGATGCGATTCAGGGGACGTTAGGAGCCGGAACACCGATTTTAATGAAACTTAGCTAAAAATCATCTCGATTAAACTAGCTCACGATTAAGATAAACCGTATCGAAATCGGTACATCCGTTTGAAAGTTATGATGCCACAGACAGATATACAGATACACATGTCAGACTTATAACACCTCTCTTTTGAGTCGGGGGTAAAATAGGCCACCAAAGTTATGATCGAAACCCAAAATATGAAATGGAATCACAGAACTTTAGGCAGAGGGGAAAGCGCTTTGTGCAATAAATACAATCTGAACATAAATCAGAAACGTGACTGACTGACTGATCTATCAACGCACAGCCGAAACCACCAAAGCTAGAGACTTGAAATTTGGTAAGTACACATATACCTTAAATGTCATAGAGGGCCACTAAGAAGGGATTTTTCGGAATTCCCACGGGATAGGGAACTAGCCCACTTTAAAATATTTCGCGGGGGCAAAGCCTACTTATATGCATAAGAACAAAGCGGACCGTTATTTTGTATCAAAACACGCATTTTTTATCGTTAACGAGGATCCTTTAGAATGTCACATTAACATGTATAGCCTTAAAAGTTCGCGTGTGTTGTCTGATAAGGAACGGGTATCGGTTATCAGCTAACAGTGTCGGCTTTATAAGTAACTCGAACGGGTAACCAGGGAGCAAATATACTTTTGATACTAATTTCATAAAAACACTCGTATAACTACAACTTAGAAAGTAAAACTGCCTTAAAAAGAAAACATAAAGTAATCCTCTAATGCCATCGGTTTTATTGCCTATCATTCAAAGAATATTCCGACCGCACCGTACCTACCGACTTCATAACTTTGTGCTAGGCCAAAAAACCGATGGCTTAGAGACTTAATTCATATGTTTTCTTTCTAAAGACGGTCTTAGTTTTTATTAAAGATTTTTTATTTCACAATTTTATGTAAAAAAAACTGAACTTTGAATGGTAAAAAAAATCATTAAAATCATTTCATGATTTGGCGGAATAATCGCATTACAAACACACAAAAAATATTCAGTCGAATTGAGAATCTACTCCTTTTTTGAAGTCGATTCATGTTCATAGTGTCACGGAAAGAACGTCTCGTCTATTCACTTTTTTAAACGAGATTTTAAACTTAAAATGTAGAGCACTCGACAACACCATAAGTTACCACTTAGTTACAGATGCTGATATGTAAGTTGTGTTTTTATCACTTTAAAAAAGATGTGTACTAAATTTATAAGGATTTCAATTTATATGGATGGACATCATTGCAAACTTTCAAATCGCGATAACCCTAAAAATTGCTAAGATGACTACACATGTTCTTTGTAAGTATATACCCTTCATATTGCTTGTGAAGCGTTTGTGTGATGTAATGTATGATAATAATAAACATGTTATGAATGTTAACTATACCGTGTATCTCGAAGTGTGATTATTTGTTAACGTTGTTGTTTTCAATTGTACTGTTCTAATGGTTGTACTTTATAAGAAAGCTGCGGCAAAAGTTAATTATTTAGTACTGAAATTAATAGTAGAAAAAATCTGTTTGCAAAAAATATAAGAAGAGAGACAAAAGAAAAAAAAAAAGGAAATTATGACGTTCGAGCTATGATAGAAATACATTGTGACGACCAGACCCCCGTTTCATAAACGTGACAGGTGTCAAATGACAACGACAATTCGTCCTACACTTCAAAGTTAATATGAAGTCTGGTAATACAAATACTTTTCAAGCCAGTAATCTACACCAAACTGTCGTTGTCATTTGTCACCTGTCACGCTTATGAAACGGGGGCCTGGGCCCTATTTCACCAACTTTACAATTGTCAGTTTTCAATGTAAATTCGGTGTCAACTGCTGACTTGAAGAGATTTCGTTTTAGCGCGCTTCATGTTGTCAAAGAAATGTAGTTCGAATTGTCATATAAAACTGACAATTGTAAAGATGGCGAAATAGGGGCCAGGAAACGCGTTGTTCAGAACCTCTAGTGTAATTCTCGACACGAATATACGTTTCGATTGACAGCCGGGTATACGAAAGCATTTTTGCCCAAGCTGAAATCGAATCGTCTGTTTAGAATTCGACCATCGCGTTCCCGCAGTCTTTTTACCTGACGTTCCCGCAAAGGAGGGTAAATGATTCTGCTGTAAGAAGTATAAGTCTACGCAAAAAAAAATTCGTGAAGAAAAGTCAAAATCAATAAACATTGTCTCACACGTATAAACATACTCGAGACTAAAAGTATATTTACTTGTATCATAAACTTGGTGGCGCCCTTTTAATAGCAATATCTTAGATCTCTCCGTTATATTATATGTAGTCGCAACTGATACCCGCAATGTATTACATTGTCTGTCTGTCTGTCCGTTTCCTGTGTGTGTGGGTATAAGGCGTGTTCGACGCGACAAGGTGCCAGTGTGAAGTCTAATTAATATACGACATTAAAAACTCATCACATTTGTAATTTGCCACGAGCTTTTAGGTGAAGGAAAACATGACGAGGAAACCTGCACACTCCTGCGAAGCAATTCAATAGTGCGCGTGAAGTTCCCAATTCACACTAGACCCGCGTGGGAACCATAGCCCAAGCCCTCTCGTTCTGAGAGGAGGCCTGTGCCCAGCAGTGGGACGTATTATAGATGATGATAAAAAAACAGCCAAGAGTGTGTTGGTCACGCCCAGTGGTGTTATTCTCTTACAGAGTTGCGTTCACGGATGTTTCAACGTCAAAGATAATTACGTCCAAGCCAGTCTGTTGTTTTTTGTTTATTTTCTATAAAGTCCCGTCAGCCCCCGATCCCTATAGATGGCGCGATTATGTTAAGCAGAGGTCTAAGTGTCATACGAAATGGATGGTACAGAGACCTCTCTATAGTGAAACTAGCTGCAGCAGGCTTATCATTTTAAAGGAACGCAACATTGTATAGGCATTGGCAGTCTTCTTGATATAGTCCTTGTACAGCAGGGTGTACGACTATATGCGAAACTTTTGTGGCAGTGGGCGGGGCACATTGCTCGCAGAACTGACGGCCAATGGGGTCAGGAGGTTCTCGAATGGCGTCCACGGACCAGGAGACGAGCTGTCGGTAGGCCTTCAACAAGATGGAGCGACGACCTGGTAAGGATTGCGAGACCGCGGTGGATGCGGAAAGCATGAGACCGGTCTGAGTGGAGAGCCTTGGAGGAGACCTATGTCCAGCAGTGGACGTCTTTCGGCTGAAATGATGATGATGATGACAGCAGGGTGTGGCAAAACTGTTTCATATATAATCTAATGCGACTATTGCATGCCTTACGGAGGTACCGACCGTGTCCGATGGTTAGTAGTAATTACTAGTAATTAAAGAAAAAATAAAAAAACCTGCCCCCAAGTTGAAAATATAATGCGGTAGCATCAAAGTCTGTCGTAGTGGACGGATTAATTAGAGAGGAAATTAAAAGAAACGTAATAAAAGCAAGTTTTATAACCTAAATTGGAAAAGTTGAAAAACCCCCGGTATTTTTATTCAAAGTTCAATATCTCAAAAACGACTCAAACGATTTTTTTGTATAACTTAGCTTAGATCCATCCTAATTAAACTAGCTTTGGATTAAAAAAAGCCGCGGTCAAATCCGTTCATCCGTTGAGGAGCTACGATGCCAAAGACAGGTACACAGATACATCCATACACATTACACATTACCTCTTTGTTTTTGCTCGACTTGTCGGGGCCACTGCCGTGCCCCCAGATAACACCCCTCTTTTTACGTCAGTGATTAAAAAAAGTAAATAAAGACTAAGTGTCCCTTCATACATTTTTTGTAATTTTATTCCTTTAAGTACTCTCATTTGGAAAAGGTAACGGAATGGAATACGATAAAGATCGCGGAAAGCCATTGGCACACACATTGGTAGCACAAGACCGATCGTCGTGGAGATCCTTGGGCAAGGCCGCCGTCCAGCTGATAATGATGATGATGAAATCGATAGCACCTACTCGTGATTCTAAGTAAACATAAAATAAAAAACCAACATCATAGAAAAAAGTGTGTGTAAAACTATTTATAAAATGGCTACTCATTTTTAGCGAACGGCCAGCACCCGCAAATTAGAATATAAACAATAATTAAGTTTCGATGGCTCTCACAGACAACCGCACTTAGCATAATTACTGTATTTATGCACTTATCGCTTTGCCGCTTTCTTTGTTGGCTGTAATGCTCCGCTCACAACTAAAATGACAGAGAATGCCACTGTCAAATGCTGTGAAACTTAAATTAAAAGCAAACTAACTGAACTAAAAACAGTTAATGTTCTCAGTGTCAGACACATACATTTCGTCACAGAACTGACCATTAAGACGTGATTTAAACATAACTTAAGTTTAGTAACGCCTGATATCACAAGTTAAATGAAAATGACCATAGACCACAGTTTGTACCATTGTTTTTATAATCATTATAATGACATTGTCACATTATGTGAGTTGATTTTATTATTGCCATTTTTTTTTATTCCATTATTTCAAAGTCCAACATCTCAATAACTGCTGAACCTATTGTGACGAAACTTGAAGAACCATCTCGTTCAAACTACCATTCGATAAATGAAACACGTTTAAATCTATCAACCTGTTTTGGAGCTACGACGCCGCAGATAAGCACACAGATACACAGGTCAATCGCCACCGAGGGGTGGATTGAGGGTTAAAAATACGTATGATTATAAAACATATAATTGTATATATCTTTGAAACTTTGACATTTCACCGACTCGCGCGCACGCTTCGCTGGTTAGCTGACGCGTCGAATGAATATGTATTAAGCCTGCTGCTGTTATTAAACAATGTTTTTTACTGCCTCCATAATTGCTATATTTAAGTTTATGAGCATTTATATAGGTGTTTAAAAGGGTTTATAAAATATAAACCAAATAAGTTATAATGAAACAAAAACGGATCACACGCACACAAACTCGACTTATGTACGTGTACTTAAGTCGAGTTTGTGTGCGTCTCGCCGCCGCTGGGTCGTGCGCTCCCAGACGAAGGACTACGAATTAGTCTGAAACATGTCGGGCTAAACTCGACTTATATACGTGAGTGATCCGTTTTTATTTCACTATGATTGAGTCTCACGGTAGTTTCATGTCAAATAAGTTATAATTTAACCAAATCAGGCCTCCAACAAGATGGAGCGACGACCTGGTAAAGATCGCGGGACCGCGGTGGATGCGGAAAGCATGAGACCGCGTCTGAGTGGAGAGTCGCGGGGGAGGCCGCCGGCCAGCAGTGGACATCTTTCGGCTGACATGGGGATGATGATGATGAGCCCACGTCCACTCTAAGTAAATAAGTAAGTAAGCTAAGCTACATTATTGAAATAAAAACAGTTAATTAGCTCACTCGGGAACACACGTGTAAAGTCAGCTATGTGTATGTTTTCATATGCACTTCCGTTTCGAACTCTCTGCGAGCTCAGTGCCCTAAGCACGACTTGTCGAATCCTGCGTTACGTTACGGTTATCGTATCGAGATCGAGAAATCTCATACTAAGTTTTAGTTTCAAATACGCTCACGGGCGGGCGCTGTTCCAAACGTCATACAAACTCGTTATAGTTTACTATTCAATTTTACGTGACGCAGGATTCGACAAGTCGTGCTTAGGGCACTGTTCGGTTTCGGTGATGTGAATAGAATGGACTCGTAGAGAGTTCAAAACACGTCAGCCTATAGTAATTAAGTGAGTACCTAAATATCAGCTGAAAAACATCCACTGCTGGACGGCGGCCTTCCCCAAGGGTCTCCACGACGACCGGTCTTGTGCTACCCGCAGACAATGGCTTCCCGCGATCTTTACGAGACCGTCCTTCCACCTTGCGGGAGGCCTACCAACACTTTCAGCTTCGATATGCGGTCACCACTTTAGAAGCCCCATCATCATTTACTTAATTTAATTTAAATCACCTAACCAACTTAAAAAAGTAGAAAAAACACCGACATTGTCATTTCAAAGTCCAATATTTCAAAAACGAGTTAACCTATTTTATTGAAACTCAGCTAAGAACCATCTTGATTAAACTAGCTTTCGATAAAAAAAACCGCATCAATATCGGTCCATCCGTTTGGGAACTATGATGCCACAGACAGATACACAGCTACATAGACACACAGATACGCCCTCCCGGGTTAAAAATAATCGCCACTCGAAACGAGAATGGCTTAGACATCTCTGCATCGAGGAACCTATTGTTTAGCAAGGTAACATGTAATGACTGTACATAATAAGGTATATACATCATTATCAGAGTTCTTAGAAAGCTCAATTCTCATATTAGAGATATCGCTATTGTTCCCAGCTAATGCTTCACTATGACTATTTATAATTGCATCTTTTTTCAACATTGAATCGTGACGTTTAGAGTCTGGCCAACGAAAGCTGAACCAGAAAAAACGCGGCAATTTCTAAAAATCATGACAGGGTAACACAGTGTCACTCACACAGCCGCAATTTACTCAGATAAATTTCAATTTGACATACGACATGACACCTCAGATAGACACACATAGAGAAGTGTTGCCAATGAAATAACTACGAGGTTCAACTTTCGTTTGCCAGACTCTAATTCCTGCTTTTACTATGATCATTTTGTTACCAAATTACGACCTTGGTCAACTAATCAAATTGTCCATTTTAATTTGAAACGTAAAAATTATCTATCAATTATTAGGGTGTTTTCAGTGAATCATTAATTACTTAACTAATGGTTAGCAGTCGTCACAAACCTGACTGTCAATGTCAGACACTATACATTTCGTCACAAAACTGACCAATAAGACGTGATTTAAACATAACTTGAATCACGCTTAACAGCACAAGTTAAATGAAAATGCATATTATCATATCATTATTAAAATCTCAATAAATTGGCCAAGTGCGAGTTGCGTCTCGCGCACCGAGGGTTAAATATCTTACGTTTTTTTGGATTGTTTAATCATTAGTAAACCAATTTCAAAGGTGCGAGTCGGGGCTCGAACCTATGACCCTCTGCTTGATAGACCGTAGGTCAAACCACGAGGCTATCACACCTAATAATAATTAACTCTGATAATATGAATAATACATTTATTCACATAATAAAAGCAATTTACAATGACATTAAATCTAAAATAAAACTCAAAACTAAATTAAGTCTAAATAAGGCCCCCGTGGCATGGTGCCCAAAAGGCTGGCAGCGTTGCCTCGCTGAATAGCGATGCTGATTCTTTGAGAGAGAAAACTGCCAGCCCTTTGGTCACATGTTGCATCGACTAAGCGCTTTTTCAACTCTGAAATAAGCATGTAAGAGCCGGGACCCCATGGACCCAAGGTTTCGAACCCGACAGCAACGAAATTGTAGTTCGAACCGAGAGATTGATACTTAGATTTTTTTCTATTTTCGGCCGTTTCTGCCGCCGCACCAGCTTTTTGTGTGGTTCCCTGGAGATGTGAGGGTGCTCTGTATCGACACAGGTTGCATCCCAAACCAGAACCCTACCCATTCTCCAGGGAATCAGAGACATACCGATAATTACATTACTGGACATATCGATTGTCCGTACCTTAGGTTATTATAATGCCAACCACCGGAAATAGAAGCTATATTATACCTTATCAGGCGACTACGGTCCACAGAGCATATGTTTATGTATAAGACGTCAACCTGACGTATCGCATATAATAATAGGTATACGTTTACTTGCCAAAGCTTAACCTACCTGTCGCACTTATAAACATCAATTAACTGTAAAACTCCTGACTTTGTCGCCAAAGCTTGTGGTTCTGTCAGCTGTAGACCTCGCGAGCTCATTTTTACACATTTTAAAATTTTTAGTGTTCCGCACATGAAAAAGAAAAACGAAACACTTAAGGGACCACTTTGTTGTCCGTCTGTCAGGACTCAGGACCGTTGAACACTTGGAGGTAGCAAGCTGAATAGTATGAAATATGCCAGCAACTCTTTGAAGCTGTGAATAAATCGAACTGTTCTTAAAAAAACCGGACAAGAGCGAGTTCGACTCGCATGGAGAGGGTTCCATACGTTAATTATTTAAATTAAAATTTCTTGCGTTACTTTTAATGCCATAGATTTGTTACAGCTATCTACAGGCAAAGAACTATTTTTCGTATTTTTCTCAACATTTTCGGCGCCGTAGTTTCGGAGTTAAGGGGGGAAAGGGGGGTGGTAAATTTTCGTCATTTTTTTTAAATAACTTCAAAACCGTATATTTTAAAATTACAAAAAAATATATATCTGAGATGCTCGCAATGATTTTCATTTTCTAATTTAACCCCCAAAAGTGGCCTCCATGTTTAAAATTCATTAATTTAACGACACATCCGTCTTTAGGCCACATACTTACATAATTATGTATACCAAGTTTCAACTCAATCGGTCCAGTAGTTTCGGAGTAAATAGGCCGTAACAGACGGACAGACAGACACGAGTCACCTATAAGGGTTCCGTTTTTTCCTTCTGAGGTACGGAACCCTAAAAGGAGGCGTTGGTTTAAGTTGCACGAGTAGTTCATTATGAGTAGCGTGCTTCGGTATCTAACGTATCGGGTTATGAACCGTAGAATGGTCTTGGACAAAAAGACGCGGAGTCGCCATTTAAATAAAAATGCAAGTTTTTTTTATACGACAAGGAAAGCAAACGAGCGAGTGGGTCACCTGATGGTGAATGATCACCACGGACCATAGACACCCGCAACCTCGGGGGTTTGCAGATGCGTTGCCAACTAGGAGCTAAGATGAAATGCCTCTTGTACCCGTAATTACACCTACGTGTTGACCATGCTTTTATTCATATCCATGGATCTGCTTCTAAATTGTAACTTGTAGCTTTATAAAACAGGGCCCTGGCCCCTACTTCACCGACTCTACAAATGTCAAATACAGTTGTCAGTTGTCAATGACAATCCGGATTCAATTGCTGAGTGGAAGAGCTTTTGTTTTAGCGTGCTTCATATTGCCAAAGAAATGTAGTTAGAAATTGTCGTTGTAAATAGGCGATAAGGCCGCCCATTGCTACCTTGCATTTTCGTTATACCTTTTTTCTGTTTTGTTTATTATGTGGTGTTCAATAAAGAGCTCTTGTATTGTATTGTATTGTATTGTAAATCGACAATTGTAAAGTTGGCGAAATAGAGGCCTGGAAGTGGGTCAAATTTAACTGACAAGATTTGACCCCGACATACAAACAACAATACAATACAAAATAAATAAATGAATAAATGAATATGTTTCTTTCTTTCTTTCAATACAAATGAAGGGTACATGGAAAGAGCTTGTCTAGTTACCTTAGCGACTTTTTGAGTTGTCGCAATTTGAAAGTTTGGAACGATGTAATTATCCATAGGTCTAATTTTCGTATTATTTCGTATATGTATCGATAAAAAAGACAAGTTACACAAACATTTGTATCTGTAACTGAGTGACTTATAGTCTATCGAGTGCTTTACATTTTGAGATGAAAATCTCGTTTAAAAAAAAAGTGACTAGAAAAGTTCTTTCTGTGTACTTTGAACACCACACAACAGTACAACAGCACACATTGCATTGCTAGTTTTCATAATAATATAATATTTTTTTATTCTTCTTCTGTACTTTTGTTTTTATGTCTTGTCAGTAACTATTGTTTGGTGAGTGAAGTTCTGTTGGTTCGTGTTGTTCCTTTTGTTCTTTTATTCACTTATTAAACTCCATTTACTCGACTTCATCTTTAATTCATTAATATTATACAGTCCACATTTTCATCCGCTTCAATTTGTAAAACACGAGACGGACGCTCCACGCCACTCCTGTCATAAAGCTGCCATCACACGAGCGGAAACGATGACATTTTCCACAGCAGTTAGTTTTAATTCCGTTTTACGCCAACAGGTGCCCCCAAAGGTCAGTGAGAACCGGTCACTGAGTAACGGCCAGCGATAAAAGACTTACAATTAAAAGATAACCTCAAGCCCTTACTTCACCACTACCGAATAGCCTAGTGGTTAGAGACCCTGACTATGAAGCTTGATGGCCCGGGTTCGAATCCCGGTCGGGGCAGATGTTTGTATGATTAATACGAATGTTTGTTCTCGGGTCTTGGATGTTTAATATGTATATAAGTATGTATTTATCTATATAAGTATATTTATCCGTTCTCTAGTACCCATAGTACAGGCTTTGCCTAGTTTGGGACTAGGTCAATTGGTGTCAATTTGTTCCATGATACTTATTATTATTATTATTAATCTTTACAATCGTTAGTTTTATATGACAATTCGAACTACATTTCTTTGACAATATCATCATCATCAGCCTCTGGGCTGCTGGGCACAGGCCTCCTCTCAGAATGAGAGGGCTTGGGCTATAGCTCCCACGCGGGCCCAGTGCGGATTGGGAACTTCACACACACCATTGAATTGCTTCGCAGGAGTGTTTTCCTTCACCGAAAAGCTCATGACAAATGTACAAATGTTACAAATGTTTTTCGGAATTTATGTGCGAACATGTGCGAAAAACTCAGAGGTGCGAGCCGGGGTTTGAACCCACGACCCGCTTGAGAATCGATGGGTCAAACCACTAGGCTATCACGGCTTTGACAATATGAAGCGCGCAAAAACAAAAGCTCTTCAAGTCAGTAGTTGACAACGAATTGTCATTGAAAACTGACAATTGTACAGTTGGCGAAATGGGGGCAGACCTTTTAAATGACAGTTAATCCCTGCGAGTGTTGTAAGGCCTAATTACGTGGAGTTGCATACTTCATCTACAAACATAATTATTATAAGTACTCTAAGATGGGTTCAGAAGCCGAAGGCACATCATACCCATACCTGTCACGAATTTGACTGGTTTTTTAGGGTTCCGTACCTCAAAAGGAAAAAACGGAACCCTTATAGGATCACTTTGTTGTCCGTCTGTCTGTCTGTCAAGACCCTTTTTCTCTGGAACGCGTGGAGGTAGCATGCTGAAATTAATATCAAATACTCAAGCCTGCGGTCCCTTAAAGCCGTGAAAATATCAACCTTCTAAGTCAACACAATCAAAAGATACAGTCATGAAAATACCTATTTCCATACAAATTGCCGATTTCCAAAAACCTAAAGGGTACTTCCAGCTGTCCTAGAAACTTGAAATTTGGTATGTAGGTAGCTCTTATAGCACAACCACTCCGAAAAGTCTCAAAATCATAAATAGTTATGTCTGTCTGTAGATTTCACAGACCAGAGAGGGCGACGACGTGCTGCAATGCTGGTCATTTTCTACGCATTATGATATGTGTTTAGATAAACTATTTTAAAAAAGTGCATAATCATTTTGAAGAGCAGAAAAAATCACATACTTACAATGTTTGTGCTATGTACTGTCAATGTATCACACGTGTGTTACATTGCCAAGAAAAGGGCTTCATACATCCCTTTCGAGATCCAAGGTACATCTCGTACACACACACACATTGCTTACAACACGTGTACATGCTTTTTTAACATGAAACTAAGTTTAGTTACCGTGGCACTCAATTATAGTGAAATAAACGGATCACTCACGTATATAAAAGTGTAGATAGTACAGGTTAAGTGTGGGTATTGCGTAACAAAAACCAATCTCTGCCTACCCTCACGATTTTCAGCATCTCAATCCCACGATAGAATGGGTGGGAAAAAGTTTTTCCCAGCGACTTTCGCCGATACCTATCAATCGGCTTTATATAACGCTGTATGTAACAATGTTGCTATGTTCTATTGTCAACCTAGATCGTGGTACAGTCGACTTCGAATAAGTCCGAGAAAAGCAAAGCGTCTAGTGTAATCATTAATAACATTTTTATGTTGTTATTTAATTCATCCCATAAGGGATAGGCAAAGGAACTGAGTCCATACAGCCACGTCTGATGTGTTTTGTAAATTTCTGTATATTAAAGTCCTGTCATCGTCAGAGTTGTGTCAGTCTGTCCTAGTCACGTCCTGTCAACTGTGCCCTAAGCACGACTTGTCGAATCCTGCGTTACGTTACGGTTATCGTATCGAGATCGAGAAATCTCATACTAAATTTTAGTTCCAAATACGCTCACGGGCGGGCGCTGTTCCAAACGTCATACAAACTCGTTATAGTTTACTATTCGATTTTACGTGACGCAGGCTTCGACAAGTCGTGCTTAGGGCACTGCTCATGCCTTCCGTAAAGCGATAGTGTACTTTACGGCGAGCTACGGCGAGCAGCAGCCGGCGGATATTTGGGGGTCACAAACAGAGGGAATACGCGTTTTCACTTGAATTCTTCATTTGCTGGGCATTTTCACGTAAATTTGTTGTATAATACACTATCTTTATTATCCACCAAACAACATTAAGCACAGAAACTAAAATTCAATTAACGACACGATCTACTCTCATCGGTTTCCCGCCAAAACCTACCTAACATTTTTATGTGTAAAAAAATAAAAAATACTTTTTCCTCTAGTCATCCCATTATGGATAGGCAAAGGAACCTAAGTCCATACAGCCACGTCTTGCTTATTTATTTTTTATTTAATTAATTTAGTTTTAAGTTTCTCTTTGGTTGCCCTGAAAACCAGCGTCAAACATTTCAGACACACATGCTGAGCGGCAACCTTTTTGGTGTATTTTGCTGATACGTTATTTTATAATGTTTTTCTGTACTGTTACCTACGCACCAAATAAATATTTTGTCTTTCTCAAATATTTTTTTTTTTAAATCAAAGGCCAAAAAACGTATAAGTCCATCTGTACCCAGTTGTATACGTCCCACTGCTGGGCACAGGGCTTTTCTCAGTATGTGAACTATTATGTCTGTAAGTCTTATTTCCCATCTTGTCAGCTACAGTAAACTATTTCAGCCCCCAAGCAAAAAGAGAAAAGTTTGACCTGTGAATCTATGGGTGTATCTGTGTATCTGTCTGTGGCATCATAGCTCCTATCCTAAGCAAAGGGACCAATTTGGACGCTACTACTTTGTTTAGTTTAATCGGGGCGGTTCTTAGCTAAGTTTCCTCAGAATCGTTTATGCCGTTTTGAAGACATTGAATTTTTAAATACAAATACAATGCTGACTGTACCAAATAATTATCTAATCACGCCAAGATTACACACGGTGCGGTTTTTGTCTGTCTGTCTGTGCGTGCGTTTTTGTGTTTAGTTTAATATAGCTGGTTAATGCTGTATTGTGTTTGGATAATGTTATTATACTTATTATTGCTAGTTTCATCTTCAAGATTTTCTTTCACTTTTTTAGGGTTCCGAACCAAAATGATAAAACGAAAGAATTCGACCGTAGTTTTATATAATTTAGCGATTTAGTTTCTTATTTATTTCAGAGCATGCAATTGGCAGATGCAACATGTGACCAAAGGGCTGGCAGTTTGTTCTCTCAAAGAATCTGCATCGCTATTCAGCGTGGCAACGGCTGCCAGCCTTTTGGGCAACATGCCACGGGGGCCTTATTTAGATTTCATTTAGTTTTAAGTTTAATTAGTTTTTAGCTTATGATCTGTATTCTCGCAATTAAAATATTTCATTTCATTCATTTCATTTCATTCATTTAATTTCATTTAATTTCATTTGATTTCATTTCATTTCACTCATTTCATTTCATTTCATATTGAATAAAAAATGTAGCTTTCTGCACTTCTCCGTCATATTCCTCCGTACACGCAGTCCCTTAAAACGGTTCTCGCTTCACGTATTTCCATAAATATTGACTCTAAAACGAACTACGATACACAACATTTGTAATAAGTAAGTACAGTTCTTAACCTTTCGCACCCATTCCCCCGTAAAACCCCTAAGTACATTGTAACACTATGACTTTGAATTCAAAGTCAAAGTCATCTTTTTTCTCGGCCCTAACGAAGGGTCCGGCGTCACTGGCGGCGCTCGCCGTCTCTTTCCCGCGCGGAACGTATGAGCTGGTTGGTAGGCCGCTTTTTTGCGAATAGTCTGCCCAGCTAGGCGGCATATTTGTGTGGGATAAGGGTGGGGTGGAGACGCTGTTATGTTCATAATATATTTTTTTTATATGATAATATCAAAAATTATTTATTGAATAATTACAAAAAAAAAACGTATTATCAAGGGGATGGGAGGACGTGACGTGAGTTATGGCAAACAGGTATCGATTGGTTTATTAACATTATTTTAATAGTTGTGATGTTTCATTTTTATTTTTGTTTCACTGGTTTTATTTTTGCACATAAATATTACAGTTTTCTAAATAGTATAAAATACGTTATTATATCGTGTCTAGCCATCGTGAAGTGGAAAACTTCTCCCTCGTTCTCTACTTCACTTACACTGATACTTCCGTAATTTTATTTATGACTCTCAACACCAAAATAATTGACAAGCTATAAGACACCTACTCGAAACTCAACCCAAGTAAATCATTTTAGAACTGGAATTTTAAAATAACAGGGTTTGAAAATTGGTGGTGCAATATAAAATTATTCATATAAAAAAAACCAGACAGTGTTTTTTAAACATAAGTTCTACTTGTAGCCAAACTGGTTTTACTGGTTCACATTAAGTTTATCCCTGTGATAAGATTCTTTATGGTGATCTTTTTTATATTAAAAGTGATCTAAATAGAGTGAAAAAAGCGACAAATCAGAGAAGAAAATTATCGATTAATTGGTTGATTAAGGCGTTATTTTGCGAAAGTCCATATTCATGAACTAAAAACAATTATTCACTTATCCGCGTTTGAGGTCGCGGGTGAGCCGCGACCTCAAACGCGGATAAGTGAATAATTGTTTTTAGTTCATGGAGCCATCATTGCAACTATGACGAGATCATCTTAGAAGGACGGTAGTAGAGTCTAAAGACGAGTAACTTAATGACCACTCAAAATCCCAATCCAAAATTTTTAAAACAATAAAAGAAAATGTCGTCTCCGCAGTTTCCCCTGCTCGGGCAGATGACGGCAGCATTGCGCGGTGAGTTTTTGCGCGTCATCGGAACTGGACGTTCCAAGTTCAAATCTGAAAATTGGAAGCCGAAGCCATTCAGTTCGATATTTGAAATTTCAACTTGCATAAAATACTGGCCAGTGAGGAATGCGAGGTAAAAAGTACGGGTTAGTTTTAGTTTCATTTTGTTTTTTTTTTGGATTAAGATAAAATTGCATTGAACGTGTCACCGTTCAGAAATAAAAATAACCCTTCTTGGGCAGTCGGGTAATGACACTCTGCTTTATATATAAATATAAGTTAAAGTAAAGAGCAAAAGAGTGACAAAAACGAAAAACGACTTTTACTTAAATTTAATTTTTCCTCTTCGTTGTTTCCTGAAGGATGGCAGTCAGCTCATTATAGTTGAAAACCCATACATTTTTATTACAAAGCCCAACACTTATCTCAAAAACAGTAGCGCCGACTTGCACTGACCTGGGTTATGAAATTAAATGAAATGAAATGTTTATTTATTCACAATGAACATATGGTTACATAAGGTCTTAGTATACATATTATTGCTTCCCATGACATGTTCAGCCAAGTTAGGCATGTGAAAATCTGAGGTTAGTGATTTAGTCACTCGGTCTATATTAATAACATTGTCTTTGAGGAATACAACCCATTTATTTATACGTAATTATAATTATAATGTCATCGTGATTTTATTAAGAAAAATTAAAAATTATTAATGTCATTGAATATAATGTATTGTGTAAAATTATGGACTGTCAAATAAATTTCCACAAATGGAACATACAATGACTATGCAAAGAAAAATCCGTTACGAAGCTGGACTTGAACCAGCAACCTCGGTAATCCGTACCACCGGATTGGTACGGATTACCGAGGTTGCTGGTTCAAGTCCAGCTGCTTAACGGATTTTTCTTTGCATAGTCATTGTATGTTGAATTTCATTCTATGAATGTTTCATAAAAATAAAAACAAAAATAATCAATAAATCGATTATTTTCATTTTTTTTCCACAAATGGAGCCAAAACAAAAGAATCTTATCTTGTGTTACTATGCATTTCCTCAAATTTGTAATTTAAAAATTCGTTGATACTGTAGAAACATTTTTCAGTCAACATTCTTCGCAACTTAGTTAGACTCTAACCCGGAGTTAACTTTACGTATTTGTATCGTAAATAACTCGGAGGGCTGTGGAGTCTCTGCGGGATAGAATCAGAAATGATGATACCCGCAGTAGAACTAAGATTATCGACATAGCCCGAAGAATTGCGAAACTTGCCTAAGTGGCAGTGGGCGGGCGACGACCAGTGCCCTAAGCACGACTTGTCGAATCCTGCGTCACGTAAACTCGAATAGTAAACTATAACGAGTTTGTATGACGTTTGGAACAGCGCCCGCCCGTGAGCGTATTTGGAACTAAAATTTTGTATGAGATTTCTCGATCTCGATACGATAACCGTAACGTAACGCAGGATTCGACAAGTCGTGCTTAGGGCACTGGTGAAGATCGCGGGACCGCGGTGGATGCGGAAAGCACAAGACAGGTCTGAGGGGAGAGCCGCGGGGGAGCCCTATGTCCAGCAGCGGACGTCTTTCGGCTGACATGGTGATGATGATGATTTGTGTAGTCTGAAGTTACGTTAATCTGGGTTAGTGTCCAACGCAGGTCGGCGCAAGTCTGCCCAAGAACCATTTCAATTAAATTTGCTTTGGACTAAGAGAACGCGTCCAGATCGGTCTATCCCTTTAAACAGACAAACACACAGAGACACGTCTCTGTCTGTTTAAACAGATAGACCGACGTCCAACTTAAAACACCCCTCTTTGTGCATCGGGGGTTATCGTATAGTAGTTCATATGAAACTGTTACGTAATGAGGGTCCCGAAAACACGAGCGTGTTAAGACCTATTACGTAGAGTTGCATACATTATTTTATCTACACGCATAATATCTTATTATAATAATATATAAGTACTCTAAGATGGGTTCAGAAGCCGAACGTGTAATAAACTTGGCTGTTTTTTTTTATCATAGACAAAACATATCGAGCTATCAAACTCAGCACAAACCAACGCAAATTGAGGCCTATTTTTTTTAATTGTACATGTTTCTGAAGACGAAATTTGATCGTCGTACCTAATGATAGTCATTACCTACGGTTTTAAAACGCATAATAAAGGACTTAGTTATGATACGTGTGTAAATATAACACTTTCCTCCTTTTTTCCGCGTACATAGATACTTACTTATGTTTTGCATTGTAACATTTGTGGATGCCACAATTGCCACAATAACTACATAGTTAGAAAATTGTTTCTCATTTCGACATTAGCAAACTAGCTTTTGCTCGCGACTTTGTACACGCTTAAATATTAAATCCCGTTTATTTTCTATCCCGTGGGAATTTCAACAAATCCGTCCTCAGTGCTTATCTACATCATAAAGGCAATCTATGCAAAATTTCAGCCTTCTAGGGCCAACGGTTCGTAGTACGCGTTGTCTGTATATTGATTTGGTTATCAATAATATCTATACAAATAATTTATTTACATAATAAAAGCAAGTTGCAATGACATTAAATCTAAACTAAAACTTAAAACTAAAGTAAATCTAAATAAGGCCCCCGTGGCATGGTGCCCAAAAGGCTGGCAGCGTTGCCTCGCTGAATAGCGATGCTGATTCTTTGAGAGAGAAAACTCCCAGCCCTTTGGTCACAAGTTGCATCGACTAAGCGCTTTTGCAACTCTGAAATAAGCTTATAAGCGCCGGGACCCCATGGACCCAAGATATTTGTATATATATACATAGGTATAATATATAGAACATAGAGCGAGGAAATGCTACACGTAATTGAATTGTGCTAAAGCCATTACAACGTCAGGTAAATATAACGGCGTAATTATAATTAAATAATGGTAATTATTATAATTTACTTATGCGGTTATTATTATCTTACTTACGCCACTATAGTGGCGCTAACACAACACAATGTATTCATCATCAGCATCATGTCAGCCACAATGTATTATTTTATAGAAAACATAGAAATGTATACAGTCGTTTATTCACGCTAACTAAATAGTTATTACTAAATTGTAATGAACATAACAACTCATAGTTCTTTTAATAGGTCATCATCATCATCATGTCAGCCGAAAGACATCCACTGCTGAACGGCGGCCTCCCCCGCGGCTCTCCAATCAGATCCGGTCTCACGCTTTCCGCATCCACCGCGGTCCCGCGATCTTTACTAGGTCGTCGCTCCATCTTGTTGGAGGCCTACCGACACCTCGTCTCCCGGTCCGTAGACGCCATTCGAGAACCTTCTGACCCCATCTGCCATCAGTTCTGCAAGCAATGGCCCCGCCCACTGCCACTTAAGTTTGTTTGTTATGATAGGTATTTTAAGCAAATTCTTATACTGCGGTCTTAAGATATTATCATATTACGTACGCCCTATATTTCGGGATGACAGAACAACATCATTGTCTCACTCGCTAATCCTGCCGCTAAGCAGCAGTGCTTGCACTTTTGTGTTCCGCTGTGGAGAGTAAGACAGCCGGTGTAATTACGGGCACAAGAGTTCTCTGAGAGGCTCTCTGTGTTGGTAACGCATTTGCAAACCCCCGGCGTTGCGGGAGTCCATGGGCAGCGGTGATCACTTACCATCAGGTGACCCACTGCTCGTTTGTCTTCCTCGTCGTATATAAAAAAAACTTGGTGACTAAATTCTCACCTATGACATAGATATCACTAATATTTGCCAAAAGCCTTATTTTTGTATGTCATACCCATCTACTAACATGCAATTAATTTGCGTTTCTGTCGTAGACAAGCGAGTCAACATAGCGGTTTGAGGTTAGCTGTCACTGGCAGAGGGTCGAGCACGACTTTTCGAATCCTGCGTAACGTTACGGTTATCGTATCGAGATCGAGAAACCTCATACTAAATTTTAGTTCCAAATACGCTCACGGGCGGGCGCTGTTCCAAACGTCATACAAACTCGATAACGTTTACTATTCGATTTTACGTGACGCAGGATTCCAAAAGTCGTGCTCGGCCCTCAGTGGCTAGGACGTCACCCAGTGATCTCCTTTATTCCTCATCCTATTTAACTTTAAATCCCTTCCTCGTTATGCCTTTACTCCTTTAATAACATTTTGTGTGATTTTATTAACTCTAACAACATAAGATTATAGTTTTATACTAACTCTCCATTTGTGTCATCATCACCAGCCTTTTTTACGTCCCACTGCTGGGCACAGGCCTCCTCTCAGAACGAGAGGGCTTGGGCTATAGTTCCCACGCGGGACCAGTGCGGATTGGGAACTTCACACACATCATGGAATTGCTTCGCAGATGTGTGCAGGTTTCCTCACGATGTTTTCCTTCACCGAAAAGCTCATGATAAATTACAAATGTAATCCATTCGTGTATTTAATCGTAATGTTACTGCGTTTGTCCTAGGTTGACTAAGTACCACATCAGCAATCATCGGGGATTTTTTTTTTTTTCTAAATTATTTCATTGCTGCTGCCTATCCGTTGACGTTCCGGAGCACAATCAACCGAACAGTCATCAAAGACTGAAATAGGCCCAAGCCAAGGACGATAAAACCAAGAGGACTGCCAATGGCTATACAATGTCGCGTTCCTGTAAAATAATGAGCCTGCTGTAGCTAGTTTCACTATAGAGAGGTCTCTGTACCATTAATTTCGTATGACACTTAGACCTCTGGCTAACACAATAGCGCCATCTATGAACTGAAAGAATAAACGAATTTAGAGGTCTAATGCCCGTTTTCACCAACGACTCCTAATATTTAAGGGATCCCTTAGCTCTTTTAGGTGAAACCTAAGACCAATTTCCGTTTCACCAACGCTTAAGTAACACCTAACTGCTTAGGGGGGCCCCTAAGTTTAGGGGCTCGAATATTGACCCCCTAGCGCTAAGTGACAGTTCGCGCAGTCGCAGATGCGTTTTAATTTTTATAGGTTATCGTGCATTTGTTATGCAATAATTAACTAAAACTGATAAGATTTATATAAAATGGAAGGCTATTTAAATGATTTTGTAGAGTTTGGAAGCTGTTGAATAATTAGATTTAATATTCACATCAAACTTGTTTAGATCAGACTGAAGATCAGATGATTTAACAAAGTATGATAGATACTAAAGATTTCTCATATGATATACCTACTCGTAGAATGTCGAAAGAAAGCGTGCTTTTCATACTTAAAAAAATATTACATTAGGTATTTGGAATATAAAGATAACTCAGAACAGAAGAAGAATAGTTCTGTATAAAGGAAGACCTCATTGCAGATGGACGAATGCTTAATATTCATCATCAGTCTATTAATGACCCTCAGAATACAAAACAAACCAGAAGCCGCGTTCAATTATAACGCACTGTGTCAATTTATTATTGATTTCGCTATCCGTTTTCACTTAAAATATAATCCTGTTCTGTTTTTTATAAACCCAACGGCATTTCTGCATCTAGGAATCACACGAGAAGCGATTAATTAACACGCGCGCTCGCGGGTTCTGGTCTGTTCTGTATTATACGGGTTTCAAAGAAATCGAATAACAATGCTTTGAAAATATGTACAGTTCATGAATAAATTATCAGATCTAATCATTCTAGTTTCAGTCAATGAATGCTCGCTAATAAACTACAATCATCGCACCGAAAGTTCGAAAAAAGTTAGATGGTTAAAAACTGTCACTGTAAGTTCTTATTTTTCTGGATGGCAAAGATAATGCCATACAGCCTTAGTCAACATTCAAAAATAAGAAATAAGACGTCAATTTAGTATTAATGATATATTTGTCTAGTTTATCTATGTTTTTAACATGTTGGTTTAATTTTGTATACACGATTTTTGAAGTTATTTCTCTTAAAAAAAAAATATCGATACAAAACCGGTTTTAGAAATCACTATAGATAAAACAAACCGTCACTTAGTTAGGGGACCCCTATTAAGGTGTTACCTAGGATGGTGAAAATGAAATTAGGTTAGGGAGTATAAGGGGCCACTTAGGATAGGGGTCCCCTGACTAGGTGATGACTTAGGTGTCGTTGGTGAAAACGGGCATAAATGTCATACCAAATGAATGGTACAGAGACCCCTCATTAGTAAAACTAGCTACAGCAGGCTTATTATTTCAAAGGGACGCGTTGTAGCGTATAGACACTGGCAGTCTCAAGGAAAATAGAATAGAACACTCAGTGATCTCCTTTACGAGTGGGTGAGGGCATTCGTATTTGATATCACAGGCATGAGAATTTTAGTCACCAGTGACATTCAAAAATGCCAACTTTTTAAAAACCACTGAATTTAGTCACCGGGTGTGATTCAAAAATTTATCCCCTGGAACGCGTAAAGGTTCTCGCTCTTCTTTTCGGCACGAGAGAGGAAATTAATTCCCGACCCACCATGGAACCTTTTCACAGTAAACGTCATCAATGACATCGCATAGCTTGACAAGGAAAATCGTTATGACGTTTACTATGAAAATGTTCTATGGTGGGTCAGGAATTAAATTCCTTCACTGTAACATACACACTTTCCTTCTGTCCCAATATAGCTCTGCATGTGTGTGTTGCGTTTTTTTTAAGTTTGATAAAATAAAAGCCCATCACATACTAGAATCACTAACCTACCACAATGAAAACCGCACTTCATAGTAAAGTTGAGCTAAAAAAACCAGACAATACACTTGCAGAAAAAGCGAACATAAAATATAGCGCCCAAAGGCAAAGGAAACTAGGCTGTATGGAAGTCACTTATGCAGGCCACTCCCACCCGTACACGCCCACAACACTTTCGACCTACTCTTTCTAGCATTACCAAGTCTGTATTTCCTTCCCGCTCCCCCCACGCCGCCTACGCGATTTCAGCGACAACTTTTTAGTTGTCCCTAAGACATCGGAGCGCAGGCAGCGCGCAAAAACCGTTACGAAAAAAACCGGTTTTTTTCAACGGTTATCGGTTTTTGGGTCTGTGTTGTTGACTGTGTGTTTTGTGTTGTGTTTGTGCTGTGTGTGCTTTTTTTTCTGTGAAGGTAATTGAGGTTTTTGTTAAAAGGGTCTGGGGTTTTGTTTGTAAGATTGCTATGGAAATATCTACGATTAATATTTTTGCGTGAGGCAAGAAATATTGATCTACGGGTCTATTGACAATCGGATATCTGTGACAGTTGACATTGAAATACAGAAAAAAGAGTATCGTAACCTTTAGGTTAGTTTATATTGACTGCAACGATAATTATGCAGTTAATTCATAACAAAGGTATTGCCAAGGGTAAAACAATGATTTGCCTAGTTTTTTTATTTTTTTTTTTAAATACCAACGATCGCTTAGTATGAAGTTTGTATTGAATTACAGAACTATGACGTCATAATTTTCAGTGATCAAACTGAATCCTTTTATTTCTTCTAAAGTATTTGTGGGTGTTCATTATTTCTTTTTTTTATGAGAGGGAGACAAACGGGCAGCGGGTCACCTGATGGTGAGCGATCACCGCCACCCATAAGAAACAGCAACCCCAGGAGAGTCACTAGTCCACTGACATGACAGTGTCATGGCATGGCTTATGAGCCATGATGGCTGTCCATGAGCGTCGGTTATAAATCTTCCCATAAAATTGCCGTTAAAGTACTTATCTACAGTAAATTTCCTATGGAAACGTTATTATGCAGTCGGTCAATGCCTTAATATGGTTCACCCAGTGCTCGACACTGCCCCAATGGTTGACACCTTCAATGCTAATTCATAGCAAAAGAGGGTGTCAACTTTTGGGGGCAAGGTGTCAAACATTGAAGTGTTTGTCCTAAAGCTCTTTTGTTTTACTTTTACCTAGTCATCGACAGGCGATTTGGCTAACACTGTTCTGTAATCTGTATTTTTTTAGTTTTGTACAATAAAGAGTCTTACATACGTACACATACACACATACATACCTGTAGGTACTTTAATTTAGCATCAAGTGTAAGAGACAACTATGACAAGTTGACAGCGAAATAAGGACGAGATTATTTTAGTCTAGGTATTGAAAAAAACCGAAAAGCGAAATTACATTTGTAATTTATCATGAGCTTTTCGGTGAAGGTAAACCCTGCACAGTCCTGCGAAGCAATTCAGTGGTGTGTGTGAAGTTCCCAATCCGCACTGGGCCCGCGTGGTAACTATAGCCCAAGCCCTCTCATTCTGAGAGGAGGCCTGTGCCCAGCAGTGGGACGTAAATAGGCTGATGATGATTGAAAAAAAACCGCACATATTTCATGATGTTGCGTTCTTGATGAAAATAAGTAAAACGTAAATGCAATTTAACATTTTATGGTCAATAAAATGGCAGTCATTAAAAAAATATTCCAATGACCATCACTTAGATAATTATTTCAGTGTCTTCAGCATAAATGTTATGGGACCAGGCTATTGCGACCAGGAAAACTGTAAAAAAACACAGACGAGACTATGTTTACAAAATAAATAAACTGTATAACTAAATACCTTTTGGTTTTGTGAGCTGTAGATTTATTCTTTTAAGTTCTAAAAAGTGAATCGCCAAAAAAAGCTCTGTAATTTTTTAAATACCATGGAACAAATTGACAACAATTGACCTAGTCCCAAACTAGGCGAAGCCTGTACTATGGGTACTAGACAACGGATAAACATACTTATATAGATAAATACATACTTAAATACGTATTAAACATCCAAGACCCGAGAGCAAATATTCGTATTCATCATACAAACATCTGCCCCGACTGGGATACGAACCCGGGACTTCAAGCTTCATAGTCAGGGTCTCTAACCACTAGCCTATTCGGTCGTCAAATTATCGAACATGATATAGTTATTTGTTATACAAGGGTGCAAAGTTGTACTTTAACCGCGAGTGTTTCAACACGCGAGAAGTAAAATACATTTGCACCCGTGTGTAACACAAAACTTTTCTCCTCTCTGTAGCGAGGAAAGCGCAACATGCAAAAAAAGAGCTCATAAAATTAAGTCTTCGTCACTGGAATCACTATTTTTTTTACGATATTATGACAGAAAACTGGTGAAAACTGGTGCGTTCAGAATTATATCCAACATCATTATAAAAAAAAAACAAATGGTTCCTATGGAATTTTAAGGACCATTAAATAAAGCTAAATTTGGTATTTTTTATTAAATTCCCAAACCATTTATCATTTATTTAATGATAATTAATATCGAACGAACTATTATTATGAGCGTTTTACGTTTTGTTATCTGTCAAAAGCTACTTGAACACGCTCCACTCCAAGGTCAAATTACTAGATAAAATGCGATTTTACCCGCTTGTATCAAAGGATAAAAGACGGCTTTCCGAGGTAGTGAGGGGAAAACAAAATGTCACGATAATCAGTTGAGAAACGCGACCTGAGCGCCTAGTGTAATCGCCGACCAGGCCAAGAAATACGTCTCGATCGTGTTTGCGTTTTCGTCTGAATTACTATCGGCAAATTGGCAGGGCCATTGGTGGCAAGTGTCTACAACAAACAACTCTCATACTATTTGACACTTTAACGCAAACGCGTTTCAGACGTATTTATTGGCCGTCGATTACACTAGAGGCTCTACAGAGCAGAACGGCCGGACAGACAGCTAACAGAATACACGAAAGCATTTTTGTCCAAACTGAAACCGAGACGTTTCGCTTGTTCGGTCAATTAAACTGTCTCTACTTATCTATACCTATAAAACAGTACCGTGACTGACTGACAACGCGCAGCCTAAACCACTGGACCTAGAGACTTGAATTTTTGGCAAACATATCCCTTGAGCAACCTAGAGGTGCACTAAGAAGGGATTTTTCGAAATTCCCACGGGATAGGGAACTAGCCCATTTTTAAATATTTCACGGGGACAAAGCCGCGGGGCATAAGCTAGTTGTATCTATTTCTATCGAATGAAACTATAATTGGCTGATAGGCTTGACAACCAGAAGCGAATTCAAAACATCTGTTTTTAAGCAATTGTGTTTTTATTTATAGGTAAGTGAAAACATTGACATGAGACTTAGAAAGTTTCCTGTTTTGTATTTGTATTCTACGTATCCATACACAATCATAATGTCAGTAACATTATAATAATACCTAATTCAAAAGTACCCTATATAGGTTTAGCTAGTAAACAAGCAATAAAAGTTATTGAAAATTTTGACATTCTCTTAGACCTTCATAAACCTACTTTATCAAAATGCCGTTAAAGTTCGTTTGTCCTTTTTTCTCACATTGACATTTCCGTTAGTAAGAAGAAGACAAAACCTATTTTAACTAATGGAGGCTTGAGTGACGTTTATGAACAATGGCATTAAACTTTAAAAATCTGAAGTTTAAAACGTCTCCACGCCACTATCTCAAGGCAAGGTGTTTTGCAATTAAATGCGTAGTCTAGTTTCATTGGTTAAAACTTTACGAGGAACTCGAAGGTTTACTAGTAGAAAATAGCGTAAGTCAGTCACAATCATCATCATCATGTCAGGCGAAAGATATCAGACCGGTCTTGTGCTTTCCGCATCCAACGCGGTCCTGCGATCTTACCAGGTCGTCGCTCCATCTTGTTGGAGGCGTACCGTCAATTAGGTACTCAAAATTCGACTATACATCATTAAGCTATTTAGTTTCATAACAAACAGGTAAGTATAAATTCTAGCTTTCTACACTTATACTTCTCCGTATAAACTCCAACTAACCTATGTCAAATTTCAAACTTTTCCGTGCACGCAGAATACAAAATTCAACAGTTTTTTTAGCTTAACGTAGGTGCCTATTAGAGTACGGCTTATAAAATGAAATGTGTGAAAAATTATTTGTCATGAATACTTGCAAAATATCAGTGGCAACATGTGAAACTATAATGCTCTCCAAATGAAACTGCACTCGAGGTCAGTGACACTGCGCTCGCGCGGAAAATTTAATTGTGGCCGTATCAAACATTGACACGAATCATAGAGGCACTTCATTTGGCCATATTAGACAAATATTTGCCATTACAACAACAACTCTGTGTTTTTTAACCCCCGAAATATTTAGCATTTACATTTTACAATAGAGAATAGACGCGAGAAAATGATTGGAATTTTACGACATACAATTTCTTTAATAACATTTTAGAAGGAAAAATTTAAGGAAAGTCAGCAAAAGGTCGACCGAGGTTTTCCAGTCTAAGATACCCCAGTCACTGAAGACCAAGGTGTATAACCAGTGCGTGCTACCTGCCATGACATATGGGTTTGAAACATGGCCACTCACAGTGCAGCTAATGAACAAGCTCAAAATTGCACAAAGGGCCATGGAACGCATTATGCTCGGAATATCCCTTCGCGACAAAGTCCGGAACGAGACCATTCGCAGGCACACCAAAGTGGTGGATGTTGGCCATCGCGTTGCCAAATTAAAATGGGCCTGGGCAGGACATATGTGTCGCCGAAACGACGGGAGATGGAGCAAGCGGGTCTGGGAATGGCGGCCACGCTCAAAGCGAGGAGTCGGCAGGCCCCCAGCAAGGTGGTCGGATGAAATCAGCTCGACCGCTGGCCCGATCTGGGCGAGATCCACAGCAAACCGGGCCGAGTGGAGGAAAATTGGAGAGGCGTTTGCCCAACGGGGGGCGCAAATGCGGTGAAGAAGAAGCAAAAGGTCGACCGAGGCGAAGCTATGTACATGGATCAGATAAAGGAGAAGGCCGGTGTCGTGTCGTATCAGGAGGTCAAAGAGCTTTTAGGAGAGATGATTTTACGAAACTCCACCGACAAGTGTGTAACTCTTAGGTTTGATGATGATGACGAATAAAAACTAAAACTAAACTAAGGCCTGTAAAATAATTATTTATCCAAAATCGTTTATACACAACAATAGACAGATACGCCACCCCTTTACCGCTGGATGATTAGGTGATTCGGTGACTTAGTATCCCTTGTTGTTTGACATTATGTCAGTCTAATGACAGCTAATGAGCGAGGGCCGCATTTTGTCAGCGCTGAACAGGTGCGTGGCCTATCTTTAATGTTTGACAAGGATCATGGAAAGTAAACGGATTGACAAAGCCCATACTTTGAATCGTACTTATTTACATTCAGCGCCATGCTTGAGTGACACATTCGTACCGCTGTTTTGTTATTATTTGACCCGCTGGCTACGACCTTGGCGCCATCTAGAAATTGCCTGAATTTTAATATAACTGCGGGGAACGATTCGAAGTATGGGCTTTGACACTCCGTATACTATCCTCCTTGATGTTTGATAATTACATCGATGTCCAAAATAAAACCAAAATTAAAGTTAGGCATGTTACCAAAGATGCTGCCAGCGTTCCCTCTTTGGATGGCTAATAGAGAAATACCTTACCCACGTCACGTAAGCCACAAAACTATTGACTTTTTTTTGCGAAACCTTTGATTGTACAAAATCCGACTTGCTCTTGGCCGTTCGTAATAGAATCATATTTCAAATTAACGACATTCTCATAAACTAAAATCAGTAATCGAATTAAATTAATCGCGTGCGACGATTAACAATCGTAAATTTCACGGTTAATCTGAACGAATTAACGATTAAATTTGATATAATCGTCCACTCGCTCTGCCGCTGAGCTTTATAGCTATTTGGGCGGGTGGTTCAAGTTAAAAGAGTAAGCGTTTTTTTAATTTGTACTGCATTGACCGAGTGAGCGAAGCGTACTCCGTTTCAGCTTGGATAAAAATGCTTTCGTATATCTGTCCAGCGTCTGTCCGGGTGTTCTCCTCTACATTTACAGGTCGTATTTCTCAACCGATTCTATTGAAATTTTGTGAGCAAGCTTCGATAATATATAGGTCGATTTTTTTGTAGATTAATTTTTTTTAAGAAAAAAAAACAAAAATGCTCAAAAATTAGTCCTTCCTCGTGAAATGTTGTGATCAGGTTCGATAATAGATTTATTCGACGATTCGTTTCTTGGAAATATTACAAAAAAAACATTTTCCGACGAATTGAGAACCTCCTTTTTTTGAAGTCGCTTAAAAAATGAAAAAAAGGTGTACCTACAGCTTAGAGAGCTACTATAGTGTAGTGGTGGTAAGCTGGCATGCGGGCTGGCCTGAAGTTATAAGCTATGGACTCGACCTTGGTCTTTTTTTTCAATAACGATTTGTAACACAGCATCATGGCGTTCAGCCATTAAAAGTAATCAATTGAGGTTCGTGAAATATGAGCTGGTTATATTATTTATAATCCAAGTTTAATTTATTTTTAGTTGCATTACGAAGAAGATATTGATTTTTTGAATCTCGTTATCAATTTCATTGCATATTTGATAAAAGCATTATAAATAACTCGTCGCGAAATGGAATCGAGAGCCTCGTATTTCTATCTACAATACAATACACTACAAAGCTCTTTATTGACCACCACAATTAAATCAAAACAGAAAACTACTAAATTAGGTAGATCTACTCATGAACTTAAAACAATTATTTTGCTCACCAACCATATTTTAGGAGGTAGGGTTTAGTTCATAAAGTAACGCCTGATTCGTTAGAGGACTACTCATCTACTTGGTCAACATTCTTATTTCTTTATTTATTACATGCGCTTGTATATTGCACCACAAGATTCATTCTATAAATGTTGACACTTTTAAGACGGCACAACAAGGCCAATTAGTACTGTCAATTTGTCTGCTCCATAAAGTCATATTTTAATGCCGCATACTTTGAATTTTTTACGCGAAGAAACTTTGCTTTCCTCTAACGTTAAGCCGGGTTCTAGACCTGCAAGAAAAATCGTGCAAGTTGCAATACACTGCGGCGTTTAGACGCCCACTCCAAAATCGTTCGCTTTACGGCTTCGCATTGTATTGGAACTTGCATGATTAGAGCGCTGTGGTTTGAAAGGGGATGTGGTTGTTAAGATTGAAAAAGGCATGTAGGTGGTTTGGTGATGTGGAGGGGATGAATGAAAGAAGACTGGCTAAAGGTATTTATGGAGCAAATAAGAATGTTGGTAAAGATGGAGGACGCCCTAGGAGGACTTACGCCGGCAAACAGGCCGGCGGTCAGGTGCGTAGTACTCGGAACCGGCGAGCGTGTATGAAGAGATGTATGAATGTGGAGGAGGCTAAAGAGGTGTGTAAGGATCGTAGCAAGTGGCAAGCCATAGTTTCTGCCTACCCCCGTTAGAAAGAGGCGTGGTATATGTCTGTATTACGTTTCCTTCATAAACGTTAATACAATTTGAAATAATATCTTAATTTTACTTAAAAGCGTGTGCGTTACATAATTAAGTACGTAAATCCTAAAATAAACTGAGTATAAGGTAAAGATCCAATAGTTACTTAATTTTACGTTAGTAGTTACTTATTTTTTAAGTCAGAAACACGTTTTTCTGACGAACAACTACCTTGACAGTGCACGGAACATATCATGTAAAAAATATAGAAAAACGCGTCTAGTCAAAATTTTGCATATGCATTAAGGAATTGATGAGAATGCGTAATATTGAATTGCAATTCTAAGTAATCCGTCTACGAAGCGGTGGGCTGGTACTGACTGCATAATTGCATTAAGTTCTACGAAACTTGCTAGTACTTATTTTAACTTTAACTATACAATTTTCACGATTAAAAAGTGGCCTATATTATTCCTCAATACTCAAACTATCTTCTTGCCAAATTTCATTTAGATTGGTAAAGCGGCTTTTCGGTGAAGAGGTAACAAACAGACAGTCAGAGAGACACTTCCACATTTATAATATTATATATAGTAGTATAGATAACTATGGATGAGAATGAGAGAATTTCAACGGATGATAACGCGTTAATAGTTTAATGTATATTAAGAGCAGCGGTAGGTATACTTAAAATTTTTGAACTTTTTGATGGGATATTACCTATATCTACATTGTTGTTTAACTAAAACTGTTGTTAATATTAGATAATTTATTTGTTTTGCAAACGAAAAAAATGCTCTAACAATTGGCGTACAATATCATGATACTCGGGACTTAATACAATTGGCGTACAAGATTTCTTTTATTTTAACCATGTTATTCATAAACCTATTTTAACTAAAACGCCGTTAAAGTTCGTTTGTCCTTTTTTGTCACATTGACATTTCCAATCAATCAATCAATCAATCATTTATTGTGTGTGGAATTCAGGTTACATATATACAGATATTGTTGCACAAAATATGGTTTCACTAATCCCTACCATTTCAGGTGTACACACATTTTTAATAGAATTTAAATATACCAATATTAAATTAAATCAAATACATTATGGACCAAGTCAAAATTAAATGTTGAAATTAATATGCAAGAATAAAATAAAATCGAATTAATAATAATAATAATAAAGTTTTCTTGACAATATAGAACAAAATCAAATTGAAGTCCCTGACTTCTGAGCTAGGTTGAAACCTGTGTTACAGAAGTCAGTGTCCTCTCCCAACAATGCGATACATTTTGCCTTATACACTAGATGTGTGTGTGGTTCAGTGTGTGATTCATTAATAAACAGATGTCATTGCTAAAATTTTCATTAATACAATACAATAAAATGGAATAAAGAATAGGTACAAACATTTCATTTATTAAACAGTCGTCATTGTTAAAAAATCATTAATACAATAAAAACATTTTTCTACAAGCCACTCTTTTGTTGTTTTCTTTAAAAAAAACTTAATTTGTCGCCTTTAAAAGCATTATTATATTATAAGCATTACTATTATAAATTGTAATGCACATCATATACGAGTTTTTGGAGTTTATGGCGAGTCTAACGGGAGGCTTGTACAATTTGTGCATATACTGAGTCGTACAGTGCGAGTGCATATGTCTTGCCTTTGAAAAAATAGGTTTTTGCGTTTGTGTACAAAAATACCAACCTCTAGAATATACAAACTTGCAACGGTGAGAATTTTGTGTTTCAAGAAATATGGGCGGCATGAGTCTATCTGTTCAATGTTAAATATTGCTCTTGTACAGCGCTTCTGCATCCTAGATACTTTTTCTTTGTCCACGCTGTTAGTGTTACCCCAAATAACTATACCATATCGAAGAACAGAAAGAACATAGCCACTATATGCAATCAAGGCAGCTTGCGTAGATACAGCTCGACTTAATTTCCTTAGGGCAAATACAAAACTGTTTACTTTTGAACAGACGTTATCAATATGACTCCGTTAGTAAGAAGAAGACGAAACTTATTTGGCTTGAGTGACGTTGGTACATAGGTACAGCACTATTCTCAGAAATTACTCATCCACTTATTGTTTCTAAGGCAGACAAACGTTAGCGCGATTCAGGATGTTAGTTAAACGGAACAGCGACATCTAGTGGTAAACAAATGAATTAAACTTTCTTCTACAGATAAAATGCCTCTTGCACTAGTAATTTCCCCAGCTGTCGTATTAAGCATTGAAGTGTTGACGTATTATCAACAAAATGTTAATTAGGTAAGACCGTAACCACGTAACGGTAATGGTTACCTTAACAACCATTTCAATCACGAGCCCGCATGTTTTTTTGTTGACCTTACCATCCTGACCTTACTGCCATCGTAGTGACAGATAACTGTCAATGAATCCGCGTGACAGGTGATTATAAATGTATGTGAGGATACTTTGTAATCATAATCTACTTCCAGAGGAAGGACTCCCAGAGGAGCACACGCTTCAACGGTAGAGAAACTCAAACAAATAAAGCATGTGTACCTTAATCATCATGCACACTACTTTTCCAATTTTGATTTTACAATCAACTTTCCTTTTACAATCTTGTGTCCCGGCTTTATAGAATGAAGAACACGAAAACAATTGAACTATTTTCGACGCAAACAATACAAACAACTGCACATCGTGAAACACTGAGCAGTTATGTGTGAGTAATGTTGGCTCAGTTTCATGTTGTATTGTTAAATAACGATTACGAGCAAAGTATTGATTTAGCGACAGGAGCACCAAATTATACATTACATTATGTACATGTAGGTACCTTTCTTTTGTATTGTTTATTATATGGTGTTCAATAAACAGTAATTGCGTTGTATTGTATTGCGGATGGTAGGACCTTGTGCGGGGTCCGTCCGGATCGCTACCACCATCTTACTCGCTAATCCTGCCACTAAGCAGCAGTGCTTGCACTGTTGTGTTTCGGTGTGGAGAGTAAGACAGCCGGTGAAATTACGGGCACAAGAGGCATTTCATCTTAGCTCTCTAGGTTGGCAACGCATCTGCTAACCCTCCTGGGTTGCGGGTGTCTATGGGCAGTGGTGATCGCTTACCATCAGGTAAACCACTTGCTCGTTTGCCTTCCTTGTAGTATAAAAAAAATGCAATAAGAAGGGATTTTTCGAAATTCCCACGGGATAGAGAACTGGTCTTTTTTTTCACGTGGCAAAGCCGCAGGGTGTAAGCTACTTTAATATAAACCCTGTGAGACATAATATAAGTATATAAAAAAAACTATTGATACCAATAAAATAACCACGAGCGCGATTGGCTGCCTATTCGAGCCGTCCTTGATAAACAACCACGAATTGGTTCGAGCGAGACGTATTATGACGGGCATACTTTGACAGCAAATTCGTGAGTGACCAGTTTTTAAATAGAACTAATTTATCAAGACACGTCTATTTTAGCGTACTTTATAAATTCTAACGTAACCAGTTAGACAATAGTATAGTATATCTCTGAACCTGACCCAAATACTGACCACTGATAATTCGACACATCCTAAGCAATGATATTCAATCCTCCTAATAGTACGTCATCAAGCAATCCAAGTGGGCGGGGCCTCGCGTAGGCGTGGCGCGTGGGCGTGGCTCACCGGCCGTTGACCTCTCTATACATAGCGTTAGGTATGTTTACAACATACTGATTTGCAATTCTATGTTGTTATATAGCTTTGTAGATATGGCTTTATGCTGAATTAGATTGCGGGCACCGTTGTTGAAATTTAAATTTAATTATGGTGTTTGTTTTTTATGTTATGGCGAGCTGTTTTTGGTCTCTTGACAATGCGGTTGTGTAGTTCAAAATTATCTACATGTTGTGCTTATTTACCTGTATAAGTTATTCCACTGACTATACTTATTCGTGTGGGATATAAGACAACCTTAATCGACTTACAATTACCAACTAAAATACTGAAATAGGTCACTATCAAAGTAAAATTTTGCAAGAAGCAACAGACACATACAGACAGACTGGCAAAAATTACTTAAATTGTTTTAATAAGTACAATTCGTTTTTTTTTACATTTGTAATTCAACGGTCAAATTTTTAAGAAAAACATAGACTCTATTGCACTCACGGACCGGGAGACGAGCTGTCGGTAGACCTCCAACAAGATACCTTGCCAAAGATCGCGGGACCGCGGTGGATGCGGAAAGCTAGCACAAGACCGATCGGAGTGGAGAACCTTGGGGGGCCTATGTTCAGCAGTGGACGTTTTTCGGCTGACATGATGATGAAAGACTCTATTAAAAATTGTGTTAGGTACCTAACTTTTACTGTTTCATTTCATCGCATTTTCATTTAATCGAAAGCCAATTTGCTGCTTAAATCAGGATAATATCAGGACCTAACCTAACCTATACAATAAACAAAATATTGTATAGGTTTGGATGAGTTAGTTATTAAATAAAAAAATTAAGAAAATAAGTCAGAAAACGGCTTTCGATGAAATTAAAATGCTATGAAATGAAACTATGAAGCGTGATAAGCCGGAAAACATAACAGCTGACTGAAAAATAGGGTACAGTTACATTCGAAAATTAATGAAAATAAAAATGTATTTATGGGTCAATCAACTTTTAAGTGTTGCTCGTTGCCATGGCAACGTCTCCTCAGTCACTCATTAAAAGTATGATTTTCTTGGCTACAAACCCACTAAAAGTTAGGAGTTGTAACAGTTATAAGCCTATTTCTTCATGCCTTATCTCCTAGGCATGCTAGTAAGTATACATGACAACCATTTTTCTAAGCAACTGTAGCACTGTTGTCTTCTGAGTGACAACAGTGATACAGTTGCTTAGATAAATGTGAGTGACTCTTAAGTAAAAAGTTGATTGACCCTTATTTCAATATCCATAGAGACATGCAAGAAGGTTAAAGACCCTCTAGTAGGTATGTACTTGTGACAGGAGATCCCGCTCTTCTAGAATAAGATGTAATTAGCATGACAAGGATACAGTTCCACGTATTTTTCCCGTTTGTCTTAGAAACCGAAAAACGTGTACCTACCTATGGTTTGACTGTAAATTCAAATGTTAAAATAAAATGAGTAGGCAAGTACACATAGGTCTTCACACATTACTTCAGAATGTAAACCACTCTAATTGTATAATTTTCTTTTCAGATGCTGAGGAATAATACAGATAAACGCCATTTTACGTCCAATAAAAATAATGAAGTGATTTAGTGCAATTAAAACTACCTAATAATATTTTTAAATAAATAAAGTTATTTGTTACAATTTCGGTTTGGTAAAACGCGGGTATTTATTAAATAAAATTAAGTTTAAATATTTCATTTTTCTTTTTACGCTTTAGAATGTGCCGGACTTCAAAATTCAATAAAACATAACTAACCTTACGTTACAAATCGAAACGTTATGCAAACAATGTAACCCAAACCCGAAAATCATGTTCAAATTATGATGAACTCCGTACAACGTTTAAATTGTGAACAATGACCGGCTTTGAACGGTAAAAGCCTTGAACAATGTGTTTGAACGAGTGCAGTGAAAAGATGTATTTATGAGTGACTGTCGTGACCAGAGTTGGGATATGTATACCACGTGGTACAGTAGGGGGGACAGTGGTATGCACCACCACCAGATGGGCCAGTTGTACCACCATGGGCCACCCATGATAAAGACTGAGGCGGGTGTCAACAGTGACTGTATGATGGCTGTAGACTACGCCCCGCCGATTAAGGTAAGACTTTTTGTGTAATTGTTGGTTCAAAAGTTTTTGAACAGATTATGAATGAACCTGACTCGGTGAAATTTGGAAATTAAAACTTGTGGATAGAAATGAGGAATTGGTACAGGTTAGTTTTACGATCTGAAAAAAAATTAAATTAATTGTTCAATTTATTTATAATGCGAGTGTGTGTCTGTGTATTTACTTACTACAAAATACCAATAGTAGTAGTATCAATCTTTTTTTCCTTTAGTTGTGAGATTTTTCACACATATTCACCAAAAAAAAAGATGTCACTTGGATACTTTCACCAACTTTGACACGTGACACAGAATTTCAAAGATTCTATTCCTAGGCCTAGTTATCTGTTTCTCTCCATGTACTTTTTTCAGTGATAATTTTAAGTTTAACAAGGTAGTAGATTAGGACTATACTACAAGTAGAAAGACATCAAAAATAAAATAAAGTGTTAGGCAGGGTCAACTGTTTTGGCTGTTAATTTTTTTTTTTTTTTTTTATACGTTGAGGAAGGCCAACGAGCAAGTGGGTCACCTGATGGTATGTGATCACCACTGCCCATAGACACCCGCAACCCCGGAGGGTTTGCAGATGCGTTGCCAACCTAGAGAGCTAAGATGAAATGCCTCTTGTGCCCGTAATTACACCGGCTGTCTTACTCTCCACACCGAAACACAACAGTGCAAGCACTGCTGCTTAGTGGCAGGATTAGCGAGTAAGATGGTGGTAGCGATCCGGACGGACCCCGCACAAGGTCCTACCATCCGCAATTCAATACAACGTAATTACTGTTTATTGAACACCATATAATAAACAATACAAAAGAAAGGTACCTACATGTACATAATGTAATGTATAATTTGGTGCTCCTGTCGCTAAATCAATACTTTGCTCGTAATCGTTATTTAACAATACAACATGAAACTGAGCCAACATTACTCACACATAACTGCTCAGTGTTTCACGATGTGCAGTTGTTTGTATTTTTTGCGTCGAAAATAGTTCAATTTTTTCGTGTTCTTCATTCTATAAAGCCGGGACACATGATTGTAAAACGGAAGAGTAGTGTGCATGATGATAGTGATGATGTGTGGGGACGCCCGTCACCGTTCAACGCACTATTATTTATTCGACTATTTAACAAGTAAACCATAAACACAATCCATTAGGATTGTTTTTATGGATTAGGATTACCTAATCCTAACTAATATTATAAATACGAAAGTAACTCTGTCTCTCTGTCTGTTTGTTTGTTAGCTCTTCACGGAAAAACCGCAGCACCAATCTAGATGAAATTTGGTGAGAAGATAGTTTGAATGATGAGAAATAACATAGGCAAGTTTTTATTCGGGAAAATTATGTCATTCCCGGGGGATAGCGATAACCGAAAAGTCGCGGGCAACAGCTGGTTTAGTTATAAATTTACCCATAAATTAACCCACCAATATTTTATAACAAACCAATAACAAACTAGGTACTAACCCATTTTTATTTAAAGTTTATCCCTATTATTCATAAACCTATTTTAAATAAAAGATAAAAAAGTATACAAAACATAAAAAAAAAACTAAAATAGGTACCGCTAAACTTCGTTTTTCCTTTTTTGTCACATTGACATTTCCGTTAGTAAGAAGAAGATAAAAGCTAATTTAACTAATATTATAGAGGCTTGAGTGACGTTTATGAATAATGGCATAACTTATTATTGCCATCTTATTTTTAACCAACCACGATAAATCTTACCGGCAAAGTTGGACATTCGTAAAAACCGTCATTTTATACACTATGCGTTTATGCCTGTAATTTTTTAAGAACATGCCGGGTGTAAAGTTCATCATCATCATCATCATCGTCAGCCTATTCTAGTCCACTGATGGACATATGCCTCCCCTATATATGACATATATGACATATGCTTACCGCAAGCATCTGCCTACAGTTTTTCGCAGATGTAAAGTCTAAGCCCAACTCTTCACCGACTCAAAAGTCACCTCTCACTCCCAGATAAACACATCACCCATTCATACAGACTGAATGAACCATTGAGCAGGTGCCGAGTCAAAAGTTAACTAGATGATTACCCACGCAACAGAAACGTGACGTCATTTTTTTAACCGCAGCCTCTGGACCAAGGAAGTGGATTAAAAAACGCGCCCGCGCGGATCCAAGCCATAGAGAAAAGCGCGATCGTGCGTGACAGTTTTGGTATAAATCCAAACAGGTTGGTTGGCTTTTTTGTGGCGATTTCGGAGTTCAGTAGGCAACTAGGAACACCTCTAGTTAAAAAAGTTGAAAAACCCACGACGTTGTCATTTCAAAATTCAATATTTCAAAAAAATTAATGAAACTTAGCTAAGAACCGTCTCGATTAAACTAGCTTACGATTAAAAAAGCCGCATCGAAATCTCGCTCTAGCGTAATCGTCGACTAAAAAATACGTCTCGATCGCGTTTGCGTTAAAGTGTCAAATGGTATGAGAATTGTTTGTTGTCAATGCGTGCCACTAGTGGCGCTGCTAATTTGCCCCTAGTAATACTGACGTAAGCGCGAACGCCATCGAGACGTTTTTCTGGTCGTCGAGTACACTAGACGCTGAGCCCTTAGTGTACACGTCGCAACTAATACGGCCGCTAGAGACACTGCTGATTTGCACATAGTACGGTCGAGGAAATTAATTCCTGACTCACCCTGGAACCTTTTCACAGTAAACGTCATAGTGACATCGTATAGCTTGACAAGGAAACTTGTTATGACGTTTACTATGAAAATGTTCTGTGGTGGCTCGGGAATTAATTTCCTCGGCTGTACAGTGATTGAATCGTTTTCTTGTGTCAAAAATAAATAAAAAATACGACGAATTTAGAACCTCATTTTTTTTAAGTCGGACCCTTTGAACGCCAACGACGCTTACAAAAGTTGTCATCCACACGCCAAGTTGGCATAACGTCAACGCGGACTTAAATCTTAAGCATACGTTCGTAGGTCGCATTTGGACGTCGGCTCATGACGCTTTTAAGCGTCCTTGGCGTTGAAAAGGTTAAAAATTACACTAGAGGCACGGAACCCCATTATAGTCATGTCCGACTCTCGCTTGACGTTTTTTTGTGTAGTTTTTTTGAGTTTACCTTTGTTAATGGGTAGCACGGGTGGACGGCTGGATATTTGATAACCGTACTCTAGATTGATAGTGAATGGAATATTTCGGTTTTCCAGCTGACTTGCATTGACTTGGGTTAGACGTTAGACGCTAACTCGGAGTTAACTTGACGGTAATGTGTGTCAGTGTTTAAATAAAGTAAAACTGCCTTCCAAAAAAAACATAAAATAATCCTATAAAATCCTATAAAAATGGCAGTAATATTCTTTCAATGAAGCACCGGCTTTTTTTTATTTCACAATTTTACATTTAAATAAAAAAAAAATGGATAAATTGACGACCGGATGGCCTAGAGGTTAGCGACCCTGACTATGGAAGCCTGAGGTTCCGGGTTCGAATCCCGGTCGGAGCTGATGTTTGTATGATGAATACGAATGTTTGTTCTCGGGTCTTGGATGTTTAATATGTATATAAGTATGTATTTATCTATCTATATAAGTATGTTTATCCGTTGTTTAGTACCCATAGTACAGGCCTTGCCTAATTTGGGACTAGGTCAATTGGTGTCAATTTGTCCCATGATATTTATTATTATGATATTTATATATGTCATGGAACAACTTACACCAATTCATCTATTCGCAAACTAGGCTAAGCCTACCAATCACTAGTTCGTTGCCGGCCTTTAAGGAGGAAATGGGACAGTAAAAAAAGGGGGGGGGGAGGGGGATCGAGCCTCCGGCACTCTCACTGACCGACCGAAACGCAACAGGGGTGCTGATGCTTCACGCCGATTCTCTGCGAGAGGGTGGTAGTTCCCATTCGTACGGCAGCAAATAGCTACAGTATGTCTCTCCCTTCACCTTGTTCCATAAAAACACACTCGTGTTTTAACTATCCTCATTACGTAACAATTGCATAAACTACTATTGTTAGGGCACTCCTCAAGTGTGTAGCTCTCCAGGCCAGGGTACCAGGATCGTAGAAGAACTCAGGATGATGCACAATGAATTTAATTACTAATAAACTAAATTAAGTCGAACTGAAAAGTAAAAAATTAAATTTAAACCTGAGTATCAGGTATTCCTAACTTAAGTATCGTACCCAACTGCTATAAATTGGCTGTTAGGGCCTTTGTTAGATTTTATTGCAACCTGGTGCCTACAGCAGCAAGGGATAACAAATGGAAAAATACTCAATTACGTATTACAAATGAGCATATAGCTCTCGGGCTAGCATAAGGAATCTAATGATACCCTAATCATCAAAATCGGTTGAGTGGTTCGCGAGTTTTAGTGGAATAAAGAAACTCACATGATTACATACTTAAATGAACCCTGAAAACAATACACTATTTTTCTTTGGGCAGTCGTGTAAAAACTAGCTCATTATAAGTAGTTTATACATAGGTAGCTTGAATATTATAAGGAGTGCAGGCGGGGGCTCCTTATAATATTATAAGGAGTGCAGGCGGGGGCTCCTTATAATATTATAAGGAGTGCAGGCGGGGGCTCCTTATAATATTATAAGGAGTGCAGGCGGGGGCTCCTTATATTATTATAAGGAGTGCAGGCGGGGGCTCCTTATAATATTATAAGGAGTGCAGGCGGGGGCTCCTTATAATATTATAAGGAGTGCAGGCGGGGGCTCCTTATATTATTATAAGGAGTGCAGGCGGGGGCTCCTTATAATATTATAATATTATAAGGAGTGCAGGCGGGGGCATGTTACAGCTGTTCCGTCATTTTTGTTTGCCCCCGCCTGCACTCCTAATACTATTCAAGCTACCTATGTATAAACTACTTATAATGAGCTAGTTTTTCTCTTTTTAGTTAATTGCTTTTGCAGTCGGGTTTTTTGTTTTTAAATAATTTTGTTTTATTTAAAGCTTTTTACTGATATAAACTGAAAATGTCTGCGAACCAACTTTAAACAGTTATAGATCCTAAACGGTCACTTAAAATGAAAAATGATTAAAAAAACTTATAGTTGATTTTCAAATGCCTATTCAATGATACCCCACTTGATATAGTCTGTTGACTTTTTATTTATTATTTTTAGCAATATGGCGTCTGATGGTCGCCATATTGGATTTAAATTACTGTCATGTCTTTAGTGACACTCGCAAGATTAACATGAATCTATTGACGTAAGAATTATTAAAATTGGCAAACGCCTTCGGTCTCTAGAGTGCCACAAAGGAACAAACACACATACATACATATATAGGCTGTTAAACACATTACCCTCCTTTGCGTTTCGCAGTCGGGTAAAAATACAAATATTTGACAGGGTGTCAAAGTAAAGTGTTGCCACCCTGGGTGTACGACGCAGTCTGACCGCCGCTTTCCGGGGATGATTCCTGACGTCTTCGCGACGTCACCGCGATGTCCGATGAACCGCAGTCTTACCGCAGCGGTGGATGTTGTTTTGGCGTCAACAACTATTAAACACTTACTGTACTTTACGAAAAGCTCACATAAAAACCACTGAACAAAAAAGATCCTTTTTTGAAGTCGGTTAAAAGTAACCTTCTCACAAAAGGAAGTCAATTATCGAACGAACTCTAGTCCCCCTCCGACCCAGTCACCAAGTTTCGCTCATACAAACTGACGTGCTACCCATACATCACTGTCTGCAGTAATCCCAGGGGTCTTCGAAGGGCCAATGTTCTAGTTAACTGTGAAAACATTTAGCTTCAATATTAGTTAATTTAATATAGTGGCACTGTGAGCTGCGGATCTCGCCAGCTCATTTTTAAATTTCCAAATAAGGGATCGACAAAAAATCTGTATACCTATTTATCATAGCATCATCATCGTCATCATCATCATCATCACCAGCCATTTTTATGTCCCACTGCTGGGAACAGGCCTCCTCTTAGAATGAGAGGGCTTGGGCTATAGTTCCCACGCGGGCCCAGTGCGGATTGGGAACTTCACACACACCATTGAATTGCTTCGCAGGAGTGTGCAGGTTACCTCACGATGTTTTACTTCACCGAAAAGCTCATGATAAATTACAAATGTAATTTCGCACATAAATTCCGAAAAACTCAGAGGTGCGAGCCGGGGTTTGAACCCTCGACTCTATGCTTCAGAGGCGACAGGTCAAACCACTAGGCGAACTTTAACGGCTTTTTTTAAGCAGATTTAGTACAACACTATATTTAGTACAGCCTGTTTTGGACACAATGCAATTAGGCTTACACATGAACACAGAAGAAATGCTTATAGTATTACGTATAATTTGTACGTAGTTTATGAAACAAAGATGCAGTCATCCCCGTAGCGCAGCACGCTCAGTATTCTCTTAAGATCCAATAATTTTACAAGCCTTTTTTACTAACTTGCACTATTGGTATGTAAGTAAGTATACATGCAAGTATTTATGTAAGGTCGAGGAAATGAATTCCTGACCCACCATGGAACCTTTTCACAGTAAACGTTATAGTGACATCGCATAGCTTGGCAAGGAAAATCGTTATATATGACGTTTACTATGAAATTGTTATGAACCTGTGTATCTGTCTGTGGCATCAGCTCCCAAATGGATAGACCGATTTCGATGCGGTTTTTATTAATCGAAAGCTAGTTTAATCGAGATCGTTCTGTGCTAAGTGTCATTAAAATCATTTCACCCGTTTTTGAAATATCGAACTTTGATATGACAATGTCGGGGGTTTTTCAACTTTTCTAAGATTTTTGACAGAAAACTTATTTCTCTTAAGTTAAATCTAAAAGCACGTCTTTCGCCAAAATGGGCCCCTCGTATGCTTTATCTTACATTTAGCCGGCTTTTTATGTGTGTACGTCTTCCCGTTCCAAATGATCGCGGTAACGACGTCTCCTCGTGACGTGGCGTGACGTCATTAATCAGGATCGCCACACACGGGGGCGAGTGGTAACGGGGAAGACTGGGTAGCTGGAGGGAAAATTGTAAAAATAGAGTGGTATTCGAAATACAAACCCGTAATTGTAAAAAAATCATGTCTTATACGGGAGCCTTTAATATTTATTTAATTCTGTTTTTAGTATTTGTTGTTATAGCGGCAACAGAAATAACTGTGAATCATAACGATGGTGGAAGTTTCAATTGGCGTAAGAGACAAAATACCGAATATCACTTTTAAATGCACTTCGATAGGGTTTTTTTTTCTATGTCGATTGGTAGTATTCAAGTTACGATACGCCCCTTACTTTTGCTGTTATTAACGTTTATAATTTAAAAATAAAACCGCTTAAGGGACATTAAATTAAATATTTTGTATTATTTGGGTTGTAAGGGGCCGTGGCAATCTTAGATGTCCTTTACGACTCGGAGCATATCGTTAAAATAAGGCACGACAAATATAGTAAAAGGTCGTAAGGGTCAATTATTGTTTCATTGCCCTTTACACCCCAATATTTTATAACAAATAATATAAAAAACATGAAGTTGTTGGACGTAACCGCACTGACTGTAAGTATATCTTGCATCTTACACCAAAATGTTGACCCTTACTGCATGCAACTTTATTATCAGTCTTAAATGGTGTTGAGTGACGCCATAATTTGTATACGTTTTATGTTTATACTTGTACGTTACACCCTTGGTTCGCAGCTTATTTGATCTCGCAGCCGCCTGCGCTGAAACTCTAGAGTAATCTACGGCCCAAAAATACGTCTCAGACGCGTTTGCGTTAAAGTGTTGAATAGTAATGAGAATTGTTTGTTGTCGTTACGTGCCACTAGTGGCGCTGCTAATTTGTAAATTATGATTCTGACGTAAACGCGAACGCGATCTACACAATTTTTTGGCCGTTCATTATACTAGACCTGCTGCGTCTACCTACATTCCACGCACAGCGCGTTTGCGCATTGCACGGTCGGACAGTCGAGTCGCCTATGTGTACCTATCAACTCGTGTATTAAAATTGTTTTATACGATCCCAAAAGCAAAACGAAATGATATAACATGCATACATAATTATATTGAATACAGCAGAAAGTATCCAAAACCGTATAAAGTTTTTGTACATCAGGATGCCCCAACAAACAAGAAGTAGACTAACAATAGTCTTTAAACTACTATGTTACGCTCTTATCAAGAGTGATATAAGAGCGAAACATTTCCAAGAGTAAATAAATATTTAGTTTAATACATTTCTAGTATTAGACGAATTTTAATGCCAAAACTAATTTGAGCGATTTTAGGCTAATAGGTATGGCTCGTACATAAGTATCTTATGAGCCTGCTGAGGCTTACATAATACGAGTATATATTAGTTCAACATTACAATCTTACAGGCCTAAGTGAACTTATATAGATTTTAGGCAAGTTCAAATGTTTTTGAAATGAGTAGATCCCATTTTACGACTCAAACTGCTTAGCTACATGAAAACGAATACATTTTAGTTTATAGTAAAGTGCATTTGTTTAAATATTCTATTAGTAACATTAAATGTTAAAGCGTTTGTTGTTGTTTATTTTCTTTTTTTAAAAATCCATGTAAAATTATTTGGGTTTTATTTAAGTTTTAATTTTACTTCTTGACGAAAATAGGCTTTATGGTAGCAAAATACATACCTTTAAGGGGTCATGAAAAAAAAATAGCTTTTATGCGTTATTTCAATGAATTAAAGCGGTTCTTTGAGTAATTTCACGAATTTTATAAATTTTACTACTGGAACTTACGTCTAAATAATTAACAAATAAAACATAATTATGTCATTTACGTTTATGAGTGTAAGAGGCAAGGACACCCGTATGTCGTGGGCGTAAGGGACAGCTGTTTTTCTTATTAAGCCCAATACGAAAATGCGTTCAGTTTCACGTTAAAAAGCAAGGAAATTGAAGATTATCTGTAATTATAACGTTCTATCATTAGCTGGAAATATTTTTTTTAATGAACATGATGACATCTGTCACTCACGTCAACTGTCACTTTTGACATTGTCAAAAAATAATAGCGCGAGACCTGGCAATCACTTTTGACAGTGTCAAAAGTGACAGTTGACTTACTTTTTTTTTAATTCTAGGTTAGTGCCTAGAACCTTACTTAGCCAATTATGTGAAATTAAGATTATGCGTAAACATACCTTACGCGTAAAAATATTATACGTATTAATATAGACCCCCGCAGTTACCCTCACATTTTTTTTCTCATTTTACGTAAGTAACCTTAAAAAAAAGATGTCACATACCCATTCCCGAATCCCGCTAACTAGGCACACCAAGATAAACGCTGCGAATGATTTGACAGATCACCGCGCGCGGGCGTGGCCGGGACTCCGGGACTCCGGGGCTCCGGGGCCCGGGAGTCCCGCAAATCGTCTGAAATAAAACGTCACTGGTATGACTGGGACTTTATTTAATTTCGGCCATTTGTAACTTTGCAATACACAGATAGTTGTATGCCGATTTGAAATCAGAAATTTTTATTTGCATAAAACACGGTATACTTAAGTGCTTCACGTGTTTAGTCATAACAATGTCGTGCAAATTTTATATAATGGTACCTACTTAATCAGTTTTTTTGTATGACAAAATAATAAAGATAAAAAAACAGTAATTCAAGTAGGGTAAATTTCATTAGCACTTAATGTAAATTACACATAAATAAATTGATTGTAACTCATAGCATAAACAATAAAATAATTATTAATTTAAAAATACTTGTCAAGTTTAAAATAATAATAAAGTCCGATAATGATAATATATATAAGATAGCATGTCAGTATGGTATTATTATATTACCGTGATAGCCTAGTAGTTTGACCTATGGCCTCTCAAGCAGAGTGTCGTGGGTTCAAACCCCGGCTCGCACCTCTGAGTTTATCGGAATTTATGTGCGGAATTACATTTGTAATTTATCATGAGCTTTTCGGTGAAGGAAAACGTCGCGAGGAAACCTGCACACTCCTGCGAAGCAATTCAAGGATGGTTGTGAAGTTCCCAATCCGCACTGGGCCCGCGTGGGCACTATAGCCCAAACCCTGCCTGTGGCCAGCAGTCACGGGTGTCATACCTTATATATTTGGCAGCGTATCTCATAATCATAACATACATAGGCAGTACATAGCACAAACGTCATCTATGAATTTTCTGCTGTTCAAAATTATTTCATTAAACCAAAGTAACTGAATGTCAAATATCATTAGCAATAAGAAGTTTTACTTAAATCGTTTTCGTTTTGCACCATTATTCAATATCTGTAGCAGTATTTTTGTATTTTTATTTTATTACACATTTTTAGTAGATATAAAATCAGAAAATATTGTATTGATGCCGTAACTTTGCGGAGGTCCATGTTACAAGTAACGGATTAAATTAATTAGCTCCTCCGCGAAGTAGTGCAGTATGGTCATTGCAACGATGACGACATCGCCGACGACCGCTGAGGATGCCCCGGAGAGAGGCGAAACACGTGTCCGGTGCTATTTTACTGGTGGTGGTAGTTTTCGTTGTGGGTTTAGTAGCGTTTGCGTTGATTATTTTATTTTCAATTTGCGGAGGGAGGGCGGCAAAATTAGTGCATGATAATAAATACTCAGCGCAGACGAGGCTATTTTGCACGACTATACTGCACTACTTCGCGGAGAAGCAAATTAATTTAATCCGTTACTTGTGATATAAAATCAGAAAAGACTAGAATCCAGGTTTTCTCTTTTCAATTCCGTCGAGTAAAGGGTTAATGTTCTAATGTTTATTCGGGTACAAACGGTACAATACAACTTATATTATAATTAGTTATAATTATACATGAACCAACAACCAACAAAGTTGCCACAGGTTACTGATTCAAAAAAAAAATGTAAAAACATTGTGGGAAAATACCTCGATTTAACAGCTCCAACCATTTTGGTGGAGTTTGAACATTTCATTATTGAACCACAAGCACTTGAACGTATTTTGTTTTGAAAGCCTGACGTCGCACGTGGAAAGTGGTCGCGGGCTTGATCGCGTAATAAGTAAAGCGTCCTCAGCCCTTCTCGGCAAGCGAAGTACATACACTCTTATCTTCTGTCCCGATAATAATTCTGTGACACTATTAACAACATTTTCGTTCATTAGGAAGCACGCTAATAAAAAAAACGTCTCCAGATTCCTTTTCAAATTTAATTCTACCTCAAAGTTACACAACAAACAGTGGCTTGAGCACAAAAAGTCCACAAGCTTGGCGGAAGCTCCCCCATACCAAACAATTAATTTAAAAGACAAATGCTGTTTTCAGACGTCGTTTGTTATTTTATCCTGGTATGGATGAGGATGAGGATATGAACGTAGAAAATTTACGGTATTTTTATTTCGAAAATTATACTTAGATAGAGTGATAAAATGACGACCGAATAGCCTAGTGGTTAGAGACCCTGACTATGAAACTTGAGGTCCCGGGTTCAAATCCCGGTCGAGGCAGATGTTTGTATGATGAATACAAATCGACCGTTGATTCCAAAAAAATATTAAATACAAAATGCTGGTTTCCAGGAGAGCGCAAAAACGATTTTAAATACTTTGAGTCTTAATATTATGGTTTCTTAGTTAAACATAATTGAATATTTATGTGGCATATGTTTTAGAGTTTTTCGTTTTATAAGAGAGTATTGTTATTTTATTTAAAAAATGCTTTATTTCGATTTTAGCAAGAGTTACGACCACAAATGTCAACAATTTGTTTATCGAGTATTATCGTAACTGCAGAAAATGTTACACCATTCCATATATGAACGTATTTTACTAGTGGAGCATTATTGTAACCTATGATTACACTGTACTCCTTAGTATTATTCTGTCAAAATACTGTTGTTTTCAGTAATACAACATCATAACCAAAGTTGCATTGCAAAAAGTAAAAAAAAAAAGTTTATGTGAATATTAATTGATGATGCTTGAGCGAATATTCTATAAAGCCCAACGCACAAAATTATCAGTATAAATGGGTAATGAAGTAATCCTATTTTCGTGGCTACTCGTAGCTCCAATAGCGCGAGGTTTTACTGACAAGTAAAATTGTATCGACAGTTACTGATAGAACAGTTGCAAAAACTTCGATTGGCTAAGATGGTAACTCGTGATCCGACATTATTCCCACAATAATATTTCGCCTTTTCGGTTTGTACGGTACTCAAAATGTTTGTAAGTCGCGAACAGATTTTGTTCCTTAAAACATTTTACTTCAAACCCTTACTTACTGTGTTTTCATACTGTGTATCTTTTTTATTTATCAAAATTTTGAAAAAGTAAAAATACAGTTCGATAGGGTTCAATTAATTAGCTTATGATACAAAAGTCACGAAATATGTTATTTTGAGTTACGATATTTTGCGAATCAATGGTCGAAATGTTTGTTCTCGTGCCTTGGATGTTTAATATGTATATAAGTATGCATTTATCTATATAAGTATGTTTATCCGTTGTCTAGTACCCATAGTACAGGCTTTGCCTAGTTTGGGACTAGGTCAATTGGTGTCAATTTGTCCCATGATACTTATTATTTTTATTTATTAAAATATTAACTAAACGATGGAGTTGTCTTTTTGTCAACTGTTTGTATTAAATGTATCGTAAAGAGCTATTGTAACTTATTTCCGAATTTTAAACTGAAATATCCCAAAGATTTTTGAATCTCACCCGGTGACTAAATTCAGCGAATTTAAAAAAGTTCTCATTTTTGAATCTAACCGGTGACTAAAATTCTCATGCCCATGATATCAAATACGAGTGCCCGCACCCACTCGTAAACGAGATCACTGAGTGACTTCTTGACCACTGGCAGTGACAGCTAAACTCAATCTACTATATTGACATGCTTGTCTACGACAGAAACGCAAATTAGCTGCATGTTACATATGACATTCAAAAATAAATACAAAAAACTGGTTTTCTACTGTGTTATTTTTTAGAAAAATAATTCTTAAGGCGCTTTCTTCGTGGCCAATCAAATTGAATTTGAATTGACAGACGGGCAATCCATTACTGTCACTGCTCTACATTTTGATCTTTTACATTCATGACTAACTTTTTATATCAGTAGGAGTAAATAAAACAAAAAATATACCCCAAGGTCGCACAGTTATTGAAAGAACGAATAATACAATGTACAGTTAGCGTCATATATATGGTGACATCCAAAGTGCTCAAATAGTTCGGTACACCATACGATTTGTATGGCACCTGCAGACGTGAGTGAAATAAGTAAAATTATAAAAAATCTAAAAAATAAAACCAGCTCTGGTTTTGATGAATTTCCCCCAACACTTCTAAGGCATTGCAATGATGAGTTGGTGCTTCCATTAACTTGCCTGATAAAACAATCTTTTGCCGAGGCAACTTTCCCTGAAATGCTAAAAATATCAGTCGTGAAACCGGTACCAAAAAATAAAACAGCAAGTTACCCTAGCGATTTTCGGCCAGTTGCATTGTTATCCACGTTCTCAAAAGTATTTGAATCTGCAATGGCAAATCGTTTGAACTGTTTTTGCGAAAAGTATGGTATTTATGATGATAATCAGAATGGCTTTCCCAAGGGACGGTCAACGATATCTGCACTCTATCAGTTTACAAATGAAATATTAAAAATTATAAATAATAGGAAATATGCGATTGCCATGATGCTGGATATGAGCAAAGCCTATGATAGGGTATCACATAAGATTCTTTTGGGTAAATTGTATGACCTGGGTGTGAGAGGAATAACACATGGATGGCTCGAGTCTAACCTGCAGAATCGCCAACAGTATGTAGACATTGATTATTTTGATTCCTACAAAAATAGATTGACAACAATTAGGTCTAGGAAGGCCGATGTGACATGTTCAATTCCCCAGGGCAGTGTTTTGGGATGCATTTTGTTTTTATTGTATGTTAATGATTTGCCCAAAACCTTAAGTAACAAAAGTATACTTTACGCAGATGATATTACTGTTGTATTCCAGTGTGATGACAGTGAGCACTTAAAGCAACAATTAAGCATAAGTATTGGAGAAATTTTGGAATGGCTTATTAGTGACCATAATGTGAAACTTAACACTTTAAAAACTAAAATAATGCAAATAAAACCACGTCAAAAAAGACAAATTGAGACCGAATTTACATATAATGGAGATGAAATCGTAACAGTTGATTCATGTAGCTTACTGGGAATTGAAATCGACTCAGAAATGAATTGGAAAGCTCAAATCAGAAAACTTTCAGGAAAGCTGTCTCAGTTTACATACGCTCTCTATGAACTGAAAAAATGTACTAAGGTAAAGACTGCAACATGTGCATATTATGCCCATGCGCATGCTTGGTTAAGCTATGGTATCATTCTGTGTGGTAGCTGCCCGTATGCTAACGACTTGTTTATCCTTCAAAAAAAGTGCATTAGAATATTAGTTAACATAACTCAAACTGAGAGTTGTAGACCACATTTTGTTCGCCTGAAAATCTTGACACTTTCATGTATATAAATTTTTGAATTATGTAAACTCGTAAGGAAAAATCCCCACCTGTTTGAACAGACTCGAGATAACTACTGTCTAACACATAGTTTAAGACCCAGAAACAAATTAACGAGTACATTTACTAACCTAAAAATTGTCGGCTCAGGCGCACACCACATGGCGGTCAAAGTATATAATAGGGTACCTAACAGTATAATGGAGGTAGGAAAAGACTCAGTATTTTATAATAAATTAAGAGTTCTTGTTAGCAAATAGTTTTTACAACTTAAACGAGTAAATTTTGACATTCTGGAATGATATATTATATTTACATATTTGAGTTTATTGAATGCATATTGCTTATGATTCGACTTTCACTGTTTTTAATTATATACGGTTTAAATTCTGTATATTATGATTATGTATCAAATTGTGGCATTCATTTTGTGTTTTCTTTTTTATAATGTTTGATGAGCTTTAATTTATTGAATGACATTGTACCTATTTTTTTTTTATTAATTAACAGAAATGCATGTGCAATTTAATGATAATATAAATGAAAGTATTCAAATGTATCTTGCTATACCCTATCAGGGTGACACAATTATAATATTATAAGACCTGTACAAACATCATGGTTGCAATAAATAATTGAATTGAATTGTGAATTGAACTAAATACAACAAAATTATAAACAAATGAGGGCGATCGCGAGTCAAAAAATCTATCTGTCATTCTCCACCAATGAGAGACAAGCTACTGGCCTATGATTGGTGGAAATTGACAGATAGATCTCACTCGGCACTAGCGATTGTAGCGGATTTTTGACTCGCGATAGCATTCATTTTATGCAGTTGAAGTCGCGTCGCGGGTAATAGCTTTGCATGTCATAAATTAGCTTCCGGGAGTGTCGCAATAAGATGCAAAACGTTACGTTAGGAAAAAAAATCCGACGAATTGGGAACCTCCTCCTTTTTTGAAGTCGGTTAAAAATAAACTTAGGAATCTCCTTGTCATTATTCTAGGTAAGGTAGACTAAGGCGCCCCCGATGTGAATCTAGAACAGTTTTTCTTTGCTCTACTCAGTGCAAGCTTGCAGCGCCCTCTAGACAGTTTTCTCACTCAGACGAAACTGAAAAACGCCTCGGTAAAAAACGGTTGTAGCGGCTTGCTACTAGATGGCGTGCGATGCAGGTCTAGGAGAAAAAAAATTCAATCGCGACATACCGTTTATCTTTTATCTATCTAAACCTATAAAACAGTGTACTGTGACGGACTGACTGACAGACAACGCACAGCCTAAACCACTGGACCTAGAGACTTGAAATTTTTCAAGCAAATATGTACCTTGAGTATCCTAGAGGTGCACTGAGACGGGATTTTTTGAAATTCCCACGGGATAGGGAACTAGCCCATTTTTAAATATTTCACGGGGGCAAAGCCGCGGGACATAAGCTAGTAGACTATAAGTTACCATTCAGTTACGTATAAAAAAAATATTTATTTACTTACTTAACTTGTCTTTCTTATCACTTTAATAAAAGAGGTATACGAAAATTACTTATATGGATAATTACATCGTTCCAAACTTTCGAATCGCCATAACTCAAAAACTTGCTAAGGTGGCTAGACATGTTCCTTCTGTGTACCTTTAGTATAGTAGGTATACGATAATAGTAGTTTATGCAACTGCTACATAATGAGAGTCCTTAAAACACGAGCGTGTTTTTATGAAACGAGGCGAAGCTGAGTTTTATAATAGGATCACACGAGTGTTTTAAAGCTTAATTATGTGGAGTTTCATATATTACTTTATCTACACACATACCTAATATTATAAGTACTCTAAGTTGGGTTCAGAAGCCGAAGGCATATCATACCCATGCCTGTCACGAACTTGACTGTTTTTTTAAATCATAGACAAACATACCGATCTGACGTTTCGTAGACTGTTTTTTTTTATTGTAAATTATCACATTATTATTTATACATGTCGGACTGAACTCGACTACGTGAGTGATCCGTTTTATTTCACTATGATTGTAAATTATGTTGGTTTTCAAATTTAAAACTTTTAACGACATATAACTCGATATCGAAAAGTCATTACGACATTGAATTCGATATCGTAATTCAACATACAATGACAATGCAAAGAAAAATTCGTTAAGCAGCTGGACTTGAACCAGCAACCTCGGTAATCCGTACCACGCTCCACCAATTAAGCTATACTTAACGTTGGTGTACCTAACGAATTTTTCAATGCCTTGTGTCATATTTTATTTGGAAGATCTCTCCTCAGCGCCATCTATGAGTAGCTTAATCAAGCAGCTCACCCACTACGGAACTTCTACAGTTACGCATTAGTGGCAAGAGATGGAGCTATTTTCTGAATCAATGAAAATAATCGATTTATTGATTATTTTTGTTTTATTTTTATGAATCATTCATAGAATGACAAATTGTCATTGTATGTTGAATTTCATTCTATGAATGTTTCATAAAAATAAAACAAAAATAATCAATAAATCGGTTATTTTCATCGATATCGTAATGACTATGACTATTACTTTACTGCTTCCGGCGGCTGTCGGCGAGCAGTCGTCGTGCTGCAATGCTGGTCATTTTCTACGGTTTCTGAACGCATTATAGAGGACTTATGATATGTGTGTAGATATAAATTGGTTTATAAAACACTAGCTTGCGTCTGCGACTTCGTTTGGGTTCAGGTGAACTTTGTACTTTCCCGGGAAAAGTGTATTTTAATCAGTCGGTATCCATTAATTTGACCAAAAAACGTTTGCCAAACTGATCAATTTCCCAAATGTTTCATTTCGCAAAAAGGCTTTTTTTTCAGAAACTCTATATATTTCAGGATTTATTTCAGGCCTTCTCGTAGAACTCTATAGGTGGGGCATGTTTTATAAAAATCCTGAAACATTTACAGTTTCTAAAAAAAATGCATTTTGGGAAATTAAACATTTGTGATATTTTTTTGTGCATGCGCTTCTTGTTTTAAATCTTAAAATACTGACTTCATAAAGTTGTAAACAAATAGTAAAGTAGGTAGCACTTTCAACCCTAATACATAGCAAAAAAGGAGGATGTCAACTATTGAAATTAAGGTATCAAACATTAGTGCGTTTACCAAATATTATAGGAAACTAGATATATTATTAAGAACACTAATCCTGAAAGCACTGAAACCAAAAAGATAAGTTGTAGGTACAGAGCTTTCACTAGTCATAATAGGACACGAAAATTAACTTTCTCATAGCTTTTCTATCAAAATCCGATGGAGACATTTTTAGGTTAACTTTCATAAATCACTATCACAACTATCTCTTTACAAAACCAACAACAAACCTTACAACTGAATTCAAAAAACAACTTCAATTCAATTCGACATTCAAAAAATGCGACGAAACAATTGACTATCGCATCGTAAACATTTAACACTCTGTATTGACATCGAACAGCGCCACGGAAAATTACTGTACTATTAGCGAAGTGTGTCATGGAAACGATTCAATTCGAATTTGAGTAAATTCAAATCTATACCTAGTAAATATGCTTGTAAGATTCAAATTAAAAACGTTATCGAAATGGATATACGTTCTTACGAAATAAGACTACCTGTTTCATTACGAAGTGTAACCTTGCCAATTTAAAAGGGATTCGGCGCTGAAAGTTGGATGAGTGTTAAAAGTCTTTTGTATTCGGTCGGGCTACACCCCTTAACCCTTTACTGCGCATGCCCCCATACATAAGTAGTTGAGGGAAAAAAACACAAATTTATACCGGGCAAATTTTAAACCTATACTTTTTTTTCGCTGGACCATTTTTATGTCGGTTCTTTGTATGTGTGCGCCATTTTTAATTACGTATCGACTTAATTTGCTTGCGTACCGCGCTGAGGACTGTCTTTCGTTGGATTCGGTTGAAAAGCCATTGTTTTTACGGTTAAGTGAGGTATTTTGAGTGATATTGAGTGCTCTTGCTACAGGTTATGTTTGTATTGTGATATGTGCGTTGAGTGACGGTTTTGGTGGAAAAAATGAGCATGAAAAGAGCCCGCTACGGATTGGTATAATGAGCAGGTGAGGACTCTGTACTTTTAGATGGCACTCAATCAAATTGAATTATTGAGTTAGAAAATTTATCGTAAAAAGGTAATTGAAATATCACGTGTTTATTTAATCTTTAAGGGCTTTAATAACAAATAACTGACATCCGCGATTGTGATTTGATTGATTACTGCTTATATCTTTAATACACATATATGATCATACATATAAAGGAAAAGTCCTGACTGTCTGATTCATCTACGCCAAGTCCCAACCATTGGACGTAGAAAGCTGAAATTTTGCGTAGAGGTTCTGTTTATAACATTCAGGAATTTTGTGAAAATAAACGTTTAGTTCTATTCAATTTATTATTTCATTATTATTACATGTCCGAATATCTGCTAGTGTCTATTGATATTAGCTTTAAACCCAATTGTTGTTGTGGTTAATAAAACAAAAAAATATATTTTTGCAGATACATCGTTATCCATTCCAAATAAAGATAAACAAATTTTACAAGAGCAGTGACGGGTTAGTTTATTTGTTGTAGGGCTTTGCGTAAGGTCCGTCCAGGTAGCAACCACCACCTTACTCGTTAATCCTGCCGCTAAACAGCAGTGCTTGTATTGTTGTGTTCCGGTGTGGAGAGTAAGACAGCCGGAGAAATACGGGCACAAAAGGCATCTCAGTCCTCTAGGCAGGCAACGCAACTGCAATCCCTCTGCTGTTGCAGATGTCTATGGCCAGCCGTGATCACTTACCATCAGGTGATCCGCTTGCTCGTTTGTGTGTTTTGTGTTTAACTGTATGTGTGCTTTTGTGAGATGCGTTGCATTTGTCATAAACTTCTAATAAATGTACCTACCTAGTACCTACGCTTATTTGAACTAAATAAACTATTAAATTAGTGCAAATCCCTACGATGCCCTAAGTATCTGCAAAAGGCGTTTCACGTATAAATACTTACACGAACTCTTGCACTCATAATGGTATTTATTTATAATGAGCCGGCATTTTACGTGTCATAAATGTTTTTATAACCGATGTTTATGATCCCCGCCCAGCTGAGTTTGTATGAGATGTAAAACGGACTACAGTATGCTGTGGATTATAATAATAACTTTTAACATGAAACTACCGTGTGATTTAATCGTAATAATATTGAAAAAAACGGATTGCTCGCTATGGAAGCCAGATATTGGTGAGGGAAGACCGGTGGCCATTCCTTCGTGGCACTGTAAGATATTCGATAGAAGACAGTGACCATTCCTTTGTGTGACTATAAGATTATATTCTACAGAAGACTGTGGCCATTCCGTCGTGAGACTATAAGATAATTCGATCGAAGACAGTGGCCAATCCGTCGTTGGACTTTAAGATATCCGATAGAAGACAGTAATCATTCCGTCGTGAGACTATAAGATATTCGATCGAAGACAGTGGCCATTCCGTCGTGAGACTATAAGATATTCGATAGAAGACAGTGGCCATTCCGTTGTGAGACTATAAGATATATGCTACAGAAGACAGCAGTCATTCCGTCGTGAGACTATAAGATATTTGATAGAAGATAGTGGTAATTCCATCGTGGGACATTAAGATATTCGATAGAAGGCAGTTAAGTGGCCATTCTGTCGTCGTGAGACTATAAGATATTCGATCGAAGAAAGTGGCCATTCCGTCGTGAGACTATAAGGGTATTCGATAGCATAGTGCGTGCAGTTATCAAAAATGATGTAGCCCAGTGTGGTTGCCGCATTGGTTTTGTTTTATTCATAATATTAAGGCTGCTAGGGAACTATTTAGTGGTTAATGGAAATTGAACAATTGCAATTTGCCTAATTATTTTGAGTCTACCTATTACTTTGATTACTATTATACTATTTTGAGTGCAATTTACCTAGTTATTTGATAGTTAAAAAGCTGTTTTTTTTTTCAGTAGCCTATACGGTATCCCACTGCTGGCCAAAAGCCTCCCCTTTCTCCTTTTTTGAATCTCAGTTTGACCCAATCTGTTTTAATCAAAAGAGTTGTAGGAACCAGAAAAGAAATACCCCGATATTCAGACATGCTGTTAAAGGCAAAGGCATTTGTTTTGTCAATTATGTATTTTAATAGTCTTTAGTATTATTCACAGTTCGAACGCGTTTAGTATAGCACCTCCATGTAACACATTTGACTGCAAATTCCTTTCTCATCCCTGTCTACTTGTTCCCGAGACAATCCCACGGCTTGTTACCGTCGTTAAACCATCACACCATAATATTGACAGGTTATGGATCCAAGATCCAAACGTCATCTGTTACAATCGATCCCTTTGCACTTATGACCTTCTGGTCCAAGGGAAATGTAAGCACCTTTACATTTTAAACAAATAGTGTATGTTTTTAGTTGGCAGTGAATTATGGCGAGATGCGTTTTTGTTTTTGTGTGTTCGGAGTGTTTGGTTCACGCTGACTTTTATGGTAGGTATGTGTTTGGATGATTGTTGGGTTGATCTGTTGTGTTTGTATGTATCACCACTGATCTAAGTTTTGGAACTTACTACTTCATAATAACTTATTGTAAGTCTCACTTAGTTACATTTTAAATTGGAGTAAGTTCAGTGACTAAACGTCGCTCCCGTATTTGCCTTACAAGCCAAATGCTTACTCGTGAATGCCGCACTATTATGGACGCTGCTTAAGGCGCTTCCCTGACCCAGACTCTGAAATGGCTGCTTTTTAGAGCCTTTCTGTAAATTATTTAAGCGATAAAAACAAAATATATAAATTCATTAAGTATCTATAACATCTTAACTTGTTTTTCTATATTTCATATATATTTTCTTCCTACTTAATACTTATGATATTTTGTCTGCATCACAAGTAAGTCAAGTTGCAATTAATATTCTGTTACTATAAGCATAATTTACTTTGACTTGTGACATACATCAATGTATAGAGAATTTAATAGGCTAGGATTTCTAGGATTAAAATACCTTTTTATAATAATAATCATCATCACTATCATCATCATCGGCCTATTTAAGTCCCACTGCTTACGGGCACCAGGCCTTTATTTAGAATATTTTAAAAATTTTAAATAAGTAATTTACGTAATCAATGCGAATTTTGAAAAAAAATTTTTTTTCGAAAAGACTCGTTATTTGTGATGACACTGTGTAAAATGAAGTTAGACCGATATTTGATAGATGTCGTCACTAAAACGAAGTTGTTTAATAGAAGTGAGGTGGGGTGAGGAAGGCGCGAAGCGTTCAAGGTCATCCTCTCAGGAAGGCGTCTTAATCCATCTTCCATATATGAAACAGGCCAATGATGATGATGAAAGTTTAACAGTATAATAAAAATATTTAACCATGTCGCAGTGAGCCAATTCACAGACGCGAGCCCGGGATCAAACTCACGGCCCTCTGCTTGACAACCAAACAACTAGGCTACTAAGGCTATTCAATAACTATCAACTCTACATCGATCCCAGTAGAACGCCTTACAAAAGCCACCTGTTTCAAACTAACAACAAACGCCAAATAAGTTCTTTAACAACCCGGAATGATCTCAACAGTCATCAAAATCATTCTATCATCCACTGAATGATTACCAGACGAACTACAGTAAACCAATATCGTTGTGGTTGGTGACCGCAAATGTACCGGATGGACGCTCGTTACGCGAGCAATCAGGGTGCTACTGAAAAAAATGATCACAATGATTTGACGTCGATGATTTAGGAAAGGCCCTGACTTACCTGGGGGATCGATTTTTGAATCGTGATCGCCTCAATACAAAACTCGCTAGCAAATCGCTAGTGTGATAGTGCGGCGAGGTTCTGCACATTGCGGGCATTGTAGATTAGCCGACGTGCGGTAGACGTCTCGAGCGCGCAAAGAACTGAGAAATCGCTTGCCGCGTCGTAGATCGCGCAGTCGTGGCCACGCCGTTAGATTTAGCATATTTAGGGCTAATTCGTAGTGTTTCCTTTGCGAGCGCAGGCCTCGTCAGCACTGAAACGAGCACTGCAAACAAAGCTCTCCTTGCGCAGTTATAAGGCAAAGCTGACAATGGCGCACATCAACTACCATCGTTTTCATTGTCATTATTTCAAATTATTTAGTGTTAGAAATAAGTCCGAAATATTTCGGATTAAACTGGACTTAATTTATGCATGTGAGTGATTAGTTTATTTAATTAATTAAGCTGTTTTTACTATCATTAAGTTTTCGTTAATATAGTTTTAGTCTTCAAGCAATTCATAAGCAGGCCGATGTTACATATCCTCGGCACTTAAAAAAATTACTGCTGTTGCATGTGAAATAATAATTACCTGAAACTCACTGTGTAAGATAGAGTTCAGTACAAAATTTAAATTGAGCTATTGACTCATATTACTTTGTGCTTTCTCAGCACAATACCAAGAATCTTACACAATAACATTACATACATTTTACTTTATCATGACTGAAACTACGCCATTAATTACACTTATTTCACGATCACTACGCTAACAGAGCCTTACTCCGAAGTCCGAAATTTGATGTTCGTATCCGACCAACCCTCTCGCTTTCGTGTTAACTTCTGCTGGCGTGAGCGGGACGGTCGAATACTAACTTCAAATTTCTGACTCCAGAATAGGGGCCCAGTAGAGCTAGCATGACTGGCCGCGACTTTGTTTGTCGCGCGAGATTTTTATTACCGGTCCCGTTGCATTCTGAGTTACCGAAAAGGACGGGCAGGTGTTCTTGCGCGGAATAGACGCACTGTGAATTGTGCTAGACCTACAGAGCTGATATCGAAGGATCAAGTCACTATGATGATCGCCAACCTTCGATAACAGATGGCAGCAACAGAAGAAGACGATGCATCAACTCTGCACTAGCAGAGGAGGCATTATACTAGCACGAGAAATTCCTGTACTGTTATGTTATTGGTTCTTCAGAACGTACACGATGATCTAAGCACAGCTCTATTGTTACAGACATAAGAGTTTGTGTACTAATTGAAATTGTTAGTGAAATGGTAATTGCCAAATGGGAAGCTGATAAGTCTGATAACCTACTACTCGTACTTTATAAGTGTAGGTACATTGTAGGTACTAAAGAAAGATCAGAAGTACATTTCACATCCTGAAACAGACGCTAAGATCAATGCTGATGACTAAACAATAAATGTTGTTTGAATTATGTAAATTACCAATTGAAGTCTTTTCAGTAGGTAATGCTACTAGTGAACCCTATTTTACGAACATGAAGAGAATGAAGACAAATACACATAAGACAGTTAATAACTGAGCACGACACGACACGCTTCACAGTCAGCAGCTATATATTTCTCTACAATTTTCAAATAACGGTAGTTTCTCCAACGAAGAGTTCTGTCATCTTGTATAGGTAGGTACACATAATGTTCTCATGTGTGCAAAATTACAATATCTGTAGAGTTCAAGTTCTAAATTCAAAAAACAAATCAAAATTGAGGTTGATTGACGCAATGCACTCCAAAATAAAATAGGCCACTAAGTTGTCTCCTGGAAAGTGTAGTGAAGAAAAAATGTACCAATGTAATCCTAATCCAATGAAGAAATTACCGCTAGACACAGACGTAACAACATAATCACAAGCTAAAACAAATGAACCTAATAAAGACAACACAAAATGAGATAAACTAAAAGAAACTTAATGATACCGAGATTCGTTCCGCCGCCATCGGCCAGCTTCCGCTTCCAAATTCAAATTTTATCTTCTTTTTTGAGACCGTAATGGTTTTTGTTTTCTTAGTGGCCTTATTGTTTTCGGTTCTTATGATGTTTAATGATGATCGTTGGTGTAATACAGGGGCTGTAATAAATTGGTATTCTGAGCCGGTTCGTTGGCGAAATCATTTTGCGAACTGATGGAAATGAAATCAACAGTGCATACATTATTTTTGGTCGAGGTCTTCGGTAGTTGGCCTGGCTTAAATCGCTACCCGGACTACCTATGCTCGTTTAAATATAAATATCTCTCCAATATTTAAAATAATGATTTCATATTTTGACCCATAACTACTTATACTTCGTTTTTTTTAGCATTAGAAAGAAGGTAAATAATCTTGACATTTGTCTTGTTATTCAACTTTTTGTAAATAAGTAACAGCCAGTAACAATTAAATAACAGGGACATTTATATTGTTATGACGTTATACGTAACGGTTACTTATTTTTATAAACCGTTTTTCATTAAAAGGACATACGAGGTATAAAGACTGTGATGTATCTTAAGGACCCCATAGATAGAAACATGATTATAAGTATAAATATTTTTTAAAGATACGCCTGCCTCGGCACTTTTATCATTTCCAAAGTAGAGTGAGAAATACTTCGTGTGCCAAAAATAGGGCTGAGAACTGCTCGTCGCAAACTTGAGTCCGCTCTCGACCATAGGTCCCGACATTCCTAGTTATTTGACATGAAAGACAAGCTAACCTTTTTCATTCACAAGTTTTTCACTTTATAGAACGACGATGAGCTTCAAAGGGAAAGTCGTCATTGTAACGGGCGCCAGCTCAGGCATCGGGGCGGCCACCGCCATCTTGTTCGCCAAAGAGTGCGCCCGCGTCGCGCTCGTGGGCCGAAACGAAGCCAAGCTCAGCAACGTCGCCCGGCAGTGCTCCACACACGCCGCGCCTCTCGTCATACGCGCCGACGTCACCGATGAAGCCGAAGCCGCCACCATCGTCCAAAAGACCGTAGACCACTTCGGCCGGCTAGACGTTTTAGTAAACAATGCTGGAATCAGTAAACTTACCCCGGTGGATGACCCAAATGTCTTGGAATCCTTTGATGAAGTCATTGCCACGAATTTGCGGTCCGTTGTCCAACTGAGCAGTCTCGCTGCGCCGCACCTAAAAGCTACTAAGGGAAACATTGTCAACGTCTCAAGTATTGCTGCAGTGAAGGTTCTTGTGGCTCATTGTATGCCGTACAGCGTGTCGAAGGCAGGGTTGGATCACTACACTCGCTGTGCCGCGTTAGATCTAGCACCCTATGGCGTTAGGGTCAACGGGGTCAACCCTGGACCCGTGGTGACTGATATTCTTGAGAACTCGGGTAGTGCTGAACCGGGAACAGGGTCTCAGGCTTGGGACGAATATAAATATTTGACGGCTCTCGGCAAGGTTGGGGAGCCTGGAGAGATAGCGGACCTCATCGCGTTCTTGGCCAGTGACAAAGCGAGGAGTATCACCGGTTCTATGTTCGTATCTGACAATGGTGCTCTCTTGAAATGGCGATAGATTTAAAAACTTCGTTGCAGCTGTTTGAGATGCCTGTGACACTATTCAAATTGTCATTTTTTGCAATGTTTCCTTTATTGGAAATAAATATTATAAAGAGGAAAGATTTGTACCTATTTTTGTATGTTTGTATGTTTGTAATGAATAGGCTCAAAAAGTACTGGGCCGATTTAAAAAATTCTTTCACCAATAGAATGCTACATTCTTCCAATTTGACATAGGCTACATTTCATTTTGAAAAAAATTAGGGATCCTTGGTAAAATTTGAACAATGTAACCGAAGGTGTAGAAAAATGAGTCTTAAAATGTCTTTCGTCGAATGCGCTGCCGAAACTATTAGCGATAGAACAAAATAATGTACAACAATATTGATAATTGTCTACCCCGTGCGAAGCCGGGACGGGCTGCTAGTTGGAAATAAACGAACACACATGAATAAAGAAGGCTTTCTTTTTTTATCTGTAATTTTTTTATAAATAAATATGTAATTAACTAACTTATACAGAGCGGCTTTATCCCCGTGAAATATTTCAAAATGGGCTAGTTCTCTATCCCGTGGGAATTTCGAAAAATCCCTAGCGCACCTCTAGGATACTCAAAGTATATGTTTGCCAAATTTCAAGTCTCTAGGTCCAGTGTTTAGGCTGTGGCGTTGTCTTTTTTATACAACGAGGAAGGCAAACGAGCAAGTGCGTCACCTGATGGCAAGTGATCACCACTGCCCATAGACACGCGCAACCCCAGGGGCTTGCAGATGCGTTGCCAACCTAGAGAGCTAAGATGAAATGCCTCTTGTGCCCGTAATTACACCGGCTGTCTTACTCTCCACGCCGGAACACAGCAGTGCAAGCATCGCTGCTTGTAAATGTAAATTTTTATCACGATTTGTAGGCTTCAAATTGTAACATCACTTAAACTAATAATTAATACCGTCGTTGCAATTTCACGACCCTGTCGAATCACGAATAATAATACCGTGACTCAATGATAAAATATGGCGATATGCACGAGATAACAGAACTTCACATAAAAAAACTTTATAAATATGCTAAGAAGTACTAAATAAATAACATTTTCACAGTTACAGTAATCAATTATTAAATTAAATATTAAGGTAGGTAAGTATCTAAAAACTGATAAAAAAAATAGTCTTGAAATCTATAAAAACTTAAACTAAATTACAAATAAAATAGAACGATTTAGTTTTTTTTTTTAATAAAACAATTTTAATTACCTACAAATGCTATTACCTATCTACAGGGTTCATCAAGAATTCAGTCAGGGGTTGAGTAAATCTAAGTGAGCACCCCTGTGGAGTTTTTACTTGGAAATGTATGTATGCATATCTCTAAAATTAAATTATCATAATAAACCTGCACACTCAGCAATTCAATGATGTGTGTGAAGTTCCCAATCCGCACTGGGCTCGCGTGGGAACTATAGCCCAAGCCCTTTCATTCTGAGAGGAGGCCTTTGCCCAGCAGTGGGACGTAAAAAAAGGCTGGTGATGATGATTTTCTAATGATACAGCGAGTCTTCTTTATGTAATTCATCTGTGGTTACGTATTCTAAGAGCTATGTAACTTAATTAAATAAAAACTGATCACTCACGTATACAACTCGAGTTTAGCCCGACATGTTTCGGACTAATTCGACTTATATACGTGAGTGATCCGTTTATATTTCATTTTGATTGAGTCTCACAGTAGTTTCATGTTAAAATCTATGTAACTTGTTTTTAGAAAAAAATATTTGTGCCAAGTTTCTTGCGACGCATTCTTCTTGGCAATCATGGTCTTTCCCAAGGACCATAAAACCAAGAGGACTGCCAGTGTCTATACGATGTCGCGTTCCTTTGAAATAATAAGCCTGCTGTAGCTAGTTTTACTACGGAGGGGTCTCTGTACCATTCATTTGGTATGACATTTAGACCTCTGGCTAACAGAATAGCGCCATCTAAATTACTTTTTCTTTCAGTTCATAGATGGCGCTATTGTGTTAGCCAGAGGTCTAAGTGTCATACATAATTAATGGTACAGAGACCTCTCTATAGTGAAACTAGCTACAGCAGGCTCATTATTTTACAGGAACGCGACATTGTATAGCCATTGGCAGTCCTCTTGGTTTTATCGTCCTTGGTCTTTCCGAAAGCGCTGGTAGACGCAAAAAAAATACGTGTAAAAGAGCTGCCTGTATGCTGAATAAAATTTTGAATTTTGAATCTTTTTTTTTTCGCTTGCATAATTTCTGGAAGGGCGGGCAACCGGAAGCAGTCATTACAGAGGTTAAATCCAACAAAGGTGCGGCTAATGATGCCGTTTAACTTTCGATACACGGCCGATACGGTTTTTTGCTGCAGTTACCGGTTGCTACACACTTGTGACCGGTTTATGCAGAATGTATGGATGGCAAAGATATACAACATTAGTATTAAAGTCATCATCATCATCATCATCATCAGCCTATGTTCGTCCACTGCTGGACATAGGCCTCTCCCATGGCACGCCACTGAGCACGATCCTCGGCCACTCTCATCCAGCTCTTGCCAGCCGCCTTGCGAAGATCATCGCTCCACCGAGTCTGAGGACGTCCCACGCTAAGTTTGCCGATCCGTGGTCTCCACTCAAGAACTCGTCTACCCCAACGGTTATCGGTTCTTCGGGTTATATGGCCTGCCAATGGGCCCACTGCTAAAATGCGGTGGGCTATGTCGATTACTTTTGTTCTCTGTCGGATCACTTCGTTACGAATTCGATCTTTTAGAGAAACTCCGAGCATAGCCTTTTCCATAGCACGCACTTTATATATTTAAAGTATTAAAGTCATTGGCAACAAAATCATAATCCACGACTTTGTACCGCTTCGGTACTAAGTCATTCAGTAGTTGTGAAAAAAAAAGTGTGGATCTTGAAACCCGCCGTCAGATCGAAAAGGGCCTACGAACGGGATTCTTAGTGTTAAGGCGCTTTCCTGACCCAGACGCTGAAATGGCTGCTTTTTAGAGCCTTTCTATAAATTATTTAAACGGTAAAAACAAAATATATAAATTCATTAAGTATCTATAACATCTTAACTTGTTTTTCTATATTTCATATATATTTTCTTCCTATTTAATACTTATGATATTTTGTCTGCATCACAAGTAAGTCAAGTTGCAATTAATATTCTGTTACTACATCTACTACTACATAAGCATAATTTACTTTGACTTGTGACATACATCAATGTATAGAGAATTTAATAGGCTAGAATTTCTATATTTAACATTATTAACATACCTTTTTATAATCATCATCATCACTATCATCATCATCAGCCTATTTACTTCCCACTGCTGGGCACCAGGCCTTTATTTAGAATATTTTAAAGAATTTAAATAAGTAATTTACGCAATCGGTGCGAATTTTGAAAAAAAAAATTTTTTTCGGAAAGACACATTATTTGTGATAACATTGTATAAAATGAAGTTAGACCGATATTTAATAGATGTCGTCACTAAAACGAAGTTGTTTAGTAGAAGTGAGGTGGGGTGAGGAAGGCGCGAAGCGTTCAAGGTCATCCTCTCAGGGAAGCGTCTTAAGGCGTAATATTTTTCTTTATTTTTACTTTTATTTTTGGCGTTACCGTTTACCGTTACTAATCGAGAGTTAGGTTAGGTTTGGTCGTAATCGTACTTCTATTGTTTTTGTGAAAAAAAGAAAAATTTCAAAACGAGTAGGTATATTAAAACGCGCGCTCTTTTGAATTCTTCTTTTAAATAGGGACTCGTGAAAAAAGGTGCATTTTAATTTCACATTTCATGAATAAAAGCTCACGCATATACTGAAATAATGCATTTGTAATGCTATTTTTTTATTCCATTTTTAGCAGATTTTTTTCTTTTTATTTACCTTAAAAACGATTTTCCTTAAACATGAATTACAGACAGACAGACGCCCTTGACTTCGCCCAGTTACTGCTTGGTTCGCTTTCGGGCACACTCGTCCCGCTTGACCGGCGACGTTATAGTGTACGTATCCTGTAATTTTAGTTATCATTGATATGCCTAAAAAACTGTTTTGACCGTTCTTTTTTTATTGAAAGAGGGGGAAAAACGAGCAAGCGGGTCACCTGAAGGTAAGCAATCAACGCCACTCATGGAGATCAGTAACCCCAGGAGAGTCACTAGTCCGTTGCCGGCCTTTAAGGAGCCAGGAACGCAACAGGGGCGCTGTTGCTTCACGCCGATAATCTGCGAGTGGGTGGTACTTCCCCGGACGAGCCGGTCCGAATGGGCCGTACGAATGTACGGCAGCAAATAGCTACAGTATGGCTGTCACACTACAAGAAAATCTTTGCTATTTACTCTGTTCAGATTAGATTTGGAGAATGTTTTGTAGCTAGTTGAGTTGGATAGACCGTTTTCGATGCGGTTTTCTTTGATCGAAAGTTGGTTTAATCGAGATAGTTCTTAGCTAAGTTTAATTAAAATCTCTATTGAACTTTGAAATGCAAATTTCGGGGTTTTTCGCCTTTTCTAAGTCGGTTCTAGGTTAAATGGTATGTGATCGTGCAAGAAAGATACGGCCAAGAAAAACCGGTCGAGTGCGAGTCGAACTCGCGCACCGAGGGTTCCGTACAAAGATGGGTATTTGACATGAATTTCAGCATTTACCTCCACGCGTTCCAGAGAAAAAGGGTCTTGACAAACAGCCAGACTTACAACAAAGTGAACTTATAAGGGTTCCGTTTTTCCTTTTAAGGTGCAGAACCTTAATAACCGACCGTGTTATACAATAGAACCTTCGAGAATCTTCTAGAAAATTTCTCCAACAATGGCGGTGTGCAAATAAAAATAAGACGTACGTACCTACAAAGATATGAGAATGTTCCGAGCCATAAAGAACTTCTCTAATGCATTATCCGAAACTATAAGTTATAGGAGATAGGGGAGGGTCCACAGAACAGACCAAAAATAAAAGATTAATTGTTCTCTGGTTTTCGCAAACCGATTGTTGGAAAGTAGGTGATGATTGTGTTTATTAAACACTCGCTCTTACCCCGTGTTAAACCGTGATTCTTGTTTTTTTATATTGTTTGTTTGTACACCGATAGATGTCGCTGTACTGTAATATAGAAATGCTGAATCGCGCTGTTGAGATTTTCCTAGCGGCCTATAAAAGGGCTGCCAAATTTGATTAAACAGTCATTCCACAAGCAACTGTCGTCTCAATCACTTCGGTGCGTCTCGACATTCGAACACCCCGCCACTTCGTTGCACAAATTTCGTTTATTGCGAGAAATGTAAAATTTTCCAGAATATGAAGTAGCCTATATTATTCCTCGATGTACAATCTATCTTCTTGCCATATTTCATTAAGATCCGTATTGTGGTTTTTCCGTATGTAGTATGAATACTGAGAAAGTTTGGAGTATGAATATTGAGGAAAGTCATATTTATGTATGTACTGAAATATAATACTTACTCATTTTATTTTTCAACACAATTTTTTTTTATACGGCGATGAAGGCAAACGAGCAAATGGGCAATTGTAAGAGATTTGTAGAATAATGTGGGATATTGACATTTTTACGTGGGTATTCGTTCAAGCTGTCTGAGTCCAGTCTGTAAGACTTCTTTTGTGAACAGACATACATTTACACACACTCTACTTCCACACATACACTCACATACACAAAACGTTAACCTTAAATGGATCTGTTAAACATTTTTATGAGACTGAATTTAGTATTTTTCTAAATATTCCTTCTAATATTGTAAGTTCATAAACACGTAATAAACTCCATTCTACCTGGTCACGACTAGTGAAATGTCTTAAAAATAAAATTTATAAAATATTCAATGAAATTTCTGACGGTACAGCGCTTTTACTTTACACTGCCGGACAAAATCAAAGACCTAAATTTAAAATATTTAAAATTGATTTAATAAGGTGTTACTTTACGTAGGTCCATAATAAAATTATTATACTACGTTATGTGAACTTGAACTAAGAACAATTAACATGCTCACCCGCGACTGCACGTGTAAGATAGCTACGTCTATGCGACAAATGTATGGTTTCATGTACATCTCCCTCTCCACCGCCACACGAATCAACACATTCGCACAGACCCATGATCATTACAGTTTGGTGGGTGAATGTGCTACCAGTTGAAAGGTAGTTTTGGTGCTTTAAAAACGGACTCGTAGAAAGTTCCGAAACGCGTCAGCGTATAGTGTAGTGATCTGTGTGACATTCATTGATTCGTGTGGCAGTGGCCTGTGTGACATTTATTGACTCGTGTGGCAGTGGCCTGTGTGACGTTTATTGATTCGTGTGGCAGTGGCCTGTATGACATTTATTGATTCGTGTGGCAGTGGCCTATGTGACATATATTGATTCGTGTGGCAGTGGCCTGTATGACATTTATTGATTCGTGTGGCAGTGGCCTGTGTGACATTTATCGATTCGTGTGGCAGTGGCCTGTGTGACATTAATTGATTCGTGTGGCAGTGGTCTGTGTGACATTTATTGATTTATGTGGCAGTGGTATGTGTGACATTTATTGATTCGTTTGGCAGTATGACATTTATTGATTTGTGTGGCAGTGGTCTGTGTGACATTTATTGATTCGTGTGGCAGTGGCCTGTATGACATTTATTGATTTGTGTGGCAGTGGTCTGTGTGACATTTATTGATTCGTGTGGCAGTGGCCTGTATGACATTTATTGATTCGTGTGGCAGTGGTCTGTGTGACATTTATTGATTTGTGTGGCATTTACTGATTCATGTGCCAATGGTGTGTGTGAAATTTGTTGCTTCATGTGGCAGTGGTCTGTGTGACATGTGTTGATTCGTGTAGCAGTAGTCTGTGTGACATGTGTTGATTCATGTGGCAGTGGTCTGTGTGACATTTATTGATTCGTGTGGTATGTGTGACATGACTGTGTTGATTTGCTTAGCAGTGGAGGAGGCGGTGTTATCGCAACCCCCTCCCACCGTCTCAACTAATTCAAAGCTGCATTTAACTCTGAGGCGCACTGTAGGTAATTTCAATTATGATGATGCTACTGTATTATTTAATTGCCACTCACTGTACCTCTCCTCGGTAGTAGAAGGGCGTAAGTACGATATGAGTTCGGTTTGCCGTAACACACATGGCGATGTGTGTGTGTCGCGGTACAAAGATTTATGTTACGTGGAAGAGAGTAAGCTAAATTAAAAAAAAAACCGGCCAAGAGCGAGTCGGACTAGCGCACCGAGGGTTCAGTGTGTAACGTTTTTCTGATTTTCTGCTAGACTTGTGTGGTGAGACCTTGCTTCGTGCTAAATGTCACGATTCTAGGTCTATGGAAAGTACCTTAGAAGTTTTGATTTATTTCTAGTTGACCGACGGACAGACAGACATAGACAGACAGACTGACGGACGGACCAACGTATAGACAATACTAGACAGGTGGACAGTTAGATATCCGCATTACGTACTATCGAACAAATTTATTCCTGACCCGCCTTGGAACCCTTTCACAGTAAACGTCATAATGGCATTGCATGACAAGGAAAATCGTAACAATAAATTTCTTTAACACAAAAGCTTTAAAATTCTTGAACCAACATGTGGTCTCGTTGCTAGGTATTCTAGTTTGTTAATCATCGCCTGTTTATGAGTTTCACCAACATTTTTTTTATACAGTTACTCAAAAAGTGGTACTTTTTGTGGCTATGTATCGTACGGAAAGTTTCATTTTTCGCACCACAGTACTTTTTACTTTTCCAAAGGGCCAATGGGCGCGCGCGTGCCTGGCTCGCCGCTGTTGGTTTCATTGATGTATTACAACGTCGTTTGGTACTTCTACGAAAGTGCCATTTTGCACAAGCCCCGACGTTTCTGCCGAGCCGCCAGGCGAATGTAAAGACTCGCGGGACGAGTGCTTTCCACACTTGTATCAAAAAGTACTATTTTTATATAAAAGCGGGGTTGCCACAGAAGCCACATCCAGCTTTTCTTTCTTCTGTCATGCAGGCTCTATACTCCAAGGTGCACTCACTCACACATGTATGTGCGCCTATTTGGTCTGGGAATAGCTAAGGGGAAAACTATGAAGCGGCTAGTGGTCATTTTTTTTCATAAAAAATGTATTAAAACGTTCTTCTGTAGGTACGTTTTATAGTTAATGGTGTGTTTTAAGTAATGAAGTTATGGGTACTAACCTAGATTTTTTTTTCAAAATTCTTTATAAAACAGTCATTGCATCACGTTTCTCGTTCTTGCATTGAATTTGTATTGGGGTATAATTATTACGTCAGAGTTTATAAAAAAAGACAGTCTTGAAAGAAGGCTTTTGAGGTTAAAATGAAGATGGTTGGCTTATTTTAACAAATTGCAACCAGTTATTTTTTTAATAATTAAACATAACTCTGTGAAATACATACTCCCGTAAGTTGAGAGCTTTACTTTAAGCTTTAAGTCGGTAAAAAAGTCGTCTCCACTGCTTTCTTAGGCACGCACACACACTCACCCACCCACACCTGTGCACACCGTCTTGAGAATAATTTTTGTTGCTCACGTATTATTTTTTATCCGTCCTATTTTATATTTTTCCTATATTTTGCGCTGCAGTGTTTTTATACGTTTATTATGCTTTTTCGTCTAGAAAACTGTAGCCGGTATTGTGTGCAGACAAGGGATTTTGTTGGAAGAAAGATGTCTTTGAAATGGTTTTTCACTAAATTACTAATATTATTACCTGAAGGTTCTATAGTGGCGACTGCGTACCAGCGCCGTGTTTTATAAAGCTACACGTTACAATTTACAAGCAGAAGTCTCTTTCTAATAAAAGGTGATAGAATGAGACTTCCGCTTGTAAATTGTAACCTGTAGCTTTATAAAACACGGCCCAGATCGTGAAGTAATGGCAATCCCCTATTTCATTTCACCAACGTTACAAGTGTAAGTTTTCAATGATATTGAAATGAAATTGAAATGAAATGAAATGAAATTTTCAATTGACAATTCGGTGTCAGTTTTTGACATGAAGAGCTTTTGTTTTAGCGCGCTTCATATTGGCAAAGAAATGTAGTTCGAATTGTCATTGTAAACTGACAATTGTAAAGATGGTGAAATAGGCCTCCCGCAAGATGGACGGACGATCTGAGCGTCTAGTGTAATCAACGGCCATAAAGGTCTCGATCGCGTTCGCGTTTGCGTCTAAATTACTATGGGCACATTAGCAGCGCCACTAGTGGCATGTATCGACAACAAACAATTCTCATACTATTTTGACACTCGTAGCGCATACGCGATTGAATCGTATATTTGGCTGTCAATTACACTAGGCGCTCTGGTAAAGATCGCGGGAAGCCATTGGCTGCGGGTAGCACAAGACCGATCGTCGTGGAGATCCTTGGTGTAAGCCGCCGTCCAGCAATGATGATGATAGTATTTTTTTTTTCATTCTGTTTGTTACGTTCATGAAAAACTCAGAAAAATGCAGTTTCTGTGGAATAAAGTAAATCGAACTCTACGCAGATAAGGTAAATGCAGCTCTACGCCTGACACTGACCTATAATTATGTCATAGCAACAGAGGTAGGGTTGCCATACATCAGGTTTTATCCTGAAATGTCAGGATTTTTGACCCTTTGTCAGAATTGCGGGTGGACGTGGCAAGTGTCAGGACTTTTAGAAATTACCTAATTAAATAAAAAACAAAAAAAAAACATTCACATCGCAGCGCGCCGGCGTGTTGTTCAAGCTACGCCAAATCTATGTTACGAGAACAGGAAAATATCAGGACTTTTAGAATGATGTCAGGATTTTTATCAGGACATTTAGTTTTTCCATATGGCGACCCTAGACAGAGGTGAAAGAGGGTGTCAAGGTACTTATTGGACATTAGGGTGACAAGCATTGGGACGTTTACCATAAGAATAAATAATAACATAGTAGAACGGAATCTCTTTTGACCGAGTCCAAAACGCCGCCATTTATATACCTACTTCCCCCTTCACATCGTTACACTCCTCTGTCGTCAAGGCGTGTTGCTAGGGTTGATTGCTGTTAAACGTTGATTACGTATAATATCGCTAAAATATAAGTTTTTCTTTACTTTGAAATCATTATTTTTATTCTAGTTTTACAAAATATGAGGTTTATAAATCATTACGAATCATTATAGACACTTCTAAATAAGAAGTTATTATAAGTGCCATACCAAATCAAGCCATTTAAGGTGATTTAAGTAAGTATTACTTATCTACAAATACAAAATAAAATACATACAGGCTCACGTAAAACTATTACAACCAAATTATAAACAACCAACCGCGCGTGCGGCGATAGTCTGACTGAGTAGTCTGTTTAACAAATACTCTAATATCGTGACCTTGAGCCCATCCGGAGCGGGAGTTTCCGTTCTACTATGTTATTATTTATTCTTATGCGTCTACCTTAAAGCCATTGGCTTTAGCAATAATACCTAGTTATAAATAGTCATAACTTACTCAATATCTGAAATAATTAGGAGGCTTAACTGAACTTTTGACCTCTCGGATGCAACAAGTTAATAAATTATGCAGGAAAAACCCATTACACTTAAGTACTCGTACAAGTAGGTACATGTCTGTTGAATGAGAACGAAGCTTTATTAGCTCAGAGACCCGAGCACGAATATTAGAATCTTACCTAACGTAATCGTTATCGTATCGCCACCGAGAAAATTCGTATTAATTAATTAATTAATTAATTAATACGCTCACGGGGGCGCTGTTCCAATCGTTATACAATTTTTCTTGATAACGTTACTACTCGATTACGTTACGTAAGATTCGAATTTTCGTGCTGAGGGCACAGTCCGATTAAGTTCGCTTCAAACTTAAATGCTTTCCTGAAGTTGTTCATCCCGCTCCCACATACTCGTTAGTTTGTGTGTGACATCAATACAGACGCGTTTTAGTCTGACAGGAACTGTAGCTGTCTGACCCGATGACAGAGTTAGTCGTTGGTGTTATCATGAGTCAAGCCTGTGGCGCTGTAATTTTTTTTTATTAGAACATTTGACATCAATTGACCTAGTCCCAAACTAGCCAAAGCTACTATGGGTACTAGATAACGAATAAACTTACTTACATAGATAAATACATACTTTCGACTCGAGAACAAACATTCGTATTCATCATAACAAACATCTGCCCTGGGGATCGAACACGGGACGTCAAGCTACATAGTCTAGTCAGGGTCGCTAACCACTAGGCTATAGGCTAGCATACGTTTAAAATTGAGTGGTTCTTTTCACACCCACTTCCAGTCGCCTCAGTGGCGCAGTAGGCAGCGCGTAAGTCTCATAATCTTAAGGTCGTGAGTTCGATCCTCACCTGGGGCATTATGTTTTTGTATTTTTATTTGTGACATGAATTAATATCTTAATTGAACGAGGTAAAGGGTGGTAAAGGTCAAAGGTGAAGTCAAATGCATAAATATATGGGTGCATACAACTTACTCAAAAATATGTCCTATGTCGACGAGTTAAGGTGGTATTGTTGTTGTGGTGGATTAATTCGATACATATTTTTGCATTTGACCGTAAGTGTGACAATTATGATGATAGTGATATAGTTAAGTACGGGTTAAGTAATGCATTATTATTTGTGCAAGTTGATAAGGTACCTAGTATGTTTTTTGCATCACTGTATTAACTACATATAAACGTCTGTCCCAGACGTTTTCATATTTTTTTCTAAAAATAACATTTTTGCCTGAGAACAAAAGATTCTCTACAATATTAAGACTCAACGACTCTTAAGAGGTAGTTATATTCTTATATTGCTTAAGTAAAATTCAAAGAACGTTTCACTCGCGCGCTGAAAATACGAAACAACGAACTTTATTTCCAAGAAGTACTTTAACCCTATAAAAAAAAACCTTTAAAAAATAAAGAAAAATCATAAAAGCTGCCGTCTTGCGATGCGTTATCATTTTTATGTGTCCACCACCCCCACCCTTTTAAGAACTCCCACCCCCCCCCCTCATTGCACACACGCACACATACAAACCATCTATAAAGGGGTTAAAGAAAAATGTGTCTACCTGAAAACGTACGATGCATGCATTTTTTTTATTCCTCTTACGTTTTCTTTGCCATCCGCGATTCTCATATCGCCGATATAAAACTGAAAAATACATTTCGACAAACCAAACAAACCTAGCCCCTATTCCCACCGCGAACAGTCCAAAAAGGAACGCTCTATTTTAAAAAAACAGAGCACCCATACACGAAAAACTTTTCGCGTACACACAGAATTGCGCCGTTTAGAAAAAAAATAAAGCGCACACATATAAATCGCATGCAGTTCGAAAGGGATGCACTCAGAGTCATAAAATACGCACACAAGTGAATTATTCACCAACACATGCGCTGTGCAGCGGTAGTCTGGACACACAATCACGTGTGGACATATACATGAACACACACACGCGGCCGGCACCGAAGAAAACCTTCCATGTGTTGTGAAAATGCTTTTCCTTGCACCAACCTCTCGGGAAGAGTTTCAAAGCGAATACCTCGCGGTAAAGACATCTAGACGCTCTCTAAAAACTAAAAACCATTATAAAAGCCAAAACGTGCCCATAAAAAGGCTTAAATGAAAATCGGGATTAAAAAAACGCTAATCGATCGGCCACGCCGCCGTTCGAAATTCAAAAGAAATTCTTCACCCGTTTCGCGGCGTAAAAACCAAAATTAAAAGGAACAAAACGCGCGAAAGTAAACCAAAAAAAGAAAAAAGGCTGCGGTTTGAGTGCTTCCCGCCAAAAGCGTTTAGTTCGAGATTAAAGTAATTGAAAGTTTGATTGTAGTTGGTTGTTTAAATGAGACAACACGTGTTGGTGTGCGATTAGTGATGTAAATGTGTTAATGAGTGCGCGGCTGTGTGCGTGACAATGACACGTTTGCGTGATTAAATTTCCCGCTCATTAAGAAATACGTTTAGATCATGCTTTGATAAAAGTGAAATGTTAATATTTGGTTTCGTTTAATTTGATCGATTTATCTGATTTTCGTTTTATACGGATGATTACTCCTTTTCAGTATTGACGAAATGTTGCCACTTAGTTTATCAATTTTTTACTATGTCGTATATTTTATTACGATGGTAGGCAGATGTCAAAAACATAGTACGTGTGTACTTACTCACCTTACGAGTATTACAGTAGATACAGTTTTAAGAAAATTTGGTGTTGCGTCTTACAGCGTCGTTGATCACCTGACGATGACCCACTTTCTTGTTTGCCTTAAACTTCCATGCAAACGGAGGTCTCAAAATAGTTTGTCTTTATGGAATTTTCTTATAAGACGAATGTCTTTATCTAACTAGAATAATTTCTAATGATGTCTGATAAGATTCTCAATACATGTAATGAAGTGCCTACCATCTTTAGAAAATAGAAAAATCATTACGTTAACCTACTTTTTAAGTTAACGATAAAAAATACGAAAACAATTCCTATACTTACATTGCTTTAACCTAATACTAATGTCAATGTATAAATAAAATTTAGTTTAATATTTAATATGACCTCATACTATTATACTCATAATTAAAAACATAAATATTTTAAAGTTTCTTTAACGTACGCAATAGTTTAAAAAAAGAGATTTCGAATCAAACAAAAGACGTGCAAGAAGTAGCGTTCGCAGAAACTTATTCCTGAATCAACAACATTTTTGTAGACCGAAGCGACACCCCTATGATCATTTCTTTTATTTATAGAAAATCAGTTTTATAAGTTTTATGACCAGAAATGTTCATTTACTTCACTTTACAAAGTTACTAATTAATGAAATAAACGGGCCATTTATGTTATGAATGAATGATGATGACAATTAAATAAAGAACATTACAATGATCGTATTATGGAAATACCCTAGATCATAATATCATAGAAATACACTTTATACGAACCGTTTCTCAATTTGACATTTCAATAGGGTCTTATTTCAAAAACGATGTCATCCAGACAGTCATATATATGCAGCACAAACACAAAACATGCATATAACCTAAGTATGTTAGTTCGCACACACATAATAATATCGACTTTTCTGATGGAATACCCTATTACGTCAACTGCTTCAGAGAGTATTGTCGTGTGCATAAACCGTTCCATTAAAATATTCCGTTTCAACATTACCTATATTTTTACAGAGCTTCAGAATTTTCCATACTTTGACTACATTTACTTTTACCTGTGTAGAAATCAAAAGTCTTTTAATACGCAATATTTTCAAACAAAATATTTTGCAATAAATCCAACAAGAAAGAGAATTATAACAACAGTTACGCAGGATTTTAATTAAGAAAGTGTTCATTTGTTTTTGTTTAGAGGTCACATTTAGAGGTAGACGAACAAAACATCCAACAAATTTTCTTCCTTTTTCATCTCTGTGACGTCCACTGCTGAACATGGGTCTCCCCCAAAGACTTGTACAACGTAAGGTGTCCATCAGTAACCAATATTACCATATAAACAATCTGTCTGACTGACAGACAACGCACAGCCTAAACCACTGGATCTAGAGACTGGACAAATGGCAAAAATTATACCTTGAGTATCCTAGAGGTGCACTAAGAAGGGATTTTCCGAAATTCCCACGGGATAGGGAACTAGCACATTTTGAATTATTTCACGTGGGCAAAGCCGCGGGGCATAAGTCTAACTGTCACGCATTAACTTGATTGTCCACTGCTCACACAACACAACACAACATCCAATAGATTAAAGCTAACCTTCTACATATATTATAACGACTAGTTTCAAAAATCACTTTACCATTTATATCCCCGACTGTCTCGCCAGCGAATGTAAGTCCACAAAAATATTTTTACTTCGACGACCTAGATTCAAAATACCCGTTCTAGTTTATCGATTTTAATTTTATCACCCTAGTCGACTAACTTCGCTATGTCGTTTACGACAAATATCATATTTTGTACATGTTAGTTTAGTTTCTTGAAGGTTTCTCTAGATAAAATGAAGCACAAAGTTTCCTTATTGGAATCTAATTAATAAAAGATTATTAAACTTATTAATTTTTTTTTACTATAAATATCTTTCAACAAGATAAAAGATACAGGAGTACCGTAATTTATTCGTGACCTACTTAATATTATAAACAACAACAAAATACAGGTTAAAATCAAAAAGAATACCTACCAAAACTACCATTTTAAATCAAAATTATGGTAACGCCGACAACAGTGTTACTCGAAAAAAACAATGTTCATTTTAATAACAAACTTAATATGTACTACTACAAACGTGCGAAGCGGGTGAAGATTAATTAAATGTTTTACAACACAAAATTAAACCTTTTAAAATTGTCTAGTTTCGGTCCAGCATCTCCTAACCCAACGATAGTTCCTAAAAATACCTACATAACTTTAATTATGAAGATATAGTTATTTTCCTTCTATATATATGAAGTAGTGTAAAGTGATAAATATATTAGACTAAGTGTTCAACCATAAGTGTTTCAAGGAAACAATGTCTGTGACGGTTTCAAGTTCAAACGTGTTTACGAAGAATCAAATGAATTTACCAATGAAGACAGAGTTTGAAGAATATAACGGCGAAGACAACGTCAAGATGGATCAGATAGATAATAATTCTAGTGACGCCATTTCTGAGTCTAGCGATCTCGAAAACAACGGGCCTAGTGAAGAAACGAATAACACAGCACTAGATTATACAGAGAATGCGTTTTCTCTCCACCCTGTAGCTGATTTTATTAAGAAAGAGTTCCTACCCGATTTCGATTTTAGTAACCCGTTTAGGAATCAGAACTTTGCCTTCAAAGATGGTTTTCAGAACGCTCGAACGCCATTTCTGCTTCCGACTCAGCTGTATAAGAATTTTCTCGCTAACCTTGGGAAGAGGAGAAGGAATGTCGCTGAATGCTACTCACTGTATCCTAGGAATATGTTGTTCTCAAACGGCTTCGGTCTTGAGGTGTCGGACGATGATAATAACGGAGACAGGAATACTGAGTCACCTGATGAGGTAATGGATATAGTAGATGGAGGTGCTTCTTAATATTTCGTAGTTGATTTTTTATATTAAGTTAGATGTTACTTCAATAGTTAAATTTACAATAGTAGCTCGACATGGTTATAAACATAACAAGTAAATATTATACCGGGAATACGAGTACACAATACAAATGCCTGTAGTTTGCACATTTTTGTGCAAGTAATTGGCACACGGTTTACAAAGCTCATACAAATATGACATTAAGCATACTTGCATAAAAGTGTGCAGGCTACAGGCGCGTTTGTTTCCGGCTTTATTATCTTAGTATAAATTATAATTAATAATATGAAAAACCGGGTTAACGATAATGTAATGCTTTTTTAAAAGTAGCACTAAATTGACCAGAATAGAACTCTTCATACAAGATTTTCTTTTTGTGTCTTATAAGAATTTTATTTCTGGTAAAATTTGGAAAACCGTCAACGTCACTGCGAACACCATTTGAAATGAAAACCAATAATTTTGAATAGGTAATGGGACCCTATAGAGAAGTAGAGTAGGTTAAGGTAAGGTACTTCCTTTAAAAGGAAGCACACTTTTAGTCTCAGTGTCAATTAATTCCCGATTTAATAAGAAAGCCAGGCTACGATATGTCTGTTAGGTCATAATAATTTCTGCAACCGGTTCACGCTGACGAGGTTTTTTCTATAAATAGCCCTGGAGTATTGAGACAAGTTATAGTCGGTCTGCATATTAGCTATTTATAAAAGGGTACGTAATTTACAATGAAAAAGGAATGGAGTTGGTAAAAAAAAATCGGCAAATAATGAGAAATACTAACGGATTTATGTGTTTTTTTCGTTTGGTCATCGATGTGTATTTGTAACTAACTCTTATAATGCATAGCTTTCCTTGACACTTAACATATTTTGTAATTGCGCTAGAATCAACAGTTGCTCACTTAGCATAAGCCAACGTTATAGTGCAAAATTTCCATTTGCGCTAGTCACTGCAAAAAGTGATAAAAACAAGCTGAGATTGGAATACATGGAAAAAATTCAGCTTGTGCCCTTATGCTAATCTTGGTGTAAGGGTATAGCACGCGACACGGAATGTCGAGGATCCGGGTTCGATTCCCGTTGATAGCATATTCAGTTTTCTGTGTATTCATGTTTCAGTGAGTATTTTAAAAGTATACATAATCTACATTTTTGCATTTTTTTTTGTTCTGTGATCGGCCCCCTAATTTCACCATCTTTACAATTGTCAGTTCTATAAGCGCGCTAAAACAAAAGCTCTTCAAGCCAGCAGTTGCCCCCGAATTGTCATTGAAAACTGACAATTGTAAGTTTAACATGAAACTACCGGAAGACTCAATCATAGTCAAATAAACGGATCACTCACGTGTGTCAGTCGAGTATAGCCCGACATGTTTGGACATGTTGAGTTGGTACGTGAGTGATCCGTTTATTTCACTTTAATTGTAAAGTTGGTGAAATAGGGCCCCGGCGTCACTGCCATTGCCATAGTACTAGAATACCTAGTAACTAAGCACCAAACTAACTTGTCCGTCTGTTGCAGAAGGCGGGCCCGTCGTCAGCGTTCGTGTGGAGTGGAGGGGGGCAGGAGCAGGCAGCCGCGCAGCCCGCCGCCGTGCCAACTGGTAAGTTGACAGCCCTTACCACACATTTATGTATATCGGGCTCATCATCATAATCATCATCATTATCATCATCATCGTCGTCATCGTCGTCGTCGTCGTCGTCATATCAGCCGAAAGACGTCCACTGCTGGCCGGCGGCCTCCCCCAAAGCTCTCTACTCAGACCGGTCTTGAGCTTTCCGCATCCACCGCGGTCCCGCGATCCTCATCACGTCGTCGCTCCAACTTGTCGGAGGCCAACCGACAGCTCATCTCCCAGTCAGAATCTTCTGACCCCATCTTCATTCTGAATCTCATGAAACATTCATGGCATTAAATTCAGCATACAATGACAATGCAAAGAAAAATCAGTTAAGCAGCTGGACTTGAACCAGCAACCTCAGTAATCCGTACCACGCTCGACCAATAAAGTCATACTTAACTGGTTGAACCTAACGAATTATTCAACATTCATAGTATGAAATTAAATATTACAATGACAATGTACAGAAAAATCAGTTAAACTGGTCCCTATTTCACCAACTTTACAAATGTCAGTTTATTATGACAATTCGGTGTCAACTGATTGAATTGTCATTGCAAAGTTGGTGAAATGAGGGCCTGATTTCTTTTTGTATTGTCATTGTATGTTTTCAGGGCTCTATTTCACCAGCTTTGCAATTGTCATATTTCAATGACAATTCAATGTCAACTGCTTACTTGAAGAGCTTTTGTTTTAGTGCGCTTCATAGTGTCAAAGAAATGTAGTTCGCATTGTCATATAAAACAGACAATTGTAAAGATGGTGAAATTGGGGCCAGGTGTCTATCCATGATTTAGAATAGACCATAGTTGGTGACGTCCTGATGGTCTTCATCTTTTCGCAGGCACGTCAGGCGGCGGCGGGGCCCAGGGTCTAGTGCACTGGATGTCCGTGATGGCGGAGCACATGGGAGGGGGGCACCACGACCCCTCCCATTACGCCCTCCCCCCCTGGAACAACGGGGGAGTCGATGTAAGTACCATTTGAAACACAGCTTTTATCTTAACTTGCACAGTCCGTATGTACAAGTAAAACTACACTGGTCGAAAATGTCTAAGGATCACACACGAATGGGAGTCCGCACGTAATTGATTTTTGAGCAGTGTGTTTTAAGAGGTATATAATCCATGTACTAATAACCTAACGAACTTAAAATAAAAAACCGATAACTGAGACGAATCCAATGACACCTCATACGTTAAAATCCGTCAAACTGTTTAGGCTGTAGAGCCAAATAATTAGACATACAATACATGCATACATATGCTCGAAAAACATAACCCTCCTTGGCAGTCGGGTAAAAACAATTAATTTGCTCACCCGGGACCACAAGTGTAACATAACTACGTACATGCGACAAATGTATGTTCACGTAACCACCTCTACTGCCACACGAATAAACACATTGTCACACAGACCCAACTATCACCAACATATTTACAATGACAATTCGAACTAACTAACTAGTTTGGCTCAGTGACCCAAAAATAATCTTTGCCTCCGAAACGAGAGCTCGCCACCTAGCCTGATCCAGCGCAGTCTCGCGCCAGTCACCGGCTTGGAGCTGACGCAAACCTCCACAGCGTCAGCCCAGTGATACTTCGGTCTGACAACCGGTCGGTCGTCCCAGATGCGCCCCTTGACCCCTTGATCCTCGATGACAATTCGATTTGAGTAAATTACTTTGCCAATATGAAGAGCGCTAATACAAAAGCTCTTCAAGTCAGAAATTTACACCGAATTGTCATATCGTAAACTGACATTAAGTTAAGTTGATGAAATAGGGAACTGCTGACGCGTTTCCCCTATATTATGACCCAAGTGTGTAAATGTTGGCGTAGGTACTTATACAGGACGTCGAACATCATACTTACCAATTTATAATCTACGGTCCTATCTGTCTGGTGCATATCAACGCATTATCTGTAAAATTGGCAAGAATCTAAATATTACAGCAAACGATCGTATGAATCGATTTAGCGATAATAAGATAAAAAAATACTATCAAGTAATATAATGTCTGGTAACTCGCAAAGAAATTTAGACACTGAATTATTCTTATACTTACTTAATTTTCAAAAAAAAGTACCATCTACAAACTTCGCAAAAACCGTTGATTTTTTCTCACGTTACCTAATCTGCATACGCCCGGGTGGAACTAGATCATTTTTTAACATTAAGAAAAAAAACGTGCATCGTATACTAAATAGACAAAACCTGTTTAAGTATTCGAGACGCATCATTACTACCAACAAACAAACTTATATTTGCTCTTAAACCAAAACGCCATCCACTCTATTTTAAACGGTATAAGAAAAAGAAAACTTGCCAAGCATTTTTGTCACCCTTTTTATTCTCAAAGTACTCGATTGAATATCTTCGACACCCGCGGCGTCGCACAAGTATGCAAAATAGTTTACCAACCACCCTAGTTCTAAAATTTTCACTTCAAATGACATTAAATTCATGTCGACGAAAAAACGTAAGCAACACGTGATGTGAAGAAAAAGGGACTGTAAAAACGTGTGGCTTAGGTATTATTTCTTAGCATCGTGACATGTCGCTTAGGGACTTTGGACTTTCAGCCGTCGACGTGGGTTGTGTTTTCGATTTTGAACGTAAAGTGTAATGATTAAAGGTTTATTTCTACTTGTTAAAGATGCACTTAATGATGACAGATTAGGTAAATTCCACACTTAAAAGCGTTATAGATACTTTGATTAATCGTATCGTATATTTTATAGAGAAAATTGAACTATTTATAGCTCAGTTACTTGAGAATAGTTGCATGGATTTGTACCCATACTTTGTTGCTAATGTGGTTATTAAAAAAAGATTTTTTAATTAAAATTCAGCATGCGATTCGCGGGATCTTGCGTGAGAAAAATGCTATAGTTACCACAACAGACAATAAAATTTAGATACCGCTAGAGTAGGGTACATATATTCCCCCAATAATAAGTGGAAAGGTTGTATTTTTTTATACAATGTTTTCTGTTGGTTTTACGACAGATAGAATTATAGTGAAATAAACACTTACGTATATAATTCGAGTTTAGCCATAGTCATAATCCTTGCTTTCAATAAACGCATTTTTTAAAACTTATTTAAATTATGACCACATTACGACTGCCGCGTAAAAAAATGACCAACCCCGGGTTGCCTAGAGTTTTACTCTACCTAACTTTTTCGCGGAATGTAGTTATCCACGTAAAACCAACATTTTTTTAACACTTACAATCGCACTTGATTAAATAAGTGTCGAGCGATAGCAAAAAGACAAAATACCAGCGAACAAGAGGAGCGCGACAAATAATACTTTTTTTTAACCACAATTCTGTAAAAGGAGTTAGAAACACATATCTTGGACAAGAAAGATATACTTTTTGCGGCATTTATGGAAGCGAGAAAAGCATTGTCACTATCAATTTATTGGAGAAAAATAGAAGCGTCAAGCGCGAGTAGCTATGGCATTTTAAATCGCTACCTGTCCGTATTCGTTTTAGATTCTAAATATCTTGTTTAAAATTTAAATAAAATATCTGTCAACCCATAACAACTACACTCAATCACTCAAAACTCAGTAACATTACAATCAAAAAATTATTAAAATGACAAATAAAAACTAAGAGTTAGCATATCTCTTCGGTAGGGTACTCCAAAGATAAATATTTATTAACAAAATCCTCAATACAAATCTGAGAATAGAAATATGTTTTGAAGTTAGGCCTGTTTTAGCACTTTTATCGGTTCTGAAACTGAACAAGCAGGAATGTTGTAACTGCAATTGAATGAAAAGAAACATAATTGGTTCTTCCTTTAGGTTAGACCAAAATCAAATTATTGAAAGAAGGAAAGAAAAAAATTGTGTTTAAATTCATGGCAATACAGATGTCAAAAATATACCTACCGAAATATTGTATCCAGTGGAACCCTGCAACCGGTGACGCGTGGCAACTATTTTCATGCTACTTAATTACATTTACGAACATTTACGAAATAATTACATGAGTTAAACGGCTACAGTGAGAAACATGCAGTGAGGCCCGAGAACGAATATTCGAATCCTGCGTAGCGTAATCGAGTAGTAACGTTGTCGAAAAATTCGTACGACGTTTGGAACAGCGCCCGCCCGTGAGCGTACCGTAACTAAAATTAACGATAACGTAACGTTACGCAGGATTCGAAAACTCGTGCTCGGGCTGCTGCAGGCCAAGGATTTTTTTTTACCTTGGATGTACCTACCTATCCTTCTTCTAGCTAGTCAAAAACTTAAAAATGTAAAAGTTATTATCAAAACTGATAAACCCACAGAATTGTATCAGGATGGAAGGAGTTAGTCGATTTGCATGGGAACCAAGCGTGTAACATTTGCATAGGTATTTTCACGTCATGAGTGTAATTTATCGAAAACATACCTGAATTAACATCATCATCATGTCAGCCGAAAGACGTCCACTGCTGGCCGGCGGGCTCCCCCGCGGCTCTCCACTCAGGCCGGTCTTGTGCTTTCCGCATCCACCGCGGTCCCGCGATCTTTACCAGGTCGTCGCTCCATCTTGTCGGAGGCCTACCGACAGCTCATCTCCCGGTCCGTGGACGCCATTCGAGAACCTTCTGACCCCATCGGCCATCAGTCCTGCGAGCAACGTGCCCCGTCCACAGCCACTTAAGTTTCGTAATTCTTCGGGTCATGTCGGTAACCTTAGTTCTACTGCGGATGTCATCATTTCTGATTCTGTCCCGCAGAGAAACCCCGAGCATAGCCCTCTCCATCGCCCTCTGAGTGACTTTGAGCTTCGTTATGAGGCCCATCGTTAGCGTCCACAGCGGATTAACAGCTCCAACTTTATTGTTGGTGTTTGACCAGTTAATTGTTGATGAAAGGTTTTGTTTTTAAAACCTGTCGCCACGCGGAAAGCGGTTCGGGAATTGAAACGCGTAATGAGGTTCTCAGCCCTTCTTTTCAGCACGCGAGGTATAAACACTCTTTCCTACTAACCTGATTTAGTTCTATGGATAAACTTTCTTTGCAACAATATCTGCTGTCAGTTTTATACACTAATTGGCTATCAGCTATCGCTTATCAACGCATGCGCCACGCTCGAACGCCTTGAGTATAGAAAGCTACTATGTCCGTTAAACTGTTATAAAGTCACATGGTACAATACCACGGGACCGTAAATATTTCAGCAAGTGGTTGAGTTCGAAATAAATAAATACTTAAAATATCATTTGGCAATTGACCTAGTCCCATACTAGGCAAAGCCTGTACTATGGGTAGTAGACAACGGATAAACATACTTAAGTATATTGATAAATATTATACTAAAATACTTATGAAACATCCAAGACCCGAGAACAAACATTGGTATTCATCATACAAACATGTGCCCCGACTGGGGATCGAACCACTAAGCTATCCAAGCAAACAAGCATTAAATGTATTTTTTTTTTATAAATAATAATCAACCCGTCCAGTATTGTATTATAAATTAAAAAACAGTCCTATAATTCCCTAAGCGTCTCCCTCAGCGTTGAAGTATCAAGTTTTCGATACTGTAATTAAGACAGATAATTTGACATTTTGACACTAAAATAGCCTTGAATAACCTCGCAGAATGACACTCCAGGGCCGTGTTTTATAAAGCAACAAGTTACGATTTACAGTTACAATGCGATTAAAAGCCAATAACCCTATTAAGATTCAGTTAAAAACAACATTAATACTATTGCACCTAGAATACGCAATGTATTAAAAAAAACTGGACTACGAATTCACATGAATCTTTCATACCTTACTTGATACAAATGAGTTCCAAACAGACTTAAATACACACTATCAACCGTGTGAATTTACACTTTCATACGTACCCAATATAGCCTTAAGTCCAAGGGCAGTGGCATTGGACATAGGACGTTTAAAATTTTAAAGCAGTAGGGTTGGGACAAACAATGCTTCCCTCAGGCCATTTTTACAAATGATTAAACGTTAATCATATTCAAATATTTAATCGTTGAATTGATTTTGACGTTGTGTAATTAAGTCGCTATGATCTGACAGCTGAGATATTCAATAATCGATTTTTGACGCTTCAATGATTGACAATGGATCACATGAGAGAATTTTTTGTTTGTGATTAATAGAGATGTGCAAAATTACTTTGATTTGGTTTGATTTGATTAATAAGTATTATATGTTGGGGTTTGTTCGTGGGAAATCTGAAAATGGTCAGAATAGTCAGAAATAGAAGATAATAGAAATTATGAAGGATAAAAAAAAACACCATTAAACCCAGGTATGAGTTTTCGAGTCAAATAGTCATGTCATGTAGTCATGTGGTCAAGGTATGTTTTTTTGTACCTTTGTTACGCTATTACCTCACGAATTTATTAATTGATTTTGACTAAGTAGTTTTCTTTAAACAAAAAATTAGGAAATAAAGAATCTTTTAGCAAAAAAGTAATACTGCCTGTAAAAAAACATTAAATAATGCTCTAAAGCCATCAGTCAAGTCAGAGCTTCATTAAAAGACTATTCCAATCGCACCTTACGGACTTTATATTTGTGATAGCCCATAAAACTGATGACTTTTGAGGAGTAAAAAACTAATCAGTTAGTCAAAATTTAAAGAAAATCTTTGTGTTATTCAAACGAAATAACCTAGCACAAGTGTACATTAAACTCGCAGAAAACACAACCAGTCTTATTTTCCGGCACTCGTTGCCAAGTGCCTTCAACTTTTCGCTCAACTAACTTAATCGCATCCGTGATTGATTTTAAAACGATTGAATTAATCAAGTTAGCGCCGTTGTTATTTCCCAGCACTTTTTTGTTTCTACAGGGTGTACTATTTTTTTGTCTTTCCATTATTGTTTGAAAGCCCACAGCAGCCATCAAAACATCGTTAGGGCACTATAATATTGTATTATATTGCCAATTTTTTGTCGTTAGTCAAAAAGTAACTTTTGTCGGATGCTTCTTTATTGTATTTTGATATGTCAATGCGGTATTGTTGTTTTTTCTAAGTGCAAATTTCTGAGGGTGAGAATGAAATGAATTTTACCAAGAAGATAATAATATGTAAGATTTTTAATTCCTTTGTATTTGCTTGCGAGTCTCACAATAATACTTTGTAACCAAGAAATTACTGAAGAAGAAATACAGCAGGCAGACTTAGTTTCCAATAATATTGGCTTTAGAAAGGAATGGAAAAGTCATCGTTTTTAATCAAGTATTTTAACTAGAAAAAAATCTAGTTAAAACACTTGATTAAATACGATGACTTTTCCATTCCTTTCTAAAGCCAATATTATTGGAAACTAAGTCTGCCTGCTGTATTTCTTCTTCAGTAATGGATTTTGACAACCTTATTGCTTTGGCACAATGATTTTACTTATAGAAAGAGGTAGATATGTCATCAGCACGCCGAAAATGAAGAGCGAAAAAAGCTACAAATTGTAGCATCGTTAGCCACAATCTCTCTCAAATAAGGTTCAAATTTGCGCGCAAATGTCAAAATGTTCGGAACATGTTTTTCGATTGTCTTGTGAGCAATATGCCATCGTTTGTAGCCGTTATAAAAAGCGCCTAAAAAAACCATTTGTTTAACTCTTGCCAACAAATTTGATTAAACGAGAGGCAATAAAATAATCCAGTAGAAAAATATTCGTTGCCCCTGAATCTAATTAAGTATGACAACTGTTAAAATTTCAGGGCACGAAAAGTTAGACTTCAGTATTTTCAGCCAGCACAGACAATAAAATAATTACTGAAAGGTTAAACAAACGGTGTGTCCGCTAGACTTGTTCAAATACTTGCTTAAATATTTCATTATCTTGTTTAAGAGTGCCACTCTTGTTGATGTAGTTCCTTCCATCCCGTTCTTTCCAATGTGAGTTCATTCACCTCCCGGTACGACACAACGTCTGTTGTTCCGGTTTGACATGTGTATCTGTCTGTGGCATCATATCTCCCAAACGGATATACCGAGTTCGATTGGTTTTTTTTGATCGAAAGCTAGTTTAACCTAGATGGTTTTTAGCTAAGTTTCATTAAAATCGGTTAACCCGTTTTTGAAATATTGAACTTTGAGTTGACAATGTCAGGGGTTTTTTAACTTTTCTAAGTTGCAGTTTTAAATGATTCGCGGTTTTCATTATATTTTCTAAGTTGGTTAGGTTATTATTTGATCTAAATACTCTACCTTCGGCAAATACAAATACGAATCTCTTCGTTTGTTCCCTCCCTTCTTTTGTGGCCTTCCCCTTCCTCTCTTTCCTCCATTTCTCTTCACATTTACAGTTCATTAAGTATAGCATGCTAACTTCACTTCAGTTCACTCAAAACAAACTGAAATCACTTTAACCCATTACCATCCCTAAACCGAACCCTCATTACTGCAACGCTAACCAAGACACTTGAAATTAACTTACAATATTAATAACGCTAGGGCGACCAAAAACAATGGCCGAAGTGGGACAACAATGCGTACAATAAACGCACATATCTATCGTGCGGTGGCCACAATTTTGACAGGCGAGAGACCGGTCCTGGAAGATTAATGGTGGCTCTACTCATCGCGGTAATGACCCCACGGTAATGACATCCAGGGTAGGGTGGCCGTGGTTTACGGCTTTTTCTTAGGATAGTCTTCAGTTTGATTTGGAGGAGTGGATTAGGTGAAGGATCGTCGTGAGGGTACGGTGGCTTTGTTAAATTAATTGATTTCGTTGAAAGGTTGCGAGTTGTTCAAGATTTTGGTGCTTAGTTACAATTGGATACAGTTTAAAAAAATAGTAGTTTATGCAACTAGTGCGGATGGTAGGACCTTATGCGAGGTCCGTCCGGATCATTACCACCATCTTACTCGCTAACCCTGCCGCTAAGCAGCAGTGCTTGCACTGTTCTGTTCCAGTGTAGAGAGTAAGACAGCCGGTGTAATTGCGGGCACAAGAGGCATTTCATCTTAGTTCTCTAGGTTGGCAACGCATTTGCGAACCCTCCGGGGTTGTGGGTGTCTATGGGCAGTGATGATCACTTACCATCAGGGGACCTACTTGCTCGTTTGTCTTCCTCGTCGTATAAAAAAAAACTGTTACAGTCGTAATGAGGGTTCTTTAAACAAAATTGTTTTAAGGCCTGATTATGTAGAGTTGCATACATTACTTTTTTTACACACATATCATAAGTACTCTAAGATACGTCCAGGAGCCGAAAGTATAACTAACCTGTCACGAATTCGACTATTTTTTTATTTTATCATAGACAAACATACCGAGCTGGCGTTTCGTATAGACATTTTTTTTTAAACTGAGGCCTACTTTCAAATTGTATTGATTTTTGAAGATGAAAACTGACTGTCGTAACGCTGGTCATGGATAACCTACGGTTTCTGAGCGCATTATAGAGAACTTATGATACGTGCGTAGACAAAGAAAATGTAACAAACTCCCGTCTTGTGGTCACCCCAGCATCCTTGCTTAATGTCTTTGCCGTAACGGAAAAAAAACTGGCATGTTTATCTTGGTACGGCGCAGCGTCTGCGAATTGCCCGTCCCTCGAATTTCGGACGGTCCTAATCGATTTTAGCGGGACGGGCCTAATTTGCCGGATTAATCGTGGACACCCTCGTCCACGGACAATTTCCTTGTTGCAATGATATTGCTCGTATTGTTTCTGAGGTGATTTCGTTGATGGTGATGATTAATGGGCTGTGATCGGCATTTGTTTGGTCGGTAATTAGGTACTAATTATTTTACTTCTCTAGTATGGACTATGGTGAAAACAGGCATGAGGCACGCCTCATGGTAAGCTATTTCTGCCTATCTTGGCGACAACAATCACTTTAATATTATAGTAGTTTACAAACCAAGCTATTACTCCGAATCAATAATTTCACAGTAAATAGTGGAAATCATCACATGAAGATATCTACAGGTGGATTCAAAAATACTAGATCTATAAAAGGCCTTCGAAACGGACGCGTGTGAGAACTCATACATGACTAACGATAGAGTACTTAGTAACTTTCATAGAATAAAATCACTGAACTAAAATATCGTTCATATTTGTTCACATGTTAATAAAGAGCAAAAAATCCGTAACGAATCGCTTAAGGCTACCAGAAGTTTAAATAAGCATGCATATTCAAAAACGATTACTCACTGTACACCTGGTTAGAAGATAATTAAAAAGTTCACATCTTTTTTAATCAAGCGGAAATTAACAACCGCTACCCTAAGGAAGATTCACGTATGGAAGTTTTTTTTTGCTTGTTTCTCTTTGCTTGTAAGTCAACGTTACGAGTATGTATTTTAACGTTGATAAAAAAGTTTACTAGTGATCGCTGGTGGTCTTTATTGGTGCTAATTCTTAATTTTTTATTTTATTTCTGCACTTCATAAACCTTAACTATGCGACATCTCAGAGTACTCCGAGCGCGCAGTTCTTAAAAAAGGACAACAAAATTATGTTTTTTAGATTCTGATTATGACAATTTCTATAAACCAAACAGACACAAGTATCTACCGATACCATGGTATCAAATACAATGTCCACGATAGAGCACTGTAACATAAGTTTTTATTCCTTTATGACAGGAAACCAACACTGACGAAGCTTCAAAAGTTCCACCACAAGGCCCAAGAGGGCCCTTTACTAGGGGAACATACATACGCACATACATACATTATAGCATATCTCTATTTCTATCAACGCGACGTGAGGAAAGTATCTGTCGAAAACATAATGAAAACCAAATTAGATCATAAGGACTCGATAATCACAGCAAAAAAATAGAATTAAAATGAATTATTGAATTGATTATGACGAGAAAAGATAGTGTGCAAAAAAGCATGATTTGTGTAAATAAACTGGTTGAATCCTAAGTATCTTTTCCACTTTAGTTTATACAGTGCCCGTATAAATATTCAAATAATTATGAAAATTCATTGAATATTCCTTTGTTATTCATTTCACTTTTTGATTTAACTAAAATATTAAAATTGCGCTTACATACGTCGGCATGTGAAAGTGTATACAAGTGGATTAAAAATTGACAGTTCTCTTTATAGTACTTCAAACAAAACCGGAGTTGGACGAGTACTATTAATAAATTAATTCCTTTTAGGGAATAATTGACTTTACTCGCATCTACTTGTGTAGTTTACGTACATAAACTAAAGTATACATCGTATATTGATCTTGAGACAAAAAAAAATAAGCAGCGACTTCTTTTGTACTAGTATTTTTTACGCAATAAATACTTGTCCGATCCGCTGTTTCATTTTTTGTTTCCATAAATTTAAAAAAAGACGCCAATAAATATCTTTTCAATACAATATTATGAGCGGTACAATGGCCAAGTTCATAAGGTACCGTATTATTGGGGACGTAAATCTTGGCCCCTTACTCAACCACTATTTTTATTTTATTTTAATTTAAGGGTTATTTGCAAAGGGGTGAGTTGTGGGGTGTTACCTGTCTTGAGAAACGCTGGTTTAAAGTGCGTTTGAAAGGCCTTGAGCATTGTAAAATTCTTAACCAAAACAGTTTATAGTGTTTGGCGTTAAATACAGATATTCAAAAAATTGTATCATTAGCGACACGTAGGAATTAAACAATTTGGTTAATGTCTGAAACGGTTTTCACCAACCATGATTATGATGACAGTACTTAAGTAACAGACAGGTAATTATAAAAAAAAACGTGTATTTTTTTAGCTATTGCTATTGTTACTAAAAGACTCTATTTTAATGTTTGTTTGTGTTAAACGCGAAGGTTTCATGTTTGTTTACCTTTAATTGACACATTAATTTGTTGTCTGCAGGTATTGTCATAAATTAAACATCTTTATGATCGTTCTTCTAACCCTGTTGTACAATATAACCACGGACCAACCACCCTCTGGACACCAAATGTCAGGGTGAACGTTTCCGAAACGCATTTGCTCATTTGCACCTATAAATCTCTCTAGCCACCAATCGCTGCTCACTTTCGACCAGATGAAAAGCGAAATGACAAGCTGTGAACCAATCACGACGCATTCCCCCGGCCCGCTAACCGCGGCTTTTTTCGTAATGACTTTTCAAGTAAATTATAGAAGACTAGCTGTCGCCCGCGACTTCGTCCGATTTCGGTCATCACTATACCGCGGGAACTATACAATTTTCCCGAATAAAAAGTAGCCTATGTTATTCCACAATATTCAAACTATCTTCTTACCAAATTTCATCTAGATTAGTGCAGCGGTTTTCCCGTGAAGAGGTAACAAACAGAGAGACAGAGAGACAGAAAGACAGCGAGATAGAGTTACTTTTCATTTATAATAATTATTAGTTTGAATGCGGTGTCCAGAGGGTAGTTGGTCCTTGAATATAACAGTATCAAGACTATCTTACAGCGAGACACCACAGATACCGTGCACCATCATTTAATTCCTATAACCTCGGTGACAACATAATTTTTAATTTGAAAGGGCGCCGCGTTTTGTTCTTTTTTTAGGCCTAACTGTATTTGTCATCATCTTCTTACTAAAGAACTCTGAGGCATTTTTTATACAAAAAGTGTTAAAGATTATGTCTTTTGTTGTTTTTTTTTAAGAAGATAAAGGTGCCTGAACAGTCAACAGTTGTTAGGTGGGGATTAAGTTTTAGGAAGTCTTTGAATTAAAATGTCGAAGAGCGGCTAATGGCGTACTTTCTTTTTAATTGATATAAATGAAAGATGTTATGAATATTCAATTCAAACTTGTACCTTCAAATTGCACTTCATAATATAGGTACAAAATATACATAAATGTTTTTAACGTAAGTAGAACCAAAAAAAAGATAGATTGGATTTTGAGAACGGCTATAAGTGATACTCAAACAACTTATCGAGTATTTCTATTAAGCATATTATATTTAAATATTTTTTTACTGAGGTTTTTTTTTAACTGCACATGTAGTTCCGCAAAATCTACATACACACACCAAGTTTCACATCAATCCGATCTCACAATTTTTGAAGGAAAAGGAAGTGTACATGATTCTTGTAAAATATAAATAAATAAATAAAATAAATATATGTCATGGGACAAATTGACACCAATTGACGTAGTCCCAAACTAGGCGAAGCCTGTACTATGGGTACTAGACAACGGATAAACATACTTATATAGATAAATACATACTTATATACATATTAAACACCCAAGACCCGAGAACAAACATTCATATTCATCATACAAACATCTGCCCCGACCGGGATTTGAACCTGGGACCTCAAGCTTCATAGTCAGGGTCTCTAACCACTAGGCTATTCGGCCGTCAAAAGAAATTATAAGTACATACATTCGATCAAAAGATACTTCTCCTTTGCCCTCCCCTCATGTCTGTTTGTGTGTATGAGCCCGGCAATGAGATGAAACAATAACGCCAATTGCCTGCTACTGTTAATTATACCTGCGTGCCGGTCCGTTGCGCCGATTTTTCGCAGCACAAAATGTTCGTTTTGGATCGATAGAAAAAATATAAGATTGTTGTCATTTTCCTCAATTATTTTCCTAAGTCACAAATAAACACATTCTGTATAGCTGAACGTCGTGGCAAGACTTGTTTTTGTATTGTTTTATTTCAATCAAAAAGGTAATGGCATAATGCGTAATTTACTTCAACTAAGTAATGTTATTGATCAATCCTACTGCTTCCAACTCTCCTTTCCGTTCCGTGTTTATGAAAATTGATGATTAAAAACAATGGTTTCAGTTATTTAGGTCAAAAGTGACCAAATGTTTGATATCCCTGCTTTGCCGAGCATGTTACACACTTCACCCGCGCCTCCCAAAAGCCTCCGAAATTCGGCGCAGCGAGTCCTCCCCAATCATCCGTCTTAGGCCGGCGACAGACCGCCTCGTCTCGCCCATCTCAGTAATTTGCTCCTGTGTGCACCGCCTTAAGGTCTGTCCAAACTGACGCATAAAATAAAAGGATTTTTTTAGGACAAATATGACCTTTACGTTTTTTTATACAAAAAGGAAAACGATGGTGCAGAATGATGGGCAAAATACAGGGAAAACGGCGCGCTGGAAGGCGGAAGAAATCATGGCTGAGGAATATTAGGGAGTGGACCGGGTTCAGCAGTGCAGAGCAACTGTTCCTGATGGTTCAAGACAGGGGGAAATTTTCAGAGCAAACGGCTAAGTAATGAAATGGCACTTTAAGAAGAAGAAGATACAAAAAGGAAGGCAAATAAGCAAATGGGCCACCTGATGTTAAGTGATCACTGAGACCCAACTGTCACCACCACCGCTACACTACACGCTGAAGCGTTTTGGAACTCTCTATGAGCCTATTTTCAAAGCACCATAACCACTGTTCAACGTGCTTTAAGGGCCGTGTTTTATAAAGCTATAAGTTACAATTTACAAGCGTAAGTCTCATTCTATCATGTTTTGTTAGAAAGAGACTTCCGCTTCTAATGAAAATAATCGATTTATTGATTATTTTTGTTTTTATTTTTATGAAACATTCATAGAATGAAATTCAACATACAATGACAATGCAAAGAAAAATTCGTTAAGCAGCTGGACTTGAACCAGCAACCTCGGTAATCCGTACCACGCTCCACCAATTAAGCTATACTTAACGTTGGTGTACCTAACGAATTTTTCAATGCCTTGTGTCATATTTTATTTGGAAGATCTCTCCTCAGCGTGAGCTGGAGCGTGGTACGGATTACCGAGGTTGCTGGTTCAAGTCCAGCTGCTTAACGAATTTTTCTTTGCATTGGCATTGTATGTTGAATTTCATTCTATGAATGTTTCATAAAAATAAAAACAAAAATAATCAATAAATCGATTATTTTCATTGATTCAGAAAATAGCTCCATCTCTTGCCACTAATGCGTAACTGTAGAAGTTCCGTAGTGGGTGAGCTGCTTGATTAAGCTACTCATAGATGGCGCTGAGGAGAGATCTTCCAAATAAAATATGACACAAGGCATTGAAAAATTCGTTAGGTACACCAACGTTAAGTATAGCTTAATTGGTGGAGCGTGGTACGGATTACCGAGGTTGCTGGTTCAAGTCCAGCTGCTTAACGAATTTTTCTTTGCATTGTCATTGTATGTTCCGCTTCTAAATTGTAACTGGTAGCCCAGTTATAAACTGGTAGCAAGTTGAACAGTGGTTATGGTTGGGTCTGTGTGACATCGTATTGATTTGTATGGCAGTGCCCTTCACCTCCAGAGGGGAGGCGTTGCATGAAAACGTACATTTGTCGCATAGACGTAGCTATCTTACACGTGAAATCGCGAATGAGAAAATTAATAGTTTTTAGTTCATGAATATCGACCTCGGTAAAGTATTGCCTGATTCCATCAACCAGTGTAGAGTTTCTAACGAACACAACAACAAAATATATAATTGATAATGATAAACTTCATTTCTTACTAGTTTACAGTAACAGATTTTTTAATACATGCCTGATTTTGGCTTGCCTTTGACTACCGTCACACCTATTGGTAAGCTAAGCTATTGGTAAGCTAAGCTATTGGTAAGCTAAGCTATTGGTAAGCTAAGCTGTTGGTAAGCTAAGTTGTGTACTATCGGGCAAGCTTGCCTAGTAAACGCCCATCCGCCTTAGACTTGAAATACGTATTTGTTAATCAAATTAAGACGTATAGACTTGACAGGTACAACAAACATAACAACACAAAAGTTATAACTTTTGTGTGCCTAATAGAAAAGTTCAAAACATTGAAACAAATTAGGAACGTGAATAAAATTAATTTTTCGAATTAAAATATCTCGTATTCGTTACAGTTTGATCACACCTTAGCAAGGCAAGTTGAAATGACTTTAAAATTGTATTGGTTATTAAAAATACGAGTGAAAAATTGAAGATTGAAGCGTGAAGAACCTCAACATTGTTCAAGTGACAAAATATTCGTTGAGTAGACCATAGTAGAACCTTGGCGTATTAGACCAAAACTAGTGTCATCGTCAATGTTTTTAATCATAACGATCATGAGATATTACCTCACCTCACCTCACCTTTATTTTGACGACTGGGTGGCCTAGTGGTTAGCGACCCTGACTATGAAGCTTTAAGTCCCGGGTTCGAATCCCGGTCGGGACAGATGTTTGTATGATGAATATAAATGTTTGTTCTCGGGTCATGGATGTTTAATATGTATATAAGTATGCATTTATCTATATAAGTATGTTTATCCGTTGTCTAGTACCCATAGTACAGGCTTTGCCTAGTTTGGGACTACGTCAATTGGTGTCAATTTGTCCCATGATATTTATTTATTTTATTTCTATTTATTTATTAATTTATACATAACTTTATGTACATAATAAAAGGAATTTACAATGACATTAAATCTAAGCTAAAACTAAATAAACTAAAACTTAAAACTAAATTAAATCTAAATAAGGCCCCCGTGGCTTGGTGCCCAAAAGGCTGGCAGCGTTGCCTCGCTGAATAGCGATGCTGATTCTTCGAGAAAGAAAACTGCCAGCCCTTTGGTCACAAGTTTATTAATTACCCTTTGATATTTTGAGTCAAGGTTTTTCTTTTGCATTCTAAATTATTTACAAGTTAACTTTATTTTGTTTTAATTTTATTTAAATAACCTTCACTGAAAATAGATCACAAATTGAATCACGCCATTTGTTTAATGAGTTACTTAACGTCACATTGGAAAGTGGCGTCTATAAAGAAGATCTTGAAAAATGCATTAAATATTTTCTTCGACCAATCACCACTAATAGCTAAACCAATGTTCACTGACCCACTTTTTTCTACTGCTTCAGTTACAACCGTATTTTGCAAAAGTTGAAAACCCCTGACGTGTTCGTTTAACAGTCCAATACGTCCAAAACGGCTGAACTGATCTTATTACGCTCCTCGTCATCATCAAACTTAAGAGTTACTCCTCATACTCTTGTAGGTGGAGTCTCAATCATCCCTCCTATTAGCCAGCTCCTTAACCTCCTGATCCGACACGACACCGGCCGTGTCTTTTAACTGGTCCATGTAGCTTCGCCTAGGTCAACCTCTTCCTCTCTTTCCTTAAAGGAGTGGTCTTGTCGTATTAAATACTGAATCCCCCGTCTATATTATTTATAGTATTAGTTCATTAAGCAAGCTATCTATTAAGACAACTGCTGCCGATTTTTTTTTATACAGCGAGGTAGGCAAGTGGGTCACCTGATGGTAAGTGATCACCACTGCCCACAGACACCCACAACTCCGGAGGGTTTGCAGATGCGTTGCCAACCTACAAGAGGCATTTCATCTTAGCTCTCTAGCTAAGATGAAATGCCTCTTGTGCCCGTAATTACACCGGCTGCCTTACTCTCCACACCGGAACACAACAGTGCAAGCACTGCTGCTTAGCGGCAGGATTAGCCAAGCAGTTTAGAAGATAAATGGGTACAAGCAACCTCTCACCCTAAACGCATACACCTCATGGGTAAAAAGACGTAACTATACTATTCCCTGTATCTGTCTATCTGTCCATATATCTGTCACGGTCATGGTTCGCGAATCTGTCAACGTCACGCGATAAAACCTCGTGTGATCGCGATACGAGTCGGACTTAAAGTTTTTTTTGTCGAGAGTTCCTTGCGTGTTATTTGATTGCTGGCGGAACGGCGTCAAATTGATTGACTTTAGGAATTTATAGTTTAAATGGTAAATTTGTAACCTAAATTTAATTTTAGCTTTTTTTGTTTGTTCAAGAATCACCAGTCTTCTTTACGTCCCAATGCTGGGCACTGGCCTTCTCTCAGAACTAAAAACAATTTTAACATAAAACTACCGTGAGATTCAATCATAGTGAAATAAACGGATCACTCACTTAGATCAGTCGAGTATAGCCCTACATGTTAAAAAAAAACAACAAAAAACAAAAATGACAAAAATGACGATGAAAATGAGGGTAGTTGTGAGCCGCTGTCAGTTGCGTCGAGCAGCCGCGCGAGCAGAGCCGCGGCGCGCAGTTTAGGTCTCGCCACCGGCGTGGCGTGTGCTCCTAGAGGAAGGACTACGGATTAGTCCGAAACATGTCGAGCTATACTCGACTGATATACGTGAGTGATCCGTTTATTTCACTATAATTTATTTGGTCACCGGCGACCACACTTGTAATAGCTACGTCTATGCGACAAATGAATGTTTCCACTACCACACGAATAAACAATGTCACGTAGCCCCAATATCATTCAAGTTGTATAGAAAAACAAAAATAAATCGATTTGAGTTTTTCGGACTATGGATGCAGAATCGCATTTGTAGTTTATCGTAAGCTTTTCGGTGAAGGAAAACATCGTAAGGAAACCTGCACACTCATGCGAGGCAATTCAATGATGTGCGTGAAGTTCCCAATCCGCACTGGGCACGCGTGGGAACTATAGCCCAAGCCCTCTCATTCTGAGAGGAGGCCTGTGCCCAGCAGTGGGACATAAAAAGGGGTGGTAATGATATCGATTTGATACCACGTTCGTTTATCCAGTTCAATATTAAGCAAAATGTATTACGGATACTCGACAAAGGATGACAAATGTCAAATAGATATATACCTACATAATAAAGATCCAAAACTCGAGAGCAAAGCAAATATTCGTATCCATCAAAGAAATATCTGCAAATAGATCAAACCCAGGGACCTTAAGCTTAGTAGTCAGGCTGTAAGCACTCGGTTATTCGCTCGATTCGGTCGTCGATGGTAATTATATCCTATTGCTGTTTACAGGTATATATATGGACACTGAATTGTTTGAATTACGCTTAATATGAAAAGTCTCCTTACAAAAATTTCATCCAAACTTTTTAGCCGGCTGTACTTTCTGTGGTCAGTACTTGTTTCGTCATCTCTAACTTACATATTCATACAAAATTTCAAGTTCATGCCATTAACCGTTGAAGAGTTCCTTCCTGCGGAAACGATCCTGGCCGCACCGCCAGAATTGCACTGCCAGATATTGTATTATAACCGAACTTATGTATGTCAAGTTCGGACGTTTTCAAGCGCTAACCCGGAGTCCGTGGTGTGGGTAAGTCAATGCGCATTTTTTCATTGCGATTAACTAATCCATGAAAAAAATCTCTGAACAGTCTTAAAACTTGTCCTATTATCTCAGTAACCAAGTCATCTCATCTACACGATGATCGTATTAAGACTTTAGAAAACCCCTAAAGTAATTTGGCTGATCGTCAATACTTGGGGTCGTCGACCGGAGGCGTCACCCGCTGACGGAGACAGATGCGTCACTGATGCCCAGCCTTAGGGGATGGAGATGACGTAAAAAAAACAACATCCTATGTTGTGGATTGCAGAATATCGGTGATATTTTTGCAAGCTTTTTTTTGAGTTCACTAGTTTGTAATGTAGAAAAAAACATTTTTTTTTTTAAAGAATACCTATGTAAGGTTTTTTGTTGACTGTACTTTTTTGTTGAGTGTACTTGCATTGCTGTCCAATTTACGTATTTATACCAAATTTCAAATTAATCCAATCACTAGAAGTGGGTGAAATTTGACTTGATAGATTTTATCAAACTAACACGTAATAATAAGCAAACAAAAACAAAACATTACAATTGAATAAAAATAGACTTTTTACTGCTAATTAAATATAAAAATGTTAAATACTTGTGTTAAATAAATGTGCGTACATCCAACTACGAAACCAAAGCGAGTGATTTTGGTGAACACCCCTGTTGAGTTTTTTTTATACTTAAGTAATTAATAAAAGGTAAAAAAATACGTTAATTGCCTCTGCTTGTTGACCTTGTTAAAAACTCTAGAAAAATTGTTGTTTTTCCGAATCATTATCTGACATCCTGTGTATTAAGAAATTGGATCTAAATTGCCTTGAACTTACTTTGTTTTGTTAAAAACTTAAAAGGTTCCGCTACCTGTATTAATTGCGGGTTAAAATCTTGCTAGTAAACTTAGGATTAAGATTGAAGTACATTTAATACTTACTGCCATACGCAGAAACGTCAATTGTCGTTAATTGAAATGCATCCTTAAGTTGACCTATTTTTAAATCGTTTTATGAAATATTAAGTTTGACCTGTGTATTTGTGTATGTTTGCATCAGAATCTGTCTGTGACATCGGAGCTTCTAAACGGATGAACGCATTTCAATTTCAAGATCAAAAGCTAGTTTAATGGAGATGGCTTTTAGCTTAGTTGCATAAAAATTGTTTCAGCCGTTTTTGTACCTTTTTACCCAACTGCCCAAAGTGGGTTATGTTTTACGAGCGTATGTAGCCTAATTCTTTGGCAACGACCTATAAGGGAGGATGTCATTAGATTCGTCTCAGTTGTGGAAGTGACATAGGGTGTATTGTCTCCCGGAATTGCAGTCGGATTTTCAGTCTTTAATTTTTAAGTTGTGTAAGTTACTTCCTTTTTAATCCCCGATAAAAAGTGGGGTGTTATAAGTTTGACATGTGTATCTGTGTATCTGTGTGTCTGTGTATCTGTCTGTGGCATCGTAGCTCGCAAGCGGATGGACCGATTGCGATGCGGTTTTTTTTGCTCGAGAGCTAGTTTAATCGAGATGGTTCTTAGCTAAGTTTCATTAACATCGGTTCACTCGTTTTTGAAATATTGAACTTTGAAATGACAATGTCGGGGGTTTTTCAACTTTTCTGAGTTGGTTAGGTTAAAGTTTAATTGTTTGTTATGTTGTGTTCATTAAAGAGTTATTGTATTGTATTCTATTGTAAATGGTGTGTCATTTCATGTGGACTACAGTACGTTAGCGTTAACCCCGTCGTCTAGAATTTTAAAAGGGTTGAACATAAAACCCGGTTATTGATTATCTATACAATGTTATTTCAAGACCCGACAGCATAATATTTTACTACCCAAGACGTACATGTACCCGTGTGTGGGGTACCTATGTGTGCACACACACGGCGGGATAAGAAAAATACTCGTGTCTTCGGTTTTTCTTGGGAATAAGGGCGGCGCGGAGGCGAAGTTGGGTTGAAAAGTTTTTTTTTACTTTTATTTTAAATTAGTGAAAGATTTTTCGTGTTTGGTTTGGAAGGGTAAGCGCTTGTTAGTTTTAAGATGCGGAATTTATTATGACTACATTTTTAGTAATTTGAGCACAAATATTTAAATAATAAAGCGTCAGTAGCAATTATCGACTTCACTATAATTTGACAACAAGCACAGGCATTAAATGTACTTATAGGAAAATGTTTTTTCTTTTTTTTTTAAGTCGACACTTTTATGTTTACCTAGACTTGCTGAATCAGTTGCTGTAATATTTATGTTGACTTTTAACTTCTGATTCAATGAAATCTAATAAAAAGTATCAATAAAACCTGCTTCAGATCATTGAAACTACTTGTAACTGTATTTTATTCATGGGATTTATTCAATTGATCTGTGCAACGTCTAATTGCGTATTTTAAATCTATTGTTTTCGTAGTAATTGACATGAAGACAGAATAATTTATTGTTTTATTGTTTTTGCCTTCAGTTCACATGCACACGTTTAATCAAATGCAATCGTAACATTTCTCACGGAAACCCTTATTAACTATACATACATAATAATTGTATTCTGATTTTAATTTCTTGGATATCATTTAGGTAAATTTTCACTATTATTTTTCCTGCTAATCTAGGTATCACAGATATGTTGGCATGTGAATATAAAACAACCCATTAAATTTATTAAAATAGAGAATGTCTGAAAAATTATCCACATCTAAATCCAATTTTAACAACTTAAGTACATTTAGTTCAAGTTGTCTCCTATTTTTACCGGTTAATGATCACGGAATCATTGTCGAAATCCAAGCTCTTTGATTTTTTTTAATGTTAGGTAAACATGAATTTAGAATCGAAATTTTAGAGTCAATTACATTTTTGAGTCTAAATTTGGTTAACTTGTTTCTTACGCAATTAACAGAGTTTAACTGCCTCTAACGTTTTCAAAGTCGAAACAGTTAACCATAATGCCCTCCATTTTCAATGCAATAAAAATTTAACACTATCATTATTTATTTATATTTTTTGTCTCCACGTTTCCCTTGTTCCATCTTTACACGTTACCACACATACACACGGGCCTGCGTCGCACGTGTGTAGCCGTCCCGCTCCCTCATACAACGCTAGAGCGGGTAGGCAACCGAGTTTCGGTCTAACATTTTATATGTTAGCTGGGTCATGGATATAAAAATCGTTTTTCCTACATACACATACGTATGTTGTATAGTTGTAAGTGGAAAAACTTCAATGATGGAGAATTATTGCTTTTGCTGAAGCTTTTTGAAAATATTAAAAGTTTTAGTTGTTTGTTCATTCTACACAATACCATTACCAAGTGAGCATGTGTATATATTTTCTAATTTGCATTGAAGTGAAGAGTTTATTAAGTATATTTATTATCATTCCAGAGGGCTGGCTTTTTCTTAGTACAGAGGTTAAGAATTGGCAACATTTCATATTTTTCACACCTGAAAATTAATATAGGTATCGAAAGGGCTTTGCTTCCTGAACATACCACTATATTTATAAAAAAATAATATTACGTATTTTTTTTAAATACAAGAGAATAAAATAAAATTACCAATTCTACCAAAACTACGCAAGAATGGGTGTAATACTTTTGCCTTTTTCACGAAAAAAAAATAAGCAACAATCACACGTAGGTTTGACAATGTCAGATAAATTTAACATCTTGGTTTTGTTTTTTGATCGTGACAAGACAAAGGCAATTGATCCATCCTAGCGTAGTTTCGGAGTTACGTCCTTTTGGAATAAGTACCTTTTAATAAATTAATAATAAATTAATTAGAAATCCTAATGAAAATTTAAAACCGTAGGTTTGCTCCTCTTTCAAAGTAGAATACAGGCAATTCATCAAATTATAGTGTCAAAAATATGAAGTGTTGTCAATTGCCATCTAGAACGGCAACGCTGCCGGCCTTCTGAGCGCCTAGTGTAATCGCCGACCAGGCCAAGAAATACGTCTCGATCGCGTTCGCGTTTAACAATTCTCATACTATTTGACACTTTAACGCAAACGCGATCGAGACGTATTTTGTGCTTTTTGATTACACTAAGGGCACTGGGCACCTTACCGCCCGGCTGTGACTTGGGACAGCTTTTTTATTTATACGTTTAATTTGTGTTATGTATATAGTTTTAGTTAAATATTAACCAGTTACTATTAGTAACTAGTTAGTTATAGTCCTGGTTGGAGACTGAAAACCAGCGTGCTCACTGAGTCTCATTCCCGGTTTGCCTCATACCTGCTGTATCTCTCCTTTTTGTTGTGAATTCTGTGAATCTTTGTGCTGGTAAATAAAAATGTCTTTTATTATTATTTTTTGTTTGACGTATGATCACTCTTAGTTAATTTCAAACCAGGGCGGCAAGTGCTGCGTTCGAAAAGTTAACACTGTGCCTTTTAACTTTGACTTAAAAATTCGACGTGAAAACCAAGTTTAATTTTCGATTTACTCGTAATTGCGTTTTCTAAAGTAAGAGCACATTTTTTAGGAAAAGTTTTAATTAAGGGAAATGGTGCGATAAGATACAGAGTGTAAAACAATGAATATATGTACATGTACACATATATTACGTAGGTACATATATTAATTGTTTTTACATTAAGGTAGCTCTTCACTTAGGCCGAGTTGTACCGACCTGGGTTAGCCACTAACCCGATGTTAACGTGACGTATTGGTATCGTCTGACGTAGTGTCATTGTTTTTATTTATTTATTAAGAAACAAACAATCAATATAGATACAAAAATAACCATGACACAATGAGTTAATAAACAGACAGAATGAGATAATTGAATATTAAGTATACAAGTACAAGTACGTGACACAACAATAAGTTCAGTAAATTGTTGACAACTAACAATACAATAGAATCTCGTGTTAATCCCGGGGTTACAGCCTAACCCAGACAGGTTTAGAAAAACGTAAATTTTTACGCTCATCGCTAATATATGTAGATTTACTAACGATTTTCAGGTAGGTTTAAATAACAGGACATGAAAAAAACGTTCTAGTGTGAGTCGGATTCGTGCACTAAGGGTTCCGTACCATCCAAAAAAAAACTAGTTTTTTCTGTCATTCTCTCAATCACAAGTAAATCAAAATCTGTAAGGTAGTCCCCATTGGTCTTATAAAATTTGACACAAAACAAAGTCTCACAGCACAAATACCGAAAGGAAAAAAACCCTGAAAACTGTTAAGTTCTAGGTCAATAGGAATTATACTTTAAGTTTAAAGGTTTTGAATTACATGTATGCGATTCACAGACAGGCAGACAGACATACAACGAAGTGATGATATAAGGGTTCTATTTTTAACGAAACCTGTAAACTAAATTTAGTGCATCCTGCTAAAATTTGTTGTCCTTGTCACACTTATTGCGTTGTCTTTGTCCAACAGCACTGTCAACAGAAAGATGGTCTGGAGTACGCCGCGTGGTCCCGGCCACGGGGCGTCATGGCCATCAAACAGGGCTACGAGGTAACTGCGATGGTCACTTGTAGTTTCTGCAATGATCACTTTTAGTTTCTGCAATGATCACTTTTAGTTTCTGCAATGGTCACTTTTAGTTTCTGCAATGATCACTTTTAGTTTCTGCAATGGTCACTTTTAGTTTCTGCAATGGTCACTTTTAGTTTCTGCAATGATCACTTTTAGTTTCTGCAATGGTCACTTTTAGTTTCTGCAATGGTCACTTTTAGTTTCTGCAATGATCACTTTTAGTTTCTGCAATGGTCACTTTTAGTTTCTGCAATGATCACTTTTAGTTTCTGCAATGGTCACTTTTAGTTTCTGCAATGGTCACTTTTAGTTTCTGCAATGATCACTTTTAGTTTCTGCAATGGTCACTTTTAGTTTCTGCAATGGTCACTTTTAGTTTCTGCAATGGTCACTTTTAGTTTCTGCAATGGTCACTTTTAGTTTCTGCAATGATCACTTTTAGTTTCTGTAATGGTCACTTTTAGTTTCTGCAATGGTCACTTTTAGTTTCTGCAATGATCACTTTTAGTTTCTGCAATGGTCACTTTTAGTTTCTGCAATGGTCACTTTTAGTTTCTGCAATGATCACTTTTAGTTTCTGCAATGGTCACTTTTAGTTTCTGCAATGGTCACTTTTAGTTTCTGCAATGGTCACTTTTGGTTTCTGCAATGGTCACTTTTAGTTTCTGCAATGATCACTTTTAGTTTCTGCAATGGTCACTTTTAGTTTCTGCAATGATCACTTTTAGTTTCTGCAATGGTCACTTTTAGTTTCTGCAATGATCACTTTTAGTTTCTGCAATGGTCACTTTTAGTTTCTGCAATGGTCACTTTTAGTTTCTGCAATGATCACTTTTAGTTTCTGCAATGGTCACTTTTAGTTTCTGCAATGGTCACTTTTAGTTTCTGCAATGATCACTTTTAGTTTCTGCAATGATCACTTTTAGTTTCTGCAATGGTCACTTTTAGTTTCTGCAATGGTCACTTTTAGTTTCTGCAATGATCACTTTTAGTTTCTGCAATGGTCACTTTTAGTTTCTGCAATGATCACTTTTAGTTTCTGCAATGGTCACTTTTAGTTTCTGCAATGGTCACTTTTAGTTTCTGCAATGATCACTTTTAGTTTCTGCAATGGTCACTTTTAGTTTCTGCAATGGTCACTTTTAGTTTCTGCAATGATCACTTTTAGTTTCTGCAATGGTCACTTTTAGTTTCTGCAATGGTCACTTTTAGTTTCTGCAATGATCACTTTTAGTTTCTGCAATGGTCACTTTTAGTTTCTGCAATGGTCACTTTTAGTTTCTGCAATGATCACTTTTAGTTTCTGCAATGGTCACTTTTAGTTTCTGCAATGATCACTTTTAGTTTCTGCAATGGTCACTTTTAGTTTCTGCAATGGTCACTTTTAGTTTCTGCAATGATCACTTTTAGTTTCTGCAATGGTCACTTTTAGTTTCTGCAATGATCACTTTTAGTTTCTGCAATGGTCACTTTTAGTTTCTGCAATGGTCACTTTTAGTTTCTGCAATGGTCACTTTTAGTTTCTGCAATGGTCACTAATGTAGAGTAGAGTCAATGATATTACAGAGTAAAGATATGTTACGTTCCTAGTAAATTTTGTTTGAAAAAAGAACAGGTTGCATAGTTGGTGGTCACGTCACGTAGAGTTACATTATCATTATACTCGGGACTTAATCACGTTAAAAATATATTTAAATACCACGAGTCCCATGTCCCGAGTATCATGATAATGTGTGAAAATCGCGAAAGTTCACGTAAACCTGTTTGAAGTTAATTGTCAGAAAGAGTGGTCAATTGGGTATTTTATGGATCTCCAACTCGGGTGCAGTAGTAACGTATCTACTTCCTGTTTATATGTAATATCATTGAGTAGATTTTTGTTTTGGCTTTTAAGTATTGTGGTTTCGATCCGCTTACTTACTAAATTAAATTTTGATTTTGATTTTGATCATGTTGCATTGCCCATTCAACAAGGCTACGAGGTCACTTGTAGTTTCTGCAATGGTCACTAATGTAGAGTTTTTTTTTGCTTCGAAGTATTGTGGTTTCTATAATAATAATAATAATAATAATAAATTGGAGCCTCTTTTTAGGTAAAAATATACCTGTAATAAGAACCTCCGCTCTTCCTTAAAAGTAGGTACAGTTACTTAGCTAATTTAGATTAGCGAATTTAATGAATTTAATATGTAATCGGTTTCGATCTGTCTAACTTACTTAAGTAATGAAATTTTGATTTTCATTTCATGGCCATCAAACAGAACTATAAGAAAGAGCTATCAACTGTAACTGCGATGGTCACTAAACTTGTGGTTCCATTACCAGTTTCGACTTTTTTTATAGTGGTCTGTTATTATATGCCCTATCAGGTGGTCATAGGTGGTCACTCTGTAGGTCCAATATTTAATGTCTGTATATTATGTAGCAGTTACATACTGTTAACATAAAACTACCGTGAAATTTAATCATAGTGAAATAAAAGGACCACACATAATTACATACATGGAGTTTGCTCGGCATGTTTCAGACTAATTCGTCTGGTGCCGAGACGACTAGGCGAACTGACAGCTTCGCAAAACTACCCTCGTTTTCATCGTCAATTTTATTATTGTCAATTGAAAGGTGTAGTTTATACGTAACTCTTCCTTAGAATCTTGGTTGATTGGCACTCCACTGATAAGAAAAACTTCGGTTTTTTCTGTATGACGTGTCGCGTGTACATAGGTAGTCGAAAAAATCACGTACTTGTAGTCAATCGCGATTAAAACAGGATAAGATGGTCACTTGGCCGCTATTTCACCAACTTTACAATTGTCAGTTCACAGTGACAATTCAAAGTACATTTTTTTGCCATTTGCCAATATGAAGCGCGCTAAAAGGAAAGCTCTTCAAGTCAGCAATTGACAATATATTGTCATTGAAAACTGGCAATTGTAAAGTTGGTGAAACAGGGGCCAGGTCACTCATAAACTTTATTGGTGTCTTTTATTACTTTTACGTCCATGATTAGGCATAATTAAAGTAATTAAATCGCCAGACAGTAGTTATTGTGGTTTATTTGTCTGGTTGTTGCATGTAAAGTAGAATTGTATTTTTATTTATCGACCTTTTCATTCAATGTGAGCTTTAATTGCTGGGCCGTGTTTTATAAAGCTACAAGTTACAATTTACAAGCTGAAGTCCCTTTCTAACAAAAGGTGATAGAATGAGACTTCCGCTTGTAAACTGTAACTTGTAGCTTTATAAAACACGGCGCTGGCGGTAGGACCTTGTGCGAGGTCCGACCGGATCGCTACCACCATCTTACTCGCTAACCCTGCCGCTAAGCAGTGCTTGGACTGTTGTGTTCGTGTGGAGAGCAAGACATCCGAGGAAATCATAGGTACGAGAGGCATTTCATGTTAGCTCTCTAGGTAGGCAATGCATCTGCAAACCCCTCGGGATTGCGGGTGTCTATGGGCAGCGGTGATTACTTTACCATTAGGTGACTCAGTTGCTCGTTTGCCTCTCTCGTCGTATAAAAAATGCTTTTTCCTGATGCATAATCCTTAGACTGTTTAAACACTCTAGCTAGACTAGTGCAATGACAACTAAAGTGAGCTTACTTATTATAGAATTTATCCATTAAAATGGCAAATAAAATGTCAGTCTTGTGCACTCTGGCTTTCATAAGGGGGTTGCAAGGTACTTACCGAATGGTCGCAAGGTCACTTTTATCATTTTATTTGTATATTATGTACACTATGTACAGATGCTAATTTGTAAAACCTCAATTAACCGATGAGAAATATCGTCAATCATTTTATTTATTTCATAAACAATACAATTATTGTGTTTGAAATTACAATTAAATTAGCAATAAATAGAACAATTAAATAATGCAATTATACCAGCCTAAATTCAGAAAATAGCTCCATCTCTTGCCACTAATGCGCAACTGTAGAAGTTCCGTAGTGGGTGAGCCGCTTGATTAAGCTACTCATAGATGGCGCTGAGGAGAGATCTTCCAAATAAAAAATAAATATGACACAAGGCATTGAAAAATTCGTTAGGTACACCAACGTTAAGTATAGCTTAATTGGTGGAGCGTGGCACGGATTACCGAGGTTGCTGGTTCAAGTCCAGCAGCTTAACGGATTTTTCTTTGCATTGTCATTGTATGTTATACCAGCCTAATTCATAATGTCGGAGAAAGAAGATATTAATAATAAAACGAAACAGTGATCATTAAATTATATAAAAAAGTCAATAAGAATAATATAAAATCAAATCCTACTCAATCCCGAAACTTAACCCCCCGCGTGTGCACACCGCTCTGCCGTCGCCATACAGTCCTCGCCGTGTCAAATGATACATCATCTCCACACTTGCACTATGCCCCTTGGTAAGGACGAGTTTGACAAAAGCACGTCATTTGACAACGTCTCGGCCAGAGAACGCCCACATTTGCTAGACGATTTTTTATGTTTGTGGTGAATTTTTTGCGGGACAAGATTTTTTCCCAGATTTTGTAAAGTGCAAAGTCGTGGTTTGTTTTTAATAGCTTCTTATGTTTGCTTACAAATCTTTGGCGCGTATTGTTCAAGACACGTAACAGCTCCGTACCAATGCCCTGATTGGAACTTTTTTTTTTTCTACAAAAAGATATGTATACAGTTCTTCCGTACTTCAATCTGTTCTTATCTTCATTCCCTAATGGTTGCCTGGTAGAGATTTCTTTATAGGGATAGCTCCGCCCTTTTTTATGATAATTTTATTTTTAACATGAAACTACTTATCGCGGGACTCAATCATAATTAAATAAAAACGGATCACTCGCGTATATAAGTCGAGTTTAACCCGACGTGTTTCGACATGCTTATATACGTAAGTGATCCGTTTTTATTTCAGTACGATGTTTTTATTGTTACATAAAAAGTTCTTGTATTGTTCTTCTATCTTCTATAGAAAATAATTTTTAATAGAGTTTTATCTCATCATTACCCTTATTTCAGTATTTGTTATGTTACTGTTTTTTAGAGACTAGTTCTTCTTTCTTAACTTTTAGGAGCTAAGCTCTCGACGGTTATGCAACTTTAATCGATACTAATACCTTTGGTCTGATCTTTAAGAAGTTTCATTTTTGCATAATATGCCATCCCTAACTCGTACGATAACCCTTCCGTCGCCGAACTGGGTCGGTAAACACCGTGTTTGCTGCAATTCATGTCAAAACTTGCCAATATCCACGATAGATGGCACTGTAGTAAAGAATCTTCAGCGCGCGACGCCATTCAACCCCTAACTACAGCGAACTTGCATAAACCGCTTCTGTAACATTCCAAAAGCACCCTCTTCCCCTGAAGTTAGGGACCTAATTTGGAGTAACGCGTTTACGAAATGAGAGGTTGTGAAAGTTATCGCGCTTATAAGACTGTTTTACGATGTCACATAACGGAAAAGTATTTTGTTGAGCGCATTTTAGCGGAGACATGGAGGTTCAGTTATTTTTATTTTGGTTTAGTATAACGTTTTAACAGTTTTGTGTCTAAAAACAAAGTCATTAACACTATCATTTGGAAACAACATAATACATTGCATCACCACAACAAACCAGTGTACTTTATTTATGTATTGATTTAAACTTTCGCGATTTTCACACATTATCATGATACTCGGGAATTAATATCGTAAAAAAAATATATTTCAATTTCAGTACCTCGACGTTTCGGACGCGACGTTGCATTGATTGTAATTTGTTTTAAGTTCTAAGTAAAAATCGTCATCATCATCACCAGCCTTTTTTGCGTCCCACAGCTGAGCACAGGCCTCATCTCAGAATGAGAGGGCTTGGGCTATAGTTCCCACGCGGGCCCAGTGCGGATTGGGAACTTCACACACATCATTGAATTGCTTCACAGGAGTGTGCAGGTTTCCTCACGATATAATTCCGCACATAAATCCCGAAAAACTCAAAGGTGCGGGCCGGGGTTCGAAGTAAAAATACTTACGTATATTTCGTCTTAAACCTACTACTTACAAATAACTTAGGTATTGAAAAACTTGCTTGTCGACAGCCATTAACCACAGACTTCTAATTATCGCTACAACCCTATAACTTGGATAAACAACACCGTTTTTTACAGAATAGCCAAAGTCCAAACAATGCTGCCTTCTGCCATAAATTATCAAACTATTGGTGGAGTACACATAAATCAGAACCCGACCCGCGATACATTCGTTACAAATTAATTTGGGAGGATAACGCCCTTTGGCGGAGAAATGGGAAATTTAATTTCCATGCGCACTTTAAGGGTTAAGTGATAGTGGGATAAGGGTGGGTGTTATAACTAAATGAAATAAAATATTGCGACGATGGGATAGCGTAGTTAAAAAACCTAACTAAATATTATTTTTTTATACAACGAGGAAGACAAACGAGCCAGTGGGTCACCTGATGGTAAGTGATCACCACTGCCCATAGACACCCGCAACCCCGGAGGGTTTGCAGATGCGTTGCCAACCCAGAGAGCTAAAATGAAACGCCTCTTGTGCCTGTAATTACACCGGCTGTCTTACTCTCCAGACCGGAACACAACTGTGCAAGCACTGCTGCTTAGCGGCAGGATTAGCGAGTAAGATGGTGGTAGCGATCCGGACGGACCACGCACAAGGTCCTACCACCCGCAAATATATATAAAGCTTGAGGTATTCGTATGATGAGGTGAGCACAAAAAATAATGTTTGTTCTCAATTATTAATGTTTACTATATGATACCGCCCAAGCCCTCTCATTCTGAGAGGAGGCCTGTGCCCAGCAGTGGGACGTAAAAAAGGCTGGTGATGATGACTATATGATACATTACCAGAATAGTGAAATAAAGCGTCACTCACGTATATAAGTTGAGTTTAGCCCGGTATGTTTCGGACTAATTCGTAGTCCTTCCTCTGGGAACGCACGATCTAGCGGCAGCGAGACGCACACTACTCCATTATTTTTGTTATTTTACACAAACTTTTTATTGAACAACATAACGAACAAAACGGTAAAAAAGTTAGAAAGAAAATGCAAGGTAGCAATGGGCGACCTTATCGCAATCAGAGCGATCTCTACCAGGCAACCATAATGGAATAAAGGTACAAATTACAGCAGGTGGTGCTATTTAGGAAGTTTTAGGTGCTTTATTTATTGGTAACTAACGAAAACCGTACATAACTTAATGCATTAAATACGCGTAGTTACAATATTAATAATATGTAAATAAGTATTCGTTGTCTAGTGTCTTTAGCAAAAGGCTTTGTCATGTATCATAGCTAGCTTTCCCCCGCGGCTTCGCTCCCGTATAAACTTCATCCCCTTTTTCACCCCTTCAGGGGCGGAATTTCCAAAAATCCTTTCTCAGTGGATGCCTACACTGTATAAGGTATCTATATGCAAAATTTCAAGTCTCTAGGTCCAGCGGTTTGGACTGTGCGTTGATAGATCACCCAATCCGGTGTAATAACGGGCACAAGAGGCATTTAATCTTGACTCTCTAGGTTGGCAACGCACCTGGAAATCCTCCGGGGTTGCGGGTGTCTATGGGCAGTGGTGATCACTTACCATCGGTGACCCACGACTTGCTCGTTTGCCTTCCTCGTTGTATAAAAAAAAAGCCGTTTTCGATTTTATATATACAGAGTTAGATACAGGCAATTTCTTAGTTATCTATGCAAAAGCGACGATAGCTCAGTTTAAATTTATATTACGGGTTTTTGATGGTTGTGTTTAATATGTTAGTAAGAAACATCTGCTGTTTGCAATGACAAACCCCGTACATGTTTTATGCTAACAATTTTATCACATATAGGGGTAATCAACCATTCTAAATTTATAGCGATCCATGGTGGTGCGTTGAGACATCTGTTTGTCAAAACAGGTCAAGAGTAAGTCGAACTAGCGCACCGAGGGTTCCGAGCCATCATGTGATAATATTTGTGCTACTTTACCTACAATCTTTTCAATGTAGAGTAGACGGACAGACGGACAGCGCCATGTCTTGTCCTATGAGTACGTACAAACTTGCACGGAACCCTCGGTGTGCGAGTTCGACTCACACTTGGCCGGTTGTAATATTATCTACGATTAGAAGGATTCAATAAGGAGTTTTTCTATTTCTACAATGGGTTACAACTTTTGCGCTACCTTATAGTTACAAGTCAAATTAACTCGACTTGAAGTAAACACAAACGCGCTAATGTACCCACATTATGCCATAAATACGTACCTTCATAATTACTGCGTCCTCTCAAAGTGTATTGATACTTTGACCTCAACGGGACTCGCAAAAACAGCCCTACGGTCAACGCAATCTAGTTGTAAGGATATCGTATACAGCTGCTAGTGGCACTTAATGACAACAAACTATTCTCATACTATTTGACACTTTAACGCAAATGTTTTCGAGACGTGTTTTTGGCCGTCGATTACACTAGAGGCTCTGAGCGTCTAGTGTAATCAAAGGATAAAAACACGTTTCGAACGCGTTTGCGTTAAAGTGTCAAATGGTATGATATTTGTTTGTTGTCGATACGTGCCGCTAGTGGCGCTGCTAATTTGCCCGTAGTAATTCAAACGTAAACGCGAACGCGATTGAGACTTTTTTTATAATGATTATACAATACAATACAATACAATAACTGTTTATTGAACACCACATAACAGTCAAAACAAGTACTCTGTAATAGTAGCGCTCCCAATTTGCCGATAGTAATTATTGAGACAATAACGTGAGCGCAATTGAGTCGTTTTCTTGTGACATAACCTGACAAACCCCCGACATTGTCATTGTAGTTCAATATTTCAAAAACGGGTGAACCGATTTTAATGAAACTTAGCTAAGAACCATCTCGATTAAAAAAGCTTTCGACTGAAAAAAAACCGCATCGAAATCGGTATACCCGTTTGGAGGCTATGTGCCACAAACAGATACACAGATACACAGACTGATACACATGTCAAACTTATAACACCCTCTTTTTTGTCGGGGGTTAAAAAATGACACTATCTGATGTTATACAATACAACACAAATTTCTTTATTGACTAATTTTTTTATTGAATTTTTTCATGTGGTAAAACCCCTCTTTTTTCGACTAAAACCGACGTCACTTCAAAACACGATTGTTTTCAAGGAAAGGCTGCCTTATTAAAATTTCGATTTAACTGCTCTATGTTTATCCTAACTTACAACAAACGTCAAAGGGCCAATTGCCAATATTTTAATGCAAGTCTCGTAGCTCAGTGCGCAGGCGCTGCGGATATCGTGCGTTATTAATGGCTCCTAGGTGACTTATGAAATGGTCACCCTACATTTAGAGTAAGTTGGGACTGTCCGCAGTTTGACGGTTGAGATTTACACCCTATACCAACCCGACAAATGTATCGGAAAGTATTGTAAATAAGTTAATGCGTTTTTGTATAAAAAAACAGGATAAAAACACTAGTTACGAACAATTAAATGCGCGCATCCTTTAAGGGATCTCTACCAGTCAACCTTTATGTATGTGTAAATTAGAAAGTCTTCAAAGAATTTCATATCTATATTTATGTATGTATTTAAACAAGACTGAAACCACAGGAGGCCTATCGGAGAGGGGCTGCTTCAAGTTTACCTCTTTTTACCTTTTTAATTGGCGAAATAAAAATTTTAATGGTTTTGCCATTCATTATTACAAAGAACTCGGATTGATCTACTGGTTTTAATATTCATCGAACGGGTTAATGGTTTTTATTTATCAAATGCTTTTAAACCGTTCTTTTCTGCTTACTACAAGGTCAAACCTTACTTCTAATTTAGTAGTACGAAAGAGTATACCTACCTACCTTAGCCTCGAGAGAGGAAAGAGTCAGAACATAACACCAAAATCAAATCAAAATTTTATTCAGCAAATATAAGCAGTTAAATGCACTTTTGCACGTCTTTTTTGAGTCACCAGCGCTTTTGGAAAGACCATGATTGCCAAGAAGAGTGCGCCGCAAGAAACTCGGCAAAGTATTTTTTTTTTTCTAAAAACAAGTTACAAACGCTCTTACGACACAACCAATACGGAACATCACAGGTATTTACTGAAATACGTAACTTACGGTTCATTATCTGACGATGGATCATAGAATCAAGTTACCTATTATTTATTAAGTAACCCTTGCACTGTCAGCTTTATTACAAAGACACAACCACCCACTCGAATCTGCCATAACTTTGGAACGCACGCATAGAAAGTCTCCCCCCGTGGCAAAGTGACGTAACTTCAAATAATAAATAACAAGACAAAGGCCACTTGACAAAGGCGGTCATCTCACACTTAGTCATTTAGTCACTTAGCAAGTTGCGATAAGGATAAATCATTGGAGCGGGTTTAATTAAGTTAGTATTAAGTTATGGTGTTGGTCAAGTTTGAGATATTAGTTTTGTTACACACGCTACACACTGGCCTATGTATATAACACGCTATAGGTACCACGTCACTTAAAGACGTCGACAATGTATTGATAAAAAGAGGATATAGAAAAATACGTTTGAATATCTGAATAAACTTAGCAGGAATACTAAGCAGTTCAGCTCGCAAAAGATTGGTATTTGGTATGGATATGTAAGTTGGATAATAATTCAAGAACAAGCAGCAATTAAAAACATTGACTTGCTAATAGCATGGACTTGGGGTCTAGTACAAAATTCACGAAAAATGTGTCCCAGCATAACGCGGCATTTTTCGATGCCAACCATACCTCATAGCGCTGTGGTTCATCCAAACTAAGACTGACTGACGCTCGATTAGTGGTCTTTAGTTCGGACGCTTTGAAGCGCTAACCCGAAGTCCATGGTGTCGGTAAATCAATGATTAAAAATGTTTTTTTCTAGAAAACTTATGCTTTGTTACTGCCATGCTCTAAAAAAACTAAGCATGATACTTAGGAGTATTATTATCATCGCAATTAATTAATTTATCACTCAATGTAGCTTTCTTACTTCCAGGCCAAGATGAGTACTGGGGACGGGTCCGTGGGCCACCAGAAGGCAGAAGAAAGGTTGGGCCACCACCAATCCATGAGTCAGATGCTGTACGGGGCCGGACTAGGGCCAGGACGATCAGGTAGGCCATTCATCATATATCACAGTATAGTAAGGACGGGGCCACTAGGAGAAATAAAGGCTGGGCCACCATCAGTCCATCAGGCAGATGCAGTACAGGGCCGAACTAGGGCCACCATTCATCATAGAAAACAGTATAGTAAGGACGGGGCCACTAGAAGGTAGAAAGGTCGGGCCACCACCAATCTTTTAGTCAGATGTTTTACGGGGCCGGTCTAGGGCCAGGACGATCAGGTAGGCCACCATTCATCATTCGATCACAGTATAGTAAGGACGGGGCCACTAGAAGAAAGAAAGGCTGGGCCACCATCAGTCCGTTAGGCAGATGCTCTCCGGGGCCGGATTAGGGCCATCATAGATCATAGTATAGTAAGGATAGGGCCACTAGAAGGAAGAAAGGCTGGGCCACCACTGTCCCGTGAGTAGATTCAACCCATCCGCGCGGAGGCGCCGGGAATGCTGCGGGATATAATAAGTAAATCCTAACTAATATTATAAATGCGAAAGTAACTCTGTCTCTCTATCTCTCTGTCTGTCTGTTTGTTACCTCTTCACGGGAAAACCGCTACACCAATATAGATGAAATTCGGTAAGAAGATAGTTTAAATATAGAGGAATAACATAGGCTACTTTTTATTCGGAAAAATTGTATAGTTAACGCGGGATAGCGATAACCGAAATCTACGCGAACGAAGTCGCGAGCAACAGCTAGTAAGTAATTAAACGCTTTATTGTACAGAAAATACAGAAATATAAAGACAAGTTACAATCAATGAAATACGAGTACAAAGGGGATAACCCTTTATTAACAATGGTTTCTAAAGTACAGGGTAGATTTTTGTAGGTACGGGGCCATATTGAGCGAGGAGAGGCGGCGTACCCCGCGCGGTAACGCATATCTGAAGCCCGAGTACGAATATTCGAATCCTGTGTAACGTAACGTTATCGTGTCGAAATCGAAAAACTTCATACAAAATTGTAGTACCAAATACGCTCACGGGCGGGCGCTGTTCCCAACGTCATACAAATTTCTCGATAACGTTACTACTCGACTAGCCTATGCCCCGCGGCTTTGCCCCCGTGAAATATTTCAAAATGAGCTAGTTCCCTATCCCGTGGGAATTTTGAAAAATCCCTTCTTAGTGCACCTCTAGGATACTCAAGGTATATGTTTGCGCAGGATTTGAATATTCGTGCTCAGGCGTCTGTCGTCCAGCGGAGCGGAGGAGCGCGGTGCAAATGTGAATCGCCCTCGTTGGATCCATCAACAATTAACTTCCATTTGCGTTTATGCAAATGCTACCACAAAGCTAGCAAGCATTTAGAATTGCACAATTATGAACAATTGTGACAACTTAATAACATAATAATCGCACGTGTCGCTTCCAGGCTCGTCATCATCATCACCTGTGGGGGGCTCCAACGCCGGCAGCGGGCTCCTAGTGGTGCCCCAACCCCTGGGCAAGGGGCCCACGAAGCTGCAGCCCCTGCACGCGCACGCGAGGAAGTACCACTGCAAGATGTGCCCTCAGGTATGTGGATGTATCTACTATGCTACTTCTGTTCGGTTATATAAACATCAAACGGTGTTGCTGAGCCCGCCTGAGCGGTGCGCGGCCGGCGGCGCCCGTGCGGATGTGCTCGCGGCAACTGCACTATATATATCACTGAGTCTGATCATATCACTTCCCTCACTGGAAACGAAAACGAAGTACCAAAGGGCCTGCCCTTACGCTGTATGTATATGTCTGTTAGGTCAGACAATGAATGCTCTAATATGTATAGAGGGAAATGCTTGGAGCACGATTTTTGTCTTCGTAACTTTGATTGGACTAGCTAGTAGGTCCTTAACCAGTCAAAAGTACAATTTGGGTTAATTAAAAAAGTTAGCACTAACTTAAAAAATACGAGAAGAGACTCCGTTTTGATTATTTTACAAAAGTATTGAAGATCTCAGTAGGAGTATCTTTTTTTTTTTGTATTTTTTCGCCCAATTCCCAATTTTCCCAATTTTTTCCCAATTTTGAATACATGGAAAAAAATCAGCCTTTCCTCTATGTCCAGCCGTGGTGTAGGGGAAAAGCACACGACCCGGAGTGTCGAGGATCCGGGTTCGATTCCCGGGGTTGGCATTTTTCTGGTTTTTTTTCTGTGTATTCATGTTTCAGTGAGTTTATAAAAAATATAAAAGTATTGAAAACCAAAAAATACTAGCGGTTCCGTCGTTTCTTATCCTAAGGTTGTAGTTTGAAAAATCACATTAATAATAATACGAGTAATAATATCATATAACATCTACTTTCTGCCACATTTTTAACAGAACCCCGAGCACGAGTATTCGAACGCTGCGTACGTAATCGAATTAAGTTTTATCGAGAAAAATTCTATGACGTTTGGAACAGCGCCGCCCGTGAGCGTAATATTTGGTACTAAAATTTAATATGAAGTTTCTCCATGGCGATACGATAACGATTACGTAACGCAGGATTCGAATATTCGTGCTTTGGGCAGTTCCACTTTCCTTTTGCAATCAAATCCTTTTTTCGGCGTACCGTTAAATATTTTGGCGTCGGCGAGTGTCGGCGTTTAAAAAGGGATGATGTGTGTGTGGCTCGTTAGGTGTCGGCAACCTTTTTGTAACGATTTATTTATAATTATAAAATTGTTACCTTATTTAAGGGAGTTTATAAAATTTTCAAAATGAACCGACTTGCAAATAAAGCGGTACACAATGCAAAGAAAAATCCGTTAAGCAGCTGGACTTGAACCAGCAACCTCGGTAATGCGTACCACGCTCCACCAATTAAGCCATACTTAACATTGGTGCAACTAACGAATTTTTCAATGCATTGTGTTGTGTCATATTTTTATTTGGAAGATCTCTCCTCAGCGCCATCTATGAGCAGCTTAATCAAGCGGGGTTTCTTTGCATTGTCATTGTATGTTGAATGTCATACTATGAATGTTTCATAAAAATTAAAACAAAAATAATCAATAAATCGGTTATTTTCATTAAATAAAGCGGTATTTACTCGTTATATCGATTTGGAGTTATTGAGTATGATTGCGATTGCATATTTGAGTGAAAATAAACGTTAAATGATTTTTGCTACCGTAAAAATATTTCACTAATAATTTGGGTACCCTATAGGTGATTCACGTTGTGTATGAAGAATAAAGTAATCACATTATTATACAGAAAAAACAGAAATACAGACAAGTTACAACAATCAGAAACTACAAAGATGAGGGGATCTCTACCAGTCAAGCTTTGAATGATAGTAAGTTGCGATTAATAGTTATTGTATGGGAGAGGCCTACGTCCAGCAGTAGACGAACATAGGCTGACGATGATGAATAGTTATTGACTTATGTTATACAAAAAAGTGGATCACTCAAGTACATATACGTACTTGAGTGATCAGCTTTTGTAGTTCCTTCCTCTCAGCGGCAGCCTGCATGCCAAAGCTCTGCTCTCGACGAAAATTACTTTAGTTAGTAGTGCTGCGAGTAGAGCTTTGACATGCAGTGTGTGTCTCGCTGCCGCTGAGTCATGCGCTCCCAGAGGAACGTTTGAAACATGTCGGACTAAACTCGACTAAATATATACGTCAGTGACCCGTTTATTTTACTATTTCCCCACAAGGTCTTATGCCAAGCAGTGAGCGAATTAGGCTAAAAAAGAAATACCTAGTGAGCTATTAAAATCATCCAAAAGTTGCCGACCTCTGGCCACCGGCGAAAACCAAAGCGTAGTGACGCGACTCAGGAATCCCAAAATTTACACAAACCGAATAAGTATTAACCGATTCTACTTTTTGTCCGTCCGTCTGCGCTCCGGCATCCCGGACTTTTGTAATGACATTCTTTGCCCGGTTTTGATTAGAAAGGTTGACGATGATGGGTTCGCTCTACGCGTTTTGGACTCTATTTTGGGAGAATAGAATTTTCTTTTGTATACTCAAGATGATTTTTTTGTAATTCACAAGGCCAAATTTTGGATGAAGAAATTATTTTAATAATGGCCATTTACGTTTAGAAGCCGTTATAGCCTAGTGCCCTATGGCCTCTCAAGCAGAGGGTCGTGGGTTCAAGCCCCGGCTCGCATCTCTGAGTTTTTCGGAATTTATGTGCGGAATTACATTTGTCATCATGAGCTTTTCGGCGAAGGAAAACATCGTGAGGAAACTTGCACACTCCTGCGAAGTAATTCAATTATGTGTGTGAAGTTCCCAATCCGCACTGGGTATGCCCAAGCCCTGTCATTGTGAGAAGCCTGTGCCCAGCAGTGGGACGTAAAAGTAGGCTGGTGATGATGATGATGATATGCCAGAACTTCCTTTACAATAAAATTAATAGTTCTTTAATCATCTGTCATAGTCCGCCCCCTTCTAACCGATTGAGAACAAAAGGGACGAGTATAGCAACAATGTTGCCACTTGCTAGACGTGCGGTTGTCATAGTATTACGTGCAACACATAACATAATGTATAATACATATATGGTTAAAGATGACTGCGCTTGAGTGTCGCAAAAACGGTTGATAGAGAATTAATTGTGAGCCGTACAGGACGAGGTACCGTCAGCAGAGCAGTTGAATTTTAATTAAATACTCAGGTATTCATTATCCACTATCATCATCATCATCAGCCTATTTACGTCCCACTGCTGGGCACAGGCCTCCTCTCAGAATGAGAGGGCTTGGGCTATAGTTCCCACGAGGGCCCAGTGCGGATTGGGAACTTTACACACACCATTGAATTTCTTCGCAGGAGTGTGCAGGTTTCCTCACGATGTTTTCCTTCACCGAAAAGCTCATGATAAATTACAAATGTAATTTCGCACATAGATTCCGAAAAACTCAGAGGTGCGAGCCGGGGTTTGAACCCCCGACCCTCTGCTTCAGAGGCGATAGGTCAAACCACTAGGCTATCACGGCTTCTTATACCACTATACTAGGTAGTACATAAGTTGAGATTAGTCCGACACATTTAGAACTAAGTAATTATGTAAGCAAACACTTTATTGTATAGAAAATACAGAAATAAAGACAAATTACAAGCAATGAGATACAATACAATACAGTACAAATAATCCTTATTGAAAACCACAAAACAGTACAAGGAGATTACAGAAAAACATGTATGGTAGACAATAGGCGGTCTTATCGCTTAAAAGCGATCTCTTACAAGTACCAAGGCGGACATATCCCTATAACTAATACGTAGTTCTTCTCCGTCTCTACTCTGCTCGGTGACTCTACTCGCGCGACTTTCATGTTAAGGATAATGTCATACCTAATGCAGGAAAATTTACATGGTGTGAAAAGTACCTATATCATAGTGATTGATTTTGTCTATGGTTATTTTAACTTACATACCTACTAAAAAGATACCTTGTAATAATAATTATCCAGTTGAATTCAAGTACTTTGTTTTTGAGTAGGTACTCAAAACGTTTTTATTGTTTATTGATTACTGGTAGAAATCCCTTTAAGGGATAAGTTCGCCTTTGTTCCGTTATCTGTATTTTGTTGTTTTATGTGCAACACATACATACATACTTGCTAATGAACGCTATAAGAAAATCAGCGTAGAAAATAATTGACCACAGAAAAACTAAATTTGAACACGTAATTTTGTCTGTGAAACTCTTTCTTTTTAACAGTTTCTTTTCTGGCATGTCATTTAAAAAAACATTTAAGTGTTATCTTTCAACTGGTGTTACCATAAATGCTATTATTTATATTATTTCCACGCATAAAAAAGAAAATGATCTTATAGAATTTTGGAAAGCTTTTTCTCTGAACGCTACTCGAAGTTGACGAATTGAATTTTGATGAGTGGCCAGCTCTTAACTATCGGCGCAGGCGGTGTTCCAAATTCAAAAATAAACGTCATCGCGAACCACAGCAGTTTGCACACGTTAGAGATCTTATAGTGATGGGGTAAGGCAGCATTTCGAATAATTTTAGAAACGAATTTCATTGTCATTTCACTTAGTACGCAACGCACTAGTTACGACTGTAAGCCCAATGCGTTTGTGCGATATAAAATAAAATAAAAACATAATACCTAAGTATATAAAAACCAAAAAAAACCTTAGAAAAAAAAAACGTAAAATAATCCTCTAAAATAATGATAAATAAATAAAATAAAATAAAATAAAATGCGTTTATTTCGGACAACAGAAACTAAAGCCTAAAGTTTTATGGCCAAGCTGCAGATATATGAAGTCGGTGCGGTGCGAGCGGAATATTCTTTGAATGAAGCATGCTAGGAAGTGCTAGGCCATAAAACTTTAGACTTTAGTTTCTGTTGTCCAAAATAAACGCATTTTATTTTATTTTATTTATTTATCATTATTTTAGAGGATTATTTTACGTTTTTTTTTCTAAGGTTTTTTTTTTAAGGCGATTTTACTTTTATGTTATAAGATTTTTAATTCACAAATTTACGTTGATTTAACATTTTCAGAATTATCCTCCAACTCCTAACCGTTAAGGAGTTGTACCTTCCATCATCAGCTCATCAACATAAGATGATGACTACCGGACGCAAATACTTGAATAGCCTTAGAAAATATATGAAACACATGATACGTGCCCATAAAATTTGAGGGTTGCCCTCGATTTCCCTGAGATCCTATCATCAGATCATGACTTGGTGACAGTGGGACCACCTCAGGAGTATACCCTTTCGAATAATGATTTAACATTTTCAGAGTTATCCTCCAACTCCTAACCGCTAAGGAGTTGTACCTTCCATCATCAGCTCATCATCATAAGATGATGACTACCAGACGCAAATACTTGAATAACCTTAGAAAATATATGAAACACATAGTACGTGCCTGTAAAATTTGAGGGTTGCCCTCGATTTCCCTGGGATCCCATCATCAGATCATGACTTGGTGACAATGGGACCACCTCAGGAGTATACCCTTTCAAATATTTTTTTTTTTTTGAAAATCTGTCTACAATTGACGGAGTAATCGATGTACATACATAAAAAAAAATACAGTGGAACGTAGAACCTCTTCCTTTTTTTGAAGTCGGTTAAAAACAATATAAATCACAATTATTATTTTTGCCGCCAAATTCACTGCATTCCCCAATTAATATGAAAATCATCTAAAATGAGTAATTGTAATTGTGATTCATGTATTAATTTATTATTGTTATCTATTCATTTACGCGTAAGAACTTTTTTTCTTCGCTCTTTTTCAATTGTCAAGATACATAAACCGATAAAAACACATACACACTGTACATGTCATATATGTTACGTTACGGTTGGTAGGGCCTTGTGCATGGTCCATCTTACTCTCTGTATCCTGCCGCTAAGCAGCAGTGCTCGCACTGTTGTTCCTATGAGGAGTGTGATAGCCGGGTAAATAGCGGACACAAGAGGCGTTTCATCTCAGCCCTCTAGGTCGGCAACGCATCTGCAATCCCTCTGGTATTGCGGGTGTCTATGGGCAGTGGTGGTCACTTAACATCAGGTGGCCCATTAGCTCGTCTGTCTTTTGTATAAAAAAGTGATAGGAATCGCTTCAAGAACGACGTTTGATTTTCAATAAAAGAACACCCTGAAAGTGGACAAAAAACTGGTATTAAACCCAAGGAAATCATCTTACAAATTTCCACCATTTCCTTAAGTACCACCATAACTTACACAAACTTATAAACCAACGCAAATAACCTAAAACCACCTCTATCATCATCTCCATAGGAGTCACCGAACCTGCTTACTTAACTTGGCATTTTACCACACAATTCAGCGCCGACTCGGTATTTTACTAAACAGTCAATGCAATTTATACGTTATCCTATCGAGTTAAAGTTGTTTATCGACTGTCATTTTGGTCGGTCAGCCTTATAGCTGTCATTTTTCATGGTGTAAAGATGCGTTTGATTTCCGGTCATTTGTGTCATGGCGTATTTATTGGTTGACATTATTTGGTGTGAAAGTATAGTTAATTTATGGTAATGTGTGGGAGAGCTATAAGCATGATCTAGATCTACCATTATACACTTATACAGGGCTCGTTATAATGAACGTCAAGACTTCAGCCAGAGGTTCAGTAAATCTAAGTGAGTACCCCTGTTTTTTTTTAAACATAGAAATAAAAAAATAAAACATTCTTCCATATATGTATGTATATTGTCAACCAGCAGAGGCAATGAACGTATGAGGAAATTGTCTGTTTTTGTTTTTAGGGTTCCGCACCTCGAAATGAAAAACGGAACCCTTATAGGATCACTTTGTTGTCCGTCTGTCGTCAAGACCCTTTTTCTCTGGAACGCGTGGAGGTAGCATGCTGAAATTAATATCAAATACTCAGCCTGCAGTCCCTTGAAGCTGTGAAAAAATCAAACCTCTAAGTCAACGAAATCAAAAGATACAGTCATCAAATAAGTTGTTGAAGATAGTGAAATAAACGGATCACTCACGTATGTCAGTCGAGTATAGCTCGACATGTTTACGTCTCGCCACCGGCGTGGCGTGTGCTCCCAGAGGAAGGACTACGGATTAGTCCGAAACATGTCGAGCTATACTCGACTGACATACATGAGTGATCCGTTTATTTCACTATGATTGAGTCTCACGGTAGTTTTATGTTAAAAGTTGTTAAAGGTAAAAGCAGTTATGAACTAAAACAATTACTTTGCTCACCCGCGACCATAAGTGAAAAATTGTTATATCTAGTTGTAGTGGAAGTGGTGGCAGGTTGAGCGGTTGTTGTTGTGCTTCGTTAATGGCCTCGTGGAGAGTGCCGAAACTCGTCAGCGTTTAGTTTAGTGGTGGTGGTGATAGTTGGGTCTGTGTGGCATGTGTTGATTCGTGTGGCAGTGGAGGCGGAGGAGTTGCATGGAAACATACATTTGCCGCACAGATATAACTATTTTTTACTTGTGGTCGCGGGTGAGCAAAGTAATTGTTTTTAGTTCATAAATATGGAGTTCCGCAAAGTAACGCCTGATTCAATAAATTATTTAAAAAGCAGTTGTCCTACAAACTTGTAATTTGGTATGAAGGTAGCTCTTATAGCTCAACCACTAAGAAAAATCTCAAAATTATTTTTTTATGCCTGTCTGTATATGTCAGAGACTAATATAAAATTACCCCACTCTGCGTACATTTTGCTTAAGAGCAGGGCTCTGCTAACACTGGGCAACTTAAAACACTGTAGAAAAGCGGGAAAATCTTCGTACGGAACCCTCAGTGCGCGAGCCCGATTCGCACTTGGCCGGTTTTTTTGAAGTTAAAGACTTTACAGGGGTGTTCATTTACGAGTAGACTTACTCATCCCCTGGCTGAAGCCTTGACGGTTGATTAATACGAACCCTGTATAGAAAATAAAATATAAGCGCAATTAATAAATGCACCGCGACTGAGGGTCGCAATGTCGCTAATGCGGTCATCAAACGCAGGGGGGCGGCGCAGGCGCTTCACAGTCAGCGGCTGTCGTTGAATTGTTAATTCACTTAACGAGCATAATGACTTTGTTAAACCTCTATAAGAATTTGGTAACAAGGTTAATATTCTATACCTATAAAACAGTACCGTGACTGACTGACTGACAACGCACAGCCTAGACCACTGGACCTATAGACTTGAAATTTGGCAAACATGTACCTTGAGTATCCTAGAGGTGCGCTAAGAAGGGATTTTTTGAAATGCCCACGGGATAGGGAACTAGCCCATTTTGAAATAACATGACACCCCCACCGTCAGTCGAGTCGAGTTCTTCGACTGACTGTCGGGGTGTCAACATCGCCGACGTGCGCTGAGGATGCCTTGGAGACAGGCGAAACACGTGTCCGGTACTATTTTACTGGTGGTGGTAGTTTTCGTTGGTTGATTATTTTATTTTTAATTTGCGGAGGGAGGGCGAGAAAATTAGTGCATGAACATAAATACTCAGCGCAGACGAGGCTATTTTGCATGACTATACTGCACTACTTCGCGGAGGAGCAAATTAATTTAATCCGTTACTTGTAACATGGACTTCCGCAAAGTTACGCCTGAATCTATACCATTTTGAAATATTTCACGGGGGTAAAGCCGCGGGGCATGATCTGGTTTTATGATATTTTTAACGTGAAACTACTTACTGTGAGATTCAATCATAGTGAAATAAGCGGTTCACTCACGTATGTTAGTTGAGTTTGCGTTTCGCCGCCGTCGAAGCGTGTGCTCCCAAAGGAAGGACTACAGACCATACTCGACTGAAATACATGTCATAAGTGATCCGTTTAATTTCACTATGATTTTATGATTTTTTTTTATTTAATTTACTAGCAATTCCAAAATCGAATAAAATTTTATGGAAATTCTGTTAAAATCATCCCACGATAACTCTGCACGAGATATTAATTGGCAACCCAGAAAAATCACGCTGTGGTAATACTTTTTTCATGTCACTCAGACATTTCTTTAATTATAAATAATAATGATAGTAGTAATCAAAAGTTGCTGTTTTTTTTTTAAATATGGCTCTGTCCATTGGAGGACAATTTTGCCAGTGTTTAGTAGGTTTTGCCGTTGCACGGTAAAAAAAAATATCTAGAAAACGAAATTAGAGAAGTATTTTAATGGTAGATGGTGGAAGAACGATGACCTGTTTATGTTTAATCTAATCAAAAGTTCAAAACGTGTTGTTTGACTATAAATCAGTGTTAATAAACAAACCTTAGATTTCTACTGTTGTCAATTCGTTGCAGAATTACTGTGGGTTGACTCTAAGTACGGTACAAAACCTCGGTTTTACCAAGGACGATAAAACCAAGAGGACTGCCAATGTCTATGAAACGTCACGTTCCTTTCAGCAATGATATTACATAATATAAAAAGAGGTACCTAGATATGTCATCAACACGCTGAAAATGAAGCGCAGAAATGGCCTCAGTGGCTCTCGAATAAGGTCCAAACTTGCTAGCAAGTGTCAAAATGTTCGGAACATGTTTTTCAACTGTTTTGTGACCATATGACGTATTCTTTACTTATAATATCATTGGCGCCAGCCTCTCCTCTAAGTATAAAGCTGCTTTAGAACTAAACTAACTTTGTTCAGTTAACTATAACTAAAAACATTAACTGTACCTCGCGTGGACTGCGGCAGGTGAATGCGCGCGCAATTATAAAGAGTTGTCGCCGTCGCGAACAAGGCGGTGGGGCCATAGGAGGAGAGGTTTTTAGGACCAGCATGCCAATCTCAAAAAGATGACGTAAGAAAAAAAACCGGCCAAGTGCGAGTCGGTCTCGCGCACGAGGGTTCCGTAGAAAGATTTTGACGCTTTCCCCCAGTGTTTTAAGAAGTCCAGTGTAAGCTGAACCCTGCTCCTAAGCAAATTGGTCTTCGAAATCTACAGACAGACATAAAAAATTTAGATTTTGAGACTTTTTGAGGTGGTTGTGCTATAAGAGCTACCTTCATACCAAATTTCAAGTTTCTAGGACAACTGGAAGTACCCCTTAGGTTTTTGGAAATCGTCAATTTGTATGGAAATAGCCTTTTTGATGACCGTATCTTTTGATTGCGTTGACTTAGAAGGTTGATTTTTTCACGGTTTCAAGGGACCGCAAGCTTGAGTATTTGATAGTAATTTCAGTATGCTACCTCCACGCGTTCCAGAGAAAATGTGTCTTGACAGACAGACAGACAGACAGACAGACAGACGGGCAACAAAGTGATCCTATAAGGGTTCCTTTTTTTCTTTTTGAGGTACGGAACCCTAAAAAGACGTAAAGATGACGTACAGGAAACGAACGAACGTCCATAGCTTTTGACACTTTCAACTATTGTTATCTACCTGTAATTGTCAATTATCACGCTCTGATTTATTTTTATGTACATTAAATTTAACCAGTTCATGCTTGATTCCATAACCGCTACCGCTTCCCGCTCCGCTTGTGACCCCGCTCGTTTCGCGGCCCCGCGCACGCGCACGTTAGAGGCCAGTAATTTAGCATTTTATAACAATCTTCATTTGCGGCCGTTAAGTCGCTATCAACTGGCTGTTTTGCAATTATTTATCATCTGAAATTAAAAAGAAGGTAAGTTAGTTCAGAGCTAACTGACGGGTTCCGTGCCATTTTTTTTTTATTCATCGAGGGAGAGAAAAAAATAATATTGCGGGTGATAGGACCTTGTGCGAGGTCCGTCCGGATTGCTACAATCATCTTACTCGCTAATCCTGCCGCTAAGCAGCAGTGCTTGCACTGTTGTGTTCCGGTGTGGAGAGTAAGACAGCCGGTGTAATTACGGGCATTAGAGGAATTTCATCTTTGCTCTCTAGGTTGGCAACGCATCTGCAAATCCCCTGGGGTTGCTGGTGTCTATGGGCAGTGGTGATCACTTACCATCAGGTGAACCACTTGCTCATTTGCCTTCCCTGTCGTATAAAAAGAACATTAAATCAAGATGGTCACCTAAATGTTAAGTGATCGCTACACCAGAGGGTTTGCAGATACACTTAACTGGAAGTTTACTGGGCTAAGAAATTAATCACACGATCACGTGTCACACTTTCGCGCGCAACTGAAATGGTTGCCGATCAGGGATCGTAGGAACGTCCACATTCTGTCATTACTATTCAACATTATTTTTAAACCTTCCGCTCCTCCATACCTCTCCGAGTGCTGCAGCTACTTAGCTGCTGGCAGCGGGCACCGTTTGCGGTCTTGTACCAATCTCCTTCTAGCATCTCATTCTACCTCTTCCAGAACCTATTCCAAATCCTTCTCTGTGCACGCTGCCAGGCTGTGGAACCGGCTACCGACGTCCATCAGGCAATCTTCGTCTGTGTATTCTTTCAGGGAAAGCTTGAAGAAGATGTGGCTCACCCCTTCTTCTTAAATATTTGGGAGTTCTCCTTTAATGTTGTGCTTGTTTTTTATTGTATGTATTATATATATATGTATATATATATATATGTATATATGTATTTATTTATATATTGGTATTTACTTCTACTTTGTATTTAGTAGTATATTGTAATATGGTAGGATTTTGTATGTGTGTGTGTATTGTTTTGTCTCTCGATATTTATAATTATGAACTCACTTTGCGTCGATCCCCAGTGAACTATTCCTCTCCACCACTCAAAGGTATTGACTGGCAGAGATCCCTTAAAGGGATAAGTCCGCCTTTGTACTCAAATGTTATTGTTGTAACTTGTGTTTTATCCTGTTTTTTGTACAATAAAGTGTTTACTTACTTACTTACTTAAAATTAAGCAACATAATAACAAAATAGAGTTTGCTAAGAACAATGCAAAGTATTCAATAGCAACGTAACTCCTGATTCGATCAATACTTAATTTAAAATAGAGTGTATTCTACTGTCAGTGAAGCTTGGTGAAGCCATTTTTTTTAATAAACCTAGTCGTGCGCTCACAAGAGGACGGTCTATGAATTAGTCCGAAACATGTAGCCCAAGCCCTCTCACTCTAAGAGGAGGCCTTTGTTTAGCAGTGGGACGTAAAAAAAGGCTGGTGATTATGTGTCACTACCATTGATGTCATTATTAGTTTTATGAATTAAACAATTACTTTGCTCACCCGCAACCACAAGTGAAAAAAAGTAAATAGTTTAGTTTATTAGTTTTATTAAGTTTAAAGGGTTCATTAATAGTTCTACAGAACCCCAACATTTCACATTGCTCACTAAATATGACTTACACTGTCCTAAGTGGGGGAAGTTTGCAATTTTCCGTGTACTTAGCCTTGGTAATAGTTTTAATGTTTATATATCGTTTTTACGGTATCTGACTTAATTACTGCATTATAAGGTTAACGCTTTTAACTTATCGTTAAATCAGTTAAAGACATTTTATAAGTTAATCGTTATTTTATGTAACGCCTTTTTTAATTGCTTTCGCGGTTATTTTAGAATTAAGTACTTCGTGAAAGTGTTTGTCGAGAACTGTCAGTGTAGTAAAATAAACGGATCACTCACGTATGTCGAATACATATAATAGTACTGTCAGTGTTTCTTACAAGGAAAAAACAACAAGGAAGTTTGAATTTGTTTGAGTTTTGTTTAATTTATTTCGAGCTTTCCGGTGAAGGCAAACATCGTGAGGAAACCTGCACACTCCTGCGAAACAATTCAAAGATGCGTGTGTAGTTCTCAATCCGTACCGTGCCTGAGTGAGTACTAGCCCGAGCCCTCTCATTCTTAGAAGAAGCCTGTGCCCGCAGCGGGACGTAAAAGAAGGCTGATGATGATGACTTCTAAGTGACACTTGATCTTCAAAATTTGACTTCCAAAACGGCGTCACAGCCGTGCACTGTGAATACATCCCTCCTGGGAGTGACGTGAATTAATCGTAGGGCGTAAGGGAGCGCTAATACACCCCCACTCGACTTTATCAAGTTTATAGTAGCGACGATAAAACCAAACGGACCGCCAATGTCTACACAACGTCGAGTTCCTTCAAAATAATAATCCTGCTGCAACTAATTTCAACAAGATGGAGCGACGACCTAGTAAAGATCGCGGGACCGCGGTGGATACGGAAAGCACAAGACCGGTCTGAGTGGAGAGCCGCGGGGGAGGCCGCCGGCCAGCAGTGGAAGTTTTTCGGCTGACATGATGATGATGATGATGAACTAATTTCATTACAGAGAGTAGGACTCTGTACCATTCATTTCACATGCCACCATTATGGTACTTAGACACTTACGTCATAATTCCGAAAGCATCATTAGTCTGAATCTTCATTATTTCGAACCCTTTTTACTGCTGAACGAAAACTTTGGTGTACCTGATTTTGAAAATATAGGTAGGATAGGTTAGGTTCCATCATCATCATGTCAGCCGAAAGACGTCTACTGCTGGACGGCGGCCTCCCCAAGGCTCTCCACTCAGACCGGTCTCGTGCTTTCTGCATCCACCGCGATCCCGCGATCTTTACCAACGCAATTTCGCACATAAATCCCGTAAAACTCAGAGGTGCGAACCGCGGCTCGAACCCACGAGTCCCACGTCCCTCTGTGTGAGAGGCCGTAGCTCAAACCACTAGGCTACCACGGCTTATGGCGTAGAATAACCTAGTGAGTCATTATTATTATGGTGCTTCTAAGAGGGCTATATTTTTGCTGCAACATGTAGCGGGCAACTATAATAGGAGTCTTTGACATTATGCTGAGTGGGGCCCATTTCACATGGATCGGTGCAATCATGTACTGTTAAATAAGATAGCTATTTAAGTTCTGTTGTATTTCATTCTTTTTAAATGTACTGTTTTATTTCTCTGTTTGTGTCGAATGTTTGTAAATAAGTGTCTCTCTCTCTCTCTCTCTCTCTTCGTCTAGCTTTCATAATAAGAGTCAGACAGCAACAGTTGCCGGCCACATATTGTAGAAAAACATTGCCCGTTTGGAAACCGCTTTAAATAACTCGTTTTCACTTAACACAGGCAGTTCCTGTTCGCGTTATCAAAGAAGACACGAGTCCGTCTTAGAGTCTCGTGAGCCGTCTTAAGATAGGTATCAAACAAACATAAGCTGCTTAGGTCACCGCAACCGCGTTTTCTTCAAAAGATCACATGTTAACCACAACACAAGGGAATACTAAGCAATTTGGCACAGCGTATTTTTTTTTCTAAAAATTACAAGTTATTTTATTTAGCTACCAGGGGGTCAATATTTGAATCTCACCCGGTGACTAAATGCAATGATTTCTATAAAGTTCGTATTTTTGAATCTCACCGGTGACTAAAATTCTCATGCTTGATATCAAATACGAATGCCCCCACCCACTCGTAAACGAGATCACTGAGTGACTTCTTGGCCACTGGCAGTGACAGCCAACCTCAATTCACTATGTTGACTCGCTTGTCTATGACAGAAACTCAAGTTAGCTGCATATGACATATATATACCTATATATATATATATATATACTTATATACCTATAAAAGAAGACCGTGACTGACTGACTGACTGACTGACTGACAGACAACGCAGAGCCTAAACCACTGGACCTAGAGACTTGAAATTTGGCAAACATGTACCTTGAGTATCCTAGAGGTGCACTAAGAAGGGATTTTTCGAAATTCCCACGGGATAGGGAACTAGCCCATTTTGAAATATTCCACGGGGGCAAAGCCGCGGGGCATAAGCTAGTTTAAAAATAAAGCTTTTGACAAATAGTGCCGATAATTATTATAGTAATAGAAGCCGTGATACCTATGGCCTCTCAAGCAGAGTATCGTGGGATCAAACCCCGGCTCGCACCTCTGAGTTTTTCGGAATTTATGTGCGGAATTACATTTGCTATTTATCATGATTTTAGTGAAGGAAAACATCGTGAGGAAAGCCTGCGAAGCAATTCAATGATGTGTGTGTGAAGTTCCCAATGGCCCGCGTGGGAACTACAGCCCATGCCCTTTCATTCTGAGAGGAGGCCTGTGCCCAGCAGTGGATCGTAAAAAAGGCTGGAGTTGATTGGCAAATAGTGATATCAACGTCATGGATGAGAATTTAGTCACCAAATGAGATTCAAAAATCGACCCCCTAACCATCCTTTCAAGAAGGCAGAATTAAAATCAAGAATAGCACTCAACTCATTATTTCAACAAATAATTAAGCCTGAAAACGGGTTACCCTCACTGTTGTACCTATTAACACAAACGCAAACCGTATTACGTGTGGTTACCGAGACGTTTGACTTTCTAAGTTAACCGCAAGCCGATTACCGAGGGTTTCCACGCACAAAGTTCTTGTGTGGACTTATGGTTTAAAAAATAAGAAATGCAAAGGAAATCGTGTATTGTCTTTAAATGTTGTTGAAAATGGGACATCCTTTTGAGAAACTCACAGTTTACCTTCAGTTATTGTGACGTTTATCATATATTTTTTTATACGACAAGAAAGGCAAACGAGTAAGTGGGTCACCTGATGGTAAGTCACCACTGCCCATAGACTCGCGCAACCCCCGAGGGATTTGCAAATAAGTTATAAGTTAAACGTCCCAATATTTGACACCTTAATTCCAGTAATGACACGTTGAATAAATATTGTCATTCACTGGGACATTGTACCTATTGTACCTATTATAAGGAAGGGTGGAAAACATAACAACGTACCTCTATGTCTGTTGAGACTCTGTTGAGTTGAATTTCCTCGGCTGTCTTACCCTCCACATAACAGTGTAAGCACTGCTGCTTACCGGCAGGATGAACGAGTAAAAGTTGCGGGTAATGAATCTAATATGTCATTGCACTCGCCGCATTAAAAATAGTAGATTACTGACTCAACCCTTACCGTGCTTACCGTTATGGGCAGGTTAATACAGAATTACAATGACAATACGTTTGTGTGCTGCATTGTGACGTTTTGTTTTTTTTTTAAACCCGGATATCTAAGATGAGGGAGGGCTGATATGTAAATAAATAAATAAAACAAAAATTTATATTGACAACAATTCTCTGTATGTGTCGAATGTACGTGAATAAATGTTTCTCTCTCTCACTCTCTCTCTCTCTCTCAATTAATTGACCTAGTCTAAATTAAACTTAGCAAAGCTATGGGTACTAGACAACGGAATATTTGTTCTCGGGTCTTGGATGTTTAATTTGTATACAGTTATGACTTTATAGAAATAGAAAATAGAAATAGAAAAATATTTATTCAACGTACACAAGAAGTATAATAAAAAACAATTAAAAAGTAAACAAAGACGTTGAACAGGATCCCTCTCAGCATTGTGCCGCGGCAGGGGCCACGGCGCTGGTTTTCAGAGGGACCCCGATTTAAAACTAAACTTAAAACGAAGACAAAAACAGTGTACACTTGACGGTGAAAAGGGAAGAGGTAAGTAATTTAACAAATAAACAATATAAACTATAGTAGACAAAAGACAGTTATACAAGAGAAAAGTAAAGTTATAAGAATAAATTGACTGCATGGACCTCGTTTCCTTTACCTATCCTTTATGGGACGAACATAAAATTTTTAAGTAAATATTTGACAATAGGCCAGTGCTGCCAGAAGGTAACTTTTGTAACCTTTGAGGTTACTTCTAGCTCTGTCAGGTTACGGCGGTTATCTTAAACATCCCCCGAGAACAATTAAACGTTTGTATTCATTATACAAACCCCGACCAGACCCCGACCGGGTATGGAACCCGGGACCTCGAGATTCATAGTCAGGGTCTTTAACCACTAGGCTATCCGGTATAGTCAAGTGTCGGGAATTACCCCGGCAATGTCAACCTGTAGAGGTAACCACACTGAAACTCAACAATGCCACTGCTGCTCAGCGATAGTTTTAGCAAAAATTAGTTCGCGCTCGCGGCTTCGCTACCCGGGAAGAATAAAAAAAAATCCGTGGTATTTTCTAAAATTTCCTTTTTATTGCACCTCTACGATACGCAAAGTATAGTGTCTGGCTAAATTTCAATTTACCTCGAGCGTGGTTTAGGATGTGACATGTCTATCTGTCTATCAGTTAGTCAGTCGTGGTATCGTCAAAGAATATTTATACTGTATTGTTTTACAGATAGGTATAACAAGCTGTTACTGTAGCACCACTCTGAAACTAGCATGTTTAAGATCACGCCGCATCAAAAATAGTAGATTACCGACTTAACCCTTCCCGCGTGCAGGTTAAACACACAATTATAATGACAATAAGTTTAGTGTAACAGGCGTTGCGGTGCCGCTGCTTTGTGACGTCTTGGATAATCCGTCATTAACGTAAGGATGGGATAAGGGAATAGTTTGAGGGGGGGGGGGGGGGAATGTCGATAAAGCTGGTAACTAAACTAAACTTGTAGAATAGGATTGTGTGTTTTGAAATCGTAATATTTGTAGAAAATGTATACTAAATGTAGCTAATTTAATAACCATTGTTTACGTCTAGCCACCGGCGTGGCGTGTGCTCGAAGAGGAAGGACTACGGATTAGTCCGAAACATGTCAGGCTATACTCGACTGATATACGTGAGTGATCCGTTTATTTCACTATGACCATTGTTAAATTTTGAAATATGCTACCGATTTTACATTTGTCTGCATAATATGTGTAAATGAGTAGATAATGTATTAATTTTACAACTGAGAACAAGACAGATAAAATATGCTATTTAGGCATGAAACAAGAAAATAAAGGGTAAAACGAAAGTATCAATTTATATAGGCATTTAATCACCACGCAAGATAGCAGCAAAACCAAATCAATGAGAAGAAATTTCCAGTGTTTTTAAAATAAAAACATACAGTAGTAATATGGTCGATAGAACTAATTATCGACTACACTATTTATCGACTCCGAACCACCCTTTGCATAGATCAAACACCAGATTGATGGTATTATGTCAACATGCACAAGCACAATGCACTATTTTTGCATCACAAACCAAATGGATGTCAATTACTGAATAAAACATTAACTTCAATAAGCAGATGGTTCCTTATATTTGTATGTGAGAACCGTCCTCGGTGGCCAAGATAATTTGTCATTGCCAAATCTAAGGATGGTAGAAATGTATGGAAATTTGAAGGATTAGCGAAATTTGCATGCTCTAGAGGTTTTTTCATGGGAACTAGGATGTGTTGCTAATGACGTGGTTAACGGTTTTGTATAAGTTACTGTCACACAAAAACGAGCTGTAGACGCAGTCAGTTGTAAAATATACCATGTGGAAGAAATTCCTCATAGTCAAAAATTTGATGCAAGTTGATAAAGTTGAAGAGTCTCCCAAACTGTAAATTATTAACTAAATTTGTAATTGATGAATCATTGCCTCTTTGAAATACACCAATGGAGACCAGTAGCAGTTTTTGACAACCTATGCTAATTCAAAAACCATCTCGAGGAATAGGTTTTCTTAACAATTTCCAATCATCAGATTTTATTCTAATGATTTTATTAATAAATTATTGCTATTTTTTCATTTTACTTTATTTTGACCTTAATCGTTGTGACGAAGACATATTGAAGACACGAGCTCGTAATATTTTTTACTTAACCTGTGGTCGGTCTGCTGGGAGTCCTAATTACAGCTGTGGCGTATATTCTTATTTTAACGTAACTCTCAGTCATACTTTTGTTACAAAATAAAAATAAAATAAATAAACACTTACGAAGCAAAAAGCTGGTTTGATATTTAAATATATTAAATATTAAATTAATCAAATTATTTCAATGTACAAATTTAGCTAAAAAGGTCACTGAAATTCACAACACTGAATGTACAATACATTATTACATCACAATACTACGGTTTCGGACCATTTGAATATTTATCTGTAATTTTTTCTTATGTCGCTTTGACGTTTTATTCAAACACGATTAATTTATTTACGATAACTGAATCGAAATTTCAAGCCCACCATGTATGAATTAAATGCTTTATTGTACAAAAACATAGGAACAGATACAAATGAGGAACATTAAGATACACTACTGATCGCTTAGAGTGATCCTCCGTGCGCGCAGTATTCGTAAAAAGGGGTCCAACGTTTTCGCTTAACATGATATTTATATGGACAAGAATTTGAAAGGCGATACTTCTGGTTTGAGTTTTATAATATTCCTGAATCTTCTGCACGTATATTTCTGTGAAAGTTGATGCAATCAGGCACGAAACACGTATATTTCTCCAGTTTGTCGCAAGGTCATTAGGATCAACAACAAATATCGGTATCATGTGTGGTGACATGATTGACAATGATATGACATGTTATGTGTAAGTGTTGCCAGTCAGATATTGCAAAAACGTGCATCGGGGTGCATTCAAGAGAAAAAATCTGTTATCTTGATCAAACCCCCTCATTGTGACGTCATTGCTGTAGCTAACATTTTTAATTAATATAAAGAAAAATACGCATTTAAATAAAAAAAAATAGAAACTTGTATCCTTATTTTGGCCTGTTTTATCGAAATAAAATATAAAAAGAGGGGGTTAGATTTTTCGGTACTTCCCCATTGTTATTGTTATAATTTAATTGGGAAAAAAGCAGGTCGTTTATCTATACTTATAAAACAATACCGTGACTGACTGACAGACAACGCACAGCCTAATCCACTGGACCTAGAGACTTGAAATTTGGCAAACATACCTTGAGTATCCTAGCGGTGCACTAAGAAGAGATATTTCGAAATTCCCTCCGGATAGGGAACTAGCCCATTATGAAACATTTCACGGGGGCAAAGTCGTGGGGCATAAGCTAGTTGTTTATATTATCTATTGTGAAACTTCATTTAAAGCCGTCATTTCTGCTTGAAAGGTTAAAAAACGTTCATCGTTGCAAATATTCGCGTTTACAATAGTCTACGTAACGTCTAGTATTTCAGTAAAATATTATCAACTCTTACAACTTTTATTTTCAAATATGATCAAGAGTAAATTCCCTCTCGTTTTATTCTTTTCTACTACGCCAATAATAATCAAGCAGTTAAAACGTCTTGCCCTTCTATCGCTTCTTTAAAACATCCCACAATTCCTTATTTACCTTCAAACACAATTCAGAACTACCCATAATTACAATATGAATACAATCAATAGCTCCAATACTTCACCACATCACTTCTACAATGCTAAAGAGCTTAAAAGAAAAAAAAATGTAACAAGACGTACTTAACCCTTCGCGCCCATGACAAAGGATCAATACCCAATAATCCTATAATAAGCTATAGGGGACCATAGACAGACTACCGACAGACAAAACGATGTATTGAGAAATAAGGGTGAAGAGTTGAAATTTAAAGCAGCTGGTGATTTTGAAACAATGAACAGTAAAATTAAAGTTTAAATAATAATAATAATAATAATAGAAATTTTTATTTACCTACACAAAAACACAAAATAATAATAATAATAGCTTATTACAGGCAGAAAACATTGTGTGCAGTAAAAAGGAAATGAGACTCAGCGAGGCCGCTGGTTTTCAGCCTCCAACCATACTAAAACTAACTTAAACTATGGTAGGTGCGTTGCCACAACGACAGCATAACACCAGAATATTATTAGGTACAGACATTACATACACGCATGTACAGAACAGCAATACGAGTTTACAATTTTGCGCTTAGAGGCAGAAATCTAAATTAACATAGTTTAGTAGTAAATATACTATTTATAATTATGAACTCACTTTTTGTCGATCCCCAGTGAACCCATTAGGTAGGTAATACTTAATATTAAATTAGATAATGGACTCATCCTTTTAAGGCAGTGAACGCTTTACGGTCGTCCAGACACACGACGTTTTTTGTCGCGACAAAAGCCATTGCTTGCCATTGTTTAGTTCGAAGAACAAGGATTCAGAGAAGAGGACTAAATGAGGTAATCGCTGTCAATATCCCTGTCAATGTCAATGTCAATGTCTAATCATTTCCCGCGGATCATTTAAAACTGTTAAGAGGACTAAAAGTTAGTGAAAATAATACGTAAACACAGCAATTTCCTTTGAGAAATGTGATAAAATAAGTAATAAACTAAACTCAAACTCTTGTCGGGCTAAACTCGACTTATATACGTCCGTGATCCGTTTTTATTTCACTATAATTAATAGACTTGGTAAACTGCCAGGCCATCAAAATCATCAGAGAAAAAGTTTTACATTAAATTAGTAGGAGATAAAGAAATTAAAAAGAAAACTAAGAAATAACAAGTATCGTAGATATTGCCATCATTGCTTCTGCCTATGATAAAAGTAGGAACGTACAAACATCAAAAACAAAGAATAGTATGAAACACACACAAAAACTATGCGTAAATAAAAAAAACATTCGAAGAGCCAAAATATTCAAAGGATAACTACAAACAATGATAATGTGCAAAACAAATCACATAAATCAATAATGAAGCAAGAAAACTCGGAAAAACTAGGACCGTTTAGCACAAAAATGACAGCCAAACGGAAACCGCCGGCAGTCAATCACAGCTATCATGGTCAGGGCAAAAAATATCCGGTTTCATAGCAAATCATTGATCTATAGATCTTTATCGGCGCACGCGTCCATTGTGATCAATAATCAATAAGTTATGATTGTCGCATGACCCTTCATTGATGAAATTTAATATTTTACGAAAGGGTTGCGCTTGCACATTGCATCGTTTGTGAAAAGGGTAATTGTATTATTGTGCTCCTAATAGTTTGATTTGTAATTGGTTTGATGAAATTCTGTCAGGGGTCGCCTTTGATAGGATTTAGGTCAAGGATTGATCATTATTATTGCTAATTAATTATAACAATTAAACAACTGACTCAAGAATCGACAGAAGGAGCGAAAAATCACGCAACAAGAGTCATGACGAGAAGTAAATGAAAATCGTATTCGTTATCTGAAATAGTTATTAAAGTTAAGGAAGAAATAAACTCTGTTACTAACGTTCTCGAAGTGACGGTTATCGAAACTCAGTATAACGGCAGATCACAAACAATACACCAAATTAATGCGGACGTCCGTCCCCACATTCTCACAGTTTTTTTTAATTGCGATCCAGCAGATGTTTTGTTCCTTAAAAAATAAAGCACCCGGAATCAAGCTCCTTAGAAAACTACTAAATATTCACTAAACAATAAAGTAACGATGACTGGCGCATCAAAACTGGATTCAGCTTAGATAAAAAACTGTGGGGACACTCCTTTTCTTACTTTAATTATTCACTTTACACAAAAGATAAAAAAAACTCACACGATACCAAAGGCATCACTAATGACAATAACAATACACGCTCAATTATTACTGGAGAAAAAAACCCTGACCCCAAACTAGTGAATCGAATTAAAAATTCCACTGTCTCTGAAATAAAGAGCAAAGCAAACACACATACTCAGAAAGACAGTCTTGCACTTTAATATGCAAAACCGTACGCAAATTTCAAGAAGGGCGACCGAAACCAGCTATGCAAATCTTCGTGCGAAGTTAAATGTAAAAAACAAATAGCGAAAAAACCGATGTATGAGAGAGTGATGAACATAAAAACAATTTTTGTATTGTCTTGTGTGCATACATTAAAAAGCTAGACCCAGCGTTGTCCCTTGCGAGACTCTTTCTCACAGGCGTATGCAAATCGTCTATTTAATCTTTTATTTTAATGGCTTCGTATTATACTAAATCCTTTCAGGATCCTTTAGGGTGATCAGGAAGAGAAAGGGCATTTGAAAAATTAATGATTTGATCGTATGCAAATTCATGTCTGTCTTAGTTTGCACTGTGGGAATCTTCCTGGGTTCTTTTGCCATCAGGTTTTTTGTGAAGAGCCGTTAGACACAGGGTTTTTATCATAATTAATTGCTTGGGTTGCATGTTGCGCTGGTCTTTATCATTTACAACGGTTAGGGCACTTTTTTTTATTTAAATTAGTAATTGCACTCAGGCATTTTTAGTTACCAAGTTACTTGGCACTTTTCGATAAGGATCTCATAATTGGCTGTACAGAAAAATATTGTACGTATGTTTTTGTATTTATTATTTTACTTGGTTGTACAGTAATTCAAAAGTAATTTAGGTAGTTTGTGGTCGCACTGCTACTCCCACTCTTTTAAGGTTATTTAGAGTTATATCTACTTTTCTCATTGTTCTATTCAATAGCTAATTAACAGGCGCTTTCCGAGTAGTTAATGGAAGTACCACTGTAAAATTTACAGCGAAAAAATTAAGAAGGAAAAATCCAAGAAGGCCGTTTTGTAAGTGAAAATAGTCAATAACCGAAGAAACTGACTTAGAATTCACTGTGATTATTGGTGTAGCGAAAAAAGTTTTTCCACAGGTTATGCAAAAATCAATCTTAATTCAATATCATAAGCACTTTCACGTGTAAAATCATTTATCAATTCAACTATAATTGCGAAAAGATTAAATAAATAAATAATAAATAAATATCACGGGACAATTTGACACCAATTGACCTAGTCCCAAACTAGGCAAAGCCTGTACTATGGGTACTAGACAACGGATAAACATACATATATAGATAAATACATACTTATATACATATTAAACATCCAAGACCCGAGAACAAACATTCGTATTCATCATACAAACATCTGCCCCGACCGGGATTTGAACCCGGGACCTCAAGGTCTCTGACCACTGGGCTATTCGGTCGTCACAATACATGTGTGAGATAATGTTTTTTTTTAATTTGATTTAAAAAAATCTTCACAGGTGTGCTCATATAGACTTACTCAATCCCTGGCTGAATTCCTTCACGGTTCATTAAATCGCACCCTTTATGGGTAGATATTAAAGTATGTATGTATGTAAGTCCTTTATTGCACATTATATTACAAGACAATTACAATAAATATAAATATATATTTTTTTTACCTACTACGATTTAAGAATACTATTTAAGAATACAATATAAGAAAACTACTATTTAAGAATTCGTAGTCTTCGTATGATATGTAAGTATCTCATATTTATGTTTAAAAACCTCGAGACATCCGAAAAATAAGTAAATCTCCCCTAACTGAAACAAAACAAAACAAGTGCCGAAGCTTCGTGTTAAACCACTAGCGACATCTAATTTGAGTGGGTGGAACTCGTTAGTTCGACCGAACTTTCCTAGATGGCGCTACTGGTTCGATGATCTATAATAGATCTCGTTTGTTGCAATAAAGGAATATGTACTTAGATATACGAGATGGTTATGTTGATTTATTTGCACCTGTGCTTCAATTAGTATAAAAGGAATAATTAGCACATACGTACTTCTTAACATGTTTCAATTTGAATGTTAAAATTTAAACATTACATACCTATTGGGTACAAGATTTTACTTAACTTACAATGTGTAGGTATTAATTAAAAAAATCAAGTTTATGAAACTTTTGCGATTGAAGATTCATAAAAGTAAATATTAAATAATGATAAGAAAATTAAAAGATCAAATTTCAAAGACCAATCGCAATAATAACTACAAAAAAAAATCCGTTCGCAGCACGAAACGACATTACCATCAATTTATTTACACTAAAGCAACAAAACTTTCAATAGCAAACTTCAATCAAACAAAAAAAGGCTGTACAGAATACGTCGCCAGCGCACACGCGCGCACATACACATTCCGTGTCCGTGTAAGTCAAGTTCACCCACACAGACGCGCGTCGATGAAAAATGACTCGAGCCATGTGGTAGTTCGTTGTCGAGTATTTTGACGAATTCCGAATAGACGTCAGTGTGCGTTATGTCAGTAAGGCTTGAGAATAATTGGGCTTAGTTACTTGGTTAGCCCACAACTGGGCAAACATGTTTTAGGAGAGTGTCAGAATCACTTTTTTTTCCGCCGCAAAACAGTGTAAAATTGGCTAGAAGACTTAGTCAAATTAAATTATTTAAAACATGTTTCTTCGCTAAAATATGAATTTTACTGTCTTTTTCCAACAGAATGAAACAGTTATAGAACAGCATTTAAACCCAAAATACGCATTTTGATAAATCTCACGTGAGGTTAGAGGGATTGAGCCAAACCTCACTCACATCAGTGATGGTGGAGCATCTACTTTCGCTGTCAAAACGTCCAGATAATTATGATTTCATTTAGTGGCAAAACCTAATAACATGAGACATTGTCTTTAAAATACCATCTACCACTACAGTAAAATTTACACGTCTTTCGAATTATACATTAAACAATCTCCAAGCCCGCCTAACTTAACGCACGCCGTCTCCCGCGCACGCCTCAGACGCGAGGAGGGGGGGCAAACCTGATTTTCGGTCTATGCTGACCTTGTAGCCAACACGTATTACATCACACTATATTATAATGCCCTAATTCATTACCCACACCAATCTGAAACCAACCATGGCCGTGAAGAACAAGGTTGATTTTACCTTATCAGTTTTAAGCGCGAGTTGCGACGTCATGCGCGCTCGCGTGTTGCTCTGACGCATAGTCGCGAAGCTACCTACGCTCGGTTTTTCCGGACAAGACTTTCCGCGTTTATTTATTAGCAATCAGGTGTTGCATGAGTTTTCTATTGTTTGTTTTGATTTTTTATGGGATCCTGACGGTTATTGTTTGCTGTCAAACTCAATTAGGATTTGTTTGTACGTGTACGGGAGATGTTCAAGTGTTTTTAGGTAATGGTGTGATCAGCTTCAGCTTGCTGTAACATTTTCTAGTTCAGGATTTCCCAAAAGCTTGTCCTGCAAGAAATGTAAAAATTAAGAAAACTGAACTATGTTCATTATTTTGTAAGTGAAGATTTTTTTTTTTGTTAATAAATGCCGGTGGGTGGCATGGTTACCTACATTATAAGCGGGAAAAAATGGAGTCTCTTTAGATTATTTTCGTCTACTCTCCTTTTGTTAAAACAGATTTCGAGGACAACTAAATTACTTCTCATATGTAGCAGATTACGATATATTTTTTCTGATAGGAAAATTTTATTGTACTTAACGTTATGTATAACATGAACATGGTTTTGCAAAACTAATCATTTCACAAAAAATTACTAAGATGGAGCCTTATGAGTCCACTGCGAACCTCTTAAGCAAATTTTACGAATAAAAGCAAGTTTTTTTAAAGTAAAAGGTAATACAATCACAAGAATAATGTCGATATTGTTGATAGCTAATGTGATGAGTGGGCTTGTTTCTTATCATCATTACAAATACATACTAACTAGGTTCTTACTTACTTTAACGATTTTGGTCAACTGTAATCTCAATTCCCCGTACTGGGCCCTCGTGGAAACTATAGCCCAAGCCCCATTGACTTACTAACACGATGGACTTTGGGTCTAGTACAAAATTCACGAAAAATATGTCCCAGTACAACACGGCATCTTTCGGTGACAGCCATACGTCATAGCGCTGTCGTCCGACTAAACTAAGACTGACTGACGCTCGATTTGTGATCTTTTTTGCAAATTAATGGTCTTTTGGTTCGGACGTTTTCATGCCCTAACCTAAGTCCATGGTGTTGGTAAGTGAATGCCATCCTTTAAAACTGAAAGAAGGCCCGTGCCCAGCAGTGGGACGTAACAATTGGTCATGTAGGGAGTTAACTGCATCTGTCATCAGTTTGCTTAAAAATCTCAAATCTTGTGCCTAAAGCTTCTTATTAGTATCTTGATATATTTTATAACTTAAGTTCCATTTGACATTGAAATACGTCACAAGTTATGCCAACTGGTTTCTGCCGAACTGGTTCAGACGAGACCAAAGATTTGTTGGGTATCTCTTTGAATAATCAAACTTTATTATATGGGGTGCAATTAATTAAGCATGTATTAATATCACGCGGTAATTAAAACGTTTTAAGCTAATAAAGATGTATAGAAAATCTTTGAAAAATCCGTCGTTCAAAGACTACAAACAAATGTTATACTAACGTCTGTCTGTAATACTAATATCTTAATCAACATTTTGTTCTACAGTTTCATACAGTTGTGCAATGCAAGATAAATGTCCCTAATTGTTGACACCTTCAATCTTAATTTATAACAGTAAATGTGACCATAGCTTGTCAATTTGGAAGATGGCTAGTTGGTCAAACCGGCAACTTTTTTTCTATGTCATAACGATCGCTCAGTATGAAATTTTGTATTGAATTACTCAACTATTAGGAAAAGAGCTGTTGGACGTAGGAAGAAGTCGTGGCTGCGCAATATCCGGGGGTGGACCGGAATCACAAGTGTCGCGGAGCTTTTCAACCTCGCCAAAGACCGGGTGAAATATGCAGAGCTGACTGCCAACCTTCACTAGTTGGAGAGGCACTAAAAGAAGAAGACTCAACTATATCGCCATAATTTTCAGCCATCAAACTGTATTTTAATCATTTTATAGTGCTAAATTGAAAATCGTTTAAATCGCAGTAATGTGAGGCCTGATTATTTTGACATCAGTTATCATTAATTAGTTAACTATGGTTAGCAAACACTTCGTCACAAAACTGACTGTTAATGCGTGATTTAAACATAACTTAAGTAACGCTTGACAGCACAAGTTATATGAAAATGTCTATCCATCCATTTGTTGGAATCAAGGTGTCAAGTTTTGGAACGTTTTGCCTTATCGCAGCAAGGACGATAAAACAAAGAGGACTGCCAATGGCTATACAATGTCGCATTCCTGTAAAATAATGAGCCTGCTGTAGCTAGTTTCACTATAGAGAGGTCTCTGTACCATTAATTTCGTATGACACTTAGCTCTGGCACCTCTGGCTAACACAATAGCGCCATCTATGAACTGAAAGAAAAAACTAATTTAGATGGCGCTGTTGTGTTAGCCAGAGGTCTAAATTTCATACCAAATGAATGATACACAGACCCCTCCGTAGTAAAACTAGCTACAGCAGGCTTATTATTTCAAAGGATGCTTCGCAGTAAAAAAAAAAATTGTAAATTTTCACAATAATTGTCATTAGTGACATTGCGATGCCTGACAGGAAAATTTATCATGACGTTTACTGGGACAAAGTTCTGCGGTAGGCGGTTTCAAATGGTTGGAAATACCTATTCAGATTTGTTAAGAAAAATTGTGTAAGCTGTATTACAATGGGGAGTTCAATCAACCACTTCTGTCTCGATCACATCATGACCTCGCTATGTAATGCAACTTTTTTGAGTCCACCAGGGGGTGTACTACCGAAGAAATTAAAATAATGGCGCAAACAGTGAAGTGACGGAAAATGTGCTGCGGGAAAAGTCCAAAAACTTTATAACAAAAACAGATAAACAACTTCGTGAAATGGTGAATTTTTCTCATTGTCAATGAATTAAACGATGTGTTGCTCTGTAAAGCTTTATTTGAATGAGTTATATTCAATGAGAAAACTTTACACTGAACTTAAGGAAAACTTACCTGATGTAAGTAAACAAAGAAACGACATTTACCGTTTTTTACTCAAATTGTCAATTCCTATATAGATCTTTTTGCAATAATCTAAACAAATTAAATTAAGTAAATAAGGTAAATTATCATCATTTTTTTATTTACAATATTTTTATAACCTCTAAAACTATTCCGCTTTACTGACCACTCTGCTGTACCGACCGGGCAGGTAGTCTCCTTTATCGACAGCATAACTTTAAATTTGAAAATGAAGAAATGTTTTAACTATTTCTTTACAAATATTTCTTATTTCTGCAATGAAGTCGTAGAAAAAGTAATGTATGCAACGGTACATAACTGGTCATTATACACTCGTGTGATTTATTGTGAAAACTCGCCCTTCGGGCTCGTTTTATAAACATACACACTCATGTATATGTTACAGTTGCATAAAATACTATTATTTCGCAACAACAATACAGTAATACAGTTACTTTAAAATAAAATTAATTATAAGTAGTTGCGAAAAAGGAATCAACTCAGCATTCGTCGGATCTTGAGTTTTTAATTAAAAGTTCAAATTCACTTTTGACATAATATGTCATGATAGAAAGTACTTTATAATGTTAATTTTCATTTAACTTGAGCTATCAAGCGTCACTTAAGTAATGTTTAAATCACGGCTTAATGGTCAGTTTTGTGACGAAATGTATGTGTCTGACATTGACCGTCAGTTTTGTGACGACTGTTAACAATAGTTAATTAATTAATGATTCACTGAAAACGCCGGCGCTGAATGATATAGAAAATTAAGTTATCAATTATCATAATTAATCAATTCATCGAATAATGCGCACGAATAAGTAACACCCAGCAACAAACATTAATAGAAAATCACACAAATATACATCATGAAGTTGATTATGATAATGCAGTAAATTAGCATAGGCATAGAATATCAAGTAGAATCACAGTAGTATCCAAGAAAATCCATATACTACCTAATAGATAAATCAGTGTAAAAGATTATAAGACGAACCAAAATGTAAAACAAATATGAATAATAATGTGCGAAAGTACACGTCTTTTGGACTTTATAGGCTATAATAGGTAGGTATGTTAAGTGCAGGAGAATGTTGGAGACAAAACAATATATACCGGTTTTATATGTCCTTCGCACGCCTTTTACATAACTTGATAATATGTTGTAAACTTTCATCTGTATCTATATAATTGATATCCATATGAAGTAGTATAGAAAAATTCTGACTGATTGCTTGATTACGCAGAGCCCAAACCTTTTGACCTAGAAAGTTGAAATTTGGCAACAGGTTTCTTTTATAGTGTACCTACACTAAGATAAAGCGGGATTTTTCGTAATTCGACCCCGAAGGGGGCGGAAGTTTGTGAGGAAAAATGTTTGGCAGCTTAAAAAAATGGATAAGTACCGACCATGAGTCCATACAAACCTACCCCTTTGTATGTACTCATCTCGTGGGTGACTTTGTTCAACTATTGCTCCCAAATGTCGATTACGAGTGGATCGACTAACATTATGATTTGCTGACTGACACTCAGTGGAGTCAGCCATGTTTTCGTCAGCGATAGTCATGGCCTGGCCCCTATTTCACCAACTTTACAAATGTCAGTTTATTATGACAATTCGGTTTCAATTGCTGACTTGAAGAGCTTTGGTTTTATCGCGCTTTGTATTGGCAAAGAAATGTTGATCAAATTGACATTGCAAACTGACAATTGCGAAGTTGGTGAAATAGCGGCCAGAGCGCCTAGTGTAACGCCGAATAGCGTTCGCGTTTAACAATTCTCATACCATTTGACACTTTAACGCAAACGCGATCGAGACGTGTTTTGTGCTTTTTGATTATACTAAGGGCACAGAGCGCCTGGTGTAATCGCCGACCAGGCCAAGAAATGCGTTTCGATGCGTTCGCGTTTAACTATTCTCATTACTATTTAACACTTTAACGCAAACGCGATCGAGACGTGTTTTGTGCTTTTTGATAACACTAAGGGCACAGGCATTACTCGTCGTCATCGCGAACTATGACACCATGCCATACCATTAATTACTTTCGCTTCGCAGTTTTTGCGTCAACAGTCGCAAAAAGCAAAACTTTCGTTATCATCCTCATGTAGCTCGCTATAGCAAAAACAATCCGTGTTCCGGCGCTTCTTTAAGTCATTGCTTTTTTATGCGTATGCGCGTCTAAAAACACGGTTTTTGCTAGAACCACTGTTTGTTTTTATAATGCTTTTTTGTTAAAACAAATCTGGGTCATTGTGTTCGTCGGTCCTTTAACTGGTTTTTGAGACAATTTTTATTCAAATTCGTCTGTTGTGAGTCATTTAACTGTTTATTGCCTTATTATGTCATCTGATGGGTTGACCTTTTAATGTATTCCGTTTTTTGTCGTTTCGATGTAAAAATGTGTCTGTCTGTTTAACTGTGTCAATCGGTTGTTGTTTTCACTTTGGTTGAACTTGACCTTTACGTTTTTAGTTAAATAACTAATTGACTTTTTTTGACTTATTTGCTTAATTTGACTATGTAAGACAAGGAAAAAAATAAGTGATATCCATAGCACATGCCAAAACCCAAACTTAGCTTTTTACATTTTAAAATGTTTTTACTTGAATTTTAGTTAAGATCAGATGTAAGTAGTTAAAGGAACGCAACCCAACGCTTAGTTCAGATATATTTTAATCGTACCTTTCTTGAAATGTTACATAAAACATCTTTACATGACACTGCGTTCTGTCTCATATACATCTTTTTGTTCGTATTTGGCGGATGGTAGGACCTTGTGCAAGGTCCGTCCGGATCGCTACCACCATATTACTCACTAATCCTGCCGCTAAGCAGCAGTGCTTGCACTGTTGTGTACCGGTGTGGAGAGTAAGACAGCCGGTGTAATTACGGGCACAAGAGGCCTTTCATCTTAGCTCTCTAGGTTGGCAACGCATCTGCCCCCCCCCCCCAGGGGTTGTGGGTGTCTATGGGCAGTCGTGATCACTTACCATCAGGTGACCCAATTGCTCGTTTGCCTTCCTTGTCATATAAAAAAATCCACATTTAAGCATTTAACTACCGGTTTCCACGGTAGTAGGAACGGGCTTAGCCTAGTTTTGATACCTATGTTGCCGACCAACCAATCAGCCTTATTTGTGTATTTGCTTTTTTATATAATTTTTTTAGTGTTTCTATTTTTAAAACAATAATGTCAGTACCTACGAAAACGCCAAATATATCGCTACATTAAATTGATATTTATTATTTATTAATTTATTTATTTATTTAAGGAGAACTAACAGCTTATAACACAATATAAATAGTGAGAATGGAAACACAGAGCCAATTACAGGATCTCACAAATAGTGATGAAATACATGCTTAAGCTAAACTTAAACGAGGTGCGCGCACCATATCAAACGACACACCATGCTAAACAAAGCACCACAGAGTTCCAAGTGGAATCCGCACACTCCATAACTCATTATTTACAAATTATTGTTTTTCTTCTACAAAAAATCTGCAAAATTAATTAGAGAATTCAGCAGGTAAATAGCATTAAGTTTATACATTGAGTTAGTGCTGCACTATCCTAAAAAATATAAATAGCAAGCCAATAACTACAACTTAGAAAACTAAAATAACTAACTAATGCGCCAATGGCGCATTAATCAAAGCACCTCATCGCTAGTCTTCGCCTCACGGAAGGGATGTTACAGTTAAATATATCAATGTCCATCTCCTTCACCAGGTTGTTCAAATTAGCGCTCGCGCGCCTGAGAAAGCTGTTCTAGTCGATGTGAATTTGAGAAAAATAGGAGGATTGAATCTGTTTAGTCTTGGAGGTGTGTTGAAGGACAGCTTCTGAAGCAGTTCTGGACAATCAATGCTGCCACTGACGATGCTAAGAATAAAAGTAATATCGGCTATATCACGGCGCCCGTGCAAAGGAATGAGATGGTTTTTTTTTACATATTTCTATGTAATCAGACGACTTATAGGGACATTTAAGTTTAAAGCATAGGTATTTAACAAACTTCTTCTGAACGCGTTCAATCCGGTCGGCATATGTTTTATAACAAGGGTTCCAAATTTGCGAAGCATATTCCAGTTTACACCTGACATAGGTACAATAAAGAACCTTAAGTGTTTTTGCTTGAGTAAATTGCGATGAGTTACGCATAATAAAGCCTAATGACCGCAACGCACTGCCAACAACACTATCTATATGCTTATCAAATAGAAGTTTTGAGTCATGTATTACACCTAAGTCCCTCATACAGGGTATCTTATCCAAGACATGACCTTTCAACATGTAAGTAGTACTGATCGGTTCCCGTTGACGCGTAAAAGTTATCGCAAAACACTTGGATGGATTCAAACTTAATTTATTAGCCTGACATTACTGATCCAGTCTCGATAGATCCGCCTGAACAAAATCAGAATCATGACTGGACCCTATTCTCGCAAAGATTTTCATGTCATCAGCAAAGCACAGAAGCTGCGAGTGAATAAAACACTTGCTGATATCGTTAACAAAAATGTTAAACAATAACGGACCAAGCAAAGATCCCTGCGGCACACCACTAGGGATAGTTACCCACCCAGACATGTAATTGTTAACGACTCCAGCTTGCGATCTATTATTAATGTACGAGGAAAACCATCTGAGTAGATCACCATGAATACCAACAGCGTACAACTTCGAAATTAATATGTCATGATCAATTCTATCAAACTCCTTGCTATAGTCAGTGTAAATTACATCGACCTGAGAGCCACTATCCATAGCCTCGGTAACATACTCGTTAAGCAGGGTAAGATTGGACACAGTAGAACGACGTCGTAAGAATCCGTGTTGGTTCGGGCTAAAAGAATTCATTAAAGCATTATAAACTTGATCATACACAATTCTCTCGAGCACCTTTGATACTATGCACAGTTTAGAAATTCTATAAGTTCTATTCTATCAGTGATAGGGCCTTTTTTGTGAACTGGAGTAACGAAGGCGGATTTCCATAACAACGGCACGTAACATTCCGAGAGGGAACGTTGAAACAATAACGAAATGGGTTTAACTAAGCTTCTCGCACAACTTATTAAAAACTGAGCTGGCAGATCATCAGGACCAGCCGACTTAGAGGGGTCAAGTTTAAGTAGTATATTAACGATTACTTCAGCATCAACCTGGATGCGGCTCAAGCTGGCCGTGGAGTCGGAAATTAGATTGGAAATAGAACTTGCAGTGGAGTTATTGCGGCTTGATGTCGAAAAAGTCGAGAAAAAATTGTCCGAGAAAGCTTCACATATATCAGTACCATTGTTACCCAGTCTGTCACCATGCTTTAAACTACTTGGAATAGTTTTCGAACTGGAACGCGATTTCATGAAGGACCAGAACTGCTTTGGATTCTTAGCAATGTTATTTTCTACACGTTTAATATACGAATCAAAGCACTCCCGTTCCAATTTGCGAACTCTGTCTCTCAATACGCCATACGAAATTAAATCAGATTTATTTTTGTAGATCTTGTATTTTTTCAAGAACTTGTATTTTTCTTTAATAGCTTTTTTCAGTCCGATATTTTCGTTATCGACGTGTTTTTATTAAGTTGTCATACGTTTCAACCTAGGTTCCAAGATATTTATTTATTTCTTCTTCTTCAGCCATTCTCAACCTGTAGGGTGTAGGCTTCCTTCAGTCTATGCCATTTTTCCAGGTTCTGAGCAGCTTCCAACCACTTTGTTCCCGCCAGTCTCTTGATATCGTCGTACCAACGCATCTGTGGTCTTCCTCTTAGGCGTTTCTCGTCCCGCGGTCTCCACTCCACCACAGCCCTGCACACGAGCCCAGCTTGCGGGCGACATGGCCAGCCCACCCCAACTTCGTTTTTACCAAATTACCAAACGGGTCGCGAAATTGAAGTGGGATTTATTTATTTATTAAGCCATAAATAAGGTTTAATATCATCCAATGACGAAACAAAGCCCGAACAGACTTCCACTAAGTATGTAAAGTATTCCATCATTACAACTAGGGAAATCAAACTGCTAAGTACTACCGGTATGGCAGTAGGTACATCAACGCCGAAGACTGCTTAGCATTAACTTTGGCAAACTTAATTCGAGGTCATGACAGCTATTGATTGCGGCTATCGAAGTCCAAGGTTGCGTATACGCCGGTGAACACGCAATATCCTAATAATCGCGCGTCCCCTTCCTTCTTTAGGTAAACGATAAAGATGTAATAACAGAAATGATGCCAATGGAACGTCTAGCTCGTTTTTTCGCTTGTCGCTCAGTGCATCCCTTTCTTAGTGGTTGAATCTGTGAAGGACGCACTGAGCTATGTCAAAATGACGCCCGTGTTGGCCCCCCTGAGCAGTTTCGGCAAATGGCAGTGCACCTTCTTCCTTTTTGAAGGAAACGAAAGAGACGTAATGTGTTTTGGGATCTTTTAAGATACGATTTTTCATAACAGTGAGAGCTTTATGACAACACTTTGGTGTCCATGTACTTCTCTATCAGTAGGTTAAATATCATTCCTTCCTTTATCTTTGTTAGACTTACATGGCTTATCCTGCAGAACTCGATATGTTTTTAATTATGTACCTATAAAACAATCTTCATACTTATTTGAATATATTTCCTTAACATAACAATCAATCATGCAAGTTTTGGCCTAACGAAGATTACTTATTCAATCAGAGATTAATGCAAACCGCCAATTATTATTTTTGACTAGTGTCTGGTATTTTTTTAGATACATGAGCTGCTTAGCAACTATGTTAACAAGTACGTCCTTAGTCGTACCTATTTATGAGTCCGGGTATTTCGGAGTATAAAATATACTATATTTACATAATAGAAGCAATTTACAATGACATTAAATCTAAGCTAAAACTAAATAAACTAAAACTTAATACTAAATCGAATCTAAATAAGGCCCCCGTGGCATGGTGCCCAAAAGACTGGCAGCGCTGCCACTCTAAATAGCGATGCTGATTCTTTGAGAGAGAAAACTGAGAGCCTTTTCCTGGGAAATTGCATAGCTCCCGCAAGAAACGACTAACCAAAAGAAGAGAAGAGAGTAGAGCTACTGTACTTAACCTGTTTTTAGAAAAAAATGCTTTGTGCCAAGTTTCTTGCGGCGCATTCTTCTTGGCAATAATGATCTTTCCAAAAGCGTTGGTAGACTAAAAAAAATACGTGTAAAAGAGCATTCAACTGCCTCTTTGCCGAATAAAATTTTGTTTTTTTCATTTCAAACAATACGCAGGCGAAGTCGCGGGCAAGAGCTAGTAAAAAAACATTGCGTACCCGACTGTACATGTTATGACTGAATGTTTCTGCCGGCCAATCCGATTGATAGACGCTTGCGCGTGCGCATACTACATAAGGTAACCAACTATACTCCGATTATTTTAAGTTTTTGGATGGGATGGGAACAAAATATACACGTAAAAATGAGTTGTAGACCTCGCGATATCATTTTTGAAAAGAAAATTAGTTTTTTTTATAAAAAAATAAAAATATCCAAAAAAAAAATTGCGAAACTGCTCACAAAATTTCACGACAATCGGTTGAGAAATACGACCTGTAGAGGAAAACCGCCAGACAGACGCGGACAGACAGACATAGACTACGAAATAAATTTGTTGGTGTTAATTCCTTATTTATGAAAGGTAACCTTTATCCAAAACCTCCGATTTTCAGGCCTAAGCGTTTGGGCTCAGCATTGGAGTTATGAGCTTGTGAGTCAGTCAGTGCGTCAGGATATTTCTTTTTATTATTTAGTCAGATTTTTCGTGACAGTCTTCCGCCTCATTGGCCTCAAATGATGTTGACGGCTTACCGGAGAAAAATGAGCCGCAAGAATGCACATGTGCTGATACCTATACTAAAAACGCGAAATATAATTACTGCCTAATGTATCCTGAACATTACGTTCAGCATTTTTGCTGACTATTACTGGGATTGTCATGGGAGCTTTAAGGTTAACGCACCAATGTCGCTATGACATAAGGTTGAAGGTTTCAACCATTAGGTCAGCGTCGAGCACAGGGAGCACATTATGCTTACACAAAATTCTATACCATTAACCGTTGAAAATTTCCCTCCTGCAAAGACGACCCTGGTTGCAACTCTAGATTTTAAGTAAGTAAACATTCTTTTGTACAGAAAAAAGGAATAAATACAAGTTATAAGCAATTAGGTACAAGTACAAAGGTGGGCTAATTTATTAATTTCGATAATTTAATTACCAGATTATTGTATCGTCACCGGATTTGCATAAGCATAGCAAATTTCAAGACAACCGTGAGTGTCGGAACACTGCTATGTTGTTGTGTAAAATCCGCCTTGTGTTCATCGGTATTCATTAAGCACCGTAAAGTGGCCACTATCTTTGAGAACAACAGCCCTGGAAGTAGATCAGACTTTACCTCCTTGCAAAATTTGATAGACAGGTGAAACTGAGAAAAAAACGTATAAAATGGAATAAATAAAACCAGCCTCGACTCCGTATGTTTTTCAAAGGTTTCCGTTTAAAACTAAAGAATCTTCACCTTCAGAGAAGCCAAGTGTCACTTCCACGCTGTTTTGTTCGACGATTTGACTGCTAATTATATTTCTGAAAAGGCGATAGTAATAAAAAAATGTGCTGTATTTGATATACCTAGTGCAGAATAGTAAGTAAGTAAACACTTTATTGTACAAATAAAAAAGAATAGTAGTATGAATCAAGTCTCATTCTGAGAGGAGGCCTGTGCCCAGCAGTGGGACGTAAATAGGCTGATGATGATGATGATGAAGATTTAGACGGCAGATTTAGAAGTGGCGAGTGCTTTTGAGGATTTTTTTTCTAATGTAGCTGTAGATACAACTCGTGACTTAAAGTCATCCACTGCGCTGGCTGGCTCATACTTAAATGTGGTTCAAAAGGATAGTAGCTTGAAATTTGATTTTAAACACACAAACTCAGAAGAGATTATTAAAACATTTAAATCTTTGAAAATTAAGAATACAGAGGATCTTTGGGGTATTTCAGTTAGAGTAATGCAATCTGTCATCCATATTGTGGCACCATATCTGGCCGTCGTGTTTAACAACTGCGTCGATGAGTGTGTGTTCCCTGACTTGATGAAGTACAGTAAAGTTATTCCTTTGTTCAAAGCTGGCAGCTCATCTGAGCCTGGTAACTTTCGACCGGTTTCCGTGCTTCCTGTACTAAGTAAAGTGTTTGAGAAAATTATGCTAAATCAATTGCTTCATCACTTCAATATTAATGAACTATTTCACAGTCAGCAATTTGGGTTTACAAAGGGCCGCTCGACAACGGATGCGGCTGTAAATCTCATGAAGCACATTTATGACGCATGGAAACAATCGCAAGATGCAATAGGAATATTTTGCTACCTCTCCAAGGCATTTGATTGCGTAGAACACGAGACGCTTATCCGCAAACTTGAACACTATGGACTCACAGCTAATGCACTGAACCTTGTTATGTCCTATCTCAGTCAGAGAATCCAGAAAGTAGACATAAATAGAGTGCAGTCACGTGGATCACCGGTGAAGCTTGGAGTACCACAGGGCTCTATTTTGGGTCCGTTTCTCTTCTTGGTGTACATAAATGACTTGCCCCACATAAATGACTTGCCCCACCTGCTAGAACATAAATGTGACATAGTACTGTTCGCTGATGATACCTCTCTCATTTTTAAAGTCAACAGGCAACAGGAAGATCAAAGTCACATCAATGAGACCCTAAGAGATGTGCTGAAATGGTTTACTGCGAACAATTTACTACTGAATGCAGCTAAAACGAAATGTATAAAATTTTCGTTGCCTAATGTAAGACAGGTTGACACTACTATCAGATTAAATGGAGAGGAGCTGAACCTCGTGGACGAGACTGTTTTTCTCGGGCTTACCTTGGATCGCAATTTGCAATGGAGCCCACCTATCTGCTCTTGCTGGTAGATTGAGCTCTGCCGCTTATGCTGTACGAAAAATCTGACAATTCACCAATGTGGAAACTGCGCGGTTAGTTTACTTCAGTTATTTTCACAGCATTATGTCTTATGGCATCCTAATTTGGGGCAAGGCGGCCGACATAGAAACAATCTTTATCCTGCAGAAGAGGGCGGTCCGGTCCATTTACAATCTTGGCTCCCGAGATTCACTTAGTGTACGCTTTAAAGAAATCGACATCCTTACAGTGGCATCTCGGTATATATATGACGTAATATTGTATACACATAAGAACATCAAAACTTTTAAGAAAGTGTCGGATGTGCATGGTTTCAACACTCGAAATAAGCATAAACTTGCCGTCCCTAAATTTCGTCTACGAAAAGTCAGCAAGTCGTTTTTGGGAAATTGCGTGAGGTTCTAAAATAAAGTGCCTGTAGATGCATGGGAATTGCCTCCCAATTCATTCAAAAGCTACATAAAGACCGCTCTCCTGAAAAAAGCATACTACAAAGTGGATGAATACTTATGTGATGATACCACTTGGCCAAGGTCGAAAACAGATGATAATTAGGACACCAATGTGACTTGGCTGCGTCCCGAAGATATTCGTGTATGGTGTCTGGCTCTGTTGCCGTTATCCGCTGCGTGCTAATTATATATAATTGACAAATAATGTTTTATTTTTTTTTATTTTTTTTTTTTCTACTTTATTAACATAATAAAAGCAATTTACAATGACATTAAATCTAAGCTTAAACTAAATAAACTACAACTTAAAACTAAATTAAATCTAAATAAGGCCCCCGTGGCATAGTGCCCAAAAGGCTGGCAGCGTTGCCTCGCTGAATAGCGATGCTGATTCTTTGAGAGAGAAAACTGCCAGCCCTTTGGTCACAAGTTGCATCAACTAAGCGCTTTTGTAACTCAGAAATAAGCTTGTAAGCGCTGGGACCCCATGGACCCAAAGTTTCAAACCCGACAGGAACAAAATTATAATTCGGACCGAGAGAATGATACTTAGATTTTTTTCTATTTTCGGCCGTTTCTGCCGCCGCACCAGCTTTTTGTGTGGTTCCCTGGAGATGTGAGGGTGCTACTGTATCGACACAGGTCGCATCCCAAACCAGAACCCTACCCATTCTCCAGGGAATCAGAGACATACCGTCCGGCCTTTTGCCATCGTCGCGGGCAATGCCGCTTGGCTCCAAAATGGCCGGCACGTTCGCAGAGGCAAGAGCCCGGCGGATTATGTCATTGAGCGCGGCATGACGGGAGAAACGGCCGGCGCTCTTTTGACAGGAAAGACCATGGTGTCCCGTTTCGTCCACATTGGTGCCACAGAGGCAACGGTGTGGTGAACACAGCGCAACACCCAGTCTTAGCCCGACTGCAATTCTCAGTGTTTCAGGCTCAAGAAAGGTTCCGGTGTTAACGGAAGGATAAGCATGAAGCCAGTCACCGGATTCCTTTCTTGCCACAGCCAAAAGCCTTGCGCGGTCTGGGCCTGAACTGGAACTGAGAATATTAAAATAAGTTAATTTGGATAGTGTGTCATCCCAGCTCCGTTGGAAATTTGGATAAGCGGGAGGATTTTCACCCGGACAAGCCTTTATTTATTTGACATGATGACATGAAATTTATATTTCATCAATTTTGTTATTTGACATTTGGAGACCATATACATCTCCAGTTTATTTATATGTATTATTATACTTATTATTTGACCGTGGAGGCGTTTTACACCTCTGCTGATTTTTAATTTAGTTTAAATTGACCCTATAGACTATACATCTCTAAATGAAAATAATCGATTTATTGATTATTTTTGTTTTATTTTTATGAAACATTCATAGAATGAAATTCAACATACAATGACAATGCAAAGAAAAATTCGTTAAGCAGCTGGACTTGAACCAGCAACCTCGGTAATCCGTACCGTATCCGTATCCGTATCCGTTGGTACGGATTACCGAGGTTGCTGGTTCAAGTCCAGCTGCTTAACGAATTTTTCTTTGCATTGTCATTGTATGTTTATACATCTCTAAGCCATTTAGATTAAGTATCAAATTATAGTATTAATTCTGGGACCCTATTCATCCCCTTGTAATTCTAAAGATATTTGACCTGGAGACCCTATACATCTCCTGCTCAATTAAAACGTGCCAATAAATTAAAATGTTGTGGTTTTGCTGTTCTAATATTTTTTTTTTTACACTTTTTTCTAAAATACGGTTTTTTTTCTCTTTATTTTTTTTTAATAATAGAGTGAGCTTTTTTTGTGTAATTTATCTGTGGTTACGTATTGTAAGATCTGATGTAACTTGTTCTAAGAAAAAATTACTTTGTGCCAAGTTTCTTGCGGCGCATTCTTCTTGGCAATCATGGTCTTTCCGAAAGCGCTGGTAGACTCGAAAAAATGACGTGTAAAAGAGCATTCAACTGCCTATTTGCTGAATAAAATTTTGAATTTGAATTTTGAATTTGAATTTGAATTTGAATTTGAATTTGATGACGATGATTAATCTAGTTACTATTAACACAAGTTACTTTTGTAGCAACACCGACTCAGATTTTCACCATTTTCGAGTGGTATTGACAGGCCAGGTGCGGTTTGTAAAATCAGTCCCCTGTGATTTTTTAAATTAAAAATGAAAACTAGGCTCTAATCTAAGGTTGTGGCGGCGTTAATGAGGCCTAAGGTGATGTCGTTGACAGGAAGGACTACGAATTAGTCCAAAACATGTCGGGCTAAAGTCGACTCATATGCATGAGCGATCCGTTTACATTATGTTTGAATATCTTGGTAGTTTCATGTTAAAAAGAATCTTGAATTAGAAACTCGAACGATAGGAGTTTCCGAAGCGAAACAATTTTGTGTATTTACACAATATTTTTGAGACCGTAAATATTGTCACGTGTCCATGTACTGAACAAGGCAGTTTACATAACGCTTGGTTACCCTATCAACAGGTTTCGGCTAACCGCGACTCGAACTTGACCTCTCCGAATTCTAATAATACCTACTCCTATCCGAATGCCTGTCAACATCATCTTTGCAAGTCTGTCTGTTACACCGAAGCGTAACAAAGAACGAAATAGTCTTTCAGTTAAAAAAAATCCTTTTGCCGAATGTACCTAATTTTTGTTTAGTACTTGTAGTGTGTTATCCACCCTACATACCAAATCGACAAATTACTGGAAGTGGGTCAAATTCAACTTGCAACATTATGATTAATCGAAATTTTTTGTCATCATATTTTTTGCCGTAGCTTTGCGAGGCTATATAAAGTAAGTATCTAATTGTGAGATCATGTAATTGGCTTCCATGTTACTATAGAAATAACCTACTCTGTGATTTTTAGCTGTTGGTTGTCCGAAAATAAATAAATAATTGTATTGCTGGATTTTTCTTCGTGCATCGCTTTGCTACCTCTTAGAAAGAAAGAAAGGAAGAAAAAATAGTTCATCTTACAGCTCGAATGGACGCGCTGCCTTAAGGTAGCCCAAATATGTACGCCATGACTTTAGTGTAGTAAACTGTAATTGCATTTTTGTCTCCTGCCAGTGGCCAAAGTGAATAAAGTACAGGTAGCCAATTTTAATGTACAGAAGACACTTATTTTTTTTTAAGTGTAAGCAAACGATTCATTGATGTATGATGTTGACAATTCTGCCATTCAGCCACTCGCTGTAAATATCGCGGTTATAATTTCACAATTTTCATGACTGAATTAACAAAGTCGCGTGCTGACATTTTTAAGCTTTGCCCATTCAAATATATTTGACGAGGAATATTCCCGTAACCTACGGTGTGACAGACGGTCCAACGAACATTTCCATAAGTTAATCTGCGAGCATTTAAATCATAATAGTAATAATTCAAGATTCGGCAACATTACATCACCGTGCAAAAAACGCGTACTCGACGCGTTGAAGTTAAAGCTAAGAAAAACTGTTAGAAAAATTAATTCGTGGAATTGTTTAAGTGGGTTTATAAAGACAAATACAGTTGTTAAGTGTTGAATAAACTTGTAATTATTGAGGAAAGCATATTGAGCACGCAATGTACACAATACGAGTATGTATACTTAGTCAAAGTCAGATGAGTTTTTCCTAATAATATTTTTACAAGACTGATTTTTTCAGTGTTTTTTTTTATTATACCTTATACGGTAGAGACCGTGACAGCGAGTGGACAGCTGTCATCGCGCCTATCCTAATTGTACGTAATGTATTTTCTATCTCGGAAAAGCTGTAACGATTTGGCCGAAATTTTGTGTGTAGACAAACAATAGCTTTCATAGCGAAAGAAAGAACATTTCCCACAAAACTAAATGAAAATATTGAATCGTCGAGCGAACTTCAGTCTCCCAAGCACTGGATAATAGGTACTTAAAATCGCTTATTTTGTATGGAGTTGATATTTGCTTGTAGCTCTAAGGTTAATCTCTGTTGTAGTATACTTAGCATAAAGAACATTTTACACTAACTCTTAGTTCAAAGTAGAACTTCATAGAAAATAAACATAAAACTAAACTAAGAACTGAAGACACGCGATTTTAACACAGGCGGCATCAATTTCGAGTGTTAACTTACAATCGCCATATTTTTGTTGTAAAATAATAACATGGATACGTCTCGCTTTATTTCTTTTCGTCTTTATTTTAATCTATTTGTCATTTCAAGACTACGTTTAAAACAAATCTTTGTATAGTGGTTGTTTACAAAAATGCTTTGCCAAATCTGATATCATTTACATTTTACTACAAACTAGCCGACCCAGCGAACTTCGTATCGCCATAGGGCGTTCGATAGAAAATGTATGAGGACTTTATTTTTCGCAAATTTTCCCTTTCTTTCAATATGTAGTTTGTTATTCGAAGCGGAGACAATTCCAACATATGAAATATAAAAATCGGTCCAGCCGTTCTTAACTTATAATGGTGTAACTAAAATACTACTTTGTTTTTTAAAGGTGCGTTTTAATGAACCGTCAAGAATTCAACCAGGGTGAAATAAACGGATCACTCACGTATGTCAGTCGAGTATAGTCCGACATGTTTCGGACTAATCCGTAGTCCTTCCTGTGGGAGCACTACGCAATTACGTAGTTTACGTCTCGCCACTAGTCTAAGTGAACACCTCTGTAAAGTTTTAATTTGAATAAAAAAAAAACATCCCCCCATACAGTCATTGCCTCTGCTGGTTGACAATAATAAATAATAAAATAAATACTAATTATCATGGGATAAATTGACACCAATTGACCTAGTCCCAGCGAAGCCTGTACTATGGGTACTAGACAACGGATAAACATACTTATATAGATAAGTACATACTTATATACATTAAAGATCCAAGACCCGAGAACAAATATTCATATTCAACATACAAATATCTGCCCCGACCGGGATTCAAACCCGGGACCTCAAGGTCTCTGACCACTGGGCTATTCGGTCGTCACAATACATGTGTGAGATAATGTTTTTTTTTAATTTGATTAAAAAAAAATCTTCACAGGTGTGCTCATATAGACTTACTCAATCCCTGGCTGAATTCCTTCACGGTTCATTAAATCGCACCCTTTATGGGTAGATATTAAAGTATGTATGTATGTAAGTCCTTTATTGCACATTATATTACAAGACAATTACAATAAATATACCAAAACAAAAATGTCAAAGCGAGCTTATACTTAAAAAGGGATCTCTTCCAGCTGACCTGGTAACTAAGGAAAACTTGGCAAACAATTAGGCAAACAGTCAAATTACGCGCAAAGTCATGTCCACACTAGTGTTGACGCATCGATATATGAATTACTGGGGGACGGATGTCAGACAAGTGTCCCGCACATGTGGACCAATCTTTATTGTATACCCACGTGACTAAATGCTATATAAATACTGATTATATAACATCATACATACCTACTGTTATAGCTTACGATAAAACTTGTTGCAAGCATTTTTTTATTATTTCGGAGTTCAAATAAGTCTGGTGGAAAGACCACAAAAATGGAATTGTCTACATCTACAGGGTACTCACTACATCTAAGGTAAACGTTTCAATATTTGACACCTTACTTCCAGTATTGGCACCCTGCTTGTCACCTAGGAATTAAGATTTAAGGTGTCAACTATTTGGGTGTCAACTGAGAAGAGGGATGTTATAAGTTTCATCTGTGTATTATAGTATTATCTGTGTATTGTGTAGTGTATCTGTGTATCTGTCTGTGGTATCATAGCTCCCAAACGGATTGACCGATTTCGATGCGGTTTTTTCAATCGAAAGCTAGTTTAATTGAGATGGTTGAACTTTGAAATGACAATATCGGAGGTCTTTCAATTTAGTTAGGTTATTTAGAATTAAAGTGTTAAAACTAAATAGATGCTAATATGGACTAATAAGTAATTTAAATTTTAAACGTTATATTGGACGCACATGCAATTACAAACACATTTAATTTTCATTGGGATATATTATATTATTTTATCTATAATAGAATTCCTCCATCTATGATTATTATGCAAAAAAAAAGAGATTTCGTAATCTCAAAATCTTCCCATCGAGCCTCAAAGCGTATCGCCGTCCCCTCTTTTAAAAAGCGCACACCTGTTGCGCCCACGCACCCGTTGCTAGGCAACCGCCATCTTGGGCGCAAGATGGCGGACCATCTGTCAAAATCTACATTTCAAGTTAATTACGCGTGTAAGGTTTAATTATAATCAAGGCGAGTGTTAAAATTGTGTGTGATTAAACTTGAGGTTGATGGGTGACAAAATTTCAGGAGATTTGACTTTCAGAAAAGTTCAAATACCTACCTAAGATTTTTTTGTTGACACCTGATTGGTGCTGTTGGTGTTTCCACCACACCTTTGCCCTGGCTTCGGTGGGAGTGCTCGGCAGGCCCTACCTACTTAAGAATCGAGATCCTAACGTAATACTCATAATTTTGAGTATTTCAGGGGGGGAGGGGCGTTGATCCCCGAACCCCGAACCTCCCCTCCTGGCTGGTGTTCTCTATAGTACTAATCGAATTAATCCGTAGTTCTTCATTTGAAAGCACTTCGGTGTCCAATTCGGCGAGGATTTTTATTATATGTACTGTGTTCCTTTCGTAACCGCTGAAACGTGTGCTCCCAGACGAAGGACTACGGTTAAGTCCAAAACATTTCGCTACAATTCGACTAACATGTTAGAGTGATTCGTTTATTTCACTACCATTGAATCTCACGGTAATGAAAAAAACTAACAGAGTCCATAAAGATGGCTTAAATTATGCTCCAAAATGTTTAAGAATTAACAATACATAAGACATGTCTGGGTACTGATTTGGATCTGGCAAAACCCCGCATTTTAATTATTTACTACGTTTATAATTAAACCAACTCTAATGTAACGGCGTCACGCTCAATTATATTTATTTGTTTCCTAAAAAAAAACTTGACTTGAAAATTTATTTTTAGATAAGTTAATACACAGAACGTGGAATCTCACGGTATTCATAGGTACTAACCTATTTCAGAAACGGTAGTTTTTTTTCTCTTTATTTTAGGTACTTCTTTCCTGCTACAGATAACTTCCGAAAATTGTGCTGAGTTTTATTTAATTTCAGTACCAACTTCTATTTTTTTCGGTATCCAATTCCGTTGTAATCCATTCCATTCTAATGTAATAATGTATTTTATCTACACACATATCATAAGTCCTCTATAATGCGTTCAGAAACCGTAGAAAATGACCAGCATTGCAGCAAGACGACTGCTCGCCGACAGCGCCAGCCCCAGCACCACCCACCAACACCTCCAGTAAAGTAATGGTCATTACGACATCGAATTCGATATATCAAATTTGTAAACCGACGTAATTTACAATCATAGTGAAATAAATCGGATCACTCACGTATATAAGTCGAATTCAGTCCGACATGTATAAATAATAATGTGTTTTTTTTTACAATAAAAATAAAACAGTTTACGAAACGTCAGCTCGGTATGTTTGTCTATGATTAAAAAAACAGTCAAATTCGTGACAGGTATGGGTATGATATATGCCTTCGGCTTCTGAACCCATCTTAGAGTAAGTACTTATAATATGTGTGTAGATAAAGTAATGTATGCAACTACACATAATTAGGCCTTAAAACACTCATGTGATCCTATTATGAAACTCAGCTTCGCCTCGTTTCATGAAAACACACTCGTGTTTTAAGGACCCTCATTATGTAGCAGTTGCATAAACTACAATTTCGATATCGAATTCAATGTTTCAAATTTGAAATCCAACGTAATTTACAATCATAGTGAAATAAGACGGATCACTCACGTACATAAGTCGAGTTCAGTCCAACATGTATAAATAATAATGTGTTGTCATGAGCTTTTCGGAGAAGGAAAATATTGTGAGCAAATTTAATGATGTGTGTGAAGTTCCCAATCCGCACTCGGCCCGCGTGGGAACTACAGCCCAAGCCCTCTCATTCTGAGAGGAGGCCTGTGCCCAGCAGTGGGACGTATAAAAGGCTGGTGATGAAGATAATAATATAAGATAATGTTTATTTGCAGAAAAAGGGTATCCGAGAATCCGTCCATCGACGCACTGTTTATACTAAACCCTAATTGACCCGAAATATAAACTTACGCAATGAAAACCAAAAAATAAACCAACATAACCCTGAATGACTTAACAGGTCCCGAGCAGCAAAAACGCATAACGGGTTCCGTCGTAAGAGAGCGGCCTAAAAACTCTTTTTTTTTAAAGAAGAAACAAAAAGCACAATGTCTGTTTTTGCAAATACTTTTTCTAGAACTCAGCACGCGTTGGATTGTTTTTTTGTTCTGTTAGGTTAGGTCTGATTTGCATTTTTTTTAAGAATTCTTACTAATGTTATAATGTTTTGTAACTAATGTTTTGATGGCCGAATAGCCTAGTAGTTAGAAACCCTGACTATGAAGCTTGAGGTCCCGGGTTCAAATCCCGGTCGGGGCAGATGTTTGTATGATGAATACGAATGTTTGCTATCGGGTCTTGGATGTTTAATATGTATATAAGTATGTATTTTTATCTATATAAGCATGTTTATCCGTTGTCTGGTACCCATAGTACAGGCTTTGCCTAATTTGGGACTAAGTCAGTTGGTGTCAAATTGTCCCATGATATTTATTTTGATATTTTATTTTAATAGTGAAATTTGAGTGTTAACTGTTTCATCTTAACCGTTTACGGGTGGTCGGACCTTGTGCGAGGTACGTCCGGATCGCTACCACCATCTTACTCGCTAATCCTGCCGCTAAGCAGCAGTGCTTGCACTGTTGTGTTTGGGTATGGAGAGTAAGACAGCCGGTGTAATTACGGGCACAAGAGGCATTTCATCTTAGCTCTCCAGGTTGGCAACGCATCTGCAAGCTACCCAGGGTTGCGGGTGTCCAATGGGCAGTCGTGATCACTTACCATCAGATGACCAATTTGGTCATTTACCTTCCTTGTCGTATAAAAAAAATCAAAACAGCATTAAGTTGGCTTTAATATTAAATGGAATAAGTACCTACATAGATGTTTACTGATTGACTTAAGTGTGTGCAAATAGTTATTATATGAGACAATATAGCGACATTGATGATTTTTAGAATTCCGTATCAAAGGAACCCTATTACTAAGCCTCCGCTGTCCGTCTGTCTGTCCGTCCGTCATAGTTATAATTTTTAGTTATTATGACTATATCGTTAAAGTAATAAATTATAGTCAATTTAAAAGTTAAAGGGGTCCCCATACATGACAGGTTTAAAAATACGTAGTGTTAAATGCTTTACGGTTGTACGGAACCTTTCGTGTACAAGTCCGACTCGCACTTAGCCGGTTTTTTTTTGGAAATAATTTTATTCACACTCATTACTTAGAAATAAATATCAAAATGTTTCTCAAACAAACTAAACTACTATTTCATACAGATTCTATACATACCAATGTTATTTTAAGCCTTGTTTAATAAAAGAAACCCTGTAAGACTTATAATTGATAAATAAATAAATAAAATGTATATTGACTATGACTTATAATAAATTGTACATAGGTATCTAAAATTTTAATTAATGTTGTCTTATTGGTATTATTTTAAAATTGAACCTAAGAGTGGAACCTTAGTGGCAGTAAATAACATTTTTTAAGCAAATTGTGTTATTTAATAAATAAAAAGATGACATAAATACATAGTAGCTTATAATAACATTTACACATTTTTTTTATTAATCTTTGATTTTGGCACTTGAGATTAAAAGTTTGCCCCCTGTAAAAACATCCTGAAAAAATTAACCCTAACATTTCCAGCCACGTAAAAACAGTAAACATTATAAAAACATTTCACCGACAAGTGAAATTCCTGTAAAAAAAGTATTAGAAAAACCACCCCCGAAATAATATATTCACTTGCGATTCCATTTTTTTCTTAAATCTACACTAAAGCTCTGGAAACTGCGCGTGAGCACAGGGGCAGGTAAAAACTCCGGTTCGCAGGTAAAAAAATGCGTGGTGGATGTTTGAAAAAAAAAGGTTGGCTGCGCATGCGACCCACCCTGCGATTGTGCCTACGATTTTGTGAGCCCTCTAGGATTTATAGTCTTGATACTTGCTAGGCGAAAAAAAAGAAACATTACGACTGTTGTATGTAAAATACTACTAGTTCTGTGAGCTGTAGGCCTCGCGAGCTCATTTTGGAGTTTTTTTTTCTAAAAACTGAATTGACAAAAAAATCTTTATAATTGATTTGAGAAAAGCGATTTGTAGATGTATTACGTAATAAATGTTAGAACGATATTTTGCGCTTGGCTCGGAACCTGTAAAAAGCATGCCACCACTTTTTTGACATTCTCTTGGGGTAACCTAATGTTTTGCAGCGGACGTCCTCTGAGTTAAAAAAGGAGACAAAAATTGTGACTTTTTTTTCGTACTTATACAATACAATCTTTGCACGTTCATCATTTCATTTCTTTATTTCAGTATTTCTGTACAATGAAGCGTTTACTTACTCTTCTGTTGAACACTATAACAAACAACACAGAATATAAGGTATGCAGGTTATTACGAGGTGACAATAGGCGCCCTTGTCGCTACAGAGGAATGTCTTCCAGGCAGCCGTGATGTCAATATAAGTAGGTACTTAATGAAAAAGTACAAATTAAATTACATAGCTAAATTTAAAATACGCATTTACATTAAACGTAAACTTAAATAGATACATACATAGCAATACATATTTAGAAAAGCCAGCCATATGCACAAGATAACAGATAGTGCTCCTTCAAAATACTCTGCTTAAAAATGTATAGGAACCAATATGTACGGGCTACCATACGTGTTTCATCCCTAGACAATTGTGAGCAGTGTAGTTTGCAATTCAGATAATTTTCGTCAAGTATCAAAACCTTTCGTCCCACAGAGGGTTGCGCCTGCGCCCGCCCGCACACTCCCGCGTCCACGCACACACGCGCACGAGATTTATCGCCGCAACACAATGTGGCGACTTGCGAGATTTTAGAAGCTTTAGCTGATAGAGAAATAGCCGAGGCCCTAATGCCATCTTAAGGCTGCGTATCCACCAGAGCTAAGAAAAGGTTTTTTGGAATGAACAATTTTTCCCCGACGAAAAAGAGGGGTGTCATAAATTTGACCTGTGTATCACTGTGTCTGTCTGTGGCATCATAGCTCCCAAACGGATGTACCGATTTCGATGCGGTTTGTTTTTAATCGAAAGCTAGTTTAATCGAGATGGTTCTTAGCTAAGTTTCGTTAAAATCGGTTTACCCGTTTTTGAAATATTGAAGTTTGGAATGACAATATCGGGGGGTTTTCAACTTTTCTAAGTTATTTAGGTTATTCATAGTGAAATAACCGAATCACTCACGCATGTCAGTCGAGTAGAGCCCGACGTCTTTCGAAGGATTTACTGACGTTTCATTAAAACGAATCCCAAACGAATCCGTTTTCCAAATGTTTCAAACGGACATTTTTTTTAAACTGTAAGCTTTTCAGGATTGTTATAAAACTAACCTAATTTAACCTATAGGGTTCTACAGGATAGTCTGAAAACAAATCCTGAATAGGTAGTTTATATTTAAAAAAAAACATTTGCCGATATTAAACGTTTGGGAAACGAATTCGTTTGGGATGCGTTTTTGGCGACATGAAAGAATACCGTTTCGGAGTAATCCGTAGTCCTTCCTCTGGGAGCACCACTCTTCGAGGGTAGGATCAACAGGATAGCTGCGTTGCTGCTGAGGCTAGGAAGAATTGGTGGTGGATTTTTCGTACGCCGCTTACACTTAGCTCGGATGGTTGCGAAGTTTTAAACGGAACCTTCACTATTAGCGGAGGCACGTTAAAGATTACATAGTGTAGTGTTTTGTTGGCGATAAGAGATGGAAGCACCTTTAATAATGTATTAGGTTATCGAGTTTTTGACGGATTAAGAACTTTTGTGTTTGGAGGCACCCTTTGATTTTTGGTATTATCCCAACTCCATAAGCAAAAGTTTATGCAGCAAGGGATTTCTCAGAACCTGTACCGCTTTGTCTTCTGTTGTTCTCCTACCTACTAAATACAACACAGTCAAACCAGTTAATCCACCACCTCACATAATTATCAACTACTTACAAGTAGTAACTTAGAAAAGTTAAAAAACCCCCGACATTGTCATTTCAAAGTGCGATATTTAAATAACGGGTGAACCGATTTTAATGAAACTTAGCTAAGAACCATCTCGATTAAACTAGCTTTCGATTTATAAAAAACCGCAACGAAATCGGTCCATCTGTTTGGGAGATATCATGCCACAGACAGATACACAGGTAAAACTTATAACAGCTCTGTTTTTCGTCGGGGGTTAATAAAGCCATAACGAATAATGTAAACGTCTCAATGATCGACACTTTAACTCCAATAATTGACACCCCGCTTGTCACCTTTATTCCTACATATTAAGATTGAAGGTGCCAACTACTGGCACTGTCGGGCACAGGGACATTTACCTTATTATCCTCCGTTCTTCAGTAGACCGAGCACGAGTTTTCGAATCCTGCGTAACGTTACAGTATCGTGTCGAAATAGAGAAACCTCATACTAAATTTTAGTTCCAAATACGCTTCATACAAATTACTCGATAACGTTACGTCTCGATTACGTAACGCAGGCTTCGAAAACTCCTGTTTGGCCCTCTAGTCTGTATTCTGTATCCAGCCACCAGTGACTTTAACCAGAGTGTTATTCACCAAGGTTCATATTGGCTGCTTCTGCGTTGAAGTGTCAAAGCGGTTGTCATTTAGCACCGAAAAGTGACACTAGCCTTTAAAGATACGACCGAGGCTGTATTAGAGAATATATAACCACTGCGTGTTCATGCAATCCACCTAGTGAGAGATCTTCCCAAAGAACTTCTGTGCTCCAACAACTTTCGGTTCTTCTAGAAACGTGGTCTATAATATCTGTCTCCATTTCGACTAACAAATTCTTTAAAAGTCGGCAACTTTTGTGCTTCGGTAATCCGTACAATCCTTCCTTAACTGATTAGTTCCTCTTTTATGAAGTAAGAAAGCTAAGTAAGTAAGAAATAGTAAAGGGCGAGTTTTATTTTCTTAGACAAGGAAAGCAAACGAACAGGGTTACCTGATGGCTATTAGTTATCTACCCTGCGCTGCGCATTGTGGTATCCCCTTGAATCGCCGACAAACTTTTCACAGAATTTCATTTCATCGAAAACGATTCATAGAACATTCAGTTCGAAGAAAGTATAATTTGGTTTCATCCATACACTACATAATTATGTGAGCGACGTAACCCTTAAATTATTCCTTTTCTACAATCTTATTTCTAATGCAATAGCGAAGGGACCTGCGGGGTCGGGTGCGGGGCGCGGTACGCCAACGTCTTACCTCTGCTTCAAAATTCTCATTTAGTGTCGATACAAGCTTTTTCCCAAACCGCACGTCCCCTCTGCTAGTAAAACCTTTATGTACCCCGTTTTGCTAATAAAAAAACTTTTCGCATATTTTTGGCCTAATTTTCGGAGTAAAAAGCCCTGCCCTCCACAACATACATACATTACAAATTTTCTTAGTTCCTAGAACAACTGTACAGGGATTATTATTTATCTATATAAGTATGTTTATCCGTTGTCTAGTACCCATAACACAAGCTCTGCTTAATTTGGGACTAGGTCAATAGGTGTCACTTGTCCCATGATATTTATTTATTTATTTATTTACACATACATTTCATAAACTATTCAAAAGACAGAACAACAGAATATCGAAATTCATTCCATCGGCGTTTAAGCGGAGTACAAAAAATTTATGAAACTTTTTGGGACATTTATTCCATCTGTTAAAATCTATAGATAACCGTGATTCTAAAAAATATAACATAAACATTTCAAAATACCAAAAAATAGTAGGTATAGTTAAAGTGAGAAAAGCCTTCCCCTGTTAAAATGTTCATGACATTGTCATAAGATTCATTCCAAGATTTTTCTGTCTCTATATAAAAAAATAAAAAATAAAAATCATTTATTTCAGACCATAGATCCATGTAATGTTAGTATAATACACTCCTACAACTACTTGTTAGTTTAATTTAAAATTATCGAAATCATTTTTATATTTATTAGAATTACAAATTAGATTATTTTATTATTATCAAGTAGGTATACTAATATGCTTGCCGGCTTGATGGCAACCCAATGTCTCTGTATAGGGCTATCTGGCTTTTCTGATATAGTCATCATACCTACAACTTTTCATCAATTAATTTCTCCTACTAATACGCAATATTAACAAAAGTCTTCATGAAACTTAAAGTATATTTTATAAACTAAACAGAACCTTCAACTGTTTAAAACCACAAACAAAACACAATGTTACATCACAAAGAAGAACCCCATACTCGTACTCGTATAGGTACAGCATGTTAAAACAAAATCGCGAGTAAGTACAACAAAGTAGTCAGGATATACAAAGGAAGCAATATTATTTATAAAACCATACCTGTTGTATATTGTATAACACCCAATAGCAGTGGCAAGTGCTACATTAACATTATATATAACGTAATGTCTGTAACGACTCGCACCAAATGATTTACGAATGACTCGACTCACGAATTGAGGAACTTACTTAATAAAATAATGATGAATTTGTGACCGCTCTTCGGTCGAGTCTATGTGGTACAGCCGTTCAACTTTAAACACTATTTTGAGACTACTTAAATAGATTTAAGTCCGGTTGACCACTGGATAGCCTGACCCTTATTTCACCATCTTTACAATTGTCATATATGGCAATTCGGTGTCAATTGCTGACATGATCATTTGTTTTAGCGCGCTTCATACTGGCCAAGGAATGTAGTTCGAATTGTCATGACAAACCGACAATTGTAAAGTTGGTGAAATAGGGCCCTGGCCTAGTCCTGGTCAGAGACCTGACTACGATTAGTCTGAAACATGTCGGGATAACCTTGACTTAGACTGACCAAAAAAAAAATTCTCACACAAATAATGATGGGCAGCAGATATGTATGGAACCCAGCCTGATCACCAATATAACTATAACGTTTTGCCATATTATAATATTGTGACAGTTATGAAGAATCACTGATTTCACTGATTGAGTCTCATTGTAGTTTCATGTTAAGTCTATTCAAAATCTCGGGAAAACCGTGTTTCAACTTCATTTTCAATTGACAACATTTCGTATTTTTCACACCTGGAAATTAATATAGGTATCGAAAGGGCTTGGCCTCCTGAACACACCACTATGTTTCTAAAAAAATAAATAAATAAATAAATATCATGGGACAATTTGACACCAATTGACCTAGTCCCAAACTAGGCAAAGCCTGTACTATGGGTACTAGACAACGGATAAACATACTTATATAGATAAATACATACTTATATACATATTAAACATCCAAGACCCGAGAACAAACATTCATATTCATCATACAAACATCTGCCCCGACCGGGATTTGAACCCGGGACCTCAAGCTTCATAGTCAGGGTCTCTAACCACTAGGCTATCCGGTCGTCGGTAAAATAATATTACTTATTTTTTTAAATACAAGAGAATAAAATAAAATTACCAATTCTACCAAAACTACGCAAGAATGGGTACCTTTGCCTTTTTCAAACAAACCACAAGCACAACAATAATTTGACATGATACGTATTATGTTTGACAATGTCAGATTTGACATCTTGGGTTTTGTTTTCTTGATCGTGACAAGACAAAGGCAATTGATCCATCCTAGCGTAGTTTCGGAGTTACGTCCTTTTGGAATAAGTACCTTTTAATAAATTAATAATAAAATAATTACAAATCCTAATGAATATTTAAAATCGTAGGTTTGCTCCTCCTTCAAAGTAGATTGCAGACAATTAATCAAATTATAGTCTCAAAAGTATGAAATGTTGTCAATTGAAAACGTTTCTCATGACAATTTTCTTCAGCGATACTATTCTTTAACGTTATTCACAGCTGTTTCGTCGAAATGTCAAATCAGCTGTCTCTTAGTGTCGAGAATCTGACTCTTGGCGTTGAAACAGCCGTGAACGCATTTGCGCAAGTTTGAGACAGATTGTGGCCAAACAGGCTACAATTTGTAGCCTTTTCTGTGATTCATTTTCGGCGTGTCATCAGCACCTTTTTTTATATGTAATATCATTGCCTCAGCATAAACAGATTCCTGCATTTCCAAATTAAGAGTTACGTATTTCATCACGTAACTAAATAAAAACAAATTCCTCATTTAAAGACCGAGTCACACCAATCGAGAAGCACAGACAAACTCGTTCTCGTGGCCGCATGAAAGTCACGGCCATTGCCTAATAGCAACGCGCGCAGGCGTATTAGCAACGTCCGTACTCCCTAATGTTGGCGCGATGACTCTTTGGAAGTTTTGGAACTTCATACACCCATTCGGGATCATAGGATTTTGCTTATAATCTCTCTATGTCTTCGTCTACTGACTGGTCTTAAGGCTAGAACAGCCGAAAAACATCGTAAAAAGGGAAAAAAATAATAATGCATGTTTATCTTCAAGTCTTCAATAATATTTCGGATGATTGAAAATTCTATTAGTAATACTATAAGTAGAATTACTCAGATCGCGCGACCGCGGTGGATGCGGAAAGCACAAGACCAATCTGAGTAGACAGCCTTGGGGGAGGCCTATGTCCAGCAGTGGACGTCTTTCGGTTGACATGATGGTGACGAATACTATAGAATAATGATGCCGTTTTCTTTCTTAAATTGCCCACTACTTATTAACCGTTCCATCGATTCGAGTTTTTTTCACCTCTCGGTGTATACATTGATCTCCAAACCTTTTCATTATCATCAAGACATTTCCTTAATTTGTCAGGAGAAAAGGGGCGGATACGGTGAGCGCGGGGAGAGGGGATTACACTCCGCCAGTACGCTCAAGGTCGTTGGGAGCTGTTTTCACCTTAACACGTTAGGTATCGTCGCAGAATTCACTTAGGGAGTGGATATAGTTTGCGTTCGCGAAGTCTTTTTTGTGTGATCATACATGCTTGTAACATTAGTGACACGTAACGAGAGGTCCATCTTTTAGATCGATAATCATTCCAAGGAAGCTCGAAACTAAAACGCAGAAAGAGATCGTATCTTACATAATAACATAGAAACTGCGAAAACTACAGATCATATATGGGAAGCAAAAACCAAGTACAAGTGAATCATGCCGTCAAGGCCAACGCGTAATGGCCGTGAATTTAAGAAGTGTTACTTAATGTTAGGGCCCAATTAAAGTAATTAGAACTGGCAATGGTTAAATAACACCATTTGTCATTTCAGAATTTCATATTGTAATTTGTAGGGATTATGATGACGTTTAACATGAAACTACCGTGCGATTCAATCATAGTGCAATAAACGGACTACGGATTAGTCCAAAACATGTCAGGCTATACTCGACTTGACTTTGTTGAAGTTCACGTGAACGCTAGTTGTCATTGAAGAGAAAGGGATGTTTTATGACGAAGTTTACATTCAAATTGAGAATTTAGTTAATGTCTTGTCATTTATGTAAAAGAGAGTGGGCAACAAAGTAGTTAAATTACAGATAAAAGTATATAAAAACACGCTAAAAAAATGAAATCTATAAAGGCAACTACTATGAATACAAAATTCATCAAAATAATGCCATTGTCATTTCGAAAAATGCTTTTAACTACAAAAATATTCCACAAAAGATTTAACACAATTCGCTGCTGATTCCGACCGTAAAGATGTCTGACCTAGTGAAAATAGTTAAAAATACATTTTGAACAATAAGGTAATCTGAAAACTTAAATCTTTGCATTACACAATGCTGACAATGAAGTTGATCGAAGCAATAAAACGCTGCAGACAGACGGACAAACGACCGTGATATGGTGAAGGAAGAATTTTTTGTGGGTTCCGTAAAAATTAGGGGTGTGCATCGAAAAATAAAACAGCTTAATAAAACGATGTGGGGTACCTAAGTGAAGTTAAAAAAGTAATAAGTAAAGGATTGCGTTGATGATTATTATGTTGTTTAATATCCTAGAGAATTTGATGTAACTAGGTGGATTATTGTTATACCTACCTAAATAGGTTAATTAAGTATTGTTTCAAAGTCTACTACAGTACTGTGTACAGTGTGTAGGTAGGTATACTGTGTTTACACATACACAATTTGGTAAAGTAAGACCAAGAATCAAACTAATCGGACCTTAATTTGCGTTTTTTTTTTGCCGCAACAATGCACATTTAAATTTTAGACCCTATCTTGAAGATAACATATTCAAATCACTAAAACACTTGCCTTCAAGTTGTATTCAGAAACACACAGACTTATAATTATCATTATCACACATACCTAAAGGCCAAACTTTTGACCTGTGAGAGAGATCTACCTAGGTACTCGTGTTCAAAAACATTTCTTGAGGTCAACCACAAGTCCTTGGCGTGAATATTTAAAATAATGGATTTTTTGCATATTTTTCTAGCTTAAAGTAAATGTCCCTAACCTAACCGGTGGCACCTTCAACCTTATATCAGCGACAGTGGGGCCAGACGGGTGTCAACTATTGGGCATTAGTATGTCGGGCATTGGGACGGTTTCCTTATTTAACCCTGTGGGTTACATAACTATATCGCCTTCGTGATCGACCGGTAGACCGCGGTCCATCTCTTGTTTTAACTTAACTACCACTAGATTCTATACATCAACAAACTTAAGATGCCAAGTTTCCGTTCTCGGCGGAACCCTAAAAAACTGCATTACCACATCGTGGGAGACTTTTTTTCTGTCAATAAAACTTCTCTTTTTACTCAAAAAGGGGAGGTTTTTTTCTTTGTCGATGCTCAGGTGGCTCGAGTATGAATAGCGCGGATTTTCATAAAAACCGTGGCACGGGATAGCGAACAATTTCACGATATAAATTACGTCACTTGAAATAATTGTGACGGTTAGGATTTGTACGGTTTTGTTCGGGTTTGTGAGTTATTTTAATTGCACTACGAATTATGCTTTGGTTTAAATCTCCATTGAAAACTTGGATAATGTTTTTTTTTAATAAGAAGGCAATAAAACCAAGTACACACCTACATAATTATGTAGCTCTTCTGACAATCCTTATGGAAGTTGTCTCGATATTTTTTGATAAACAAAAGTCTCAGTTAAAATTAAAGTCAGTGCAAAGACATAAATTTTAACGTGATCTCTGAACATCTGCAGTGCATTAAACATCTTTTGTTAAAAGTTAAAATCTCTAAAACTATGCCGGCGCCGCAGGAACCCGACAATTCTAATAAATTCCAAAACTAAGGGAAACGCACATTTTTCGTATACGCCATAGCAAAATTCTCTAGAGTCCCTAATCACAAAATGATTGATATAAACATCGCCAATGCCATTGAAATATAGACTTTCAAAGAGGGTGGAAGAAATGTAAATGCCTTGTCTAATTGTCCTACTTTAAGTCATTAAGATTTAAGGGATGGTCGTCAAGATGTTGCCTACGAAAAATCGAAACAAAAAGACCTAAGTAGAGCCGTCTGCAATGAAAATCAACCTCTATTTCAAGTTGATAGAAATGAAATCAGATTGATAATGATAAGTGAATTAGGATTGGCTTGACGAAAGGGATGATGGCAGGTAAGGAAATTTGAACATTTTGAGGGATGAAAAAAAATAAGGGTCTAAGATACAAAAGATGGTGTCGGCGTCACGCTGAGAACGGGCGGCCGGCGGATGCAGTTTTAGATTCTACTCAAGATTTAAGAAATGACGAGACAGTTAATTAGATATGACCAGTTGCATTGATTCATCGTAAGATATACCGTATCGATATCGTCGTATCGTAAACTTGGATATTTACTTTTAGGAGTGCAGCAATCTTACATGGACATCTATCTAATATTCTTTAACTAAATCTTGAAAAAATAATCACCCACGCAAATTAGCCATGCTAACTTTTTATATATGTATGGAAATCTCAAAACCATTTCGAGAAACAAGCTTTCGGTACAGTTTCTGTATATCAGATTAAAAGAAAAGTCTTACATTATTAAGATATTCGTTGAAATGGTTTGACCTTCAAATGACCTTTCTGTGAGTCATCAAAAGCTTAATGGATAATGATTCCTTTGGCTTATTAAAAAAAAACGACTGACGTCTGTCTAGTCTATATCAAACACAAACTCAAACTTGATATTGCCGTAGTCGTTTCGTTTTGTAGTTTGTTTGTTTATTTGTTATTTAAGCACAAAGAGTAAAACCAGCAGCATTTTATCCTCTAACGGCACTGAAAATGGCAAAAAGGACGGCTAATTTCGAAAAAGCCGATTCTCGCAATTTGCCACAAGTGGACAATGTCATGATACTTACTGGAGTTCATGGCGAATTCTAGCAACCACAACATCGCTGAAATAAGAGGAGCCAAAGCAAAATAAAACAATATTATAATAATAAATACAATCTAATCTATTAATTTATTCGAGTACTCAACGGTCAAGACTTTATTGTTAAACATTTAAATGATCTTCACAACAAAACTGCAAATAGTTCTTGAAGTATTTTTGCTTCACTTCACGACACCATTCCTCTCGCCGTCGTTCTGGGATTGGTACGAATAACAAACCCGGGTTATCCCTGTTGTTATTCGGACATAACGGGACGAAACACTCGTAGCCTTCCATTTCAAACAAGTTCAGTTAGTGTTAGTGATTTTAATTTTTTTTGAGGTTAGCCGTCCGCAGTCGCGGTGGCGTTAACACCTTGACGGTTACTTTACCATAGACTTTACTGTGTTTTTTTTTGTGACGTCACGTCAGCAATAAATTAATATTTATTTTTGATGTAGATAGGATTCATTAAATACAAAAATACCGAAATTGGTTTCTTAAAATAGTCTATATTTGTCAAATAAATTATAAAAACCATACAACAAAAATATGAAGCATGACCAATTGAGTAAATAACACCATCATTACTGGTTCCATCAAGGTACGATTTTATAGTTATACCTGCTATGCACTTTTTTAAAACGGTCGATTTCACTCCTGAATGAAATCAGTCATTCATCTTTTTTAATAAAAACATCTGCATAAAACAATCGATTCTGAATAAACACTGGCCGAAAAGATCTTCATCGGAACACATTGCCACTAAAAAGCCTGAGAAAATAGTGTCCTTACTTTAAACTGTATAGTGAGGAGCATAGAGTATAAAATCAATGGATGGTCAAATGGGAATTAAGAAAAAAACAGGCGCCCACATCTTCCGACAGGAAAAGGAACTTATTTGATTATAATAAACATTAGGCTGAATCAAAATAAAAAATAAACCAGGTGCATAGGACAAGAAGCTTTGTTTTTTAGGCCAAAGTTTTGTTTGTTCAGTTATTAAAGTTGTAAGAAAACCCTTTTGAACGCGAAAAAAATATGTTTTTTGGCCACCCAGAGCTTTTTTGGTCGGTAGCTAAAAGAAGCGTTTTTGTTCCTATTTATTTCAAAAAAGTGTAATTTTAAAAGTGAAAGTTTCGCTTTTTGTCAGCTGAACAGGGGTACAAGGCATGCTTCCTTACAACCCCTTTTTTATTTTTTATTGACCAGAAGGATACTTATTATACTTACATCGCATTTCGTAGTTACAAAATCATAAAAAAGCAGATACGTAATTTTTTAACCTTGAGATATCAAGAATTTTATTTTACGCTGACCTTTTTTTAAATACCTATCTGACATATCGGAAGCACTACTCCCTAACTAAAGAGTTGGGCGAGATAATTATTATCCCAACTGATTTATAATTTTAATTACATGTATCTCTTAACTGTAATAAACATGACTTCACTGGCGAAAAACTCAAGTGTTTTCAAAAGACACTGTTTGAAAAATCGTCTTACTCTTTGGAACCCGTCTCGAATCCGGTTCAGAACATTTGCGTGATGGATGACCGGGCTCTTGCACGCTCCTCCCCACCCACCACCTTATCATCTACAGGTCTAACCTTATCGATAACTTTACTATCTTCACCATCCATCGCTGCTTCCCGAACATCACTCCTTAGAATGCCTCGTTTACAAACAGCAATGGTGAGTGTGTTTCGTGGAGTATCGGTTTTAGGATTTTTTAAATTATGATTATAGTGACGAGCTATAGATCGTGTAGATCAAAATGGCGGACTCCCAAAATACAGGTTTTGTGATGATGGAACACGTAGGAAATTAGTTGCACACGTCAGTTGCTAGCTCGAGTTGTAACGATCTGTATTTGTCGGTTGAGTGTTTAATGTAAAAGATTGGGAAGGAATACTGTTGGCTAAAACAACTAACAATTTCTAAAAAACAAGATGCAAGCACCTATCTAGAAACATTTAAGTAAATAAAGAGTTTTTCTAAGTTCGAATAAAATGAATACTAATTTTAAATTTTAAACCGCCTGTGTGCTGTGAGCACTTGGTTCAACCATCACAAATTTGAATAAGAAAACTAAATTATATTTGATAAAAATGAGCTTATCTAGCATCCGACTTCCGTCCCCAAGCAGGTGAATCGGGTTGTAATAAAAAAACCTTTTCATCCAATTGTTATGAAACCCTTGCACAACTTCGTATAGTAAAAAACGTCAACATGTGTATTCAAAGAAGTCAAAATAAGTAAAATAAATACTCAAGGACGTTTGCGACTTGGAACATGAACCTTGAAAAGAAAGCAAAAGTGTTTTAATGATGTCATAAACAAAGGAATATCGGTCTGAATTGCTTCTTAGAATTACCTAAATTACGCGTTTTGAAAGGTAGTTGCGCATTTTGTGCAAGTTGACTGTTGTGGAGCTTGTAAAAATACGATAAAAAACGATTGTAAAAATATTAAAAACCGGAGGCAAAAAGCACATTTACCTTTTTTAGTTGGCCTTCCGTGTAAAATCGAAAGTTGAACAAGTCTTATCTAACTTTATTACTGTGGCAATAAAAATAAAATGAACGTAGTACATTTCGAGCCCTTTGTATCTTTGTCTTTCCTGATTAACCTATTTGTAAGAATGTCGGCGTTTTTGAACTTTATTTTATTAGTTCGCTTCAATGGTTATATTTGTTTTGTTGCCTGAAAGATAATACCTACCATTATTTTAACATTTTTCTTTTGTCGCAAAAGGAAGTGTATTGACCATTTTAGTTGTCCTTCAAAAATCAGGTCAAACCTTTTTTGTTACGGACCGCTGTAGACGATTAAAAACTCAAATTCGTATACAGGTAAAAGTATATGAAGCTATACTTTTCACACTTGTATTGTTATGTACAATACAAGTGTGAAAAGTATAGCTTCATACAATACATACAATACAATACATACAATACATGCAATACATACAATATATGCATCCGTAAATTCCGCTTCTGAAAGATTTCTCACTGCCCGATGTAGATCCAGGAATTAAAACTCATACTTTTGACACCTCCTTTGACAAAAAAAAAATGGACTAACTAGGTATAGGTACTCAAGCTAAAGCATTTCCAGCATCAACAGCGTCTAAATTAAGACTATCGTCTTGTTTGACAGCATCTTCTAAATCTGCTCCACCATCATCGTCATCGTCATACAAATCGGAATATTTTTCGCCCTCTTCCGATCCGCAGACGTGCCCAATAAAACCCTGACCACGGTCACTGGGGTGAACATCTGCCCTGAAGCCCATCGATTGTGTCACTGCCCTTATTAGCTCCTATTGCGGGCTCGGATGTTTTATATGAATTTTAATTTATTTAAATAAAGTCCTTTGTGTAATTAATGATCGTATTTGCATATTTTTTGTGTTACGGTCTTTTGATTTTTTTTTATGTGTGGTATCAAAATTATTTTTGAATTTAGGTGTCAGATTTTTTTGGGATTGAATAGTAAAATTGATCTGCAGTGCCGAAATCTATTTAGGGGGTTTGTATAGGTACGTTTCCAATACTTCCAGTTCCAATTTGTTCATCACGAAATTCACGAATGATGTATCATTTGAGATTTTGTTTTTGTAACCCAATTGAACCTTGATTCATTTAGTGTCAGCAAGTTCTTTTATTTGGTGTTTTTGCGATCTAGGATCACATCATGTTGGTAGTGTTTTGATGACTCGATTTATTGATGCCAGTTTTCTTCTGGCGTCGATTGGAAACCATCATTCCTTTTCCCAGATTCATCAAAACCGCGTCCTACATCGATTCCTCCTCCAATATCCTCTTCAAAACGCCAAAGTTTGCGTCGAAGAGCGATTTCACTTGCAAATACCCGGCCACCGGTTCCGCTGCATACAATTAGGCTCCCTCATTTGCGCCTGGTCAATGACAGCCCCTGCTTTTAATCAATAACTTCTTTTTAGCGGCGTCCTTGGTTTTTTTTCCCGGCGCGACGTTTTCTGCGCGCATTACGCTAATATTCGTGTCAATCGGAACCAAGTTTTTTTACGCTCACGCTCATACAACGAAAAAGCTCGCAAAAAAGGCAAAAGCTACCAAAAAATCGTCTACCGAATATCTCGTATCGGTCTTGTAGCCATTTTAATTATTATTTAATACCAGGGGACGAGCACGTGGTGGCACGCGCTGTCTCCTTTACCCTTGTTGCTCGCGCCCCGGCCGGCTAGCCGCGTCCCGCTCCCACCGGGCCCACTTACACACATAAAAATGGTGAATAATAAAAAAATGTGTACACATTTTTTTCGCTTAACCGCCGTTCGGCTGTGTGCGTGCGGCTCACGCCGGCGAGCGGGACGACGCTAGCGCGGCGAGCGGCGCGCCGGATCCCCACTCCATTTTTTTTAAGCTCCGTCTTTGGTTGTTGGCGTCCGTGTGATTTTTTTCATTTTATGTGTTAGTGTACCCCTCGCGCGGTGTAGTTCACTTTTTCTACTATAGATCTGAATTTCAGTCTCGTTTTTGCCGCGCTGGTCTGAGGCGGCGAGCGCGTTTTCTACTGCATTTTGTTGACGAGTGACGTTGGTGGCTGCAGCGCACTTGCCGGAGCACATGTCCTGAGGACGCGAATCCTTGCGTGCGAGAGGGACGCACGCCACACGTGTGGACCCACACCCGTACCTATAGCACACTAAAATATTGAGCACAAAAAATCTGGTAATTTGGATCCTAGTAACGCTCGGCATTCATAATTTTACCACAGGGTCAAGAGCACGGCTCGTTTTTTCGGCCGGCGTTTTTTTTTTCTAAATTAATTTTAATGTTTATTTGTGCGCACGTGGATTTTTCGAGCATTTTTGGCGGTAAAGCCTGTGACTGTTGCCTTGCCGTGTTGTGACCGTAGTGTTTACCTTTACTATGTGATGTAATTAAGTGACATTTAGATAGGAACAAACTGTGATTTTAAGTGGTGATATAGTTGGTGGGTGAAGACTTGGACCGTGACAGGTATGGATTTTTCTTTTTCTTTTTTTAATTAAGGGGAGGTGGGTTCCTTGCTCCCCCCGGGAGGGAACTCCCTCTGGCGGGAGGGTAAGTTTACGTAAGTTCCCCGCGACGCTGTCAGACGCGACCTTGGAGCAAGCCCGGACTATAAATACGGAAATATTTTCGGACAGTATGCCGTGACGTTATTTTTAAATTAAGTTTGATTGCACTATGAATTTTTTTAGCGATTACGCTCGAGTTATTATGGTACGGTATTTAGTTTACAATTTTATAAAAAAAATAGTTGAAACCAAAACAATGCACTTTTTTCATAGAATCGTGGGCAAGGAACCTACCTCCAGGTTAAGAAAAAAAAAAAAAATCTAAGTCCAAAATGTTGTTTTCTCTCAATTTAAGAATGAAATATTCAGAATTAACCTTATTTTTTACGCAACAATAAAATCACGCCATGGCAAAAGTTTTTGTCATCTAACCTTGTATTGCACGGTTCAATAACTGTGAAATATAGGTAGGTAGGTACTTCGTAAGATTTATCGAGTGACGCCGAACAGCACAAAAAGTGCGTAGAATTACGTTTTTTAACAAAAAATGTGTTCTTGACACGGCCACGAATTAATGTTTGAAAAAAATGTCCCCGTTTAGAGAAAAAAGTTTAAATAACTTTGACAGTGACGATAATAAAAATACATAATTATGACGTAATGTTCGTACACAATACTATAATAACTACCCAATTTTTTAAAATAATTTAGAAAAAAACTTCACAAAAACAAAAAAAAAATTCATTGTGTAAAATTCGGAAAAAAAAACATTTAGCGTCATTAGAGCATCACCGCAAACGGCTTAAAAAATAATTTTGTCAAGCCGCCCGGCGAACCTTTGAATCTATCTAATTCAAATAGTTAACAAAAACCTAATTACTGAGCCGAACCACTTCCTTGGACCAAACGAGTATTATGATTACGAATCTTGAAGTCGATCAACCGTGGGGCCCTGTACAGAGGCGAGCTCGGAAACTCCATCCCGAGATCTTATTCCTCGAACCATAAGGTTTGAATCTCAATGGCTTCAAGCAGAGTCAAGTGCAAATTTAACTTGTTCTGTGTACGCGCAATTATATCTTTGACAGCCGTGTATGCTGGTCTCTACACGTACACTTGACAGCACAAGTGTAATTAGACATATAAATCTTTAAAATGGACTTAATTTGATGTAACGTTTGCTGGATTAAGATATATCGCTAATGTTATAGCTTTTTCTGTGGCTGAATCTTTGGAGGTTAACGTTTCTGGTGATTATTATGAAGTGGCGTTTTAAAAAAATGGATTTGACTTTGGAGCAGTTAAGATGACAAATGTATCAGTTGTATCAAAAGTGGATGAGATAGAAATCGTTTTAGATTATAAGCGCGCCTGTACAGGCGCATGATTATCGAAGCCTTATTCGATGCGGCATGTGGGCTAGGGGCTAGATCATTGACACAGCCTACGCCGCTGGCAGTCGTCACCTGCTTACCGGACAAAAAAACGACGACTTTTTACACTCGTCAAATCTAGTTTTAAATAGACTAACAACTCGAGTTCAACTCGTAATTGAACTGATTGAATCAACCAATTCATGCCCGAGCGTACGCTTGATGTTGAATTAAGAAGACAACATTTTGGACAGCTTTTTGAACAGCTAATTAGCATTCTTTTAATTATATGATTTATTGTCCCTACAGCCAAAACTCAACGGAGGATCTCGAACAATTCCATGACACCTAAAACAAAGCTTAGAATACGAAGACACAAGCCGTATATTTTTGTAAGGTAGTGCCAAATAACCACTAGGATCGAAACGATATTATACTTTATATTTAGATAGAATTTTTCAATTGTATCAAGATGATGGAAGGAAGGACGATCGACTACAGGCCAGACGGGGGCGGTCTGGACTATCACAATTCCCCTTTAATGGCGGAGATACCAATGGACAACTATTCCCACATCCACCGGAGCATAGAGCACCTGAGGTCAATGGGGGTGCATCCTTCCCTTGACCCGCACCGCCACCTCGCCACTAACCTCACAGACCTCAGACGATACGAGCATCCCGATGAGATGCCTGAAATCAAGCCGTCCGTATTAAGACTATCCGAATTTAAAAGTGGTTTGCAAGACGTAAGAGTACACAACGACCAGGAGAACGAGATTCAACGGCAGATGACGCCTCACGACGAGGGACCGAAGGGGTACAGTGCTCCCTCCACCCCTTTGTCAGAGAACGGCGGTCACAGCGTCCAGGAAGAAAAGGTTAGATGGATTTTGTTTGTTATAAAGATTTCATTATCATTATCATCCTTGAACGTTTCGGAAGTCTTCAACGCTTCTTGACGTCATTCGGCGGCTAATATTCGGCGGTTTAATACATTGTTCGGTCGAGAGATCATTATATTGAATCACGATGCACGAGTTTGTTCCGCGTAGCGATTAATCTCGGGATGATTCTTGTTCTTACGCTCTTCATAGTAAGCCCTAATTTGAGTTATCTCAACTTTAGAGTTTAGATCTGCCGTCGTATGAACAATTTTATAACCAAGCGTATTTTTAACAAAACCATCGCTGCTATCTGTTTTATAATATCTTAATTGTATATAATTATTTTTACTGTTATGTATGTGTCAATGCGGAGGGGCAATTTGAATATGTTATCTCGTTGGAGAGCTTTTAAATACGTATTTGGATTTCTAAGTACGACTGTTCGTCGAGATGTTTGTTTAGCAATCTTCGACACTTCCCTATTTATGCGTTAATTTTATTAAACGTGTTTGAAGAACCTTAGCTTTAACAGAAAGATATTTATAATATATTTTATATGTTTTAACAAGCAAAAACTTCGTCCTGTTAAACCGATAAGAATTTAATCTTATACGTCATTTTTCTCACTGACCGTATCCCTGATTCTGATACTTGGTGTCTTATTTGAGACAATAAGACTTCCTGTTATTTTCGAAACCGAGTTCAAATAAATGTTCTGATCATATATCAGATACTTTGATACATTATTCATTGCTTTGTTTTGAGCTGATTTTACTAGGCTGTCGGAGACGTCAATAATTTTATTGATTTGATTGATTTCCTTGTCTTCTTATGCAATAATGGTTACACGCCTTCAATTGTCATTATGGAAATTATAACCACGTTTTTCCTGTTGTACTAATTCCACATTACTATCAACTGTAAACCTTTGTTTTTTACATTCCGTATTACTGTGCCATTTACATCGACAACTTCATCCCTTGTCAGTTGATTAGGTTTTTAAGTGTCTTGATCAGCAGTTTTGACAGCTTTTTTAACTTTGGAATCATCGTTGTCACAAAGCACATCATCCTAATTGTTTAATTCGACAATTGTCGGTATGAAAGCCTTAAAGTGACGGCAGTCATTAGTGTTGATGAGTACGGATGCGCCTTGAACGCGAACCAAGGTCGCGCCGGGTCGCTCAGAGGTTGTATAGGACGATACCTATTGTCTGCGGGTTTTTTTTTTTAAATTCAATTACATAGATAACAAGTGCTAATGAATTTTCGGATTCTGTTCCGGGAGATAGGGATCTTTGATTTAATTTTGGGTTTTAGTTTAAACAGATGTTTTGTTAACAATGTGTTCCCATAAGATTGTTTCGATGATTGTATGTTCTAATAAGACAGTCATCATCATCAACCTTTTTTTTACGTCCCAGTTCTGAGTATAGGCCTTCTCTCAGAATGAGAGGGCTTAGGCTATAGTTCCCACGCGGACTCAGAGTTTAATAAGACAATGGTCGTTTGAAATCCCATAAAAAAACTCAGCCAGCAAATACTTTTCTTATAAGGTTTGCGAAGTTTCAATTTCACTTCAGTTGGGTGGTATTTACCTTGCAACTCAATTGTTCAAACTTCTCTCAAAACTATAACAATGATTGGTTAAAAAGTCGCCTAAACATGTGAACCAATGGCTTTGTGAAAAAGTATACCAGTGGTCAATGCTGTTGGTGATTTTGAGTCTTCAGCATCTACCAGTGCAATCTACCAGCATTACTTAGTATAACCTTTTCTGATTGACCCAGTAGGAAAGGGATGCACCTATTGACAATTAGTGAGAAAACGGTGATCGTTACATTTTTAAATCAACGTCGTCAGCAATGACTACTAACACCATGGACTTTGGATCTAGTAAAAAAATTACGAAAAATGTGTCCCAGTACAACACGGCATATTTCAATGACCGCCATAAGCCATAACGCTGTCGTTAGACCAAACAAGACTTAACTGACGCTTGATTGGTATTTTGGTTCGGACGTTTTCAAGCGCTAACCCAAAGCCCATGATGTTGGTAAGTCAAAGGTCAGTCTTTTTTATAGGACGCCATCTAAATCCGCGTCTTCCAATTCGTCATCTTCGAGAACGTTAGCCATCGCAACAAAAATGATCATTTTAATTCCAGGAATAGCCAAGAAATCGACATAATTGATAAGAGTGACCCGGTAGAATTCCGAACCTCTACAAGGTCCCGATAAGCTCCCCTCGTAACGTCGTGTGTGACAGATAAACTTAATACACTGATTATATATGTTGTAGTCGATTTTGCGAACATTAGGCCCGAGACACAACGACTGCCCTGTTATTTGGAGTAGACTAAATAATAACTTTTAATGGCAATGTAATAAATGTACTAATACAATACAAGAACTTCTTATTGAACACCACATGATAAATGAAACAGATATTATATACAGGCAGGTAATTAAAAAAAATACATAACATAAGCACAGTATGTACACATAATGACAATTCATGTCGATAATAACATAACAATAAATACTTTAAAACAGGATAGATAGTGCTCCTTCAATGTAGTTTAAACTTTAAAGAGAGAAAGAAAGAGGTACTTACCTATAATTAAAAGCTAATGCTACAACTGTGTTAAAAAGGGACACACTCACCATCAACTATGAACTTAACTTAGGTAATCTACTATTGTTCGCATAGCTCTAAAATCAACACCTTGTTCAGCTTTCGACGTCGCCCTCAATCCAATGTTTTTAAGCAGTTGAACTTTTAAACCAGGGATTCTTCAGACCGTCCACCCCTCCGGTTCCTTGTCTGCTGCCGTAGCCTATCCTACCAGGATCATCATCATCATCATGTCAGCCGAAAGACGTCCACTGCTGGACATAGGGCTTTCCACTCAGACAGGTCTTGTGCTTCCCGCAATCCTTACTAGGTCGTCGCTCCAAGCTGAAAGCCTTTAATACAAATTGATATTTTTAATACTGGTAGGCCTCCCTCAAGGTGGACTGACGATCTGGTAAAGATCGCGGGAAGCCATAGGAGATCCTTGGGGGAGGCCCCCGTCCAGCAGTGGACGACTTCCGGCTGGTATGATGATGATGATGATTTTTAACACAAGTAGTCCTCATCATCATCATCACCAGTCTTCTTTTACGTCCCACTGCTGGGCACCGGCCTCCTCTCAGAATGAGAGGGCTTGGGCTATACTTCCCACGCGGGCCCAATGGGTCCCAGATTGGGAATATACAGGGTGATCAATCTAAATGTATCTGAATGCCATTTATTTATAAATCTGGAATAGACGCCATGGTTCCTAAGAACAGATTTCCCTATCTCTTATAGTTTCTAACTTCTCCCTACTGACCCATTTGGATTGATCACCCTGTATATGCAAATAAGTTACTTATTATCATAATTTGTCACCGACCCAGTGTGCTCAGTGACTTGCATCTTACACTAAGTATATAAAATATGTAAGTCAGTACGATTCGGTACGCTATGCGTTATCTGTTGTCGAGGAAATGATTTCCAAGGTTGCGTATGCTAATGTGAAGGTATTAGGTAATTGATGCGATTATGTACTTTTTACAAGTAAAACTTGCCTCAATAAACCAAGTAATATAGTGCTTACAAATATCTATTCACCTTCTTCATCATCGTGGCGGTCTTTTGATGATACAACCTTGGATGTGGGCCTTATCCCTCCTCTTTCACGTACACACACATCACCAACCTATTCTAGTCCACTGCTGGACATAGGCCTCCCCTAATGAGCGACATAACTGTCTTCAGCTTGCCGCATCCAGCATCTGCCTGCAGTCTTTCGCAGATCGTCATCCCACCTGGCCGGAGCGCGTCCAGCGTCCTACACTACGTTTGCTGAGTCGCGGTCATCTCTCAAGAACACGTTTACCCCATCGGTTGTCGGTTCTTCTTTCGCTTTTGGCATATATGTATCCAGCATCAGATCAGTCCTGTCCTGTGTCGTCGGATGTCATCCAACCTGATGTGTGTGTGTGTGTGTGTGTGTGCTATTTTGACAGTATGAATCACAAATGACACAATGAGAAGGAATTAGATTATTTAGTGCCATAATATAAAATTTACCAGTTACCATTGTACTTACATGACTAAAAGTTAAGGACTAGATTAAGAATTTGGAGCTAAAAAGTTAGGATGACTTGACTTGACTACTCCTTATTAAAACTTTTTTTAAGACCGCAGGAAATGGCTTCTTGTGTGAGTTATTGTTATTATAGATGGTACTTAATTTCAGGGCGGAAATATTTCCTTCAAAGAAAAAACCGTTTATCAAACCGGTTATCACCCAATGAAACAATGATGTTCCAGTTGTTTCCAATATAGTCATCTCAACAGTCTCAATATCAAGGACATTATCAATAAGTGTCGCTTCACGTGTATGTTTGTCCCAAAACACTTTTTTTGTCCCAAAATTTGACTTTCAATTGCATTAACCTTCAAATCTTCGTGTGGATTATCACAAATTTAAATGTTCCCAGTTTTCGTCGAAAAAATTGATGCGATTTAAAATTCCGATTTATTGGGTCGCGTCGGATCAACTAAGGACAAAGTTAAAAAAATACCCACCGGTTACTTATAACTCTTTCCGAACACTTTACTTGACATGGAGCCATTCTGCAAAACCTTAACTTTTTCGAAAGGTTCTAGGCCCATGAATTAAATGGAAAGATTTTAAGGAAAAGAAAGAAAGGAAAGGAATGATTGAAGGAAGGATTTTATCGGGATAAATTTAAACAAAATTATTATATCATATTTAAATAAAATATTATCAATCGGATTGCATGTCACTTACTGCTATACAATGCAATTTAAAGTGAAATGATTCAGCTCGACATACAAAAATTTAAATTGAACTTTGGATACATACTTATAATCAAATCATGGATGCGGTGAGTCTTTATTGTTGCAGTTAATCTATTATATGTATAGGTGGAACTGTTATTACCTACGTAGTCTCGATTTATTTAATGTCTATTTAGGTACCTATCAATAAACAAAATATTATCTAGTTAAGAATAGCTAACCAGTTAACGCGTCTCTCCATCTCCGCACGCCTCATAAAAACAGATAAAGACGAAACGCACTACAGATCATAAAAAGATTGTATGCGCCCTAACTAGCCATAAACAATTATCAATTACCATGCTACCAACATAATCGTCGTATCGACTACGTCTAATCGATTAGAAAAAATAAAAAAGAATCGATCTCGATTCCCGCGCGAATGCGAGCGTCCGTCCGAATTCGCCTCAAGGCCGCATTCCATTTTCAAACCATTGTCAAAGTCGCCATTGCCAGCCAGCTCGATGACTGATGTGTTTTCTTTGGCTGCGTTCAGGTTTCTATGATTTTTTTTTTAAATAGAAGCTGTCTCTTTATGACAAAGCAACTACTATATTTGAACGGAATACTGTCCGACTAAACAAGAAAATAGCTACTAAATTTATTTTATCGGAGACCATTCATTTTAGTAGCAGTTCTTCCAGCAGCTTCCTGGCAAATCTTTTTGGACCCATCCTTTTCTATTGCACGTTAGCGCTTCTTCAGCAGGAGCTATTTCCAGAACTAGACTGTAATTAAGTAATTTCTTTTCAAACGAGTCATGTTTTTTATCTCTTTCTTTAATAAGCGAATGAACCTTCTTAAAATCATTTTGTTAACCTAATCTAATCTTACTCAGCGTCTGACAGTCTGTTTAGTTCCCCGCATAGTCTTAACCGCTGTATTGTTTCCAGATGTTTTTTTTAATTGACGCTTCGCAATACTTTGTTACTTGTTCATCACTTGTTAGCGGGACTGTGGTTTATTGTTTAAATAAATTTGAGTCTGAGGCTTTATCTGGAATCAAATGGTTCAATTTTTGCTTTGAAAATATGTTGCAACTTTATATTGAATATAACTACCAGACGTGTCCCACTGCTGGGCCTATGCCTTCTCTTACAGCTAGCGGACTTGAACTTGGTTTCCTCCTACTTTCATACAATTTGTAAGTATTCGCCGTCTTTGAAATGAGAACTTTTTTTTTCTTAGCCTTTTAAGGTGTCCCAAGGCTGGGCAAAGGCGTCCCCTTCTTTCCAACACTCATTCCTATGAACTAAAAGGTCTAAATCCAAATTATCAAATCTTAAAGAACTAACCAAAAAGTATTTATAGACGGCTAGATTTCTCGGAATCCAAGGCGGCTGGGGAGTGATATTTTTTTAATTTTCCCGCCTACACTTACTATGATCTTTGTGTGTTCAACTATAGAGTTGCGTTCAGCTTGTGTATATTTTAGAAGAGTAGTTTTGAATTTGTTAGCGTGTAATTTTGATTGACAGTGGCCATTACGAGCATGCGCATTGCGTCACCGTGTAACTAAGTACCTACGGTACCTATATGTAAGTGGCTAGCATGATGCGTTTAAGAATCTTACGGGACAAACGAGATGAGTGAACGACTTCATTAAGTTCTCTGGGCGGTTTGTTCGCATTAATTTAATTATTATTTCTAATTGAATTATTTTTATAATTACAAGCAATAAAAGTAGTGATCTCAACCAAATTTGTATAGTTCAATAACCCCCAATCCCATGTATCATACAGCTATATAAATATATTAGTTAAAAATAACTTTAATACAAGATCTTTTTGCCCACCTACTTTTCATTCACTTACCGAACTACAAATTGATTCGATCACTGGAAGATTTAACTCACACACAAACTTACTTATTAAGGTATGCCTTCTTAAACGCTTTTTATTTAACTATTCTTTAATTAGGTTTTGCGATCCTCCTGCTCCTTGATACTCTCTCGCAACCTCATAGCACAGTGCCCTTAAAAGCGTTACCGAAAGCGATATCCAACTACTTATTGAATCGATGAACTAAATTACTCTGAACAAAAAAAATGTTCAATTTTGTTCATTTAATCTCGTGATCTAGTCGTCATGCTAGTGTTGTCGTCGAACCGGTAATGATGTGCTAATTTGAACCTTGTTGCTATACGTTTTTTGTCATTATATTAAAACTCTGTTGGTTACTTTAAATTTGCTATCAATTAGGGCCCTCATCAAACTGAGTTTTTATAATGTATGTCATTTAATTGATCCTTAGACATGAAACCTTTAATTTTAAACGCTCTTGTCTTTGCAACGAACGCTTATGTAGCTACCACACATAATTCCGGCGATTACTTACCATCGCCTCCACCGCATGCCTGTTTATCACAAAAAAACACCCAGACGAATTTTTACCCTTTACACGGAGGAAGTAACTGACATCAAGTACGTGGTATATTAATTATATACCTCACAGCCCATACAGCGATAATAGGCAAAGCCAGGGCTGTCAAAAATTCATTTTTTATCGGACCACTTCCAATTCAAACATAGTGATAGTATTTCAGTCGAGTATAGCCTGACATGGTTTCGAACTAATCCGTAGTTTATCCGTAGTAACATTTATTTCGGATGACTGTGATCCATATTTGTGTGCACATCCTAATTATAATATATTTAGCTCGATTACAATGTAAAGTCCAATTAAATTGAAATTTAACTGTATAAAAAAATATCAGCATCATCATCAGCCCACAGCAGTCCACTGCTGGACATAGGCCTCTTCCATGGCGCGCCACAACACTCTGTCTTCGGCCCTTCGCATCCATCCGCCGCCAGCAACCCTCTTGAGGTCGTCCGTCCATCGTGCCTCAGGACGCCCCACACTACGTTTCCCCGTTTGAAAATTATCTTAAATCCAATTAAATATGTCAAAATCCTAATCCTAACTAATACTATAAATACGAAAGTAACTCTGTCTCTCTGTCTCTCTGTCTGTCTGTTTGTTACCTCATCACGGGAAAACCGCGGCACCAATCTAGATGAAATTTGGTAAGAAGATAGTTTGAATATTGAGGAATAACATAGGCTACCTTGTATTCGGGAAAATTCCATAGTTCCCGCGGGATAGCGATAACCGAAATCTACGCGGACGAAGTAGCGGGCAACAGCTAGTATAAAATAAAAATGAAAATTGGAATACTATACATACATGGTGATTATTTTAGCTTGTAATTGTTAGCTCGTTTAGCCTGAGATACAGGGTTTATTAGTAACCTTAGTTCAGGCACACGTGTTACGTAGATTTTAGCAAAAATATGTATTTTTTCCCGAACTGTACTGCAATATTTTTGAATAAATTATTACTATTACTATGCTCTATAATCAGTAAGTACCTCCTCTCCGACACAGCTACTGGCACATGTATGTATGTATGTATGTATGTAAAGGCGCATCCCGTCTGTCTTCTCTATGGCTGGAACTGAGGGTCGAGCACGACTTTTCGAAACCTGCGTCACGTAAAATCGAATAGTAAACGTTGTCGAGTTTGTATGACGTTTGGAACAGCGCCCGGCCGTGAGCGTATTTGGAACTAGAATTTAGTATGAGGTTTCTCGATCTCGATACGATAACCGTAACATTACGCATCGGACCGCGGGCCTAGAGTGGGACAGCCCTGCGCTAGCCGAAATTGCCGTAATAGCCAAGCTGCGCCGGCGCACGCGATTCGGCTATCTTTATCTCGGTTGATATAATTTGGCCCCCGGCTATGGGCATTCCATGGGCTGGCTAGAGGTTCGTAGTTTGTACTGCTTAGGATAACATACCTACGCCATAAGTATTACAATATTACATAGAGTTGCCTCAGATAACGTAGCAACTTAGGTATAGCTCGTGAGGATTTTTAAAAATTATTAAGTCACTTTTTAACCTACTTCAAAAAAGGAGGAGGTTCTAAGTTCCACTGCATGTATGGTTTTTTTTTGAAGTTTTGAATGTTTGAGGAAGGACTACGAATTAGTCCGAAACGTGTCGGGCTATACTCGACCGATGTCATGTGCGTGAGTGATCCGTTTATTTCACAAAAAAAAATTGTCATAATTATAAGAAAATTACGTGATAGATTATGACAAACATTACATTATGACTTAAAATTTTATGGGAAAAATATAGTCCTATTAAAATGCGTACGCATAGGTACCCCGAGTTCCGAGCTGAGGTAGATCAAATTTGGGGGGTATGTGGGGCTCTCTCATGTACCTCTACTAGTCAGAGGGAGGGGAGGAACACACCCACTAAAACACACCAGCGTGAGCGACGAAAATTCTTTCGTTTGTCTGTTTGTCCGGCCGTCTGTCCCGCTGTTCTCCTCTACTGAGGGTCGAGCAAGAGTTTTCGAATCCTACATAACGTTATCGAGAAATTCGTATGACGTTTGGAACAGCGCCCGCCCGTGAGCGTATTTGAAAATAAATTTAGTAGCATGAGGTTTCTCGACTTCGATACGATGACGTAACGTTACGCAGGATTCGAAAACTCGGCCTTACATGTCGCATTTCTCAACCGATCCTCGTGAAATTTTGTGAGCACGCTGCTCGCGCCTTTGAGTTTTTCGGAATTTACGTGCGGAATAACATTCGTAATTTATCATGAGCTTTTCGGCGAAGGGAAATATCGTGAGGAAACCTGCACACTCCTGCGAAGTAATTCAATGATGTGTGTGAAGTTCCCAATCCGCACTGGGCCCGCGTGGAATATAGCCCAATCCCTCTCCTTCTGAGAGGAGGTCTGTGGCGTAGGACGTAAAAGAGGCTGATGATGATGATAATGATGTATTTCCTGTGGTCACCCTACGAGCCTCTAGGATGTTCTCAACTCTGCCTTATTCGTAATCACAAGTCTTGTTACTTCCTTCAAAGCCTTACCAACCACGTAACACCCAGCCAAGCGACAATCAACTCTAAATCATAGCAGTAATGCTGCTGCGACTGCAATGGTCCGGGTCACGCTAAAATGAATTATAACGACCTTGACTTAACAATCATTTGGGTTTGAAGCGATTAAGTTTTCGTGTATGTTTTATTTTGAGTATTTTTTCCGTGAGTTGAATTGCATTGATACATTTTTAGGGTTCTATTATACATCAAAAACCTTATTATAGGTACCTATTCCATTCCATTGCCTACCTTATCTTTATGTATATAAGCTACAATTCCACAGCGAGTCACACTGATACACAAACACACAACACGCCTCTTTTTGAGTCAGTCTGGCTAGCACGACTGGCCGCGGCGTTGTTTGTCGCGCGAGATTATGTTACCCGTCCCGTTGCATTCTGAGTGACAGAAAAGGACGGGCAGTTGTTCTCGCGCGAGACAGAAGTCGCACTGTGAGTTGCGCTAGACCTACGGAGTAAAAAATTGCTCTTCCCTAAATGAAATAGGTATGTCACAGCAGCAACTTTATTCGTATTTTTAACCGACTTCAAAAAAGGAGGAGGTTCTACGTTCCACTGTATTTTTTTTTTATGTATGTACATCGATTACTTCGTCAATTGTAGACAGATTTTCAAAATTTGTTTTTTATTCGAAAGGGTATACTCCTGAGGTGGTCCCATTGTCACCAAGTCATGATCTGATGATGGGATCCCGGGAAATCGAGGGCAACCCTCAAATTTTACAGGCACGTACTATGTGTTTCATATATTTTCTAAGGTTATTCAAGTATTTGCGACTGATAGTCATCATCTCGTGATGATGAGCTGATGATGGAAGGTACAGCTCCTTAGCGGTTAGGAGATGGTGGATAATTCTGAAAATGTTAAATCAACGTAAAATTGTGAAATAAAAATCTTTCAACAAAAAAGTAAAACCGCCTTCAAAAAAAAACCTTAGAAAAAAAACGTAAAATAATCCTCTAAAATAATGATAGTGCGGTGCGAGCGGAATATTCTTTGAATGAAGCACCGACTTCATGTTTCTGTTGCTTAGTGCTAGGCCATAAAACTTTAGGCTTTAGTTTCTGTTGTCCGAAATAAACGTATTTTATTTTATTTTATTTATTTATCATTATTTTAGAGGATTATTTTACGTTTTTTTTTTGTAAGGTTTTTTTTTTGAAGACGGTTTTACTTTTTTCAAATTTACCTGCTACAAAGAATCATACCACATAAGGGTTACAATAACAAAGCTTTTTATAGACAAAGCCTTTATAAGTTTCTACAATAGCACCTGACTTATTATTTATCTCTTTGTTACAATTACAATACAATAAACAAAGATTGACTATTATACAACACAAAGTTACATTTACCGTCGAAACAGCGCTGCTGTTGTTCCCAAGCACTAAAAGTAGCACTAAACTTTTTTAATTCATCATTTGGCCACTATAATGATTTAAGTTTGTTTACTTACCAAGTTACATTTGCGAGTAACGACGGCGCTACTGCCGCGCAAGTTCATCAACTCAGTAAACAAAACTTTTAATTCCAAATTTATCCACGGCGCGGACTAAGTTTGTAATATTCGTAAATGTCTTTATTAATAATATCATAAGTCCTCTATAATGCGTTCAGAAACCGTAGAAAATGACCAGCATTGCAGCACGACGACTGCTCGCCGACAGCACCAGCCCCAGCACCACCCACCATCACCAGCAGTAAAGTAATAGTCATTACGACATCGAATTCGATATCGTAATGACTTTTCGATATCGAATTCGATGTTTCAAATTTGAAAACCAACGTAATTTACAATCATAGTGAAATAAAACGGATCACTCACGTATATAAGTCGAGTTCAGTCCGACATGTGTAAATAATAATGTGTTTTTTTTTTACAATAAAAAAAATAGTTTACAAAACGTCAGCTCGGTATGTTTGTCTATGATTAAAAAAAAACAGTCTAATTCGTGACAGGTATGGGTATGATATATGCCTTTGGCTTCTGAACCCATCTTAGAGTACTTATAATATGTGTGTAGATAACGTAATGTATGCAACTCCACATAATTAGGCCTTAAAACACTCGTGTTTTATGGACCCTCATTATGTAGCAGTTGCATAAACTACTATTAACCGAAATGTCACATGTTATAAAGTTTCAGTCTGCGGTTAGGGTCCACATTGTTCGAATAACATCAATATTACTTTGTTGATGTATTGTATTACATGTAATTATAGGCATAAGAACGTCGAGAATAACTTAGCGACAGCGAAGTAGTTTAATGATTAATTGTCGCAATCACAAACGTCAATTACAAGTACTATTAAATTCTTAACTATCCTCGACTTTTCTCTTATACCCGTGATTTCCTCGCCTCTCTTACCCGCCACACCGGAACACAACAGTGCAAGCACTGCCGTTAGCGGTCGGTAGGATCAGCGAGTAAGTTTTGTTTCAAGTGAGGGTAGTACACTAATAAACAAGGTACAGCTCAGTTTTGCAGCGCGGCCACTAAGCACTAAAAAACGTCCAAAACAATTCACACCAAAATTAACAGAAAGATCACTCTCAGAACGACCGCTATTCCTAAGATTAATACGGCTACTGAACACTAATTAGTAATGTTTCGTTACTGACACCCGTCAAACAGGACGGCGGGGGTGTTGAGGAAAATCAAGTAAAACCAATTGTTTTATACTAATTTTAAATGTCATAGCTACAATATACTAAACTGAGACTTAAAATACTAATAAAACTAAATTAAATGCTATGTTTAGACGACACTGAATAACGGAAGTTAGACAAATTGACAGAGGTGTTAATGTCAAAAAATGTGTTGTACTACTTAAGTAGTAAAATTCCTCCCACAAGTGGGCATCTGGGCCTCCCTCTGCTTAATTATTGTGTATTATCTCTGATATTTAAGGTAAAATTTAACCGTCATCGACTAAACGAAAACAAACGTTCTCAGTTTTTGCCTTAATTTTGAGATAGAAGCACTGAAATCACATCAGTAAAATCTGTTCCGCCCGCACTGGCCGGGAGAGCTTAATTCCGAAGGAGGGTGGCTGCCATTTTTTTTGTGAAGTTTTTCACAGATGGCGCTGTTCACCAAAATAGTGATAAACAAGCTGTTACTTAACTATTTAGCTAAAATTCAACTTGTATTTCTGTGTATGGGTAAGCGAAGCTCGAGATACTGAATGTCAGGGCTCTATATTTTTCTGGTGTTCTGTGTATTCTTGTTTCAACGCCTAACGCCTAACGCCTGATTCAATAAATTATTCTTGTTTCAATTAGTATTTAAAATTTTATAAATCATCTTTAAAACACTGAAAGTTACACGTGTTACTATAGGACTTTGATTTGTCCTTGATTTCTGATAAAATGATATAGCACAATAAATTATGTATTACAAAAAAGAGCAAAAGTCACGAATCAACATACCGGAATATTAATAAATACTTAATAAAACCATGTGAGTCACAGTTGTATAAATATGCTATAGATTCTAAAATTAAGTGTATGTATATTATTTATCTATTTTCACATCGGAATAATATAAAGCTCTGCATAACGAAAATACTTGCTCAAAGATTTATTTTATTCATTGTTGTTTTAGCGACCATTAGAAATACATACACACTTTGTGAAAAATTCAAGAATCTACGTACTTATTACGGTTCAAAAGATAAAATTAATATATAAATATCATGGGACAATTGACAATTTGACACCAACTGACCTAGTACCAAATTAGGCAAAGCCAGTACTATGGATACTGGACAACAGATAAACATCATGATCTCAGTAGGAGTATCTTTTTGTATTTTTTCTTCCAATTAAAAAAAAAAAAAACTAAAAATAAATAAATAAATTTTTATATAAAAAAAATTTAACAGATAAACATACATATTGGACATCCAAGACCCGAGAACAAACATTCATATCATCATACAAATATCTGCACCGACCGGGGATCGAACCCGGGACTTCATAGTAAGGGTCTCTAACCGCTAGGCTATCCGTCCTTTGGGTATATACAGTGCCCTAAGCACGACTTGTCGAATCCTGCGTTACGTTACGGTTATCGTATCGAGATCGAGAAATCTCATACTAAATGTTAGTTCCAAATACGCTCACGGGCGGGCGCTGTTCCAAACGTCATACAAACTCGTTATAGTTTACTATTCGATTTTACGTGACGCAGGATTCGACAAGTCGTGCTTAGGGCACAGAACTCAGTGCTATAAGCAAAGAATTAAGGCGTGAGCGTCGTAACACTCGATTGGGCACTATCAGCATTTCTTTTCTTTATCAATCAAAACCCTTAAAAAAAACACCAATAACTTGCGAGTGGTAGGACCTTGTGCGAGGTCCGTCCGTAAGTAAGACAGCCGATGTAATTACGGGCACAAGAGGCATTTCATCTTAGCTCTCTAGGTTGGCAACGCATCTGCGAACCCTCCGGGGTTGTGGGCAGTGGTGATCACTTACCATCAAGTGACCCACTTGCTCGTTTGCTTCCTCGTCGTATAAAAAAAAAACTTTAACACCTATGCCATGCACAAAATTAAAACCCAAAGCACAGACAGACGTCGGAAGATGGAACATATGTCATGTCAGTGAACATGGTGACGTCACGCGCGCATTTAACTCGGCCTTGGACCTCAATGCCGAGATGTTAGCCAGCTGCTGACAGGTGACGCTAGCGACGCGGCAAGCTGATTCTCTGTTCATTGCGCCGTCGAAACAATGACAGTACAAGTTTATTTGTAAGACGCTCAGTGTACTCGGAAATCGCTCGCCGCGTCGCTGCTGGCGTGGAGTCGCCGGGCTGTCAATGCCAAGATGTTACGCGGTCGCGGGTAGAGGTGACTGCGCTGTATTTTGTATCTGTAGTTCCGTTGTTATGCCATGAAAAATATAGAAGTGAGCTTTCTTTCTTAGAATAAGTTATGACGTAGGTAAAAAACAGATCTGTTTATTCAGCCGCACGAAGTAAAATTTTGAATTTTGTTGGTAGACCCGTTTTCCAAAAAACTTGCAGAATTTATGGTTTTTATGAAAAAAATCATAACACGCTCTTAAATAAAAGTAGGTTCATATTGCAGTCACAACACATACGAGTACTTTATCTTTGTTATAAGGTGCACTAATAAACTGACAGTTCTGACTTCTGATCATAGGTACAGTCTGCAGCAGAAGTAACTAAGCAACCGAAACGGTCACAATTATCTGCACTTAAGCTCTTATGTCTATAACAATAGAGCCGTGCTTAGATCATTGTGAACGCGTCGGTTGCTTAGCTACTTTCGCTGCTGACTGTTATTATAATTAGTACCAAGCCCTAATTTCACCAACTTGACAAAATGACAGTTTTCAATGACAATTCGGTGTCAATTGCTGACTTGGCCAGTGCCCTAAGCACGACTTGTCGAATCCTGCGTTACGTTACGGTTATCGTATCGAGATCGAGAAATCTCATACTAAATTTTAGTTCCAAATACGCTCACGGGCGGGCGCTGTTCCAAACGTCATACAAACTCGTTATAGTTTACTATTCGATTTTACGTGACGCAGGATTCGCCAAGTCGTGCTTAGGGCACAGCTTTTGTTTTAGTTCGCTTCGATTTGAATTGGCAGAGAAATCTATGTCGTTCAAATTGTCATTGTAAAGTGACAATTTTATTGTGTCATTGGTGAGAGGCCTGTCTTTAAAACATGAAACCGTATCGGTTTTCTTAAGAAACATTTTCCTTGTGTACTTACAGAGGGACGTAATTAATTTTAATATGGACCCAACGACAAATTTAACCCTTAAAATGCCGCGTATTTTCAAACGCCTCTCGTTCAATAGTTCGGCTTCTCATTTCAACCCTAACCCTCAGTAATTAATAATTTTGCCCCAAAACTAGCAAGAACAGGCGCTTTAAGTGGTCATTTACAGAACCGCTAGTCAGGGTCCGAATTCAGGACAGTCATGCAACTGTTAAAATCTTGCATAATGTCATTCTTACGATGTCATTGCTGTAATTATTGTAAGGAAATACTATCTGGGAAGATTTTTTTAAAAAAGTTATTTTTTTATCCTAGGCCGTTGAATGTGAGGATTATAATGCTAATTTGAAATATTTTTCTTGTTAAAGTTCACCATTTTATTTCAACTTCTACAACAGCCAATAAAAAACAGTCCCAATGTGAATTCAGACGGAGCACGCTTGCCTAGTAAATAGCCTATTATATACCCTAAAGTAATTTAAATTATGATGCACTTAGTTTAATACAAAATGACCTAGGATTTGAGACAAGATTACATAATCGACAACTTGGTACATTTTCAAATCTCAAAATTAAACATCAAACCAACTTAGGGAGTCTAACAAAGCCACGTCACTTCGTTCCAATTCGCAACCGACATTCAAATTTGAATTTCGTACCCTTCGTGTCATAGACAAAATAGTTGCGATTAGTTACCAACCAAAGGTCCGTCCACAGATAAATTAACCTTAACTGCTCTATTACCATAGATAAGAGATTTGGGCACGGCCAAGACGCTTATCTTAGATGCTGGTGCTAATTTATTATCTATGGTACCTGTCCTGCATTGTGGTGCTTTTAATGTGTTGTTGCTATTTTGGTTTATTTTGAAAAAAAAAATTGTGACGTAATTTTTTTGTCACTTTAAGGGCGGTTTTGTATTAGCCGTCGTCATATGGCTCCGATGGAGGAGTAATAAATTTGAGTTTATTAAGGAATCGCTTTTGTTTTGAATTATACATGTAACATGTGCAGATTCACGCTAATTTTCATTCGCAAGTCCACTGTCTTGTCGTGTCACGGCGAAACTAAATGCTTACTATTTTATCACTGACTGACTTCTCATACGGGTAAAGTGCAAAAATATAGGTGATTACAACTTACTCAAAAATATGTCCCATGGCTCTTATGTCGGCGTATTAAGGTTGTGGTTACTGTTGTTGTAGTGGCATATTATTGCACTTGACTGTACAATTACTAAGGCTCGTTATTATAATCTATCTTTTGTTAACCTAATCAACAACAAAAAAAACTTTACCAGCCAGTCTCAACAAATAAGCTTGCATATAATTACGCGTAGCAACTGGCAAACCAGTCCTTTACAGGTGACAGTGCCATCAGGCGCCTTTTAAAAAAACAACTGCATGTCTGCCAACCTAAGGTGCGCTCTCCCATGTAATTGTGCAAGTTCAAGTTGGCTCCGCTATGGTGGTCCCACTGACCATATGACCCGATTTGCACAGAATGGTGTTATTTAGGAAGACTTAAAAGTGATGGATAAGGTTTCGTTCGGGAAGTTAGGATTATGTCGCCATTATGACGTAAAAAACAAAGCTTTGTATGTCCTGAGACGCCCTAAGCAGAGACCTTGCACTCCTGTACCATCAAATGTTCTTTATTATAAGATAGCCTGGTAATTGCAAAGATAATTTTTGCTTTGTTATAATCCTTTTATAAGTGTGTGGCTATCTTAAATTCCTATGTAAAGTGACATTAATCTTAACAAACATTAATTTATGCATTAAAACATTATTAATACAGATGGTCCGTTTGTCTAAGTATGTCGTTGTATATGTATTGTTTGGCCAATAGCAGACTTACTGGTTATACGACTGGGCTGGGCGTATAAGTAAAAATTAATATCCAGATACTGGATTCTTTTAAAGACATTAAAATAAAACTGGTTAAAGTATGATTGGTCTTCAACATTGCCAAAATATTCATAATTGGCGTTTTACCTATAACAAAATTAAATAGAGGTTTTTTTTTCTCTATGGTTGTTTGTAGTTGCGATTCGAAAACAGAACGTGTTGACACAGTTGATTCAATATTTGAAAACAGGATGCACAGGTTCGGCGTTCGAAATTCGAACAGGATGTTCGATTCCATTTAAGAGGGATGTTGCGATCTCGAGACCCCGCAGGTGACGTCACATATGGCACTGTTCGCCTTTCCTGCCGTCTTATAACCAACCCTAGTATTACTGTTTAAAGCTTAATTCTGTGTGGTTCGGTTTCGTAGATTTCGTTAATACACCCCGTGGGAACAAGAAATTTACGCGTTTGTGGAAACTTTTTTTTTCTATTGTGCGATTTCCGTTAGTGTTGTGCAATGCATTGTGCCAGTGACATATTGGATTTATTGAGTAGATTATTGTGATTCTGATTTTGAATCTGTGCATCTATTTAGGGGATTATTGGCAGTGTGAGAAAATCTTTTACTTTTATTTAGATATTGTGTGATAATGCTTGTTTATTATTCTTTGAAATAGTATATATGAATTAAAGTGAATATCTTAGGGTAATATTATCGCATATCATCGTAAATTGTCTGACCAACCGCCTCTGAAGCAGAGGGTCGTGGGTTTTACTAAAACCCCTCTGAGTTTTGGAATTTATGAGCGAAACTAAATGTACCATGATTATTTCGTAAATCATCATAAAACGTACTTTTATCTATTCAGGACTAGCTTTCTTTTTTATTCCTGTGTCTCTTCTAAACACATAAAACAGAAACGTGACTGAGTGACTGATCTATCAACGCACAGCCCAAACTACTAGAGCTAGAGACTTGAAATTTGGTACACATATACCTTGAATATTCCAAAGGTGCACTAAGAAGGGATTTTTCGAAATTCCCACGGGATAGGGAACTAGCCCGTTTTGAAATATTTCACGGGGGCAAAGCCGCGGGGCATAAGCTAGTTTTAAATATATCCGTTTTAGCCACGTTGCAATCGTCACATTACTATGTGAAGTATCTATGCACTAAGTGCTTACCTAATTGAAATAGAAGAATACAAAACTTGTATGACATTTTCGGCTACTTTAAAATTTTGTCTTGTCTTTAAAATCTGCAATGCTATTTATTTTCTTTTAACGCCACACTAAATAAACCAAGGTTTTGTCCAAAACTTCAATTTACAATGCAAAAAAACTGCGTACATTAGAAAGAGATAGCGTCTCTCAGCCCATGCGTGAACGAGACAAAAGACTTCCTTCGAGCCTGATCACGTAGCTATTTTATTATTCAGACTGTGTTCTAATGCCTATAACATTATCTATTCTAGATTGTTTTATGCTTAGATCGCCAGAAGGTTGTCTGGGAACAGGGTTGCTATACGTCAGGATTGGTCCTGACATGTCAGGATTTTTAACCCTTTACCAGGATGCGGCCGGACTTGCAAAGTGTCAGGGTTTTTAAATATGACCACATTAAATAAAAAATAAATATACATTTATTACACAGCTACGCCAAATCTCTGTTACAAGAAATATCTGGACTTTTAGGGTGATGTCAGGATTTTTATCAGGACATTTCATTTTTCCATGTGGCAACCCTATCTGGGAGTCTAGCATGCGTACCGTTTAAGACTTTGTCGTTCAATGCGTCTCTTTCCTACTGGGTGAGTCACCAAATGTCTCCAAAAGTCCCTATTCCTTTATTTTACTGTTTAATCGGAACGACATTGCTGTCGGCCGGATAGCCTAGTGGTTAGAGACCCTGACTATAAAGCTTGAGGTCCCGGGTTCAAATCCCGGTCGGGGCAGATGTTTGTATGATGAATATGAATGTTTGTTCTCGGGTCTTGGGTGTTTAATATGTATATAAGTATGTATTTATCTATATAAGTATGTTTATCCGTTATCTGGTCCCCATAGTACAGGCTTTGCCTAGTTTGGGACTAGGTCAATTGGTGTCAAATTGCCCCATGATATTTATTTATTTATTCATTCATTAAATTTGTGAATTTAATAACAGTGTTGTTCCGATTAAATAGTTCTGTTTTTTTTTTATTTCACTCGCTATGAGGCGGTGAAGTTAATTTTTCTGCAGTTTTCTCTTATCCGAAAACATAAACAACAATAAAACTACCGTGAGATTAAATCATAGTGAAATAAACGGATCACTCACGTATGTCAGTCGAGTATAGCCCGATATGTTTCGGACTAATCCTTAATCCTTCCTCTAGGAGCACACGCCACGCCACGTGGGTTTACGTCTCGCCACCGGCGTGGCGTGTGCTCCTAGAGGAAGGACTACGGATTAGTCCGAAACATGTCGGGCTATACTCGACTGACATACGTGATCCGTTTATTTCACTATAAACAATACGTGATAAAAGATCCTATGTAATTATAGAACCGGCTCACAAAATTACACGAGAATCGGTCGAGAAATGCGTCCAGAGGGTCGAGCGCGACTTTACGAATCCTGCGTAACGATACGGTTATCGTATCGAGATCGAGAAACCTCATACTAAATTTTAGTTACAAATAAGCTCACGGGCGGGCGCTGTTCCAAACGCCATACAAACTCGACAACGTTTACTATTCGATTTTACGTGACGCAGCATTCGTAAAGTCGTGCACGACCCTCTGTAGACGACAACCAAAGGACAGAAATCTGGACACACGAAAGAATCATTCTCCAAGCTGGAATGGAGACCTTTCGCTCACTTCGTTGGTTTGGTCAATAACACTTAAAACATAGTGACATACATGTAGATATAACTCAAGTAAATATATGTTTTGCTACCGCCGAGTTGTGATCTCCCAGACCAAGGCCTACGAAATAGTCCACAACATGTTGCGTTGATTTTTTTTTTTATACTACGAGGAAGGCAAGCGAGCAAGTGGGTCACCTGATGGTAAGTGATCACCACTGTCCATAGACACCCGCAACTCCGGAGGATTTGCAGATGCGTTGCCAACCTAGAGGGCTAAGATGAAATTCCTCTTGTGCCCGTAATTACACCAGCTGTCTTACTCTCCACACCGGAACACAACAGTGCAAGCACTGCTGCTTAGCTTAGCTTAACGAGTAAGATGGTGGTAGCGATCCGGACGGACCTCGCACAAGAATGATCTCTTTATTTCACTCTGATTAAGTTTCACACTTTTAACATCTTGAACCTCATCTTAGTCACCTTAAAAGAATCTTTGGGGTTTCCGTAAATAAAAAAAGAATTACATGTACACGGTACAGTCATCGGCGTCTCAAAGCTATAATTATGGGGTGTCAAATCATTTCCGATGGTGACTGTACTCATATTGACTTCTTCTGCGAAGTCATTTAATGATACAGTCGGTGCAGACAAGTCGTTGCAAATAATTTGATACTTAATGAAATTCTAGTAAGACAAATGACAATGCCCGACACAGGCCCAATAAAAATGTCTAGAATTCATAAAGGTGTCAATTATTGGACCTAACCTGTCAAACATTGCGACGTTTACCTTAAGTGCTCCGGCATGGAGAATAGTTAAGACAGGGGAGAGAAAACTGCCCCAAGAGGCGTATCATCTTAGCTGGCGTTGAAAACAGGCACAAGAGGCGTACCATCTTAGCTAGCGTTGAAAACTGGCACAAAAGGCGTACCATCTTAGCTAGCGTTGAAAACTGGCACAAGAGGCGTACCATCTTAGCTAGCGTTAAAACTGGCACAAGAGGCGTACCATCTTAGCTAGCGTTGAAAACTGGCACAAGAGGCGTTCTATCTTAGCTAGCGTTAAGACTGGCACAAGAGGCGTTCCATCTTAGCTAGCGTTAAAACTGGCACAAGAGGCGTACCATCTTAGCTAGCGTTGAAAACTGGCACAAGAAGTATACCATTTTCTGTTAGCCGTAACCACTTCCTTACCATCATGTGAACCGCTTGCTGTTTTTCTTTCCTTGTTTCATCAACATTTGGAAAGCTACTTTTTCAAGTCTTCCTTTTGTTATAGTAGCGGGTTCGAATCCTGCAGAGGCTGAATATAATAGTAATGATTGAAATTTGTCTGACTGTACCGGTTAACTTCAAGACCGATGTTATACCATGTAAATCAATACCATTATCCCACAACCACTATAAAAATGAACTTACAACAACAACCATTTTCTGCAAATCGATCAACAGCACACAATCAAATGTAAGCCTTATGCTACTAAATTTAAAACACAATTCCACATGATAAACGATTTCTATAGTATTCATAAACAAATCTCAATACAAAATGAACCATATTCGGTGGTCTATAAAACAGAAATTACCTAAACAAAAAGTCCTTAATAACATCCACTACCAAACCAATGTCAACCTTATGTTGTTACTAGAACGGTTTAAATTAGTTCGTTAACCTTTTTTAACTTAAGTCATTTTGAGTTGGTCAGTCTAGATGCTCCCGCGCATCTTGGCAGACGGAAATCTTAATGGATCCCCCGAACTAACGATGGGATCCATCGATCCGATCCATAGTGTTAATAATGTCTATTACATTACATTCAAAAAGATCTATAGGTGCGGCTTTATTGAACGTTAGGTTCCTACTTTGGGATTTCATTGCTTGTTAATTTAACTTCTAAAAGTTAGACTTCTAACTTAACTTTATAATGTACCTAATTCCTTATTTAAGATTCATAATAAATGAATATTTTTTAACTTCCAAAAGTTTGAAGGTTTTTTGTGCTTAATAGCCCAGTGGTGGTGGCGTTTGGAGTAAGGGGTCGCAGGTTCAAAACCGGACCCGCTCTTTTTAGCCTCTCGTTCAGCCTGTGCCCAGCAGTGGAACGCAAAATGTCTGGTGATGTGTAAATTACTGACTACTAAATCAAACTTATGACAACACGCGTGTGCTCTCTCTACGATCAAATCTCTAAAATATTTTTTTTATGAGCTCAAGCCCAATTTTAAAATAAGGCCCAATTCCCGGGGTTAGCATTTTCTGTTTTTTTTTTCTGTGTATTCATGTTTCAGTGAGTATTTAAAAAGTATAATTATAGGACACTTCTACCGTCCCATAGCTCTACATGTCATTACGCCGCCATATTTGCTCGCCGGCGCGGGCGCATGTACAGGGGCAATTCGCACGCTGTCAGGTGTGCCGGCCACTTTGACGGTAAACATTGAGAAAATAAAGCAAAGTAAATAGTAAATGTACTACATGAAAGAAAATATGGACAACTAAGTGTCTTGATTGTTACGTGAAAATTATATTAAACAGTATATTGAAATAAGTGAAACAATTGATTGAATAATTAGACGAACTTACCTTACGTGAAGTCTGATTACAATTTTATGAACGGTGATCTGAAATATAATTGATAACAGTGTAGTTTCCTTTTCACTATTCATTGACATCGCAGTTTTGAGAGTCTATAACCAAAAACAAAAAATAATGTCTTTGTCCTGGTCACCCCGATTTGACACTTTTTAGAGAGTTATCCCAGTCGACCTGGGCGTGTTGATCCTCAACCGGATGGGCTGGGCGGGTAATTATATTTCAGATCACCGTTCATAAAATTGTAATCAGACTTCACGTAAGGTAAGTTCGTCTAATTATTCAATTTTATTTCACGGTGATCTGAAATATAATTGATAACAGTGTAGACGTTTAGAGTATCATGTCGACATGGGATGGGTTATTATGAAGTTGTTACCTAAAAATTAAATACTCAATTTGTCTTAATCAAATTATATTTATATTGGTAAGTATTAATTTCACACCTTAATTGAGATCAACGTTCGAGACAAGTTTTTGTCTTTACATAATTATAATACTTTAAAAGTACTTAACAATTTTTAAAGTTTGATTAAATGCCCGTGCTTGTAAAGCTTACATATATGTATAGCTTATATAAATCAATCAGACCTTAGTGGTACCTTATCTTACCGAAAGCCTTAAAATAAAATAATTTCAGAAGAACTTATTTTTGAGTCATTAGAGACTTTCTTAATCAGACTCCTTTTTTGATAAGCTAATAACTATAGTTTGAAAGAAACAAAATAAGACCTTGTCTATATCCACTACTATTTTCAAATTAAAAGTAGGTATAAATTTTCCTTAATCTTAATAAAAATTTAAGACAGCATTGATAAAGCTTTCTTGTGGAACATTGTTATTCACTGGCACATCATAAAATCTAGCAAATATTAAAGAGCTGTCAGACCAGCCTGCCGTTTTTCTGATTGCGTCCAATGGTACGCCGGCTCGTTTTGCAGATGATGTCGCTGCGTGGCGAGTACTGTGAGAAGTAAATACTTCCGTATCAATTCCACTTTCCTTCATCACCTCCTTAATCCACCTGCTTATTGTTTGCTTAGATGCCCTTCTATGTGGCCGCCTACTAGTGAGTAATAAGTATTCTTCCTTACTCCTCATAGCCACTGTAACTTTGATATATGTTTGTAAAACTCTTGCAGTCGTCACTGCCAATTTTTTCATCGACCAAAAGAGAAAGTGCTGATCTAGCAGTATTTAATGAGCTATAGCCGACATTTGTTTCGTGTTTCTTTGTTAGGTATAGTATTACGTCTGGAATTGAAGCTTCATAAATATTTATACTATGTTCTTGGCAAAATGACCACCAGCTCTTATATGTAGTGTTGTATTGCCTCATGGTACCTGATGAAATAGATGACAGCATAATATTTAGTGAGCTTTCTGGCAAACCTCTGCGTCTGAATGCTTCCCGCAAAAGATGCTCGCTGCCAGGGTAAGCTGACTGCTCAACGGATGTTCTGTGCTGAAAGGAGACAGTAGTAATTTACTATTAGATGTAAATATCAAAGGTTTTGTAACCATCATCATTTTTGCTAATGGGTACCAGGGTTGTGCCGTCCATACTGGGAATACCAAAATTCCTCTGGCTCTGTCATTTTTAATCTTTTGTAAGCATTTTGTTATTAGGGCAAAAGGGGGAAATGCATAAAAGAAGTGGTTTTTCCAATCCATTGTGAAGGCATCTATTTCGAATGCATATGGGTCCCAATGCCATGAAACATAGTCTTTACATTTTGCGTTAATCCTGGTGGCAAACAAATCAATAGAGGGCCTTCCTAACTGATTTTTAATTTTATGAAATGCATCATTTGAAAGCTCCCATTCAGTGTCAATGTTGCTATTTCTCGATTCTTCATCTGCCAAATTCTCCTTGGATTTTATATAAGATGCTTGGACATTAATCGACCTAACTTCACACCAGTCCCATATTTTTCTACTGATGGCATTTAGGTGGGGAAATTGGATACTGCCCATTTTATTAATGCACGCTATGGCAGTAGTGTTGTCAATTCGGAGTAAAATGTCACAATTGCTTTTCAACTTTGCAAAGCATTTCAGACCAAAATAAGCTGCTGTTAGTTCTAATTGGTTTATGTGATAATTTTGCTCCAATTGTGACCACAATCCTCCAACACTTTCACCATTGCAGTGCACACCCCAACCAGTTAAAGAAGAGTCCCTGTAAATTTCTGAGTTTATCTTTCTAGGCTTAATTTGTTTGCAATTATGCATTATTTTACTATGCCACCATCTCAGATCTGGGTGTATCTCAGCCGCCAATGTCATGTGAGCATCATAATTATCTTTTGATTTTAAGAGAGCTAGGTATTTATTCCTCTCCATAATCTTTGTATGTACCATACCATATGGGATGGCCGGGCAAGCTGCAACTAATGTACCCAGTAATTTTGCAAATTCTCTTATTTTACAGTGTTTTAATTTTAGAAATTTTTCAATCATTATCCTTATACCATTTCTTTTTTCTTGAGGCAACTCTAGACACAAAGAATCAGAATTAATCATAAAACCAAGAAATTTGCAATACTTGCTGGGTACTAAATTGCTTTTTTCAAAGTTAACAATGAAACCCAAACACTTCAAAATATTGATGGTAGTTTTCATATTTTCCGAGCACTCATTATAGGTACGCCCAATACACAAATAATCATCTATGTAAATTGTAGAAAGAAAGCCCAAGTTCCTTAAGTAGCTGACCACAGGTTTCAAAATTTTAGTAAACACTCCTGGAGCCGTACATAAACCATATGGCAAAGCTGTAAACTCATACAATATGTCATCAAACTCGAAACGCAAATACTTTCTGTGCTCATCTGCTATGGGCACTAACAGGTATGATTCTTTAAGGTCTATTGAGCACATGTAATAGTTGTAATCAACTAATCTGATGGCAGTTCGAATGTCCTCCATTTTAAAATGGTTTACCTTTATAAACTTATTCAAAGGCTTTAAATTTAAAATAAATCTTTGTTTGCCATTAGGTTTAGGTATAAGGAATATTTTTGAAATGAATTCATCCTGTGTGTGGTAGCATGGAGTAATAGCTCCTAATAACAAAAGGTTATTTATAGCTTCCCTCATAAGGACACTTTCGCTAGCTGATAAATTGTTTTTAGGAACCATACTTTGAACTGGGTAATTTATAAAAGGGATATGATATCCCTTAACCCATTCGAGTATAATCGAGTCACTTGTTAGAGCCTCCCAACAAGCATAGTAATTTTTTAAATTGCCTGCATGTACCTGATTGTTTATCTTCTGTTGGTGTAGGTGCTGTGAGCACCCCGGGTTCTCTCGGAACGCGGTTGGTTGTAGGAGTAAGTTTGCTTGCGTTGCGATGGCTGTGCAGTTCGACTCTGCGGCCCCCCTCGTGCCATCGCTCTTACTGGTTGTAGTTGCATCTGCCGAGGTGGGCCACTGCGGTTTAACGGATATTTATTCTTAATGGGAGCAGAGTTGGCCGTTTTAGTTGGTACTACTTTCTTTATGGAGTTGGTGCTTTGCTGTTTGTTTATTTTGTTTAATTTTGTCTCCTAAATTTTCACCAAATAAAAATTGATTTCTCATAGTTGTTTCCGTCATTTGTAGAAAATTCTTGTCAAGTTGTCGTGCAACTAGTGTCTTTCTAGTCTTGGTTAGTTGAAAATGCAGGTCTGTTAACAATTTTGTAGCTTCACTCAAAGATTTCAGCAAGACAACCTTGTCAAGCGAATCTTCCATAATACTTGACATGGCTTTGCCAATAATTGTCTAGGCAATCCCAATTTGCTTTTGTTGGTAAGCAACACTCTTGTCCCTATTTTTCCCACTTTCAGAGATTCCCGCAGCAACTTCTTCGTTAAGAACTGGAGCATCCAGCAATTTGCAATTTTCCGGCAACAAAATTGTTTTGCTAATTTCATCTTTTTCTAGTTTTGACAACCCATGTGTGAGAATATAATTCCATCTCTTGCTGATGTTTTCATTAATTTGGCCTTCATATGATTTGTTGTCGACATAATCTTGGCCCAGTGCTTTCAGCAACTCCTCACTCGGCTCAGGTGCTGTCAGTGGAGGATCTTCCACCTGTTGATTCGACTTTTCTTGCTCTGGGTCTGGGGTATCTTGTGGGTTCTCCTTAGGAATCTGAGCCGTATCTTCCAGATCCGAATTAGCGCCGGTAAAATCATCTGAAACGGGGAGGCACATTAAATGGTTTATAAACATAATGCCATATCTCGTATGGGATTATTTATGGGATTGGTATCTCGTACCAAAATTACTATTTTACATCAAAGTTGGTATCGCGTACCAAAGTTGATCTTCGTGTTTAAAGTATCTCGTACCAACACGGAACGTAAGTGGTTAAAAGCTCGCAGTATTTATTCTTCAAAGGTTTGAGGTTAAGATTTTTCACAATCACACTTATTCACCATCTACTTACTTTCTTTATCTTGATCATGTGGTGTATCTGAGTAACACATCAGCGGGCTCCGTTCCCGCACGGGGCTTCGGGACCTGCGCTGTCGCGAGCGATTGCGGCTGCGCACACGGCTTCGACTGCGTTCGCGTGTACGATCACGTTTTCGACGAAGTCTTTTAACTTTATTAGCGTAATAATCTAGTTTTCTCAATAGTTTTTCTTCATCCATTACAATTTCCTATTAGTTTTGCAAATTCGGAAATATCCACGATGTCGTTAGTATGCGCGAAAAAGAAGTGTCAAATCGGGGTGACCAGGACAAAGACATTATTTTTTGTTTTTGGTTATAGACTCTCAAAACTGCGATGTCAATGAATAGTGAAAAGGAAACTACACTGTTATCAATTATATTTCAGATCACCGTGAAATAAAATTACTTAATTAAATGATTATTAGCCTAAGTAAAACTATAATTAAAAAAAAAAGAAATACTTATCACTGTTTAGTACAATTTTCACGGAAAGATATAGTGGAATCTAAGTATGTATTTTCTTTTGAGTGGTATATTTTCAAACATTATTTTATACTTCCATTCCGTTCGTTACTCTCCTATACCTAAGTGGAAGAGGTAACGGAATGGAATACTTATTAATATTTTGAAGCCGCATTTTGACGTATTAAAATCGATAGTACTCTAATAATAATGTCGTCTCATAACAATTGATGAATATTTAGATTCCACCATTAACAACTAGATAAACCAAACATACCGACTTAATATTACCGTAAACAAGTGTTTGTCTCTCTGCTATCCTACGTTGAATTAGAATTTATGTACCTATAACTAGCGTTTTAAAAATAATCTTAACAACTGGTATTGGATCATTGTCTTTAACTAGTTAAATGATAATTAATCCTATTGTAGTGTATTGCGGTGCCCTTTCAGGGTTGTGTTGAAACATGTATTACAACTATAAGACCTTTTGTACACACAAAGCAATCAATAAACGAATATGAATATGAATAATGTCAAAGTCTCAAAGAAAAAGTGTGAAATACAAAACAACGAACTTAGCTTGAACTGGGACTACTTAATTATTATTTTTTTATTATTATTATTGACATACGATACGATATATTAATTGCACTTGCTTACTGAAACATTTAATTAAACTGAGCATTTAATACCTACCTAAATATTAATTTGGAACAGGAGTCTTCTACCTATTTCCCATAAAATTATTATTACTAACAAATAAAACTCTACCGGTACTTGATGTCAAAAATATAATCAAAGCACATTTTACCTCTTGCCTACTCCAAGCTGGTAAATCCTAAACTTAATCCTAAATGAATTTAGAAATAGCGTGAAAACGCGCCCGTGTTTTCAAAAGAATCTTCATTCTTAATTTAAATGCAGTTTTTTTTTATTTAAAAAAACTACGGATCGTGACGTTTATTTTACAGCCAGCGACACGGCTCGCGCCGAATTATACGTTTGAAATTCGAATTTCTACGGACAAATCTGCGACAAGCGTTCAATGCCAATATTAACCGAATTTAGGGACGCGTTTGAATATAGAAAAACCTCTTTACGTAAAAATAAATGTTTCTGTAAAACAGTATACACAACGTGGCACGGTAGTCAGTGTTGACATAAGTAATACGAATTAGATTAGACATAATTATTAACAGGGTTTTTTGACGCATATACATGCACATGATCACTACCCCGCCTACCCGTGATCCGTGATGAAACATCAGGAGCTCTTCCAAACCTAGTAAGATAATCGTGATCAATATCCCGTTAATAATATATCAATGTACCTAATTAACCGCTAATAATTTAAAACTGTTACAATACGATTTATTTTTTGACGTTACAACTCTACTTACTTATTATGGTTATGGTATAGTAGCAAAAGCAATCAAAACCTATTAAATGAATGTGTTCAGAAAACTACACACGGAACCCCCAAGCCACTATAAAGCTCGCACCAAACTTTTTTTTATTCAGGAGCACGATTTCGATCTTTTCCGCCGCTTGGGTGACAAAAGCGACCAAAAAACTAAATCACATAAAAAAGGCTGCGTTCCGTCAGTCCTTATTTCCGAGCTGCCAGAGTTTGGTTTCGTTTGTCGAAGTTTTTTAATTCTAAACTGGGTTATGGTCGCTTCTTTCTGCCAAAGTCAGGGAAAACGGTTCTTAGTAACTAAACACTTTTCGCTGGCACGCGCTCGCTCCCCGCCGCGATATTCCGAATTTGAATAAGTACCTTAAACGTTTTTTTGTTTTAATAGTTGACAGCACCAATATGGTTGACAGTTATTTCTTGTTAATTGGATTCGAATTTGAATTTATGGAATGTTCGATTTATAAACAGAAGCTACGTAATACATTACCACATATTAGACCAGTTATACACATTTGATAAACGATGGTTAATCAACAACGTCCAAACTTTTTTTAGAGATGAAAATTATATATGTTGAATAAGTAGGTACATTTTACTGTGATCATAACTTATCAAAGCGTAACTTCGGACTATGAAATTTTTCTTTAGTTATATTTATCAATCGCGTCACCTCCCTTAACCAATCGCTAATTAACCACAATCAAGTTAGTCATCCCTTCGCCCAACATTTTTTGACTCGATTTACTTTAATTATTCCATTTCTATCGATTACAGTACTTAAAATTTCAACAGCAATGATTTCTCGCTATTTACCGCGATTACGCGGTTTTTTCGCCAGTTGCGGCAAGCGTAACGCATGGATGCGGGTGACATTGGCTGTGTCGGTTTTTGCCTCACTGAGGTCGCCTAAACGACGGTTAAAGACGTTTCAATGACATCAACAACAGTTGGTGACACTGGGCCTTTTTTAACCCCAGACAAAAAAGAGGGGTTTATGTTTGACCTGTGTATCTGTCTGTGGCATCATAGCTCCCAAACGTATTGACTTATTTCGATGCGGTTTTTTTTAATCGAAAGCTAGTTTAATCGAGATGGTTCTAAGCGAAGTTTCATTAAAATCGTTTCACCCGTTTTTTGAAAAATTTAACTTTGAAATGACAATGTCGGGGGTTTTTTAACTTTTCTAATTTGTCTTTTTGTAATTAAGGTAAGCGGCTATAGCAATTAGAACAATACAAATTCTATTGTGTCTGGTTTATCGCCGGCGAAAGCATTAATTTATTCGTATTTACGAGGAAAGGACGTATGGACGTTGGGGAGGCTTTTCTAAAACCCGTTGCACCCTTAGACGTTAGTAAGCTTTAATCGATATTTAAGTCGTAATTTTTTTGGACAATCGACACCGTTAAACGATTCATTACTGACCAAAAGCGATCGATAAAGTTCAAAAGTCTGTTCTTAAAAATATTAGCATGTCCTTAACTGTTTTTTTTAATTTTGCCATGAACTGAAGATGGGAGATATGACTATGTGCGTATTATTATTATTCATGAAACACAAATCTTAAGCGCATCACACACTTTAGTTATAATTATATAATAATACTAGCTGTTGCCCGCGACTTCGTCCGCGTAGATTTCGGTTATTGCTATCCCGCGGGAACTATATAATTTTCCCGAATAAAAAGTAGCCTATGTTACTCAATATTCAAACTATCATCTTACCAAATTTCATCTAGATTAGTGAAGCGGTTTTCCCGTGAAGTGGTCACAAACAGACAGACGGAGAAACGGAGTTGCTTTCGCATTTATAATATTAGTTAGGATACCGTAAGATGCCCAAATATATTCATTAAACTCGTTGTCGTATATTATAGCAAGGCATCTTAAAGCCTTGCTATAATGTAATTATTCTTCTTCAATGTGTTTTTTTCTATTTGAACGGTTTGGTTAGGTACTGTAAGTCCATTAGAAATGTATGAATAGTAAATAATATATCAATATATATCATAGCCAAGTCTGTAGCCCGCTTAAAACCTACAGACGATTTACTAACTGAATGTGAATACTTAACTTTTTATCAACGTCTCCAACATCACCGACTTGCATCGACCTGGGTTAAACATTAACTTGGGTTAACTTAGCAACACACACAAGTCGGGTTAACTCAGGTATATTAATTTGCTGCTACAGCAATCGGAAGTACCGATTTTGTCCACTTCCTGACAGTCATTGAATAGCAAAGTAATCAATTGGTGATTACTGAGCATTAATGAATTAATGAATTAACTGTTTGATTGACAACGGCTGATGATTGATTTTACCAATCAATGGGTTTTGACCAGTACTTATATTTAGAATGAAAAGCAAAAAATAAGATGTTTAGACAAAACATAAATGTAATTATATGATTGTGTTTCGGAACAAATGAACATTTATAAGGTTAACGTCCTAATGATGGTTGGTAGTGGAAATGGTGGCATGTTGAACGGTTGTTGTAGTGCTTTGATAATAGCCTCGTGGCGAGTGCCGAAACTTGTCAGCGTTTAGTTTAGAGGTGGTGGTGATAGTTGGGTCTGTGTGGCATGTGTTGATTCGTGTAGCAGTGGAGGCGGAGGTGTTGCATGGAAACATACATTTGCCGCACAAATATACTTAACTATTTTTCACTTATGGTCGCGGGTGATTGCACACTTGCTGTAATGGTTTTTAGTTCATAAATATGGACCTTTGGAGGGGAGGCCTTTGCCCAGCACTGAGACACAGTACAGGCTAAAGAATAATGGACCTCCGCAAAGTAACGCCTGATTCATTAAATTGTCTCAATGGTCGACACGTTAGTGCCAATAATTGACACCCTGCTCGTCACCTTTATTCCTACGTGTTAAGATTGAAGGTGCTAACAAATATTGGGGCAGCTTCGGGTACAGATAACTACTAACAGGGAATACAGTATTTTAAATTTTACCAAGACTTTCTGAAGATTTGTATGTCTTGATTATCATCATTTGTGTTTGAGGTGATGTAGTTTATAATGCACTAATAATTAGAAAACAGACGAAACGTCTAGCATTTGAAAGCCGTTATGTTAAATTGTAGGGTTTAACTTGTCAGTTACGTGCCACGGTTCAATGTGACTGTCCAGTTAACTCGACAGGCTTTGTATGACGTGGGTTCATGTGTAAAATAAACTTTACTTAAGTATCAGGGAGTCGTTTTTTGAATCTCACTTGGTGACTAAATTCTCACCCATGAGACTGATATCACTATTTGCCAAAAGCCTTATTTTTGAATGTCATGCCCTTCTACTAACATGCAGCTAATTTGCGTTTATGTCATAGACAAGCGAGTCAACATAGTGGATTGAGGTTAGCTGTCACTGACAGTGGTCAAGAAGTCACTCAGTGATCTCGTTTACGAGTGGATGAGGGCATTCGTATTTGATATCATAGGCATGAGAACTTTAGTCACAAGTGAGATTTAAAAATGCCAACTTTTTAGAAATCACTAAGTTTAGTCACCGGGTGAGATTCCAAAATCAATCCCCTGTTACAAGAGTCTTACGCTACGGTAATTGTTTCCTAGCAAGCAATCTCCATACTTTTTCACAACCAACGTAAAATAAGTAGTTAACGTAACTATTGTCGTCGATGTCGAACGTCATCGTCTTATAGACGTCAGTTTTTTTTTTCACCGGACGACGGACCATTGCTGTGATTGGTTAAATTATGGTTCACTCCCGTAATTTAACCAATCATGTGCTAAAACGGTCCTCGTCCGGTGAAAAAAAGCAGACGTCTACAAGAGACTTAAGATTTGGCCATAGTGAAATGAACGCGCCACTCGCATGTCGGCCAGGTTCCCAGAGGAACGACTACGGATTAATCCGAAATATGTCGGGTTATAGTCGACTTAAGTAGGTATATACGTGAGCGATCTGTTTATTTTACTATCATAGGAATATCATTAAGAGATATTTAAATACTTAGGGCCACTTGAAGCAAAAATTTTAATCTAGTTTAAGTCTTAAAACCAAGTTTAAGCTGACAGTTCTATACATTTTGAAACAACTAAACTGGACTTAACACTGGATTGGGTTTAATTTTTTGCTGCAAGAGGACAGTCATTAAATAAGTAGCATTAGACATAATGAAAACGGGATATTGACCGCGATTACCTTAGAGGTCTGAAGAGCTCCCGATATTTCGAGCAGTTACATGCATCATGATCGCGGGCAAACTGACGAATAGTAATCACTGTCAATATCCTATTTTCATTATGTCTAATGTAATTAACCGCGAATCATTTAAAACTGTGACATTAAGTTAGTATTTTTTATTTGCATAAAGAAAGTACTCGTGTTTTGCTATATCGATTGACATTGATAATGGTTTTAATAGTAATATACATCTCCTGATAGTAAGAAATTATATTTGGCTGTTGAAAAAAGTTTTTGTGGTACCGATCATAATATTCTTCCTTCTTTAGTTTTCCTCTCATTTATTACGCAATTATACAACATGGTACTTAGAAACGGATCCAAGTATTCTCAAAAAAATGCTGACGTGTAACGCAATCATCCACAAATTTAAATAAATACCAAACTTCAATCGGCCAGACAATCGTGGGCGTGCCCCGCCCGCCCACTGCAAAATGACAGTTTGACAGATTGCCACAATCAGCCCAATGTCAGACAAACATTGACATAGCAAAACAAAAAGATTTTCCGCGCGTTAAATCTTGGGGCAAAAAACTAGCTTATTAAAGGTTGCTCCGGGCAATTCCTACCCCTAGATAAGTCGGGATGTATGGGGGTGATTAATAATAATTTTGGGGCAAAAAGTGACCGGCGGCGGGTCCGTTTTTGCGACCCCCTTTTTGCGAGGGATTTTAAGAAATTAGTTTCCCTGTTTTAGTGGTACGTTATAAATCTTGGTCGGTGTTTTAGTTTAATATAAGTGTTAATGTTTTCTGATGTTTGTTGTAAAATGATATTGACTTTGTGACACCTTTGGGTGCAATTATCGTAAAGGTCTGAATGATTAAAGAACAACAAACTGGTTCAAAACGGATGTGTAAAACATACCTCGACAAAAATGTGGACCCGTTTTTAAATAGTTTGTTTAATATTTGTAGTAGATCTGTACCTATATAAAAGACAGTATTTATTTCGGTATATTTATACACTATCGTAGTGGTTTATATCTTCTATCTTCCTGTTCTTGTAATTTGCTAAATCTCGATTGACGTTAATGGTATTTAAAGGTATACGTAGACTACTCAATGAAATCGTTTTGCACGCGTTAATAATTTTTACAATTTAATTTCCTTGTCTAAAAATTGCTGCTAATTAACTATTTAATAATAAGTTACGTCTTTGGGTTCTGCAGTTAGGTCATATCAAATAAAGGCCGAAACAAATGACGACTTTAAACCGCAACAACCCTTATATTTTAAAGTGTCATTGCCCTCCGAGATCTTTAGATTAGGGCGATTACGTCGGCCCTCGTCAAGAATTTTCCCAGGATTTTTCCTATGTGTACTTTGGGTTAGGGCAGTATGACACTAATCCGTGCTGTTAAATGACACACATAGGCACATACTTGGCCTCGTCTAAATTTTGAAATTCAAATGGCTTGGTTATTTGAGAAATTTGACGGACAGTACGTCAATCCAAGTATTACTTGGTTTTGGCAGTTGTTTTCATTAAAAAAAAATCAGGTTTTGAAATTTACCTAAAGTTAGTTTATCCTTAGTCGTGTTTTCATGCAAAGATGGATTCATAGATGACCAGAGACAACATGCTAGGTACATGTAAACTACAATAATAAAATCGATAACGTTAAATATCTCGCACATAATTTAAAATAAAGGAAAACTCGCAGTTCCAACAGGTACCATGCCGATCACCAGGCACCTGATCGAATTCCATTTAAAAATCAATTTCGATTCCAAATTAAAATTACACAAGTAACAAACTATGGATATTTTTATCGTCATCTCGAATCATAACGATACTTTAGATTTTCAATGTGTCAAAGTGTTCGATCGAATTCGTTTATGATTTAATTTTGGGAAACCTTATTTGAAATTTGTTTTGTTTAAATGAGTATTTTGTTGTTTTTTCATCTTGTGCGTTTCTTTTATAAGACATTTAAGGTTACAAATGGATTTAGTGTGATGAAAACGTAAAAGTCGTGATTTTTTAATGGAGCCGCGTTTATTTACATGATAAGACAAATAAGGATGAATAGTGTACTTACTCATAGTTTATTTTTGCATAGCATTTTGTTTCGAAAATCTTTTTTTCTGAATTGGCATTATATTGAAAATTGACCCAAAATTGACCAGGTGTCCAGCAGTGGAGATAAGCGTGGGAGAAAAAAGACCATTTCAGACTCCGAGTTCGGGGTTCCAAGGGGCGCTGTCGACCCCACCGAGTGGGGTCTCTTGGAGGCCTCAGACCATGAGGTACCTAAGAACGGTGACGACAGTCTTAGGAACAAGTGAATGTCGACAAACGACCCCACAAAATGTGCGAGTGATTTGAAGTTATCCGAGGAAACAATTGGCTTTAAATTGTCTGATTCGTTGGCGCATGCTGAAGTGTTTTGCCTAGAGTAGGAAATGTGTGTGCTTTTGCTTCAAACTACTCCTCGTTTTGATGGATAAAAAACACGGCTAAAATTACATTTACATCTAGTTTTAAAACTAGTTTTTAGTGGATATCTAATTATGGCTTTTTCTCGTCGTCCTTCAAGACTGTCTTCGCCGTCCGCTGCCAATGTTGCCATGTGCGTTCTAGTTCCGCATAGATTCCTTGTTTGTGTTTAGGTTTGTCAACCTCACTTCTGTCTTCACGCTTTTTGTCGCCAAAACTCCGCATAATTCACTAATGCCATTTTGAGAATCAATGTGATTTTTTGTTGCTTCATTTATACGTGTCTCGATTTTGTTATAATTAAGTACGTTAAGCTATTTCTCGTGTAATAGACGGGCAGAGATTCCTGGCTCCTTGCCTATTAAAAGTCAGCCACCACTACGAATCGCAGCCTCATACCATTAAGCAGTGCTCCAAACTTTAATTATCTTCAGGCTGTGACCAATCGGGTTCGTGTCTCACATTTTCTTACAAGTCATCCGACGTGCTACCGAATCCTATAACTTCAACCTTCCCCTTTCTATTTCCATTGCGACCTTTATCATCCTCGCTCTAGAGTACAAATTCATTTGCGTCGTCTGATAAAACGCGTTCATTGTTAACTTGAATCGGTGTAGCTATATCAACAATCGATGATGCAATTTGGACTCTATTACGTTTATTTGTGAGATCAGTATCGGGTTGATTGGTTGATAGAGTTTGATTGTTGCGTTAAAATTGAGTCGTGGCTGGCATGGACCGCGGCGGAGTCACTATTGTGGTAGAAAACGCTTCGGGATGACTAGCAGCTTTGACGAAACTAATTTGGGATATAACAAAGATCAATGCTGTACCGAAACAGTCTTTTGAATGTGCGAAGCCGGCGCTAGCTGGCACGCGCACTTCGGTTCGTGCTTACATTTTACTATTAATATTTGAATCGCGTAGCTATCTTGCTTCAACGATCAGTACGAAGTACCAACTGATGTATAGATATGTCTTTAATGTATTATTAGCCTACGGTTTCATTGCCTAACACATTTTTATCGAATGATCGCAGATAATTCGTTTGCGTTTAGCGATTTTTTTTGTGACAAACTTTAATTCTTCCTCGTATTTAAATAGTTATAACAGGACCTTAAATAGTACTTAGGGACTCAAAATGAATCCTAATAATAAAAATGCAATACCTAAAATAGAGCCCTGAGAGACTCCTTACGTTGCATTGTAATCAATTGCTACACTTAACATTATCAAATGCATCACTCATTTCAACTTCCCCAAAACAAACAAATGAACATCTTAATATTCTTAAATTGCCCAAATAACCCAAAACGCTAGCCTTGACTTCATCTTGCTCAGTTTCACGTGAACCTAATCCTGAGTTCATCATCATTACCATCATTACCAAAAGGAAGTAGCCACAGCGCGTGAAGAATGTCATGATGCAGCATCCTGTAGATGGTTGAAAAAAGTGTGACTTGCTGTCAAGCGCTGGGGGTTTCTATTACCATTTTGTAATCTATATTATAGAAGGTTATTTATTATTTAAAGTAAACTCTCGTTTCATAATTTTTTTGTCCTTATAGAATTTTGTAGCTCAAGATCAATAAAACCCCGGCTCTATATTTAAGTATCTGGAATGATTCGTTGAAATTTAAACAGAATTTAAACATTGTTCATACGAGTATAAAGAAGTACCGACGCAATCTGCTGTCAAATAAAAGTAACCCTTAGGTAAATAAAAAACTAAAATCTTAAACTAACCTTAAATAATTATCATAAATATTAAATTAAATGTATGTGTTACACTGGGTTGCTAGACTTCGCTGTTCAATAAAATCAACAATATAATTAGCAACGAAAACAAATAAAGTACTTACAGACATGAGACTGCATTTAGTTTTAGGTGCTATAAGGACCATTCGAGCGTTTCAACCGCGTCACTTTCGTAGACACATTTTTGATGTGGATTTTGGTGGCATTTCTGAGGTAGTTCGTAGCGGTCCTGTACTTCAACCAAATCATCGAAACCGTCATCCAAATCTTGATCCACTTCAACAAAATAGTGACCACGAAAGTAATTTGGAACAAGCGTCTAAATAATAACACATAAATGCCTGATTTGTCTGGGGTCATATTTTTTCCTCTTATTTGCGGATCTCTAACCGCGAAGTTTCGTCCAGTAGCTTATTTGTTCCGCCTGCGGATGTCGTTCAAGGGCAGAATTCACTTTCTGCTGTTTTATGATAACTTCAACGCAATTTAAATATCTTCTTGTACCTTAAGACCAGGTATTAGGTGCCAAGATTGTACGATTTAATGTATTTATGCGTAAGAGTTTGAAATCGATAATTCGCTTGCGTAGTGAGATTAAATATTGCCTTTGTTTAAACAGAGTGACATAGAGAATAGAATTTGGTGTTGTCATGTTTATAATTGAAATAATCGAAACCCTTAGAGCTTAGATTACATGATCATCAAAAGACAAAATAGTACTCAATTATAATAAATTTTACCTTTGAATTGCCATCTGTCACTAGGGAATCTACTGTTTCATGGTATAAATACTTATTTTTTTACTCATAGTACCTACCTAATTTTAAGAAAAACAACATTTCCAATCAATGTAGGTACTTTACAGAATCGTAGGTAATTCTACAATTCTACCTACAGTTTAATAGTTTCTTTTCATTATGAGCGATTCGCGAAAAAAATAAGTAGAAGTTTCATCAAGTTTGTTCTGTATGTAGACTTTCACTTGTTTACTTTAGTTTAATATCACCGTATTGTTTCTCATTTTATAAACATACCTGTCATCTAATAAGATAATTGTTTATCTACTTATCTCTGAGTAAATACATCTGTCTGTGTACATTTTGTCAAGTTATGTGTGTTGTTGTGATGTGAAATGCATGTCAAAAATAAATGTTTTGTGGAATCAGCAATTCTTTTCCTTTGTTTATTATTTACTCGTTGTAATTAACCGGGAGGTTTTATTATAATCGTTTGTCATTTTTTGCACTTACTGTACTGAATAGACTATGAATGACTGTTGCATTAAATAAGTCAACAGGGATGAACTTTGTGTCAATATTGTCAAAACTTACTACTAGGTATTGACTTCGTACGAACGTAATTAAACTTTAAGTTTACCAAGAACTACAATTTATTTTTAGATCATTTAAAACAATAACTTTTCTTCTTGATGACTATTGTTATAATACGTTTAAAATGTTTCTAAGATTACGTCATACCTCCACCTGCTATTAAATGACTTCCGCTAACAGTTCACTTCTCCTCATTCCAGGTGTTCGGGTCGAAGGCAGACCTGCAGCTGCACACGCAGATTCATCTGCGCGAGGCGAAGCCCTACCGCTGCACGCAGTGCCCCAAGGCCTTCGCCAACTCGTCGTACCTCGCGCAGCACTCCCGCATCCACCTCGGCATCAAGCCCTACCGCTGCGAGATCTGCCAGCGCAAGTTCACCCAACTCTCACACCTCCAACAGCACATACGCACCCACACAGGTGACAAACCCTACAGGTGCACACAGATAGGGTGCACCAAGGCCTTCTCCCAACTGTCCAACCTCCAGAGCCACAGCCGCTGCCACCAAACTGACAAACCCTTCAAGTGCAACTCTTGCTACAAGTGCTTCACGCACGAAAAGGACCTGCTCGAACACATTCCCAAGCACAAAGAGTCGAAGCATCTCAAAACCCACATCTGCCAGTATTGCGGCAAGAGCTATACCCAAGAAACGTATCTTAGTAAGCATATGAATAAGCACGCTGAGAGGGCTGACAAGCGGCCTCCGATTTCTGCCTTAGGGCTGAGCGGACTCAACAGGTCTTTGGCCGCGGCTGCGCCGACGGCGACTCCGTTTGGTGACCATCCGTACTGGCCGAAAGTCAGTCCGGACTCGGCCGCTCATATGTCTGATGACGGCGGGTATCATCAGCAGCGAGAGAACGAGGAGCACCACGAGCAGCAGCTGCAGCAGCACCGCGCGTTGTTCGCCCAGCACGAGAGCCAGGAAGACCGGGGACTGCAGCCGCCCGTGTCTTCGGCCGCTAATTCCGCGTTCACGCCGATCAATTCCATGGCGCCGCATCTGAATGGCCTTTCGCACCATAGCGCTCTGCCGGCGCGGCCGTACCTGTACGACCCGCTGCACTTCCAGCAAGGCAAGCAGCAGCCCAACAGCTTCCCCAACCAGCTGATCTCGCTGCACCAGATCCGCAACTACGCGCACCAGCCCCCGGCCGCGCTGCTGCCCGCCGAACACATCCTCCCGCACGCATTATCCCACAAAGACAAACAGTAAGCCCCGCTCTGCGATTACTTCTAGTACTTACGATGGTATTATTAGTATTATAAATTAACGATTATAAAATGTTTAGAATCTCGCTCTCGAAGGCAGTGGTATTATGGATGTATGAAATACGAACGTTTTTGTCGTTTATGAAAAATTCATGTTTTTTAGACTAAAATTGATATCGTGTATCGAATACTCTGAATTTTGTGAGTAGATTACAAATGTACTGGGTATGAAATGTGATTTCAAGGATTTGAATCATTCACAGATAGGGATTTTGATTAGTTTTCTGGAAGTGGATCCCCTTTTAACGGTAGAAACAGGCACAGCGGACATGGTTTAAAGGTGACGCGTCAATTGGAACGTTTTGTGAATTCACCTTAGATCGTCGCCGCGAATCAAAAACTAGGTATAATTACTTCTGCTTTATAGAAAACTAATCATAAATATTTTTTAGCAATAATAATTATTATTTTCTGTACATACATTATTATACCTGCTGCTATACGGTTACGAAAACTTCCGTTTCCAGTGTAAACTCGGTGTTAAATATTAGGAACTGGTAACAATGCAAATATTAGGACAATGTATTTATTGTTTAAGGCTTATAAATTAACAATATCCCAGTATGAGTTTAATCAATGACACAGAGTTGAAAGTTCCTGACAGATAAATTACGTGCGTAGGTAACAAGGTAGTGGAATGAGTCTTGAAATCACCGTTCGGTTTCTGTTGCATTTTGTTTTGTATACGTTAGTTGTACCTCTTGCGGATCTCTCTACACATCACTTTCGCACTCAGTTCCTACTTAGTTCATATTCATTTAGCATTACTTGATTGTCTACTGCTGGCACTTATGATTTATTAAGTATTATATCTTTCGTCTAGAAAATGTCATCCTCCTTCGGACCGCGTCCGCGCAACTTCCAAAGGCCGAGTACATTTTCTACATTAACTTAAGCATTTCCATTTTGTATAGACATTTTCGAGTGGCCAAATTTGCTTACATGTGATCATTCGGTATTGACAATTTTTGTACATATTTTGTATATACGAAACCAATTTTTTGAGGAACCATGAAAATTATTGACATGTTTGTTTTTTTTATAATTTAGTCTAAAGCTTGTGCTCAATTATATTAGCCGCGGGTCAGTGATCCCGGGTTCTTCGGAACGTACTTAACGAAATAACACTTCAACCTGTTGATTTAAAACTTAATTTAGACTAGTTTTGGAGTATACGAAAAATTGTTGATTTGGTCTTTCTGCACGGTTGTGTAGTTAAAGAATATATGTGATAGGAGAAATCGGGAAAGACGATTAAATATTTTTGGAGGAATCATACTTTGTTCTTCTATGATTGCTGTTCGCGTCGGGTTAGGTTAGATTGTTAGGTTGGCGGCGCCGAGGGCGCTGACCTCCACTCACAATAATCCAGTTGCTATTTTTTAAGTTCTTGTACAAACGAATCTTGTTTTATTAAGATAACTTTTACGGCAATACTTAAATCTTCCCAATTGTTGTGTTATATGTCAATATTAGTACGTGAATTTAATGTATAGTACCTATTCATCATGACAAGCCAAGAGTTTATCCAAAATGTAATTTCTTTGGTATAGAAGAAATTAAAGATCGCCAATATCTCTCTATTGTAAGTAGAAATGTGATATTGTATTTGATTTTTTTAAGTTAAGTGTAAACTTATTATTTAGTTTAAATGAAATTTTTTGTAAGTAATTTCGTTTTATGGTAGTTTCGCTTTGTCTAGCGTTTTAGGTTCAGATCATAGATGAAAGTGAACGAAATCTTTTTTTGTTACTTAAAATCAATTAAAATTACAACTATGCCAAGAACAACTATATGTTTTTATTTAATCCCTATGTCATTAGCTAAGTAAACTATGCTTACCTTTCCATATTTTTTTACTAGGTTAAGATCAAAAAATAAGCAAGTCTCAGAGGTTTTCTTCGTTTATTTAGTTAACAGTCGCAAATATTAAAATACTTAAAATAGGTATTTACAACGTACAGGGTACTTCTACCTACGTAGGTAAAACAGTTCATTCAGCACAAGTCATACGATATTACAAAGCAAATACGTAATCACTTAGAATATAAATAGGCCCAACGAAGATCAGGGGACAGGAGACAGAAGACAGATTTTTCAAAAAGAAATTAGTGACTTGAAAATTGAGATCGAAAAAATCTGAAGTCTGTCTCTAGTCCAATCCAAAAAATATAAGCGAATTTAGAAAGTAAATCTTCGATAAACTTTTGATTGAACCAAGAAGCCTATGAAAAATATTAGACTAGAAAAGACTAATTCGCGTAGAACTTCCGGAGAGGACCTTCATTGGACTTAAAACATAAAGGGAATACTTCAAGTAATACTTTATATGTCTTGTCATTTAGTCGCCCTAAACACTAAACGAGAAACATATAAATTTTCTCAAAAGCACTGGTGACAAAAACTTAAGAATAATGCGTCCAAAGCTTGAACATGTTAGAACTTCACGATGCTATAAATATACGAAATGATGTAAATATGACAAAGAAGGAACAGGAAAACTTGATATAGTAAATATAAATAAGTAGAAAAACTGGATAGCGAAAAGGTTCTGTTTTTTTAATGCATCTAGAGATCATTTTCCGATTTTTGGCATAACCTTTTCGTCATCACACTTAACCTAAACCGAGTAAACAAATCCAAAACATCAGCTCAATCAGGGTCCTTAATATAAGCAAATTAATATTGTAATTGCTAGACCACGTTTGTGGAAATTTTGTTGAACATATACCTATCAAGAAAATTACAATTTTAAAGAACGACCTACGCGCCCGCATTGGCCCAGATGTGAAAACTTATCATTACTTCAAAATCCGTATAACTAAATTAATAAATAAATTAAAAATAATTCAATTTTAAACTATTTCATGATGAAAAAACAACATAATGTACCTAATGAATGCATTCGCGCAGCTCATGTCAATAACGTTTCATTCAAAACACAACCCAACATGGTAATAGAGAAACATGGTACCAAAACGAAAATTCTCATCAACAATACCCCTTGTTGGCGACTCGCTGGAACTATTCTCTCTGGCCCAGTAGATTGTTCTATATTTGAACCTTGCTCCTGACAGCGCACTCTCTTAGTCTTTGTTACAAGTAGTTGCGCTATCAGGCTGGCACGGAGTGTCAATAAACCAAGCAGAAGTGTCTATGCATTCGCTGGTCACCAAAAGCAAAGAGGATTGCTAATACGAACAAAATTTCCACAACAGCGTCTCAACGGTAAACCGTAAACAGTTAAACGTCAACCTTGTAGGGGGATCCGGGGATGTGGTCGTCTCCCCACTTGACGATGACGATGTAATCCCCACGATCCCTGACGACGTAGGAGCACTCGTAGTTGTTGCGTCCCTTGTGTTTGAGCTGCACCTCGTCGCAGGGACCCTTGGGACCGTGGATGCCGACGTACATGATATTGTTGCCTGGAGATAAACGTAGGTTAAGAAGGTAAAGTATCAAAGACAAACTGTAAATACGAGTACAATACAATGACACTTAGATATGCTCTAGAATACAGAAGCAACCAGAACCCGCAAGGGTGCCTAAAACTGAAGTAACTAAAACTACTCTTAAATAGAGTAGTTTCGCCTAGTCATCTCTGTGCACGCAGCGTATCGTGACGTGTGCACGAATGGCAATTTTTAATTAATCCCTTCTTATGTCATTCTCACATGCAGAAATGCCGTTGGGTTTATAAAAAACAGAATAGGATTATCTTTTAAGTGTAATCGGGTAGCGAGATCAATAATACCTAAATGGATACTGTGCGGTTATGATTGAATGCAGCTTTCGGTTTATTCAGTATTCTGAGCTTTATAAAATAAAAACGTGTCAATCCCTGGAACTGCCGGTTGAAATTGAAAAATAAAATTTCCTTTTCATTCTTAAATTTTTGATGAAAGTTATACATATAATGCTTGGCGGATGAAGCCGCGGGGCACAGCTAATTTATAAAACCCATCTCACCTGCATCACCAGCGTGGATTGTGAATAGGTTATGCTTGTTCAGATACGCCTTCTTCAGGCCCATGCCTTTGCTGGTGACCTTCGTAGCATCAGACTTGAAGTTTGGCAGCACAGGGCCAAGCTTCTGGCCGGACTTGGCCACTTTTTGGACGGTTTCAACTGTCACTGACGAGGTTTCTTGAGCACCGACTTCTGCTAAGTTTCCACCTGGTGAAGAAATAACAATTTAAGTGTAATACAAGGTAAGTACCATAACCAAGTTAAAAAAGATGTAAAACCCCCGACATATACATTTCAAAGTTCAATATCTGGTAAGCAGCTGAACCGATTTTGAAGAAACTTAATAAGAACTTTCCACAAAAAACCGCGTCCATCCATTTGGGAGCTATGGTGCACATCTAATACACAGGTCAAATGATAAATAAATAAATAAATATCACGGGACAATTTGACACCAATTGACCTAGTTCCAAACTAGGCAAAGCCTGTACTATGGGTACTAGACAATGGATAAACATACTTATATAGATAAATACATACTTATATACATATTAAACACCCAAGACCCGAGAACAAACATTCATATTCATCATACAAGCATCTGCCCCGACCGGGATTTGAACCCGGGACCTCAAGCTTCATAGTCAGGGTCTCTAATTCTTCTTTCTGTGGGACTCTTTTTGTGGGACTGTCATGGACAACCACTCACAGACATAAAAGGCGAAACTTCAAGTAAATTGGTCCATCATCTTCATCACCAGCTTATTAACCTTCCACTGCTGAGTACAGAACTCTCAGAATAAGACGGCACGGTTTATTGTTACCACGCGGACCCATTGTGGTTTGGGAACTTCACGTAAGTTCGTAAGGTTTAAAAAAATAGAAATAGCATGTGGTCGGAAATGATAATAGCCCGAAGAATTGCGAAACTTAAGTGGCAGTAGACGGGGCACATTGCACGCAGGACTGATGGCCGATGGGGTCAGAAGGTTCTCAAATGGCGTCCGCGGACCAGGAGACGATCTGTCGGTAGGCCTCCAACAAGATGGAGCGACGACCTGGGAAAGATCGCGGTGGATGCGGAATGCACAAGAGCGGTCTGAGTGAAGAGCCGCGGGGGAGGCCTATGTCCAGCAGCGGACGTCTTTCAGCTGACGTGATGGTGTGATGAGCATGAGGTGGCTTACCAGTAGCTTCAATCTTGAAGGGTGAACCGACGATATGGTGACCGTTGTACTTGATGCTCATGTAGTAGAAGCCAGGAGCCAGAGGAGTATAACGCACCTGTTGGAAGAATTGTCTTAAGTAGTGGTCAGTAGTTTTCTAATCAATTTTTAGGAAATGAAGATCTGGCCGGCAAAAAAGTCAGTTAGGTTAGATATTTAAAATATCTCTAGATAGCTTTTACAACAGTGTTCCTTGCTGTGTACCAAATGTAGACAAGTGAGGACAAGAAGGCAGTTTAGATCAATTTCACACACCCTGTTCTTTGCAAAATTCGATCTTACGTTTGGACCGCAAACCGTTTCAGCACCACAACATACCCAAAATAATCCAACAACAACAACAACCAACTATTATTTTAAGCTATACTTAATTTAGAACGTCTAGCACGCGGGCCGTTTGCTCGCTGGTCGCTCAGTGCGTCCTTTTCTCAGCGAAGTAATCAGTGAATACCGCACTGAGCGACAAGTGACAAAATGACACCTGTGCTAGCCCTGAAACATATTTCCATAGATCAACAGTAGGATTTTTAAGAATGTATCGAACCTTATAGCCTTCCTCGACCTCCGTGCAGTCCATGGCAACTCTGGAGGGTCCATCCATGTTGACAGCGAGGATACCAGCGCCGGCGTTGCACGTGTCAATGATCAAATCCGTCTTGGCACCTGAAGGGTTAAACAGGTGTCAAAGAGAACTCTAAAATGACGACTATAAATGAGTAAGCAAAAGACTAAATACAAATACTTTATTTGTTCTCACACACCACTAGGGAAGGCACCAAAGAGCTGGCAGCTTAGGTTGCGATACAGCAAGAAAACGTGGCCAGCAACTTTTTTTTATACGACAAGGAAGGCAAACGAACAAATGGGTCACCTAATGGTAAATGGTAAGTGATCATCACTGCCCATAAACACCTGCAACCCCGTGGGGTTTTTGGATAGGTACGTTGCCAACCTCGAGAGCTAAGATGAAATGCCTCTTGTGCCCGTAATTACACCGGCTGTCTTACTCTCCACACCGGAACACAACAGTGCAAGTACTGCTGCTTAGCGGCATGATTAGCGAGTAAGATGGTGGTAGCGATCCGGACGGAACCACCACCCGCGTCTTTGGGACCATGCCTTAGGGATATAACTGATAAGTTAATAAAATTTGAAGCTATTGATGAATTCGTTAGAATTTTAGTCTATAAATTACTATAATAAAACCGAATCTAGTAAGCCGATTCGAGAATTATGAGATTTTTTTTGTGTAAAATAGAAAGCTTTGAAAATTCCATTGCTTATAAAAAACCACGCTATTGATAAATCTGTTAGAAATTAAAACTGTGGTTACTTTTAACAGGTTTAAATACATTTCAGCAGCCATCATTGATTTGTAATTTTTTTTAAGATATTTGTAAATTTTTTTTACGTGATTTTAATAATGCTGGCGTAAGCTCTTGATGAAAGTGTTAGAAAATGTTAGGTGTTGTTCTAATAGTTAAATACAATAATCTAGAATAGAAAATTTACACTTGCATATTTTTTGTTTGGATTTACAAGCGTTACTAACAAATACCTAGATAATGTAAAAAGCAATGTCAAATTCTGTTATTTTTTTTTTTACAAGTAGTACTCAGTAAATTCGAACTGCCTACAAAAAATTGCGCACTTGTGTGTTTTGTGAGTTTACAGGGTAATTAACATGTTCCAGTATTGGACTATAGTTTAGATTAAGTTTTTTGTTTTGTCAAATTCTAATTTTAGTAGGTAATTAAGGTGAGACAAATATTCCACTTGAATTTTAATGCATCTAATGAAGCGTCAATATTTCAGCAAGACAAGTGATCAGGCAAATTTAGTTGAACACCACTGAGAAGTTTTTACAGAAAAAAGAACTAAATTAAAACGGATCTTCGTCTAGTCTTGATCAATTATTTGCTGATATATTGACACCTCATTATTTTCAATCCAGTATAGATTTTTTAAAGTACGGAAAGAGTACAATCTAGTTTACCTAAATATTACCTACGCAAAGTACAACACGACAAAACGAGTGCGTCACTTGTTTGAGCTTATTTTTGAAAAGTGGGATCCTATGGTATTTTCGCAATTTTTATTACAAATCTCACCTTGGACCCTTACAACAGACCTGAAGAAGATTGATGAACTATTATTAGTTGTTGTCATCAACTGTTTTGTATGAAGTCAGTAATACCAACTGCTATTCAGTTGACGCTGTCATTCCAAACACTTACCAGCATTAAATATAACCAAAAAAAATACAAAAATATCTATTTCTCTATAAAGTCAAATAAACGGATCACTCACGTACGTAAGTCGAGGTTAGCCCGACACATAAGTGAATGATCCGTTTATCGATATGAAATCGACGCTATGGTTCCTGAGAACAGATTTCCCTATCTCTTATAGGTTCTGACTTCTCCCTACAGGCCCATTTGGATTGATCACCCTTATAATGTCTATACTTACCAGTCTTAACAGCTCCCAGTCCAGGACCGTGCGCGTGTACCGCCGCTGGATCAGCGTCGTCCTTCCCGACTTTGATCCTCAGAGGAGAAGCAGGGATGTGGACTCCGTTGAACTTGACGTTGATGTTGTGGACTCCGTTCTCCCGCGGCATGAACCTGATGGAGTACTGGTCTCCATCTATGTTTTGGATGAAGCAGTCGTCGGTCTTCCCTGATGGAGCCATCACCTGATGGGGAAGTTGAAGAGTGTGTTACGATCTTATATAACCTAACCAACTTAGAAAAGTTGAAAAACCCTCGACATTTTCATTACAATGTTCAGTATTTCAAAAACGGGTGAACCGGTTTTAATAAAACTTAGCTAAGAGCCATCTCGATTAAACTGGCTTTTGATAAAAAAAAAACGGATCGATATCAGTCCATCCGTTTGAGAGCTATGATGACACAGACAGATAGACAGACATACAGATACACAGATACACAGGTCAAACTTATAACACGCCTCTTTTTCGTCGGGGGTTAATAAAATACAGAATGATTTGGTATAAATTTAATTTTACAATACATAAAACTTAAACTAAATTACAGAGGGTCGAGTACGAATATTCGAATCATACGTAACGTAATCAAGTAGTAACGTTATCGAGAATTTTTTATGACGTTTGGAGCAGCGCCCGTCTGTGAGCGTATTTGGAACTAAAATTTCAAAAACAAATCGAAATTCAAAATTTTATTCAGCAAATAGGCAGTTGAATGCTCTTTTACACGTCATTTTTTGAGTCTACCAGCGCTTTCGGAAAGACCATGATTGCCAAGAAGAATGCGCCGCAAGAAACTTGGCACAAAGTAATTTTTTCTACGAACAAGTTACATTAGATCTTACAATACGTAACCACAGATAAATTACACAAAGAAAGCTCACTCTATCATTAAAAAAAATAAAGAGAAAAAAAAAACCGTATTTTAGAAAAAAGTGTAAAAAATAATTATTAGAACAGCAAAACCAGAACACTACTCTATTGGCACGTTTTAATTGAGCAGGAGATATACAGGGTCTCCAGGTCAAATATCTTTAGAATTATAAGGGCATGTATATATTTGAAATGAGGTTCTCGATTTCGATACGATAACGTAACGTTAAGCAGGATTCGAAAACTCGTGCTCGGCCTTATACTTTTTGTTTTAAATATTAAGTAGCACACATACCCAGGTAAGGACGTAGGTAGGTTTGACGTAGGTAAGTGTGAAATACAGAACCTTAAGTTTTTCGAAGCTAGAAAAAAATGCTGCATATTTTTTATAGGTTATCAGATTTATCTCAAATCCTAAATAAACATAACCCAGCTTCATGTTTTCCAAAAATACGATCGGATTTTCCCAAGAGCTCAACGGTTGTAGTTTTAATGCGAAAACTTTTCTTTTGTGGGTAGTCCCATATTATTTTTTTACACCGCATCGCCATTTTGCTCCGCATTCATCCCGTTTGCGAACACAGAGCTTAGAATATCGCTGAGGCGTCATGTACAGTAGGTACAAATCATGCTTTTTTTAATACTCACTGAAACATGAATACACAGAAAAAAAACCAGAAAATGCCAACCCCGGGAATCAAACCCGGATCCTCGACATTCCGAGTCGCGTGCCATACCCCCCACACCACGATTAGCATAGGGAAACACGCTGAATTTTCTCCATGTAGGTATTCAAATCTCAGCTCGTTTATCAGTTTTTGTGGTTGCCAACTAACAGCCGTTCCCAATATTTAATCTGTCTCTTGTTTTGATCTACTGACGATAAAAACATATATGTTCAATTTTGCCGTCTCAATAAACTAACTGTCGGTAGGCAATCCAATCTCTGCTTGCTATCTGTCGATGGAAGGATCGTGGGCCATCCAAAGATAGCTAATTGTTCGTCAATTCGGTCAAAAATTTCGTCAGCAGATCAAAACGAGAGATAGATCGGATATTGGGAATGTCTATTAGAGGGCTAAAAATTTTTACTACAAGGAAGGCAAGGTGGGTCACCTGATGGTAAACGGTTATCACTGCCCATAGACACCCGCAACCCCAGGGGTCTGCAGATGCGTTGCGAACCTGGAGAGCTAAGATGAAATGCCTCTTGTGCCCGTAATTACACCGGCTGTCTTACTCTCCACATCAGAACACAACAGTGCAAGTGGTAGCGATCCGGACGGACCTCGCACAAGGTCCTACCATCCGCAAAGTCCTGATTCCTGTTCTTTCTTCAACAGAGAAGTAAAACTAGTATTTCATAATACACTGTCTGTCTGTCTCTTCCTCACTCTACCTCCACACTATAAAATATGAAACGCTACGAGATTTATTCGCCGCGCGCAGGTCACGCGCGGTCAGTTGGTTTTATTAGATTTTTTCACGAATGTAGGGTAGGAGCGAAAGGGGCATAAGCTGTTTGTTTTCTCTTTGACACTAGTATATAATTAATTAAAGGATAAAAAGCTGTCTCGCACATGTAGCGGTCAGGGTATCAAAGTAAGTATGTAGTGTCATCTAAATGAACTCAAAGAAAAAAACTAATATAAATGGCGATATTGTGTTAAGCTAAGGTCTTAGTGTCATACGAAATTAACGGTACAGAGACCTCTTTAGAACTGTATCGCTAGATGGTGTGAGTATCACGGGTTTGTTTGACATTTTTCTTTCCTGTTTGTGATTGGGCAATAACTATTATTATTTAAGTCAATCACAAACTTAACAAATCTAGCGATACTTTGTCTGTTATTAAACTCATTAACGTTGACAACCTAACTTAGAAACAAAGCTAAGCTTTCCTAAAACTTTCTATATCTTTGTCAATTAAATTTTTATTTTCCTTAAGTAAATTAAACATTAGCCATTAATGAAATAAATTGACTAAAGATACCTAACATTAGGTACATATTAAAAATTATTCTCAAAACGGTTTCTCATTTTAAGCATTGAAAATGACTATTTCTCTGGCTAAATTCTTTTATTTTACTATCAGCGCCATCCATCATAAATCCTCCAATATGACGTACAGTCGGACCGGCCGTCATGTTCACACGATAAATCAAATTGACCCCTCATAGGCCTAGTACAGTCAGCTGCAATATTCATCTATTAAATGTATATTTAGGTGTGTATCTTTTTTTGACGTGGCGCAAGTTAATTTTTTGTAAAACATTCTAGTCTTTTATTATCTTATAACGCAATTTTTTTATAAATTACTTATCTTAAGGTAAGTTGGTTAGTTGTTCCGACGACGTGGCAGCCTAGTAGTTTGACCTATGGCCTCTCAAGCAGAGGGTCGGGGGTTTGAGCCCCGGCTAGCACAACTGAGGTCAGAGGAGTTTTTCGAAATTTATGTGCGAAATTATATTGGTAATTTTGCATGAGCTTTTCGGTGAAGGAAAACGTCGTGAGGAAACCAGCACACTAATGCGAAACAGTTCAGTGGTGTGTGTGTGAAGTAAGCAGCACTGGGTCCCCGTGGGAATATAGCCCAAGCCCTCTTATACCAAGAGGAGGCCTGTGCTGTGCTCAGTAGTGGGACATCAATAGGCAGGAGATCAGTTGTCATGTCTGTTGTTCTTATGTCGTACCTATGTTCTGTTTTTAATCGACTTAAAAAAAGGAGGTTCTCAATTCTTCAGAAAGTTTTTTTATTTTTTATTCTTATTTTCGTCAGGCAATGTCCAACAATGTCATGCATTTGTAGCGATTTTTTGTAGGTTCTTAGTGAGTAGATTTATAATCGTTTATCTCTAGTTTTCTTAAAGTATGTATTCGTTCCGTAGCAATGATTTCAATAGATTTTTAGCATAACAAAAGATTTTAATAAGTTTAATATAATAAGTAGGTATCACCTTGGTACTTAAGGCATCATAATTTTTAAACAGTTCAAGTTCAAGTTCAGTTTAATTCATTTTAGTGGTAGAAAAAAAGGAGCTCTTAAAACCAAAGGCGACTGTTTACGCTTCTAAAAATAATCCCCCACATTTCATCTCGGCCGACTGTACCCACACTTTATTGGAAGACATATTGTCTGCAAAAGTATTTGCTATGATTCTGAGCCGGTGAGAAGATTTGTAAATCTTTAACAAGGGGGTTTTACATGTTTAGCTGAATTTAGGGGAAATATGAGGGATGAATTTCTACGACTATGGCATAAACTAATAGCTTTTTTTGTCGTCGTGGAGAACTCAAACAATAACGTGAAATTGCATGATGATGATGATTTTAACGCTCTGAGGAGGCTAGGCTATAGACTGGCTAAACAATTCAGATTTACTTTTATAAGCAACGCAGGACTCGTATTCGAAAGGCCGTACGATAGTAATAATAATAATTTTGCGGGTGGTAGGACTTTGCGCGAGGTCCGTCCGGATCACTACCAACATCTTACTCTCTAATCCCCGCTAAGCAGCAGTGCTTGTACTGTTGTGTTCTGGTGTTGAGAGTAAGACAACCGGTGTAGTTACGGGCACAAGAGGCATTTCATCTTAGCTCTAGGCGGGTGTCTATGGGCAGTGGTGATCACTTACCATCAGCTGACCCATTTGCCTTCCTCGTCATAAAAAAAAGGTTTTCACACGGTTTTCTTCGAGGGTTAAAAACGGACTTACCCTAGCGTCCAATTCGCCCTTGGCACCGTTCAGACGGATGTAGAACTGGGCTGGCTTGTCCACCTGGGCCGAGTCCGGGAACTGGGCCACTTCAAGCAGATGGGCGTCTCCGATGGCAGGAGAGATGTAGACCTTGAAGGGAGAGTCGGGTATGTGTTGCTCGTTGAATTTAAGCCCGATACGGTATTCGCCTGCAAGGGAAAGTATCGCACAGTATGATTTTCGACCCAAAAATCGGACATCGTTGTTTTATGTCCTTATTCGATATTAAAAATAATTTCAAATTCAAGACTAGAACTCCTGAGTGCCTATTTTGTTCCAATTTGGAGATACAATTTTTTTTTTACTTTTTCTATGGTTTCCAAAAAATCAGCAGAAATCGTTAAAACCTTAGACATGTTTGGTTATTATCTATTGTCTGATTATATGTACTAGATACTTTAAACTACGTATAATATAGTTCAAACGCCCAAAATTTATCGTCAATTGGAAATGAGTTACGTTCAATATTACGTTTACGTTATTTTCGGTTTTGCTTTTTATGAACTTATTCAAACATATCTGGATTCAATTAGTACACGAAACTGTTGCTTTAGAATCAAGAAACCCATTCTTAAAAAATCATAGCCAGACCACGTAAGATCTAGAAGTTAAAGGATTCTAAAATTTAGATGTAAGGGTTGTCGCCAATCAAAATAATTCCATAAATACTGTTATTTAAATAAAATAAAAAAAACAATTTGTAGGACAATTAGGACAAATAGACTGTATTCGTATTTTTATTGTTTACCTAAAACATAGCATTATTCAATTTCATTAGGTTGAAATAAATAATAATCGTATTTTTAGAGTTATAATTAAATTTTAAAAACTCCTGAAAATGAAAAAAAAAATTCGCGCAGTTTAAGTCAAAATAGGCACACGTGAGTTCTAGTCTTGAATTTGAAATGATTTTTACTATCGAATAAGGACATAAAACAACGATGTCCGATTATTGGGTAGAAAATCATACTGTGTATCGTCATCATAATTAGTCTGAAGACATTTTCATGTCTAAGTTTTAGGGAGGGTTTATGTTCTATGTTCAATTTTAGTAAAATTAATGCTGAATTTTTTAATCCTATATTGTCGGAACGTTCTGGCGAAGCTGCCAAAATTCTTCACAAGTGTCTTTTGAAATAATTGTAGTTTTTGTGTATTTAATTTGTGCTGCTATTTCTATATATTTCTATTATCCTTTATGGGGCTGACATGTTCATCTGTGTTCAAAGCCCCTAAATAATAAAAAAAAATGTCTGTAGTATAATATAATTATCATTTATGTGCATTTAAATATCCATCCATCAGAATTATTAAATTCATCCATTTACCTGGCAGAACTGAAAAGGGAAAACCTGAATTGTAGTCTCTTCTGATTTTATATCTACTAAAAATGTGTAATACAACAAAAAGACTGCTAGATATTGATGATGATTCAAAACAAAAACGTTTTAAGTAAAACTTCTATTGCTAATGATTTTTGACATTCAATTACCTACTTTGGCTTATGACATAATTTTGAACAGCAGAAAAATTCATAGATGATGTTTGTGCTGTACTGCCTGTGTATCTTTAAGATACGTTGCCATGTATAGTGTTAAGCGAAGCCATCATAGGCTAAATGCTGTCTATGTCAGGATAATTCATTTTTCCCGTGAGGCTCTGCGAAGTTAATTCTACGCAAACAAAATCGCAGGCAACAGATGCCATAATAAAACCTCTTCAAAACTCAACTATTACGTAACAAAGCGGATTCCCACAAAAACTCGATTCGACTGTTTTTATTATTTAAAAAAACCCCTAAAAAACCTTTAAAAACCCTTAATAAGAAGGAAGCGTCGGGCAACGAACCTGCTACATGTCAATACTACCACTTTGCATAGCCTACATCATTATTTGGGCCACTGTTCGGTACCGGTGGTACAGAGGTTAACTGTTGTTTAAGTTAAAGTTAGCCTGATTCGGTTATTTTAGAATCGGTACACTTAACCACCAGCCTTTTTTGATGAGAGTGTGGATTAGGAACTTCACACACATCATTGAATTGCTTGTGCAGGTTTCCTCACGATGTTTTCCTTCACCAAAAAGCTCATGATAAATTACAAATGTAATTCCGCACATAAATTCCGAAAAACTCAGAGGTGCGAGCCGGGGTTTGAGCCCACGACCCTCTGCTTGAGTTGAGAGGTCATGGGTCCACTAGGCTATCACGGCTTTGCGTTTACAGTAATTACTTTCTTTAAACAAAACACATGATTGTTTTCGACAGGCGTCCGATAAAAATACAAAATAATTATCATAGGTCCTCTATAAGTTGTTCAGAGACCAGCATTACGACAAAAGAAACTCAGTTGTGTTTTGATTAACTGTGTCGTCCAAATCACTACGAACAGAAAACCATCTTACATTATATTTCCAGGTTTTCTTTCCATGCATATTGCTACATGACATGCTGAACGATATGCTGGTTCATGTCCCGGATGCTGACATATTTGCCGATAATATGGGTGTATTCATGAGAAGGGCCACTTTGTTTTTATCGAAATTGTAATGTGTATAGTAATGTAATGGATAGTAGTAAAGTAATGGCTAATGTATAGCCAATTTTGATACTTTTGACATTCTATTTCTTTATAAGGACATGACATGATATTTTATTAATTGTATGTAGTGTTAGATATATTGTTTTTATTTATGATATCAGATAAGTAAATTTCCTCATCTCTTCTTTTGTGACCATATCAATGTTTTTTGTTTTCTATCTATTTGGACGGTTTGGTTAAGTACTGTAAGTCCAGTAGAAAGGTAAAATAAATAAATAATAAATAAATGATGATTAGATGTCAGTATTTAGACTGCTGACACGCTTTTTAGATTTAGACCTCTATTACTGTCGTTTAGTGTGTGTTGTTAGTTAAACCGGCGTGCCTCCGGCCCCTGTCTAATTTGTGGAAACAAAACCAATCCCAAAACAAACCGAGTAAAAACGAGCCATTTTTGTGCAATCCACAAAAACGCGTCCAAAAAACCGCTGTTCGGATGTAAATAAATCTGCAAAACAATATGGCCACCGCGGAGGCGAGCAACTGGCTATACAAAAGAAACTTTAATATGTAAAAATTCGAATTTAAACCGTTGGGAAGAGATGTATCGTTAGTCCGTTATTCAGATTGAGTGACGTTCTCTTATCCGTTTTTAGTCCAATTTAAATTTGGTTTTTTGTCCGGTTTTGTCGGGTTTTTAGACCACTGTGCGATTTATTAGTACATTTGTCGGCAAGGAATTAGAATTTCAAAGTGTCCCGATACGTGATTGGGGACAGGTGTAGAGTTTTTATGTTAGATTGTTAGTAATTTGTTTGTATGTAAATCAGAGTTTTTGCTTGTGAAAGAATGAGTCTGAATCGAGATTTAGACCTTCCGGCGTAGAGGTTATATTTGGCGCACAGGTATAAGATTGATTTCGTTAAAGAAAAGTGTTAAAGCGTCTTTATGGGTATTTAGTTCGAGGGATAATAAAGATAACTATATTTTCATTAATCAAAGGTAGTTTCATCGCTGTTTTCACTAGATTCATTCAGAGTCGGCAAATATCCGTGTTGATTTTACACCTGATGCACCAGACTTAGTTACGCCATGATTGCCATGAAATTTAATAGTTACTACATAGTTTGTTTTTTTTTTAATATATGTATTAATCAAATGCACATGGCAATACACCAAAAAAGAAACTATCAACTTCTAGACTGTAGTTAAAAAATATGATAAAAATTGTTTGATTGATGGCAGATAAAGAAGGAAGTTTTTTTTTTCCTTTTCGAAAGGTATTTTCTTCGGTGGGAATTTTTGGTGTGAAATTGGGATCTTAGAACACTGTTTTAGACACTGACTCTGTAAAGAGAAGACTTTTCTTTAAAGCGATCTCCATGCACACTATTAAAACTGACACACAGAACTACTCCGGGATAGAAGGAAAGAGTTCATCGATTTCTTATGAGAACCGAACGTGTAACATTTTGCGTCGGTACTTGACGTCACGAGTGTAATTTAGTGAGGAAATAGCTCGATTAACAGCTCCAACTTTTTTGGTGGCGTTTGAACAGTTAATTGTTGAATAGGGTATTTTGTTTTAAAACACATGGGTCGATTTTTGAACTTCACCCGGTGACTAAATTCATTGATTTCTAAAAAGTTCGTATTTTTGGATCTCACCTTTGCCAAAATTCTCATGCGCCCATGATATCAAATACGAATGCCCCCATCCAACTCGTAAACGAGTTCACTGAGTGACTTCTTGACCACTGGCAGTGACAGCTAACCTCAATCTACTATGTTGGCATGCTTGTCTATGACAGAAACGCAAATTAGCTGAATCCTAATCCTAATTAATCCTAACTAATAGTACGAGTATAAATGGAACAGTAACTCTGTCTCTCTGTCTGTCTGTTTGTTACCTCTTCACGGGAAAACCGCTGCACCAATCTAGATGAAATTTGATAAGAAGATAGTTTGAATATTGAGGAATAACATAGGCTACTTTTTATTCGGGAAAATTATATAGTTCCCGCGGGATAGCGATAGCCGAAATCTACGCAGCCGAAGTAGCGGGCAACAGCTGGTGTTATATAATGTCATGGATGAGGATTTATTCACTGACTGAGATTCAAAAATCGACCCCCTGATGTCACCCGCGGAAAGCGATCGGGAACTGAAACGCATAATAACAATATGTATACGCATAATACCTTTATTTCAGGCCAGATGACCCATATAATGAGGTTCTCAAACCTTCTTTTCGGCACGCGAGGTAAATACACACTTTACACACCGTCACCGAACAGTGCATCCGCACTTTCATGGCATGACATTGACATTTTCTAATATTATTATTCTAAATCTTAATTATTATTGTAGTTTTTTTTTTGTTTGACATTTTAAAGATTCAATGACATGTGATGAGCGTATCTACCGAATGTTGTGCGCCATACAGTGGCTGATTGTGACGAACTTTACTACTATTGTTACCATTTATATAATCACTCCCTTTCGGACAATAAATGATTTGATTTGATTTACTTCTATCTCGACCTGAACTGTTACCATAAACCTACGCATGGCAACCCGTTAACTGCTGAATAAGTATATACTTATGCACCCCACTGTTTCAATTAAAACTTAAGCTATTTAATAACTTGCATCTGTACACACCCAATGCAAATATGCTGGCCCCATTTTATTGTACTTAGAGCCAGCTGACGTTTTTAAGCTGTGTTTAATGACTCATCATAATCATCAAACCGTATTGATAGCCTTGATAAACTAATTTTTATCAAGGCTTAAAATAATTAAGTAAAACATACTAAATTCCTATCTATAACTATGGAGTTATAGAGAAAGGAATTTAGTATGATTTACTTCATTATTCAAGATGGTCTAAGGCGGTTACAGAGTGGTGACCAAATGATTATGATTACGACTATATTTTGATTTAAAAAACGCGCATCCAAATCGGTCTATCCGTTTAGGAGCCATGTCACAGACATACACACACATACACAGAGCCTTTATACTCGAATTTGTTTGTTTGTAGGTTGTGTTTTAATCCTGTTTTTTTATTTACTAAAACTATTACTGGTTTTTTTTGTACAATAAAGAGTTGACTTACATACTTGTTGACTTGTTGACTTCTCTGTTCTCTTTCTTACCTCAAAAATCCTCGAATTAAAATTAAACAATTCAAACCCAGCTTACTTTGCTTTAAAACGTTTCACGCACGCGTTAAACTTCGAAATAAGTCACATTACAACCCAACAATTTCAAACATAACGCACTGGAAAAACGCCACAACCACAAAATCTCACCTTTAAAACAATTTTAAAAACAAAACTAAGTCATTATTCTCTAATCACTAAACATTTATGAAACATCTGAGTTTAAAGCAAAAAAAAAACGCCTTTGTCGGGGTGCATTCCTTTTTTGCCGCCCGGAATACAATGGGGTTTGGAGACAAATTCAGAAGTTGCATTCCATTTGAACTTGGCAGTGGTGTTTAGAAATAATTTTAATTGACCAGCTAAAAATAATCGTTGGGTAAAAAAGGGTTTTTTAAATTCTTCAGCGGACAGAAGCGCTATGATGGAATGCGCCGCAGAACAGGTTTTTGGATAGCGTTTGGCGAGCGAAATGAAATGCTTGATTGGTTGGATGGCTTAGGTTTTTAGGTTATAAAATAAGTCTGTTATAAAGCTGGGTAAATAATTGGTTTTTGTTGAATATGGTATGTTGCTGACCGATAATTGCAATAGACCAAGCAATGGAAGCGTTGTGGGAGGCCTTCGGCTACAGAGGAACGGATTCCTACTCTTAATAATAGGTATGATTAATAAAACACTTTAGGTAAAGTAAGGTGCACTTAGTAAGGTAAACTACGGTAGGTGAAATTTTTGAATTTTGATTTGGACCCCATAGAGGCAGTTAAAACATAGTAAGTAGGTACGTACCTAAGACGTAAAAAATGATGTATTTAAATTTCGATCTGTTAATAATATAGTGATAGCACCTGCTAATACAGGTAATGAAAGTAATAATAAAAGAGCTGTAATCCCTACGGCTCTAACAAATAAAGGTATTTGATCTAAAGATATATTATTAGGACGTATGTTAATAATAGTTGTAATAAAATTTACAGCTCCCAAAATTGAAGAAATTCCAGCTAAATGTAAAGAGAAAATGGCTAGATCTACAGATCTACTTCTATGTGCAATATTAGATGAAAGTGGGGGGTAAACTGTTCATCCTGTACCAGCTCCATTGTCTACAATTCTTCTTGAAATTAAAAGTATAATAGAAGGAGGAAGAAGTCAAAATCTTATATTATTTATACGAGGAAAAGCTATATCAGGAGCTCCTAATATTAAGGGTACTAATCCATTTCCAAATCCTCAAATTATAATAGGTATTACTATAAAAAAAATTATAATAAAAGCACTTGCACTTCTTAGGGCCACTTGCAGTAAAGATTTAAATTGAAACCAGGTTTAACATGACAGTTCTATACTTACATTTTAACACAACTAAACTGAACTTAACATGAAATTGGGTTTAATTTTTTGCTGCAAGAGGACATTTAATTGTTTAATTTTTTTGATCGAATGTTTTTTAAATTCTGTAATCTGTATTTAAAGTATTTTACATTTAATCTACATTTTATTATTCAAGTATCCATACATTCGTAGCCATGTCAGCTTTTAACATGATTGAACGTGAACAGATTATAAGACAAAAAGACATAAAAAATATAAAAACCCATTATGCTACTTAAAATTAAACTAAAGTATGTACTCATGTTTTTACTTGCGTTACTAAAAATAGTGTAGGAATGTGACGTTTCTGAGTGGAACTTTTTGAGACACAATTTCCTTGTTCAAACGACTCTTTTGTTTTATTTCATTTCAAAGGAATTAATGAAAAGAAAGTCAGCTATTTAACCTTATTGTCTTCTTTTTATTGTGACGGCAAGAAAAAAGATGTTTAAAATTCGGATGGTATCAAAACCACCGGTCAAAGCGGCCGCCGCTCGCGAACGTATTCTATGGCCCATTTATTTATTTATTTGCAGGAAAAAGAACAAACTTAGAGGACTGCTTCTTCAAATAGTTTCTTATAAATGATAAATACACTACCGAAATTCCTGTACATCAACGCAAAATCTTCCCGCCAATTTAAATCCGAGCAATATTACCACAGATGCGCAAAAACGCAAGAATCCCGATGTACGCACGTACGAAATTATGACTTTCATTAGCAAAAACAAATATCGTAAATCGCGGCGGGCACTGGCCATCCGAAATCGCGACATCCATTACCGTTTAAAAAATAAACTGGCCGGTTGAAAAAAAAAACAAAAACAAAGTTTAAAAAATCGAACTGTCAAAATGGTTCGCAGTAAATTTTCCCGCGTTCTTGATTGCGAGTCGCTATTGGCCGCTTGTGATGAGGGCGTGGTCGCGATTCGAATAAGGTGCATCGATTTATTTATGAAGTGCATTTTGAGTGTTTTTTGGTGCGCACTCCTGTATGGCACCTTAGGGGCGGGGGGTCATTTGACTTGGTGATGCCGATGCGTGCACGATAAAACACCGTGAGTTATTCCGAGTAAAATAATGGTGGTGCGACACTTACTATAGGCTGGAAAGAGTAAACCTTTGCTTTTTCTAGCTATAAAAACACGGAGCGAAGAAACACGGTCTAAGTTAGCCAACTTATATGCCGCAGGAAGCTTATTTGTTTAAGGTGATTTATAAAACTAGCCGCCGGGCAATTTTCACATTTTATTTTTTATAACGACGGTCGAGAATTGTGAAAGTCAAGGCGTGTGTGTATTTGTATCTCTACCTGGTTACGTGTGATAACTATGCAACTATGATAACTTCGTATCTAACCAAGTTGATTTGGAACAATAATAATTAGGTATTGAACGACAGCACTCTCATTTCTCTATGATAAAGCTAAATATTTAGAGATAAGTCTAAATCAGATATACTAACATTTTTCAAGTACTTAGATTAAGTTTGTATGCATGTACTTACTTAGTTTTAATGACTTGCTAAATGTTGACTGATGTTACTTGACCTAATAAAAATCTATCTTCGTTCGCAGAGTCAACTTATTGATAGCCTATATTGTGAACTAAAACAATTACTTTGCTCACCCGCGACCACAAGTGAAAAATAGTTATATCTGTGCGGCAAATGTATGTTTCTATGCAACACCTCCGCCTCCACTGCTACACGAATCAACACATGTCACACAGACCCAACTATCACCACCATCACTAAACTAAACGCTGACGCATTTCGACACTCTCCACAAGGCCATTATCAAAGCACCAGAACAACCGTTCAACATGCCACCATTTACACTAGTCCTATTATGGTGTTTTGAAAATGCTCACTGAAACATGTATACACAGAAAAAAACCAGAAAAAGGTTCCACAGTGGGCCGCGGTTCAGTTGTTCGATAGTACCTTGAAAGGTATCACTAAATATTACTCACGCACTATTCATATGCTACGATATCTTTAAAAAAACTTACCAGGCTCATCAACTTTATACGAGACATCGCAGGATCCATCCCTTCGGTCCTTGAAGTCGATCTCGGCTTTGCTCGGCCCCTCGAGCGAGATAGCGAGCTGGCCGGCCCCGGCCTCTCGCGTCCAGACGTTGAACTCGTTGGAGCGCCCGGCTTCGCCTCTCTCCAGGCCTACACCTCCGGCCTTCACCAAGTGGGCGCCGGAGTCCCGAAGAGGGCCCACGGTAAACTGGAAGGGGGATCCTGGAAGAGAAGATAAGAGTTTGTTTTAAGGCCCTTGTAATTTTTTGTGAAATTATTATATTTGTAACTACCTATCTGTTTTTCAATTTTCTTATCAGAAAAAAAAATGACATAATCTGCTGGACATGATAAAAGTAATTTTGTTTTCCTCGAAATTCATTATAACGAAAGGAAAGTCGAGAAAAAAAATCTGAAACCACTCCTATTTTGCCGCTTTGTAACCATGCTACCGCTGCATTTTTTATCCGAAAAATATGAAATTTTATTAATCTTCCATACAACTTTGATTTCTTTCTTTTTTAAATTTCTTAAAAACTTATCTCATTTCATACCGTCCGTTTCCGTTGGATATGACTGCATAAAGTCAAGTAACAACGGGCGGTTTTGTCATTGTAAATACTTTTATATTTTTGTGTTTTGTTGCATTAATTGTCATTTAATCTGTACTAATTCTAAATCTAAAATATTCGAATTCAAATTTCATGCTAATTTCTGAAATATTCCGCTCAAGTTTCTAACGCTCCCCCATTTTCGTCCATACTGGCCGGACAAAATAAATTTCTATGTGCAGCAGCTCCTGTAGGTCTAGCACAACTCACAGTGCGACTTCTATCTCGCGCGAGAACAACTGCCCGCTCTTTTCTGTCACTCAGGGGGGCTAGCACGCGTACCATTTTGTCGCTTCTGTCTCAGTGCGTCCTTCACTGATTCCGCCATTATGAAAGGGACCCACTGCGCGACAAGCGACAAAATGGCGCGCCGTGCTACATGTTGTGCTGAATGCAATCGGGTGATATAATCTCGCGCGACAAACAAAGTCGTGCTAGCCCTACTGGCTCAATAACGTTCTGCTCTCAACTCACCAGGAATATGTATCTCGCGGTACTTGACGGACACGGTGTGGACGCCCAGCTCCTTGGGCACGAAGTGGACGGAGTACAATCCGTCTTCCACCTCCTGTATCTCTGCGTCTTCAGAGACGCCTCCGGGGCTGGTCACGGTGGCTGCCAGGTCAAAGGAGGTGATGCCTGGAAGACAGAAGTGCTGGTAAGTGTATAGGTAATATTCGGTTTTGTTATCTTTAATTACATTATTATTTTTACTAAGAATATTGACCTTCTTCGTTTAGTCTTGAGAATGTTTAAAAAAATATATTGCGATTTTCCGCACCTTTAAGCAAGGCACAGATAAATTATAGTCATTTATTGGTGAGTCCTGCTTTAAAACAACGTTCTCTAAATTTTTAATAGTTATTAAGTTTCAGCTTTTGTTTTATTTCGTTTTTTTTTTTCAAATGTACTGCTTTTTAGTGTATGTGTCGAATTTGTGTGAATAAATCTATCTCTCTCTCTCTCTCTATCTCGCTCTCTCTCAAACAGTTCTGTTCCAAATAAAAATGGTATTGATCTTGCATCAAAAATTAAGAATAGGTACTCTGAAACCGAAGCATTAGGTAGAGTGGTTTTCGTCAGAACTGTATATGTATCGTATAGTGGGTTGGGTGCTGTTGGGTGGGATGGAACGCAGTGTGCATTGCCAATTAACCAGTCTACTCAAATGCTGGCTGTTCTTTATCAAAACGCGAATGTAGAATGATACCATTTTACGTTTTTTTCCTCGCACAGTGCTAAATACCTTATCAAAGGTACTTATTATTTTTACGTACCAGGCATCTTGAAAGTGAGCTTGCAGTTGGTGCCAACTTCAGTGAGTGGCGCCTGGTCGCGCTGCCTCTGTATCTTTTCTCTCTGTCTGTTGCTGCCTTCACCTGTCACCTAGTCAGTAAACAAAGTAGATATTGATGTAGGTATCCTGTTACTGCTAGAGTAACATCGCTATACAGAGATGTCTCCATTCTGAAGTCATATCTAGGTCAATAAACTTTTCAGTGCCACTCGTTACCAGTAATATGTCCCCTGGTTAACTCGACTAAAATAAGATTTCTAAGACCCCACACCCCTGAAAGTCAGGATTCGTATGCTTAGGAGATGAAGCACGAAGGAATTGGCATAACTGTCGAAACTCCCAACGTTTGATGGAGTGTGCTTTAGAAAATTTTATTTTAGACGAGTCACCCAGGGGACATCTCTATGGCAACGAGTGCTAATGAAAAGTTGATTGACCCATCTAATGAGTTAGAAAAGACGGCATTGTTTACTTACGTGTGACTCTATGATACTCAGTTACATTTATTGGTAACAAATCCTTTGCATAATTTTCTGCATTAGAACTTAAAATACTTTCTAAATTATCTTACCTTAACGGTAAACGGCGATCCTTCCACGTGGTGATCGGCAAACTTGAGGTTAACGATATAGTATCCAGGCTCAGTGGGTTTGTAGCTGATGTTGAGGACGCCATCTTTGCTGTCTGCGCATTGGATCTCGGCTTTGCTGGGGCCTGGAGAATGGCGAAGGATATGTAAGACACTAAAGTAAACTCAAGTATGACACTTTGTTCAAGGATAGCCAATGATAGAAAAATGTCGGTCACTATCGAGATATTATCTATGTATCTCTTCTCAGGAAGCAGACAAAACTAGGTGTTCGCCTCACCAAGTACTACTGCCTTGTACAATAGTCAATTCGATCAGCCACTTTAAATAAATATACGATAGTAAGCAATTCAACATGCATTTTCAACGTCCCTGGCTCAAATTACCTTCAATAGAGAGCGAGAGACCGCCGTATCCAGCGTTTTTGGTATCTACAGAGAAAGTGTTCTCTCCGTGCGTTTTGCCTTCCTTCAGCGCGGTACCGGATACCTGAAAGAATTAATAAATGTAAGATGCTTTATTTTAAAATGCGCTTGCAATCGTCATCGCATACGCAGTACACCGCTTGACAGAAAGCGATGATGGATTTGATAATTTTCATTTATTCAGAAAATAGATCCATCTCTCGCCACTAATACGTAACTGTAGAAGTTCCTTAGTGCGTGAGCCGCTTGATTAAGCTGCTCATAGATGGCGCTGAGGAGAGTAAAAATTCGTTAGGTTCACCCGGTTAAGTATGGCTTAATTGGTGGAGCGTGGTACGGATTCCCAAGGTTGCTGGTTCAAGTCCAGCTGCTTGACTGAGTTTTCTTTGCATTGTTATTATATTGATGAATTTCATACTATTGATGTTTCATAAAAATAAATCATCATTTTTAACAATGCCTTAATTACCTTGACTTTCTTGGCATCTCCGACCTCCTGATCCTGTACAGTGATGTTAAACGGCGAGTTCTGGATGTGGACTCCCATCTTCTTGACGGAGACGATGTGCTGGCCGGCCTCTCGGGGCGTGAAGCTGATGCCGATGTTGCCAGAGGGCAGGCGTTTGAGGAAGCAAGGCTCTTCGAGACCTGAGGGTGCCTGGAGAACAAAATGTAGGTGGTAGCACTCAAAGTGACATTTAAAGGGGCTTCTAAATGGGCAACGTTTTTCTGCAACATGTGGCCGGCAACTATTGCTGTCTGACTCTTATAATGAAAGCTAGACAAAGACTCCTATAGTTGCCGGCCACATCTTGCAGCAAAAATATAGCCCGTTTAGAAGCCTCATAATACAAATGGCGTATAGTCCTCTTTGATGCAAAGAAGAATTGTTAATTCTCGTAAGAAGAGTCCCTATAGTTTCTTTACTAGCTAAGGTGATACTATACCTAATGGTAAAAATGTTTGAGCACTGTTTGTTTGGGGAACCATCCTAAGTTCACTATTTTGAGACTTATGCCAACACAATGGAACAATTTGTCATACTGAATGCATTCTGCAACTGCACAAGTTTGCCTACCTACAATGTTTAAAATACATGATGCTCAGTGCCCTAAGCACGACTTGTCGAATCCTGCGTTACGTTACGGTTATCGTATCGAGATCGACAAAATTTTAGTTCCAAATACGCTCACGGGCGGGCGCTGTTCCAAACGTCATACAAACTCGATATAGTTTACTATTCGATTTTACGTGATGCAGGGTTCGACAAGTCGTGCTTAGGGCACAGCTTTCATATCATACACGGAATCACGATAATCAGACACGGAAAATTCAGAATGTATTTTTAATGTGACCGATACTTATTGTTGCAACATACAATTAAGAGTAACAAAGTACCTGAATGGAAGCGTTCAAGCTGCGTATGTCACTGTCACTGATCTTGCCTGGAAGTGTGACCTCGCTGCAACTGCCCACCGATATCTGGTTCCTCTTGCGACCTTCGCCAGTCACCTGAAAGTTACAAAAGAAGTAAGTAGTATCTAATTTAATGGCCTGTATTCTGGAAGTGTCATTCATAAATGATAATAGAGACAGTGTCTTAACATGCAATTTATTTTAAAACGGTAGTAAAGGTATGTAAACGAGCAAGTGGGTCGCCTGATGGTGGGTGATCAGTGATCACAACAGTCCATAGACACCCGCAACCCTGGTGGGTTTGCAGATGCGTTGCCAACCTAGAGCGCTAAGATGAAATGCCTCTTGGGCCTGTGATTACCTCGGTTGTCTTACTCTCCACACCGGAACATAACAGTGCAAGCACTGCGACTTAGCGGCAAGATTGGCGAGTAAGATGATGGATGGTTCTAGTTTTTACAATTTAACTGTATTTTTGTACCACTCCGTATTTATTGACTAGCTTATTATTTGGGTTCAGTGGTTTGAGTTGTGGGTTGATCTTTGAGTCAGTCATTCAGTCACCTTCCTCTTTAGTCAATTATATAAAAGAAAGTCCAACACAACCTACATGTCATTGTCTTCATTTACGTCGTGACAACAAGTCATTTGCTTATAATCATAGTCAGGTTATTACGTAGACAGAGAAAGATATACACCGCTGGATACTTCTTACTCACTCACACACAAAAAGGACGGCTTAATACACAATTATTCATGGCAAATAGAGACAAAGATATCTATTTTCTGTCCCTCATCGTATGGCCGGGTTTTTTAAGGTTGCGCTTCGCAATGCTCAAACAAACTTTGACGTTTGTCGGAAGGAGCGGAAGCAGTTAATTGATTTTCACGTTTAAAAGTTGAAATTGTAAAATATTTCGTGATTTACTTGGGCTAAAAAGTGGCCGGTGATAGCTTTTTAGCTTTTACATCTGTGATAATGGCGCGGTGTAGTGTTATTGGCTGTAAAAGCGATATTAGAAGGAAGGTTGTCTTTTCATTCGTAAGTAGACAATTTATTCTCGTATATTTTGTTACTTCAATGACTAATGTAGTTATATTTTTATGGTTGTTAACTATATGCGTTACATTTTTGTTAAATTTGTTTCATTTCGGCTATATTTCTGATAATTTTGCTTTATAACCTCAAAGATTAGTGTTGCTAGTTTCTAGAATAAAAATTTACCCCACAATAGGGTAATTCATAATATATCAAATAATTCATTTTCTTTATGAAAATTTCAGATTTCCCGCTGACCCAAACCTTCTTAGAAAATGGATAGAAGTTACGGGAAAAATCAATTATGTGCCAAATCCTTCATCAAAATTATGTAGTGACACAACGTTGCTTTGGAAGAAAGGGAAGACAACAGTACTTTACTTATTCATTTTTGTAGAGTTTCTTACTGTTATTTATACATTTTCACCTAATATGTATGTTTCACTGAATTATTTTTAGTGTTTAACTTAAGAACCTACTGATTAAATAACATACTTGTGGGGTAATTTTTTCATTACTTGGCAACCGTAAATATTGTATGTACTATATCCGTTGTCCCTTTCGGCGGCACACTTGCTAGCATTCCTTTGTATCTTTATTCTATGGGTTATTAAAATTTAAGATTAATTTAAGTGTCTATGATTCCAGTTGTTACCTTGGCAGTGAAAGGTGATCCCTTGATGTGTTTATCCCCAAACCGAACAGACACCTTGTATTCCCCGGGTGCGGTTGGTAAGAAAGACACTGACACTGTGCCGTCTTTGTTGTCGTGGCATGTGATCTGAAAAAGAAACAAAATACTTACTCTATATGGCACTAGTCCCACCGCCGGCGAGTAGCTAGTGTTTTTTGGTATGAGCATTTTGTCATTTTCATATCAAAAAATACTAGCTACTCGCCGGCGGTGGGACTAGAGCGTACAACGTGGCATGACTTTAAGTCATAAACTTGACAAATCAATTCCTGCTTAATATTCTCCTACTCTCCTCTCTTATTATCTAAGATATTATTATCCTCAACAGTTAGATTTGGTCAGCATTGACAAATCCAACTCTGTCTTACACGATAGAACGTTAATTCGCTTAGAGTCCTTCAGCAGTAGACATCTCCAATTTGACACCCAAAATCGCTGGCCAGACAGTCAACATACCTCAGCCTTGCTAGGTCCTTCCACAGCCATGGACAGCCCCCCAGCACCGGCTCCCTTGGTGCTGATGGTGAACAGGCTCGGCTCGCCGCTGACGCCGCTCATCAGACCCGGGCCGTATGCCGTCACGTAGCCAGAGGGTATGGAGTCCACGTGGAACTTATACGGAGATCCTGGGGACACCAGCAAATATAAGCTTGAATGAAAGACGTAATTTCTTTCTTCAATGGACTTGCGGGCTTCTGTTGCGGTGATATAAAATTAATATTCGGATTTATAGAAGCATAAATTTGCATGGCGCATGCCCTCGCTAAGTCGGACATAGCTAAGATCATTCATTTGGCTTGACAATTCATAATATCCCCAAAATGTCTTCAATTCTTGTTAATTATTCCAAATATTCAAACGTGTATCTTCTGGTATCTTACAGGAGCTTCTTTCTTAAATTACGCAAACATAAACGAGCTTTGCTAACATACCCCTGAATTCATTGACTTGGAGGGCTATCCCTGAATTCAGTGTCTTGGAGGGCTATCCCTGAATTCGCATTACGCCTCAAGTGTTTCAAACATCCTGTGGTTGTGGTGATTGCCTATGTTTCAAGCTTATTTTCACCTATGTAACAACACGTTTCTACATACTTATTATCAGCATCGAGCCATTTTAAGTGATGACTGGACGAATGCTGAGCGGATTCCTTTTTCGCAATTATGTACTTATTTTTTGCTGTTAGTTGTGTCAAACAAAGAATTTAACAATTCCACCGGAAGACGGTAGCAGGAAGACGTCCACTACTGGACCAGGCCTTCCCCAAGGATCTCCAGAACGGTCGGTTTTGTGCTACTTTTCAGTTTTGTGTTGCTTCTCGCGATCTTTACCAGATCGACCGTCCACCTTGCGAGAAGCAGTATTATGGATGAAGCGTTTACAAATTGGGTACGTACCCTGCACATGCTCCCCATTGTACTTGACGTAGAGCTCGTGGACGCCCTCCTCGCGTGGCTCATACTTGATGCTGACGGTGCCGTCGCGGTTGTCCTCGATGGCCGGCTTGTCCGTGTGCCCGCTTGGCATCTTGACTTCCGCTGGAAAGTCAAAGTCAACACAAAAATTGACACACACGAAAATTGGATAGTAATAAATTACTGTTCAAAAAATATTTATTGTCATTATCATTATCATCAAAAACATGAAAGCATTAATTACAGGATTTTATAATTGCGACGACTTTTATTGAGCATCGTGTAAGACTAGAGATGAAAACTGAAAGTAAAGTTTGCAAGATTTTGGGTACGTTGGTATAGTAGGTAGTGCTTAGGCTTATAGTTGTGGTGGTAGTGCTTGATGCGGTATGAAACACGATTCAAATGCAAAATACACATCGGACAGTTACAACTAAACAAAACAATGCAAAGCAATGAGCTAAATTTCTGCCAGTCCTATTTACAAGGAACAAGTAATCTAATGAAAACGATGCAGTTCAGACAAACCTTTCCTAGTATCGATATTGTAGATGGACACAAAGTTTAATGGTGTGAAACCTAGGGCTGCCTTGTTAAAAGTGATCTTGTGCGCCTCTCCGTAAACCACAGGATACTCTTGCTTGTCTCTTTCAGAAACGGAGAAGTATTTCTTTCCTTTATCGAAGTAGAACTGTGAGATCTCTTCCCACGTGACCTCTTTCTCGTTGCCACCAACGATGGAATTCCACAGTCCGCTCATAAATGCCATTTATTACGCTTTGCGCTGTACTTCCCAAAGTGAAACAGTTAGTATATTGTGTAGTGTGCTTATATTGTCATTGTGGAGCGTTTCATCTAAATTGACGAACAAGTGATAAGATTTAGCTATTTTATTTATAACGGCGACGAAAATATCAATTATTTTCACATAGTCGTTTAGTTATAAATGAAATAATGATTAACGAACGTTTATAATCATCGCTTGAAAATATTTAACTGAAATAATTGAATAATATAAATCGTTCTGATGATTCCATCTGAAAGACAGGCGTATTTCATAACTTGAATCTCTACGTTGATGACTTTATATTTCTCAATCTTTAGTGACTAACATCTGCCGGAGACATTAGTTTGGATAATTTTGTATATAAAGAATACACAAATAAGTTTTTTTTTTTCAATATCACTAAATAGTTGGCAAATGTCTAGTCGGTAACGAACTACGTCATGTAGATGGCTGACATGTTTATCGTGACCTCTATATCGAAGACAACTTTATAGTTAATGTCGTCATCCAGATTATTTTCTCTTCCATAACACCATTCCTTTCTCCAGACGGGACATATAGACACACTTGTTTATTTAATAGCCGAACAAGTTTTTTTTATTATTACATAGTTAACCTGTGGACGTTTGTCATATTATTATCTCATTATTTAGTGGGATTCCATAATTCTCTGTCGCGTTTACGTAATTTTATGTTTTTAACACGGTAATATAGAAATCTTTCTTCATCTCTACCTACTACTATGAATCTAGGTAATATTAATATTTCCGTTGATACGACTTCCTCAATATGCATTTTTTTACGAAATTAGGATCTCCAATAGGACTACGTTGTAAGTATGCCCATCTGTCACTAATAAATAAGAAATAATCTATCTTTGATGACTATTTGGAACGACTTTCCTCATTATCAGAATCATTTCATCATCAGGAGTCACGGTTAGCAACATTCAATTTAGATGGAGGACTTCTCGAATATATCTCAGTGATATTTTACTTTTTAGTATCATCATAACCTCGTCACTAACATCTCCAACACCATTTTCCACAGCTTCATTATCATATGAATTATTACCATAATTCCTAAATGCCACCTGTACTTCAATGTCGGCTCCAGTACGCAGTGAACTGCCAAAAATACCTACTAATTACATACTTAGATCTAATTGAAGACATCAAGGCCAATCTCATTGGATGCCATTGGCTAGGTATTCTGGAAATCAGGTTTCTGTAATACGCGTAATTCATATAAGAAGTAGGCCAAGATACATTAATTTCCACATCACCTACATTCTGGATAATTTGAACTATGTGGAAAAAGTACTCTAAATATTTTTGTCTTATGGTTTGATCAAGGAGGCCTTTACCCAGTGGTCATTGGGACAAAAACACATATTACCAAGCCTTAAAAAAATATTTGTTGTAACTGCGTTTAAGCAGGTCGTGAATTCGAGGCAAGAACGCATCACCAACCTAATAATATAAATGGGAAAGTAACTTTTTCTGTTTGTTGTGTCTAACCCTTAACATGAATTTTGGTATAGGTAGGGACTCGAACCTTAGAAAAGAATCCCAGTGGGATAGCGATAATCCAATTCTACGCAGAGGAAGACGTGAGTAACGGCTAACTACGTGTACTTTTAAATGTTCTTTCAAATACGTAGAAATTAATAGTGAGTCACAATTCCAAGCTACCAAAAAAAAACATAATTATAATAAGCAATGTTGCTTTAAATCACTGGGAATTAATACACCTGATTCTTACTTAACCGATTAATACCGTTTAATGCCCGCAAATACGATATGTAGACATCCTAATATCATAATCCGTCTGAACTCAGTACCTAAGCTCACGAAAACCCCAAGAAACATCCATATATCTTGATTTACGACATTACACTATTTTAATCGATCGTGATTCATGTCGATGCGGTCGAGTCGTAACTCGATCATCGAATAAATCGAGTTTGTTTTCATAACAGAAAGATTTGATTCTAGAACGATGTGCGATGAGAGATCGTGTTTTGTTTTGGTATGTCTTAAGATTGGTTAAAGATGGCGTATGGATATTGTGGCTCAAATATTCTTGAATGCGTTTTTCATAACAACATCTTTGAGGAGACGGCTACTGTATTTGCCCAAACTCGGCACTGTTAAATTATTAGAGTATTAAAAGTGCCTTGTCATTTTTGTACATTCTAGTGCAAAAATATGGGTGCGTACACCGTACAACGTACTCAAAATATGTCCCCATGGCTCTCATGTCGGCGAGTTAAGATTGTTGTATTTAATTGTTATTGTGGTGAATTAATTCGATACAAATGTTTTTGCACTTGGCCGTACATTGTCTCAATAATAAACATTTATGAACTAGAAGTAATTAATTTGGTCACCCGCGACCATAATTTTATCAAGGGTAAGTTAATGAATGTTCCATGGAATAATTGAGAAAAAACTAAAAAAATGCAACGTTACCAGCTCAGCAGGAATAAACCCTCTAAAAAGGCTTAGACAATTTTTGTCTTATTTTTCTGTCTATCTCCAGCCTATTTTCGAGTACTTTCCACTGCTGGGCACAGGCCTCCTGTCAGAGCGAGAGGGTTTGGGCTACAGTTCCCACGCAAGCCCACCGCAAATTAGGAACTTCACACACACCAAACTTAATGAAACTAAACTATTATTCACACACACCGTTGAATTACTTCGCAGGAGTGTGCGGTTCATTCCGGAAACTCGGAGGCCACTAAGTTACCTAGGCTTTTAATATTTGTACTATGCCTAATTATAAAAAAAAGATCTGGCTTTTATTTTACAACAAAAATACACGAATTTGCCACCAACTTGCAATGACATTCCTAACTGGACGTTTACAAAATGTGTGCGAAATCCGGTGCCATGTTGTTCCAGAAAATATCAAAGACTTCATTACGGGAAGACATTAGTGATTTATAACTGTCAAACAGGCTAACTGTCAGAACTATTATACGGGACACTGGGTATTTATTATATCTTGTTTGTCGAAAGAAAAATTGTACTAATGTTAACATGGATAGATTACATTAATAAACTTGGCAGATTTTTCTGAAATATGTATGTGTATTATTTTTGTTATTGTATACTTGTTCCTACACACACCTGCGACGCAATTCAATGTGAAGTTCCCAATCCGTACTGGGCCCGCGTGGGAACTATACCCAAGTCCTCTCAGTGTGAGAGGAGGCCTGTGCCCAGCAGTGGGACGTAAATAGGCTGATGACAGGTATGCATAATAATATAACTTATGCCTAGCGGCTAATTTTTTTTATACCTAATTAAAAAAACGAATCGACCGAAAAAATATCTGTATAATTATCGAATCGCTCACAAAATTTCAGTTTAGACATTAGACCTGTAGAGGAAAACAATCGGACATCCGGATTACGAAAGAATTTTTGCCCAAGCTGAAAGGGAAATGAAAGAAAGAAAGAAGACATTCGCCATCATTCGCATTTGCTTCGCTCGAGCTTCGCGCTCGCTCGGTCAATAAACTGGTGGCATCGATATATAAAACATTAAAGATAGGCCACGCACCTGTTCAGCGCTGACGAAAATGCATCCGCACTCATTAGCTGTCATTAGAGACATAATGTCAAACATCAAGCGGGATACTAAGTCACCGAATCACCTAATCACCTATAATTGCTTGTCCGCGCGCGGTGACGCCATGGCGTATCTGTCTATTTTTGACGACTGGATAGCCTAGTGGTTAGAGACCCTGACTAAGCTTAAGGTCCCGGGTTCGATCCCCGATTGGGGCAGATGTTTGTAAGATAAATACGAATGTTTGTTCTCACGCCTTGGATGTTTAATTATATTTAAGTATGTGTTTATCTATATATAAGTATGTTCATCCGTTGTCTAGTACCCATAGTACAGGCTTTGCCTAGTTTGGGACTAGGTCAATTGGTGTCCATTATCCCATGATATTTATTTATATCAATGAGTGGTGGGATTTTTTGAGCCCCACAGTAGGCGGTAGATTTTTTAATCCGGGTTGACATAAAATGTAATACCAGCATTACATAACGTTATCAAAGTTAGTGGCAGTAAACATTTGAATCAGACGCAGTCATAACTAGTTCAAAGTGAAGATGTACATAAATCATAGGTTACGAGCACTCAGTTAACGCCGGTTTATTGGTTGTATAATAGACTATTTTAATCTGGATTCAAGTAAATTGTAATGTGAAATGAGTTTCTAGAAGTAGCTTCTAACAATGGCTATTTGCAAGGACGATTAAACCAAAAGGAAACGAGGCGAAGCTGAGTTTCATAATAGGATCATAAAAGTGTTTTAAGGCTTAATTATGTAGAGTTGCATACATTACTTTATCTACACACAAGTCATATCATAAGGCCTCTATTATGCGTTCAGAAACCGTAGGTACGACCATATCATTACGACAGTCAATTTTCGTCTTCATAAACCAATACAATTTAAAAATAGGGCTTAATTTAAAAAAAAAATTCGGCACGAAACGTCAGCTCGATAGTTTGTCTATGATTTAAAAAATAAAACACTCGTGTGATCATATTATGCTTTTGAGCTCGACTTGTGGGTGTGCTCTGACGTAAATAAGACAAGTGTAGCATGAATGTAGCAGATTCTTGTCCACTGTCTTCAAATGCCTTGAAATTTGACGAGATGGCGGAGATTGCCATCTCGTTGAGCCTGGGTAAACTGATAAGTTTCGAAAGGGTGCGTTGTTTTCGGTTTACGAAGTAATCGCATAGATGGCGCTAGTCACTGCAAAAAGTGATAAAAACAAGCTAAGATTTGAATACATGGAAAAAATTCGGCCTTTCCTCTATGCCCAGCCGTGGTGTAGGGGAAAAAGCACACGACCCGGAGTGTCGAGGATCCGGGTTCGATTCCCGGGGTTGGCATTTTTCTGGTTTTTTTCTGTGTATTCATGTTTCAGTGAGTTTATAAAAAATATAATTGATATTCACGGGAAAACCGTAAAAATAAAAAATTGGGAGAAAAACACAAAAAGATACTCCTACTGAGATCATGAATTGGTAAGTTTTGCTTAAAAGTATGCATAGCCAACAAAAAGACTGCACTAAATAAAGATAATTTTTGCATAATAATTAAGTATTCCTTGTTGAGGGTAAGTGCGCAATGGTTGTCACTAATATACATCTAGTCTTTTAGGCTAGTATTTTGTAATTGTAAAATGTGTTCCTGATAGTTTTTTAAACCAATTAACTATTATTAATATTATTATTATTATTATTTTGAATAGCCCTCTCTTTATTGGCACACGCGTTACTGGGTAGCGTTGTCTCGCTTGTGTGAATAAACTCCGCCCCCAAAAGTGTCCCCGTATAGTTGAACCAGTTTTCGCCTACGGCTTCGCTACCGTGGCAGAACTCTCTATCCCGTGGGAATTTCGGAAAATCCCGCCTTATCCCGGGCGTACATTATAAAAGGAACCTTTATGCCAAATTTCAGCTTTCTAGGTTCAGTCAGGACTTATCTTTATATACATATATACAACGTGTTATAAAATAACCAGTAAAAATGTAGGGTTAGGGTTTGCATATTGTATGATTTTTTTTTTATATGCAGTGATTCAAACATTGTAAACGGACTCTTTATAATGGACCATTTAACCCCCTTTCGTTCGGCTTTACGGGTATTTTTGTAACACCCTGTATAGATTGAGACGTATAGAGTATTGAGAAATGTTTTTACATATCAAAGTGCTTATGACATTGAAATAAGATTCATTTTTGCCTAACCTGTAGAAAACACTTTTTTAACTAGACCTGTAACAGCAAAATGCCAGTCGATTTAACGCAACAGTTAATCTTAGTGTCACAAGTAGCCACCATTAGCGCAGTAAAATGAAGTATTTACGAGTTTCGGAGCCATTTTGTTCTGCTTTATGATTTCGCATGTGTCAGACATCTCAACACTTGGTTTAATCTGCGGTTCAACTAAGAATGTCTTGTAGAAACTGATTTATTAGCCCACACCCAGAAAGGGTGTTACAGGATTATCGTGTGTATCTGTGTGTATGTTTGTGGCGTCGTAGCTCCTGAACAGGTTCTAAGATTTTTGAGACTTGAGATTTGGCGGTGGGTCTTAGCAAAATTTATTAAAAATCGCTTTAACCGTTTTTGAGATATTGAAGTTTAAAATGGAAATGTCGCGGGTTTTCAACGTTTCTGTTGGTTAGGTTATGTGATTTTTTTTTATACGACAAGGACGGCAAACAAGCAAGTGGGTCACCTGATGGTAAGTGATCACCACTGCCCATAGACACCCGCAAGGAGGGTTTGCAGATGCGTTGCCAACCAAGAGAACTAATAATAACACCAAATCTTTATTTATTCTAAGGGTCTGTTTCACCGCCCTCTGTAATCTAACAAATAAATGTGATGTCACCTCTGTTAGTTCTAACAAAATAAACAGAGACGGTATGACAGACATATGTCAGATTTGAATTAGCCAAATAAATATCTTAATTTCGTTCTAGTGCTAAAACCTATTTACACACGCCTTAGGCATTCACTGGTATTTGGCGATTTTAAATATCATTGGGCAATAATTCACCTAGTCTCAAATTAGGCAAAGCCTGTGCTATGGGTTTTAGATAACAAATATACATACGAGTACATACTTATGTTAGGTACACACATTAAACGTCCAAGACTCGAGAACAAACATTTGTATTCATCATAGAATTCTCTGCCCCGAGTGGGGATCACTATAAAATAACACTATGTTTTCTTTAAAAGCTTAGTAAAACGAACCTAGGTTTTAAAAGAAATTTGTAAAATATCAGCCATGTATTACTTGTCTATGAAATAATAAAGGGGACTCTTGTGTTAGGATGAGTCAGTCAGTGAGTCAGCAATTTTCTTTTTATTTATAGGTTATGTATTTATAAACCAAAAGCACGCTGCCCACGCATTTTTGTAGCAATTCCTCTGAATATTTGACGCTTATTTATTGCTTTATCAAACAAAACAATTACAATTTTTCACTCAAACAAATGGCGACTATTACTCGTTCGATAAGTTTATTATTAATTTTAAAGATTTGACAAAGAGCGCGTTAAAATTACAAAAGAATGCTGGGAAATCGGTCAAGAAAATACGTGTGATGAGTAAAATGGTTCCATGATACTTACGTACTTTATTAGGGTTCCGTACCTCAAAAGGAAAAAACTAAACCCTTATAGGATCACTTTGTTGTCTGTCTGTCGGTCTGTCAAGATCCATTTTCTCTGGAACGCGTGGAGGTAGCATGCTGAAATTAATATCAAATACTCAAGCTTGCGGTCCCTTGAAGCTGTGAAAAAATCAACCTTCTAAGTCAACGCAATCAAAAGATACAGCCATTAAAAAGGCTATTTCCATACAAATTGCCGAAATCCGAAATCCTAAAGGGTACTTTCAGTTGTCCTAGAAACTTGAAATTTGAAATGAAGATAGCTCTTATAGCACAACCACTCCGAAAAGTCTCAAAATCTAATTTTTTTATGTCTGCCTGTAGATTTCGTAGACCAATACAAGTTGACCCCACACTGCGTACATTTTGCTTAGGAGCAGGGCTCTGCTAACACTGGACTTCTTAAAACACTGAGGAAACGCGTTAAAATCTTTCTACGGAACCCTCGTGCGCAAGTCCGACTCGCACTTGGCCGGTTTTTTTATACAAAATGCAAACCCTAGCCCTAGGTATATTTTCCGGGGATAGAACCCAGGACCTCGACCTTCGTAGGCAGGTACTCTGACCACTAGGCTATACGGTCGTCAAAAAAAAGACAGTATGTACTCGTAGTCAAATTTCAACGAGTACTTTTATTGCACTAAAGAACCCTAAAAATCGGTTTTATAAATCACGCTGTCACACGCCGAAAACCAAACCACAAATCCACACAGCCATTAGACAAACGTACACAATTTATTACAGAAATACTAAAAAAAGTCTATTTTGACACGGTCCTTACGATTAGCGCGTCATAATTCACTTGGCGAATATTTTGGGACCGTGTCAAATTAACTTGGACGAGTCAGCGGCTGTTAAAGCTCCGCATAAATACTGGGATTTAGCTTGACAAGGTAAGTACTAAAGGGCACTTCAGAGTTGCGTAATATTACATAGTTTAACAAACACCACTAAAAAGGATGTACCTTTAACACGTTAAAAGATAGTTAAAGTTTATGTAGAGAGGACACTTCCCTACAGAAAGCTAAAATTATATATTTAATTATGGCCAAATTTCGACTTTTGGGCGATCACTAATACCTAGGTACCTAGGTACCTAATATAAAAGAGTTGAATTGAGAACGTCCTCCTTTTTGAAGTCGGTTAAAAGAAGAAAAAAAATTGCGCACTTTGCAGCATATATTATAAAGTATATTATTATATTAACGTACATACATAACACTTCAAAGTCTTGGGATTTCGTTTTAAGTACCTGCCGAAAACTTTCAAGTGGCTACTTAATATCTTAAACACTTTCTCGAAATGTGCTATTTCTCTAAAAGTACATTTTTACCAAAACGCACACTTTCCCATAATTTACATTTTCCCATAACGCACACTTTAATTCATAATTCATTTATTACATGCTTTTCACAGGTTGCAAAGATCTTTCCCGAAATCTACGCTAAAATGTTGCATTGAAAAAAATTATCATTCTATGGAGTGCCAAATTAAGATGACTAAGTACCTCGTTTTCCAATTTTGATTTACGGAAACTGCTATGTGTAAAGTGTACATTCCGGGAAACTGTACTTTTTGGAAAAGTGTACCAATTGGGAAGTGCACTTTTCGAGAAAGTGATCTTTCTAAACAAGTGCACTTTTAGAGAAAGTGATCTTTCTAAACAAGTGCACTTTTAGAGAAAGTGATCTTTTTAAACAAGTGCACTTTTAGAGAAAGTGATCTTTCTTAACAAGTGCACTTTTAGAGAAAGTGATCTTTATAAACAAGTGCACTTTTAGACAAAGTGATCTTTCTAAACAAGTGCACTTTTAGAGAAAGTGCACATACCGGGAAAGTGGGTTTTATAAGCCTAAGTCTCATAGTATTTGCCACTTTAACGCAAACGTGTTCGAGAAGTATTTTTTGGTTGACGGTTACATATTTAAGTATACCGTGTTTTATGCTAATAAATATTTCTGATTTCTGATAGGCGCTCTGACTCTGACGCAGGTCCGCCATGACAGGCGACAGCCCAGCTACTCACCAGCCGACCTCTGCCAAAACAAAGTCTGCATAATCACAACTTCAACACCCTTTCTCGTATAAATAATAAAACAGACATCAATCTTCGCCTACATCCATCACAATAAATCTAAAAACCGCGAAGACATAAAGTCGTACATAATATCGTAAAATGTATTTTGGATCTATGGTAACAGACTTGGATGGAGATATTTTTAGTGAATGCTAAAAGTGTAGATAAACCTACAGTCATCAAGCTTGAAGGTAACCAAATCACACAAATTACAGCTTTCTAGTAAGTCTTTGAGGTAAGCTGCGGACAAAGGACGGACAGACAGACGGACATGACGAAACCATAACGTTTCCGTTTTTGCCGTTTTGGCTACGGAACCCTAAAAAGTGCAACGAAGGTATAAGAATAATTTATTGAATCAGGCGTTACTTTGCGGAGGTCCATATTTATGAACTAAAAAACAATTACTTTGCTCACCCGCGACCACTAATGACAAATAGTTATATCTGTGCGGCAAATGTATGTTTCCATGCAACACCTCCACCTCCACTGCTACACGAATCAACACATGCCACACAGACCCAACTATCACCACCACCACTATACTAAACGCTGACGCGTTTCGGCACTCTCCACGAGGCCATTTACGAAGCACAACAACAACCGCTCAACATGCCACCACTTCCACTTTTAGTTCATGAAGGTATAAGAGATTTAGGCTTTGTGAAAAGCTAAGGAAAGGGGTTTAAGGTTTCCCAGATTGTGTTTAATAACCATCTACGCCAACGTAGAATTTTTAAATGTGGTGTTTTTATTATGTGACTTTGTTGTCATCACGAATAACTCGGCTTAGAATACCTAATTCCACATCCAATTTTTTTTTATTAACCTGCCATTTACGAGTTAATTTTTAGAATAAAAATCTATAACTGTCGTGATCTCAGTTAGAGTATCTTTTTGTGTTTTTTCCCCAATTTACTTTATTTTTACGGTTTTCCCGTGAATATCAAATAATACTTTTAAAACACTCACTGAAACATGAATATATAAAAAAATAATCGGAAAAATGCCAACCCCGGGAATCGAACCCGGTTCCTCGACCGGTTACCCTTACACCAAGATTGGAGTTTTTTTTTCTATAACTCTCACTCTAATACTTGCTCTGTATTTTTGTATTATTTTTTCTCGCCAGCATAAAGAATTACGTTACAACATAAAATTTTGACGAAAACAATCTAACGCATTAACCTATAAAAAATATGAACGATACTAATAGTGAACCACGAAAATACGTGAAAATAGGTAAACAGTGTGAACCGGCGCTGGAGGCGTATTAAAATAAATAAGCGCATTTAATTATAATTCCGTGGAACCGCTGCGTACGCGCAGCTGCCACTGCTACAGGGTGATGCGAAGGCAAATCTCAAGTTTTTTTTATACGCTATAGGCTTGCGTTTGACCACAATCACGCCTGATGGTAAACGAAGATGTGGTCTACGATGGAGCACGCTTGCCTAGTAAATGTCCATTCACCCTAGACTTGAAAACGGCCAGATTATAGAGTTCAGGGTTTTATTTATCCCCGTCCCAAACCTGTGGGTAATTACCCCCAAAGGGGTAAAAGTGTGTTTCTTGAGGGGTACTGGCCAAGATACCATCAAACATGGGGACCGGACAGTATGAGGGTTTGTCGTTCAAATTATTTCAGTTTCCTGGGGTGAAGGTGTAAAAAAGGTTGGGAACCACTGATCCAGGGTTACTTTGCCCGGGTATCAATAAAAAGTTACCTATTTAGTCCTCAACTCGATTTCTAAAATGTGAAATATGAAATCTAGATGACTCGAGAATGTTAACGTTATTCAATGTAAGCAACTTTTTTTTTAACCGAACTAATAAGTGTTTGGGATCACTCTACTTTTAAAGACCGGTCTGAGTGGAGAGCCGCGGGGGAGACCTATGTTTTCGGCTGACATGATAATGATGATGATGAACACACCTGGGGTGTTTTTTAAGGTTTTTCACAGCTGTTTCAGCGACGAAGTAACAAATTAACAAGTTTTAAATGATTCAGCTGACATGATGAAGCCATCAAGCCTATAAGGTGATCGCGGTCAATAGCCCGTTTTCATTATGTCGTATCGCAAATGTGACACTTCGACTGTGAAATAGCTGTGAACGCAACGATCGATGTCACCTTATGGGGTCGTCCGATAATCACGTGACATTTTTAGCAACTTTTTAACTCCCTCCCTGGTGATGCGTGGTGAGGTTTCAGTGTTTTTTTGGCACAAAGTATGACAAAAAAATCAGAATATTATGTTTAAATACTGAGATGATCTGATTTAATTCTGGAACAGACACTAAGGTTTTTTCTGACTGGCATAAACATGGAAATTAGACATCACTTAAAACTGTTATAAAAATAGAAAGGAAAGGTGTAACAAATACACGTGACGTGTCGTGATTTTTTTCGAACCCCCTGCCCCCCATTCGACCCTCACATGATTAATGGATGATTCCTTAGAGAACAACACCCTGGCTGTGTGCAATAAAAACCTTTCCGAGTGATCATAATATAAAACTTTAGAATAACACGATTCCGAAAATGTTTTTAAAGTATAATTAAATATGAGATAAAGTACAGGTTCAGTTCTAGTTTATATATACTAAGACCGCGTTATAAATTATATCAAAGCCAACGGCTCGTAACACTCGTGCAAGAAATAAAAAAGCTGATAACTAATTAAACCGTAAAACTGTGCGGAATGTCTGAAAAGACAATTCGAATTTAAAACTCCTGTTCAACGAAAATTTCAAGGCTTCGAAAATCAAACACCATTTTTACTTCCAAGTGAAACCGACATTTTTTTTAGAAAGAAGAACTCAAAACCGACAAAGCAGTTTTTTGGGTCAAGTATCAGTACAGTGGTTTTTTTAGCTCATTGTGTGATGATCGTAGTATGTACTTACCTAACGAATTCCTTGATAAACATTTGGCATGTTAAAGTGTCGTGTTTATTGTGGAAACGTTACCCAGATTGGATCCCGATCATCTACGTATACAGACGTTCTATTTTCAATAATTCTGGTGGCTGACTACCCTTCCCGTAAAACTGCACAGGGCAAAAAAAAACATAAACGATACCAATTACATTATATTGCAGTTATTCCAGAATCCGCCTCAGAATACATTTTATATCGTGGCCACTGGAGTTCAAATGTTATCAAATGTTTACTGCCAACTTGTGGACATCAAAGAGTTTTACGCTCTAAAGACGAGATTTTATGGCATTATTCTGTGTTCATTAATTTTGAGGGTTATTATGATTACTTATTACGTGTTTAAATTTTATCACTCTTAAAATGAAGGGCTTGTTTTAAATGTGGTAAAACATGCGGAGAGTTAAAATAAATAGGATAATTGAACTAAAAAACAATTACTTTGCTCACCCGCGACCACTAATGACAAATAGTTATATCTGTGCGGCAAATGTATGTTTCCATGCAACACCTCCACCTCCACTGCTACACGAATCAACACATGCCACACAGACCCAACTATCACCACCACCACTATACTAAACGCTGACGCGTTTCGGCACTCTCCACGAGGCCATTTACGAAGCACAACAACAACCGCTCAACATGCCACCACTTCCACTACTGACATATGTAAACCATGTACTCAACTTAGTTAATGACAAAACCAACGTACCCATTAATATTTTATAAATTCCAAACTACCCTTTTATGTAAGTCCTAAACTACCCTTTTTTAAGAAATGAATTCCAAACTACCCTTTTTATTTTTATTTTTAATCTACGCCAGGTACCCCGTTATTTTTAACCGAGTACGGTAAAAAGAGAAGTCATGTTCTCATTATTACTATGACACATTATTAAAATTAGAACCAAGTCGTAACAAAGGCGAAGAAACCAAATTAACTTGTTCATTAATAATAGACCCCATGTTGTTGTACCTAATTATTTCCAATTGTTCTAAAACCGATAGCCGCAAACCCTTATCACAATAATGTAAAATTTCGTACGTATCTGAGTCTAACAACGAATGATTCGTTTCTAATAAATGCTTGGCAAAGTTTGATTTCTCTGGATGATCATGCCTATATGACGAGACATGCTCTTTAAATCTAGTATCAAAGCTTCGAAGCTTTGAAGCTTCGGTTCATAAATATGGACCTCCGCAAAGTAACGCCTGATTCAATAAATTAGGATAATTGAAGACGTTTGAACAGTTTACTTATGTTTGATATTTTATAGTTTGACTGTAAAAATGCAGTGTAAATTTTATGCTGAGGTAGTGTTATGAATCTATGCCCTTTGTTAAATATGGTTAAATTAAAAAAGGCAACTTTGCAAGAAGAGGTGACAGCTGAGAGCGTTTGAATAATGACATTGGAATAGTGCTACACCTACAACGACACACTACTACAAAGTCTATTGGAACACTGTCACCTTTTACCGAGTACACTGACACTATTTAACAAATGCCAACGATTTCCATAACCAACAAATTGACAAGTGAAAATTTGACAATTTGGGAGCACCCTGTATTCATGTAAATTTGTTCGTATGTTAATTGGCGCCAACGCTGTAAATGTGGAAACTGGAGCAGATTCGCGAGATATAGCTGTCCGTGTGTCTGTCCTACCTGCTAACACCAAGGTCCTCATTAGATATGACAGCGGTAAGATTTGAAGGCAAAGCATATCGAAATTGGCCGACGAATTTGTCAATAGTTGGAAAGAAAGAATAGCTCCCGGGGACTATCAATAATTACAACCAAGGTTCGTCATGAGTTATGAATGATCATTCATGTAATTTGGCGGTGGACTGTGGCGGTGGTCAGGGTGAATTTTAAATTAATTTTGGATCCAAGATGGCTGCGGTCCGTTTGAATATTTTTATCACAATCACATCCTCTGTTCATAACCATAAAGCCCATAACATGCATTTAATCACCATTTAAGTATTTGTAAAACTAGCTCACGCCGTGATGGAATAAGAAAATAGGCAAGTAAGCTTTCAAATATTCCTTCTTAGTACACCGCTATATCATCAAGGTACAAGTTCTCCTAATTTCAAGCCTCCTTTCTAGCTCCAGTGATTTCGGCTGTGGGGTGATCTCTAGGTCAGTTAGCCACCTTCTGCTTATAGTTATGTTTATGTACATACATTTATATAAAATGTAGAGACTTTAGCGATTTAAATATGAAACGAGGCGTTAAAAAACATTGCGTGTTTTGACGTTCCGTTGGTATTGCAACCACGAATTTCTGGTACCGTATGTGACGAGCAGTTTCTAGTTGTTATTGGCACTAAGCGTTCGTTAAAATCATTATCAGGGTCATTAATTAAGGCTATACGGAAATAAATGTTTAGTCACCTTAGCAACTTTTTGAGTTATCGCGATTTGAAAGTTTGGAATGATGTCGTCCGTATAATTGTCCGATCCATATAATTTTCGCTTAGGTACATCTTTTTTTAAAGTGATAGAAAAGACAAGATACATAAATAATTGTGTCTGTATCTGAGTGGTAACTTATAGTCTATTGAGTGCTTTACATTTTGAGGTTAAAATCTCCTTTAAAAAAAAATGACTAGACGTGTTCTTTCCGTGATTACCCTTCATATTCGGTTCATCGACAAAGAACGCCTCAAACGCCTGTGAAGTTATACTAGCTTCTACTTAGTAATATTAACTGAAATAATTAGAATCGTCACCACACTTATGCGTATTAAATGGATTTGGCAACAGATCACTGGAAATGCGTTTTGTTCTGCCCACGTAGTGTATGTACTTATTGCATACCTCGTAAATTTTATTGTTAACTGGAAAGCACGGCTATCCTTTAAGAACCTTATGGTTAGCTACTGAAAGCTTGTAAAAATACGGGAAACCATGTATGGTTGTCACTCGGGTTGGTTATCACAGCGGCCACGACAGAAAACTGAACCAACAAATGTGTTCACTGACTGGTGTCGAAAGACTGCGAGCGTTATGCTTATTTATGCTTAGGATACAAGAAGCTTATAAGCTTCTTGTTAGGATAACACATTCGTTAGTTCAGTTTTCTATTATGGCCGCTGTGACAACCAATCCGTGTGACAACCATACCCGGTCACCCCTAAAGTGATTGCCCACATTAAGAAGATACAGTGTCATGCTAGATGTTCGACAACCACGTGCGATAGCCTGCCAAGTTGTTGGAGGGGTGTTGTAGTATTTGTACAGTTGATTATTGAATAACAAGTGATTTTGTGGAGGTCCATATTTATGAACTAAAACCAATTACTTTGCTCACTTGTTATATCTGTGCGACAAATGTGTGTTTCCATGCAACACCTCCGCTTCCACTGCTACACGAATCAACACAAGCCACACAGACCCAACTATCACCACCACCACTACACGCTAAACGCTGACGCATTTGGACACTCTCCACGAGGCCATTATCAAAGCACCAGAACAACCGTTCAGCATGACACTATTTACACTAGTTTTGATTGATAATTGTGTTTTTTTTCTTTAAAATTTAATGTCGCACGCGGAATGCGGTTGGTAGCTTGGGTTCACAGGCCTTCTTTTTGGTACGCGAGGTACATACACTCTTTCTTTTTATCCGGATATAGTTCTGTTGCTGCCCATAGATTATGTACTCAGACCTGTATTAAACTGTTATTGGCATTAGAGCAGGGTCTGGGTTAATTGTCCAACGGTCTGGGTTACCGTCCAGAGGCCCTCAACAAGACTTACTAGTGTAAGACCTTAGCTGTTATAGTGATGTTATATGTTGTTAGAAAACCATAAGTATACTTTTAACTTGAAATAAACGGATCACTCACGTATGTCAGTCGAGTTTAGCCCGACCCGTTTCGGACTAATCCGTAGTCCTTCCTCTGGGAGCACACGTTACGCAGATCATACTCGGCTATATTCGACTGACATACATAAGTGATCAGTTTATTTCACTATTATAACCATAAGTTTGTTTGTTCGGTGTCTAGTGCCCACAGTATAGGCTTTGCCTAGTTTGGGACTAGGCCAATTGGTGTCAATTGTCCCATGATATTTAAGAATGAGCTAGAATTTCACTGGCGACATCCGGCGTCAGAATTTGTAGGTTTCTTTTCCAAGATCACAGGATCCTAAAAGCTAGAAGAACTATGAATAGCGGTTTGCTATGGATGCGTTTGATATCCACCAATCGTATTCATTGCACCCGTCTCTACCACTGCTATGCTACGTGGAGCAATGAATATGATTGGTGGATATCAGCGCATCCATAGCAACGTAGCATAGCACATCTCTGGCGGAAAGGCACCCTAAAACCGCTGTTGAGGTTAAATTTTCATCGAGAGTTTCCCAATCATCTAAATCAGTGTATCCGCCGCTGTGACATATCATGAAATATGAACACTAGACCTGAATTACTGAAATTCTGCGCCAGGAATAACAAGCTGGTTCATACATTTGCATATAATTTATTGTGCCGACTTTGTAACGCCGGGCTGTGGTTTAATAGTCGTTAATATTGTTAATTATTATGTGTTTATTAGACGTAATGATTCATTTAAAGGTTCCGTCGAGTTACGACATCGGTGCGACTTTGCCGCTTCATTTTGTTCCGACACTTATAGACTTTGTCGTATGACCTTTCTTAGATCGTTCTAACCAAAAATACGTACAGCGGAACGTAGAACCTCCTCCTTTTTTGAAGTCGGTTTAAAACTAAAAAAATAAGCTTTGTTTCGGAATGCTTGCAATCATAAGCTAAATTTTATCAAACGATTTAATTAAGAATAGATATAGAAAAGGAGAGAGGCTGAATATGTGATTTTTTTTCTGACAATTTACGTTATTTCTTTTCGCTAATTAGAACACACATTTTTAATGCATTTACAATAGAGAGTAAAGATTTAAACGTTGGCAGAATTTTGAAAAATGTACATGAGTACCTCATTTTGGACACCGTAGTATCATTAACTCTCGTAATTTACACAGTTCAATTTATTTTTTTATCCACTCAATGCCGTACCTACATTTCGAAAATAAAGCGCGTTTGTAATTTATAATATAAGAAAACGCAATAAAACCGTTCAGTGCGCAGTTCTTGAAATAAACCGGGCGTTTTTTAAAACACGCGCGTTGACATGAATTATGCAATAAATAACTATAAACGCGACCGGCGCTTTATAGCGGTTTTGGTTATTTTCTGCGGTTTTCAATTTAAATATTTACGTTTTTAGGAAGCTTCGTAAACGCTTGCGGTCGTCTAGAAGGCGACATTAAAAAAAATACTTGGAATATTGTCAAGTGGTAACATACCTATAGTTGAATTTTAACCTTAATACCTTAACTTGATTTTAATAAAAATAAAAGCAGATTTGATTTACTTAAGGAACTTAGGTATTTATCTACATTATTTTCTAAGTTAAGTACCTTTTATAATGAAAAAACTTATTTCATTACTTACTTGTACATTTGACCTAATCTTGTGTCATTCTTACGTAACTTTTCTCATAGACTAAATCAGATTAGAGATGAAAATGCGACTGGAAAAGCTCAAATTCATATAATACGCATGTCTGTACGCAAATTCTTTTAGATAAATCACCTTTGATTCCAACCCGCTGTTCTACGAACAAAGCGTAGAGCTCTACGGATTCGTAGCAAGCTACTTACCGAAGAACGATTTATACTATTCAATATTAAATCCAACTACAATAATGTGGTGAATAATTGTGTAGTGTAAATGAACCGTACTGCAGCCATTTTCGAAAACACCAACCGTAATTGAATTTTTTTACCGCACAATTTTCGGTTACACTTCACACTGGCCACTTAGAAAATTTGAATTCGAATTTAGAATTCCAGTATGACCGCGCAGCGGTGCGCGCGTCTTTCGACTACGCAGCCCACCGCTTCTTACACTGAATATTATAAAAATATATTTATATGATACCGTGAATATATTAATTTAATCTGACACGAACGTGTACTTATATATGTTGGCTTCATCAGTATGCCTTCTACCTGTCAGAGGAGATTGAAGTTTCCCTAATGCGCTGCGCGCACAATTATTTGTTTATTTTAATTATTGAAACCATAATTCTACAATGTCGAAGGTGCGGTGACCTCTGCGTATTATTCGAAAACATTTCTGCACAAAAGAGTTGAGTAACCCCGCGTGTTTTTGCCAAAATTTAATTCTACATTAACAGTTTTACCACGTTTATGAAATTATTGATTATTTTTCCCCAATCAAAGCTGTGTAATATTTGCACCTTCGATTAATCACAAAAAGATTGATAGTTCGAAATTATTGACTACGGAATACGACTTTGACTTCGAGGGACTATTAGGGCGGATCGTGGGTTAAAATACGCTAATAAGGTGTTAGGAACGTTCTATCCATTCTTAACTAACCAATCAATATTCTGCAAAATGGAACCAACTGCATTTTGATCCACTGTAGAACACTTTCACGGTGGAAAAAAAATGACGTCTCAGTGCATGGCAGCAAGAATCGTGCAAAAATCAGAACATTTTCGTCATAATTACACCAAAAAGGATGACGGGATGACTATCGAGTGGAATTTCAGGAGTATACCCTCGGGGATGAGTGGCGAAAGAAAGGGGAAGCCTTTGTTCACCAGTGATTGGCAACTAACTAAAAACAATTGTAAGCGCCGATAGCGCTATACTAGATTTGTTTCAAGATGTGTTTGGGTCAAGATTCATGTATTGTTTAAGATGGTGCGTCTGTACATAGCAACTATGTAAAAGCGACAGCTTTATAAACTTAATATGCATAATTTATATCCACGTTTCGTTACAACTAATATAAAATATTAACGAACGCACACCGCATTCGCCGCTGTGACTCAGCGCGAAAACGCGCGAGTTTTTCCGTTGACGCACCGCGTCCAAACCGGGGACATTTACGAGATATTATGTATTGACAACATTTCATAATGTTTATGTGTTTTGTGCTGGAAAAGTTGTCATATTTTAGAGGTTAAGGGGACGGTTATGTACATACATGCGAATATTTTGTATAATTTTGAAAGTTGTTAAATGAGTGACATGAAGTTTACAAGCAATACAAACGTGCTTTCTGGTTTCCTTTTGTTACTAAAAAAAAAATTGAAAAAATTTCACTGGTAATTTCATTTTTTTTTCAAGCTGGGTATGGAATGTGGGTTTTATTGTCACTCCATTACTTACTGGTGACTCTGTGAGCTCTGTGCCCTAAGCACGACTTGTTGAATCCTGCGTCACGTAAAATCGAATAGTAAACTATAACGAGTTTGTATGACGTTTGGAACAGCGCCCGCCCGTGAGCGTATTTGGAACTAAAATTTAGTATGAGATTTCTCGATCTCGATACGATAACCGTAACGTAACGCAGGATTCGACAAGTCGTGCTTAGGGCACTGTAGACCTCGCGAGCAATTTTTTTGACATTTTTCGTTTTTTTTTTTTTGTAAAATTATTAATATTTCATATAGTATTATGTCTAGCGAACCTAAATATATCGATTTTAAAACATAACAGTAGAAAATTGTTGTGGCAACTCAATTTGAAAATGTATTTTTTAACCTCTACTTTGTAACGTCAAAAACGCTCCGAGCCATGATCATGACGTTATAGAATTTGTAAACGAGAAAAACAACTAAAATTCTAAAGGTCGTTCACATTTCACTTCCGAATGTGATGTGACACAGATACCTAATCCATAATGTATAAAATCATGACCGGCAGCATTTTCGTTTGTTGTTGATGAGAAGTTCCTTTTAAAATTAAGTTCCTATAGTACTTACCTATTTCAAGTCCCAAAAATATGTAACACTAGCTTACTCCCGCGGCTTCGCTCCCGAATTTCGAAAAATTCCGCCTTATCCCGGGCGTACAATATAAAAGCAACCTCTACAAATTTCACGTTCTAGGTTCAGGGGTTTGGGCTGTGCGTTGATAGATCAGTCAGTCAGTCACGTTTCTGTTTTATGTGTTTAATTTTTTTTTACTGTCTAAAAGAACAATAATTATCAATGTTAGCCACTTTCTAAAAATAGCCTATTATCGAATCTGTTCACAAAATTTCACGAGAATCGGTCGAGAAATGCGACCTGTGTCCTAAGCACGACTTGTCGAATCCTGCGTTACGTTACGGTTATCGTATCGAGATCGAGAAATCTCATACTAAATTTTAGTTCCAAATACGCTCACGAGCGGGCGCTGTTCCAAACGTCATACAAACTCGTTATAGTTTACTATTCGATTTTACGTGACGCAGAATTCGACAAGTCGTGCTTAGGGCACTGTAGAGAAGAACAGCCGAACATTATTTTAGTATCAATTTCAGGCTTTTGAAGTTTTTTTTATATTTTATATATTGATTGGTGTGTACATTGATCGTCACTAGATTATTTAACTGGGTCAATCAACTTTTAAGTGTTGCTCGTTGCCATGGCGACGTCTCCTCGGTCACTCATTAAAAGTACGATTTTCTAGGATACAAATCCACAAAAAGTTAAGAGTTTGTAACAATCATAAGCCTATTCCTTCATGCCTAATCTCGTAAGCATGCTAGTAGTATACATGACAAGCAACTGTATCACTGTTGTCTCCTGAGTGACGGGGCAGAATAACAACACTAATAAGTTAATTGACCCAACTAACTAAAGTACCATTGTTAATCGAAGTCATAGAGATAGAGTTTTTTTTTTATATTTCACTGTATACTATACAGTAACTCTAGCCACTTCCAACCTGAACCCTGTTTCGTGAAACGTATTCTATCCACAAATCTGTCGTCGGACGTCACGGCGAGTAAATAATAACCCTTAATATATGCAAATAAATTGGCGTGTCCGGGTGATTTTATAAAAAAAGGCTCATAAAATGCCAGCGTCGGTGTATTTCTGGCTACTTGGTATGCCGAGGCATGTAATATAGTTGGTGTGTATGATAGTGGGCGCAGAGAGAGGCGCAGACCAATAGTGATTAGGTGTTTTAATGTATAACGATATAATCTACATTTAACATGAAACTAAAGTGAGACTCAATCATATTGAAATAAACTGATCACTCACAACGACTACTACTCAATGGACTCGGATTCGACGCACTACAACCGTTTTGATAAGGTGTCGGTACTGGCGAGGGAAAAATTTACATTCCGCGGAAAGTACGTGAAGCCATTGAAATTAGTCGTCATCCCAATTTCAACCGTGATAGTGGATGGTCAGTGCCACCGAGTTGGAAAACTGTGTTGAACACTGCGTGAACAGCTAGTGTGATCGAGCCTTTACAAAGTGATGTGATTAGTGTAGTGTGCTACCCTACTTTTGACAATAATAAAAATGACGATGAAAACGAGGGCAGTTGTGAGCCGCCGTCAGCTGCGCCGAGCAGCCGCGGAGCAGAGGGTCGAGCACGTCTTTACGAATGCTGCGTAACGTAAAATCGAATAGTAAACGTTGTCGAATTTGTATGACGTTTGGAACAGCGCCCGCCCGTGAGCGTATTTGGAACTCAAATTTAGTATGAGGTTTCTGGACCTCGATACGATAACCGTAACGTTACGCAGCATTCGTAAAGTCGTGCTCGACCCTCAGAGCTCCCAGAGGAAGGACTACGGATTAGTCCGAAACATGTATGGCTATACTCGACTGACATACGTGAGTGATCTGTTAATTTCACTATGATTTAATCTACCTTTTAAAATTTCGCCGGGGCGTAAAAATGTCCCCGGCATGCCGTCATATCTTACGACACCAATATGTCTCTTGTATTGATCTCGTGACGAATTGAATAAATCTAAAATCTAACAATTTGCTAAGGGTAGATGGAACACTATTTTCCCATCGACAGATAGCAAGCAGAGATTAGATCCCCTACCTATACTAAGTTTATTGAGACGGCAAAATTGAAGATAGATAAATGTGCTTATCGTCTTTGCGTCAAAACAAGAAGATAGATTAAATATTGGGAATTGTAAATCATCTACTGGGCACAGGCCTCTTCTCAGTTAGAGGGATTGGGCTATAGTTTCCATGCGAGCCCAGTGCGGATAGGGAACTTAGTACACACCTTCGAATTGCTTCGCAGGAGTGCTTGGGCTAGGTACCCCCATTCGACGAAGGAGAAGCGGACGTCAAGACACCCCGCGTGCCTACTGCCTTCACCCCCTCCTCCCCCCCAGCTCCCAGGACTCAGTTAAGCTATCCACCAAGCCCTCTTAGGTTAGCAACGCATCTACAATCCCTCTCAAATACCATTTGTCGATGTCGTGTACCTGTGTGGACCTTCTAAAATTCTGTAACACTTTTATAACCACTCTAAAACTTCCTCTCATGTTTGACACTCAACAAAACTTTAATTAAACCCCAGACGTATAGCGCGTCGCCAGAAGCAATAAAACTAATAAATTTTGCTTTTTAGCAATCCTGATTTATCTTGCACGCAAGAAACACTGTAAATCTGAAATGTTCTATCGACCGTGAAGAAATGTTATAAGAAGCCGCCTTGCCAAATAGTATGCACCATTTGCGACGCCGCTTCCTTTTCGCATTACTGGTGACACTAGTAAAAAAACATGTCGTCAGTACTTATGTAAGAGTGACTTTGATGCTTGCTCTACGTTGGCCGATCGGTAACAATGCTCTAGGGTTGCATTTTCTTACCTCGATCTTCATTTCTCTCTTTGGTCCATCTCCATTCTTGTTTGTTTCTGTTATATATTTTTTTAATACTTTTCACCCATGGCCCTTTGTCATTTTCACTCATGTTTTGTATAAGTAGTATACATTTTGTTATGTTAATTTAACGTTTCTGTTAATTTCCCTCTTCATCTTGGTTTCTGTATTTTGATTGTCTGTTTTTTTAATCTCCTTGTACTGTTTAATGGTGTCCGAGTAAGTATATTGGTATTGTAGCTTAATGATGCTGAAAGAAACCAGTCGATTAAGGACGTAACCAACTTTTTGCCCAGGGGGCAAATTAACCAGCTTTGGGCCCAGAGGGGGGCAAATCAAAAAAATCATAAGCGGCCATAGTAGAAGATCTTCACATCCAGGGGTCCAGGGGAGAGCATCTGCCCTCCACTCGTTACGCTCATGCAGTCGATAGACAACGTCCTGGACGCGTCCAGGACGGCCAAAAACAATAACAACGAGTACCAGAAGATCAAACACGTGAGCTACTTTTAACTTTTTAAGCAAGGACGACAGAACCAAGAGGACTGTCAGTGTCTTTACTATGTCGCGTTCCATTTTGTCGCTTGTCGCGCAGTGAGTCCCTTTCATAGTGATGCAATCAGTGAAGGACGCACTGAGCGACAAACGACAAACTGGCGCGCGTGCGAGCCTCCTGCTGTAGCTAGTTTCACCACAGAGAGGTCTTTTCTTTAATATGCAAGCGTACATACGTACGTATTACTCCACACAATATCGTAGGCATTAATAAATTCATGACTTCAAACGTTACCACTTTAAAAATGAGAAAATAAATTGTTTGACGACTGGCTACGCTAATTTCCTCATAAACATAAGAAAAGGAAGTGGTTTGACACATTCCTTGATATTTTCGTGTTGATTTGATCCAGTGTGTAGAGTTATAAAATAAAAGCAAGCATGTATACTTGCTAGCTATCTACGAGATATATACGAGTACAAATATATATTTATTTAGCGGGAAAGTTTCTCAGAATTGTGGGCACAAACCAGAGCGTCTAGCTAGTGTAATCAACAGCCAAAAAATACGTCTCGATTGCGTTCGCATTTACGTCTTAATTACTATGAACACCTTAGCATAGCCCTAGTGGCACGTATCGACAACAAACAATTCTCATACTATTTGGCACTTTAACGCAAACGCGTTCGAGACGTATTTTTGGCCGTCGATTACACTAGAGGCTCTGATAGATTAACAGAGACCATACTAGCGAATATGATATTTAATTTTCATTCTGCGACATACAACTGTTTTTTTGGCAAAAGTAAAATGGCACTTCTATTACCATGACATTTCGGTGCACGAAAGTTGTCGAGAGTAAACACAGTGGAACAAAACGTTGTAATATTGTTATAAGCTATAACACTTACCTAGAATTCGTACGGATTTTAAGGAGCATTAGATTAAATAGCAATCGAAAATAATTTCAGGGGTTGAGAAATTTAAGTTTTTTATTTTTATTATCTCAATGGATGTAGATTTAGTATTTCTCTATTTTTGTTCCGGACTGGAGAGAACTGCATCGACAAGAGATACTGCACGACGACTTCTCCAGAATATAATAATGCAGCTGTCTGTACACCTTAATAGCCGTAACATTGATAGCCTCGAGATCCAGTGCAAATTTAGGGCCCCCAGCCAAATAGTTCTAGATCCATCAAGCCACACACAGCATACCAACATTTATATTTAAAAACATACTGTATCCAGCACCTGTTCGCATAAAATATATCTTATGCGTCACTCATAACTCCAGCATATATAATGCTAATGCGAGGTTATTTTTTGGTATACATGTATGTTTATCTTGCTGTCTGCCCTTGGTGATTTTTAGGGCGCGATTTATGACATTTTGTAATAAAAATACACGCGTCTGTTTAACATTATAATGGTATGAAAATAAAGCCATTAAATGTGTTTTTATCGCAAATACAAGTGGTGTTACGACAGTTACAGATGCGGTGTACCCTCGAACTTTTGGTGTAAAGGGCTTAGTACCAAAGTATGTCAAGATACGGTAAGATTTGTCAAAGTGGACAATCATAGTTGAGTATCATTGTCATCAAAATTAACGATTACGTCTTTTTGTGATTAATTTAGTGCTACAGAGACTAGGACTGGAAACTGCGGAATCCGTCTAATTAACTTTTAACCACTCGTAAAGTTCACAGTCTTATAGAGACCAAAATATTCCCGAATTCCCAATATTCGATCTAGGTATATCTTATTTTGATCTACTGACAAATTTGATAAACGTATTCGTTAAATCTTCGATCAATAATTACAAGTAGGTAGATGTCGGGTCAGAGCGTCAAAAACGGCGCAAATAACGGCTCACTTGTAGAGTGAGCTCTTATTTATTGCACTCAAAATTGCGCGTTATTGTAACAACTTAAGTATTATATTAGATCAAAATAGTCAATAGCAAACTGACACTAGAACGGTGGTATATAGTTTGACCTGTGTATCTGTGTATCTATCTGTGGCATTATAGCTCCCAAACGGATGGACCGATTTCGATGCGGTTTCTTTTTAATCGAAAGCTAGTTTAATCAAGATGGTTTTTAGCTAAGGTACATTAAAATCGGGCCACCCGTTTTTGAAATATTGAACTTTATAATGACAATGTCGGGGGTTTTTACTTCTTTTTGTTCGTGTTATCTTGGTATCGGATTTTCTATCTGTAGATGGTCCACCATTGCACCCTCCTATTGACAGATAGTGAGCAGTGCCCTAAGCACGACTTGTCGAATCCTGCGTCACGTAAAATCGAATAGTAAACTATAACGAGTTTGTATGACGTTTGGAACAGCGCCCGCCCGTGAGCGTATTTGGAACTAAAATTTAATATGAGATTTCTCGATCTCGATACGATAACCGTAACGTAACGCAGGATTCGACAAGTCGTGCTTAGGGCACAGAGGTAGGATTGCCTACAGACAGTAAGTTTACTGAGACGGCAAAATTGGAATATAGATATAGATGTTTTGTCAGTAGATCAAAACAAAAGATAGATTGAATAGCCTTTGGGAACGGGAGTATCTACCCGCGTGTCGTCAGTTCGCATTGAGTTCAGTAATCGCAGTCAATATCCCGTTTTCATTACGTCTATGCAATTCTATTCATATTGTCTATTGGGAATAGCTGTTAGTCTAGTGCTAGTTGCAAGTAGAGACTGATTAGAATTAGCACTATTATTAACTTAATACGCGGTGGACGCGGAAAGCACAAGGCGGGTCTGAGTGGAGAGCCTTGGGGGAGGCCTATGTACATTGTCCAGCAGTGGACGTCTTTTGGCTGACATGATGATGATGATTAATGGAATCCCAACTTCAATGTTTTTAACACCTTGACGTTTCGGTGGCACTGCAGCCGCCGTGGTCCACTCGTGACCGCAAAAATATTTACGCCGAGATTAAGTATAAAAATATTATGAGTATGTATTAAGAGTGTGAATAGCTAAAGTTTAAAATAAGATAAGGTTTATTACAGAACGTTTGGCATATTATCGCTTGTCGCTATGCCCCCCTCTTTCTTGGAGTAGTTAGACACACGATAAAGATAGTAGCAGCTAGTTGTGCAAGTGCGGCAACGTTTATAGGTATTTTGATAAATTGTAAGTAGTTAATTATACCTATCATAAATTGGATATTGTGACGTAGAGATGCACGAAATATAAGACTTGAAAAGTATCGCATGTACACAGAACAGAATCTAGAAGCATAAATATTGATTTAGTGCTCAAATTGTGAAAACACTATAGAAAATGGCGAGAAATAATGAAATAAATCATTTAACAACGTAATTAGCTATCGGTACACAATTTAATTCTTTGGTTTTCTGATCACAAAGGCAATTGGCAAGCCATAGCCATCTAGCGGCACGTAGCTGAAGCCGTAACACATTGAGCAAGCAGCTGCTGCTTCATCGCCGCGCGCGCTAGTTCGGACGAGCTACAAAAGATGGCGCTGTTTCGCATTTACACGAAAAAGCTTTCAGCTTTAGCAAACGTCACAAGTAAAAAATACATCACCACAAAAACTTGAAATAATTGTGTAGCCTTTGGAAAACATAATAAATGTGCTAATTTTGATTTTTAAATTTGTTAAGGAGATTCAAAGCCGAAACTGTTTTTTTTTTTTCAAAAGCTACTTTGTTCAAAGAACACTTAACAAAGGTAACAAAAGGGGTAAAATGGAATAAAAAAATTGACAGACACAATGAAGAGCTAAAAAGGAATTCTCTGAAAGTCAAAATTTCTCTAACGACTTTTCGACCTCCAGAAACAGGGATAGGAACTCTGTCAAAGGATGTCATGTGATCTTTGACTGGATATTTAACAATTCGACACAAATTCGACAAGACATTGGGTCGGGTAACACGGACATACCCATTATGTATCTCCTGAGATCTTGACGTAGAAAACTCGGTCGGAAAAAGTCTGTTAGTTATTCAAAACTTATTTTTCTTTTGGTTCTTCTAAAAAGTAATGTGGTACATGTCTTAGATGGAAGCTTTTTGACTACCCCGATAACTTCTAACTGGATTGTAAGTAAACAACAAAGTCCAATGAAGTTGTCACACTTTTATGATTGGCTAAACTATATTAATGTACCATACGTCTTTTCACTTAAAGTTCAAATATCTTCTTGGGTAGAATAACCTGTTTTTTTATACTTTATGTATATTGCAAGAAGTGATCAGAAAGTGAGGAAGATAATATCGAAGTTTTACTCCGCACTCACTCACACTACCGCACTCACTGACCAAACAAAACGTAACAGCCGTTGCTTCACACCAATTTTCTGTGAGAGGGTGGTACTTCCCTTGACGAGCCGACCTATTCGTATAGAAATAAATAGCTATAGTATGGCTCTCCCGCTACAAAAAGTCGTTGTAAATTGCCGAATTGAACCGTTTTTGCTTTAGTGCGTTTCATATTGGTAATGTAGATTGAATTGTCATTGTCATTGTAACCTGACATTTGTAAGGTTGGTGAAATATGGGTGTGGGATTATGGTTTGAAGCTTACCTTCTAGGAGCTGGCTGGTGGGTAGCCGAAGAGAAACCTTGAGAGAGGAGGCGTAGGTGGAGTCGATGTACCAACGCGGATCGCGCTGCTCTCCCAGCCTTCCGATGCTGCCTCTGTAACAGAGAGACGACAGCTGTCAAGTATAGAGATACTTCACTAAAGACGGAGGACATAGTCACTAGGCTGCCTATAGTAGGGACGCCGAGCTTCATAGTCAGGGTCTCTAACCTCTAGGCCCTAGTCCCGGCCGATCCCCGGTCGGGGCAGATGTTTGTATGATGAATACGAATGTTTGTAATTTATTGAATCAGGCGTTACCTTGCGGAGGTCCATATTTATGAATTAAAAACAATTATCTACTTTGCTCATCCGCGACCACAAATGAAAATTAGTTATTATCTGTGCGGCAAATGTATGTTTCTTTGCAACACCACCGTCTCCACTGCTACACGAATCAACACAAGCTACATAGACCCAACTATCACCACCACCACTACACTAAGCGTTGACGCGTTTCAGTATTCTCCACAAGGCCATTATCAAAGCACCAGAACAACTGTTCAACATGCCACCATTTACACTACTACGTTAGTGTATTTATTTACACTTGACAAATTTATATACAATCCAATAATTTGCTATAGCTCGCTATCCTCTCATCGACATATAGCAAGCAGAGAATGGATTGCCTGCATACAGTAAGTTTAACATACAATGACAATGCAAAGAAAAATCCGTTAAGCAGCTGGAGCAGCTGGTACGGATTACCGAGGTTGCTGGTTCAAGTCCAGCTGCTTAACGGATTTTTCTTTGCATTTTCATTGTATGTTGTATTTCATTATATGAATGTTTCATAAAAATAAAAACAAAAATAATCAATAAATAGATTATTTTCATTGATACAGTAAGTTTATTGTGACGGCAGAATTGAAGACAGATAGATGCTTTTACTTTTTATCGTAGTAGATCAAAACAAGAGATAGATTGAATATTGGGAACGGGTGTTAGTGGGAATAGAAATTACAGTTTTTGTAACAAAAAATATGTATAAAACATTTCAGGCGTTCAGGGAGCTGAATGACGTTTGGTTTTTTAATTTCATCACAGTATATCCGATCTCTATCTCGGTCAATGATATCTGATCTGATGCCGATGGGGTCAGAAGGTTCTCGAATGGCGTCCACGGACCGGTAGACGAGCTGTCGGTAGGCCTCCAACAAGATGGAGCGACGACCTAGCAAAGATCGCGGGACCGCAGTGGATGCGGAAAGCACAAGACCGGTCTGAGTGGAGAGCCTTGATGATAATGATGATGAAGTATATCCTTAAGTTAAGTGCAATTGTTTTAAATAATTTGGGTCAGGCATTACTTTGCGGAGGTCCATATTTATGAACTAAAAACAATTACTTTGCTCAACCGCGATCACAATTGCAATTTTTTTGTTCGTTCAAGTTAGCTATTCTATTAGGTTGTGTTGTACCCCCAATACGTTCAGGATTACATGAATAGGAGTTGTTTACTTGCGGTTTTTGGTTTTTTTACTCTGTATTGTTTACAACCTAAATCTGTCCTTAATTAATTGGTTTCTATTCCAAGCCTCAATAGATCATTGTTATTAAATTTTATGGTCTATAACTATGTGGTCTGAAATAAATAAATGATTGGTAGATTTATTGAGCAATCGCGGGTGTTTACTACAGATTTCTAGAAAGTTTTCAATAGGTAGTTTGAGCACTTTGGTTTGTGTGAAGTGCCAAAACTTTTTGAAAGTTCATACGACTCGTAATTACCATGTTTTACGAATACATTTATGTGTGAGATCTGAGACCTTGAAAAGGTGTTGATTGGAGACGCAGACACGATAATAATGGCCACATAAAAATAAGCTTTACACGCTCCGTCTGGGAATCGAACCCTGACCTTGCGCTCAGGCATGCTAACGGATTCAAACCGTTTAATTTTCTACTCATTGATTTTTCTTCCTACGCAATCAATAATAATAATAACATATATAAATATGGCAATACTGACGTCACTTTCAAAATAAATAATAAAAAATAACGTAAAAACGCGGCAAGCAGTGTTTTGATGGGAAGGCTTGGAAGAAAGTAGATACTATAATTATGAACTCGCAACTCATTCACAAAACAAAGCAAAATCGATTAAAGTCCCGACGAAAGCACAAAAAGAGGTTATAACCAATCAAAACATTAGAATAAAAAGTTCTCGGACCACAGAGAAACGTGCATTAACTCGAATATTTACCGTGGATCCATACTGGCGTGTGGCTTATCCATTCATGAAATTGAATTCGCTAACGATATTCAAAATAAAAACTACATGTTTCGTCCGTACATATGTCAAACTAAACTATTTTCGGACAGCCAAGTTCACGTTGGTTCGGAACATAAATATAATGTAAGCGCAGCGGATATTATGTCTGCGCGGCCGCAGCGATTTTTCAGCTTCAGGTTAGTCCGTGTAAACCCTTTACAGTTTAACGGTCTCGCTTTGAGATGGCGCCACTTAACCTGGTATATTTTAGTTTTGCTACTTAGCGCTAGATGGCGTGGGGATATGAAAACTCTGTTTCGTATAGTAAGCTTTGCAAGAGCTTTCATCGATTCCGAGTGTGATTTCACTATTCGCCGGTAGATGGCATAACATGACAAAGTCAGACTTAATCATAGAGAAATAAATGAATCAATCACGTATGTAAAGTCGAGTCCAGAGGAAGGACTACGAATTAGTCCGAAACAGGTCTAGTTAAACTAGACTTATTATACAATAGGTACGTGAACGTGATACGGTTTGGTGTAAAACAAGGTAAAATAATTATCATCGAAAACAAAGTCTTTTTACTTTTTTTTTTATACCACGTCAGTGGAAAACAAGCATGCGGATCGCCTGGTGTTAAGCAATTACCGCCGCCTATTAACGCTTGCAACACCAGAAGTATCACTCGCGCGTTGCCGACCCTGCATAAACCTTTTTACACCCCGTTTGAAGACCGCCATGCCGTAATTCGCTTTATTATCGTCGTAAGAGAAAGCTAAGGTGATTTGGAAGATCAGATTAATCATAGTACTGCCTGGATGGGAGGGCTTGGGCTACAGTTCCAAGGATGCCCAGGGGGTAGATTTTTGAATCTCACTTGGTGACTAAATTCGCTGAAAATAATCGATTTATTGATTATTTTTGTTTTTATTTTTATGAAACATTCATAGAATGAAATTCAACATACAACATACATTTCTTTGCATTGTCATTGTATGTTGAATTTCATTCTATGAATGTTTCATAAAAATAAAAACAAAAATAATCAATAAATCGATTATTTTCATTGATTCAGAAAATAGCTCCATCTCTTGCCACTAATGCGTAACTGTAGAAGTTCCGTAGTGGGTGAGCCGCTTGATTAAGCTACTCATAGATGGCGCTAAGGAGAGATCTTCCAAATAAAAATATGACACAAGGCATTGAAAAATTCGTTAGGTACACCAACGTTAAGTATAGCTTCATTGGTGGAGCGTGGTACGGATTACCGAGGTTGCTGGTTCAAGTCCAGCTGCTTAACGGATTTTTCTTTGCATTGTCATTGTATACTAAATTCGCTATTTGCCAAAAGCCTTATTTTTGAATGTCATACCCGTCTACTAGCATCTAACATGCAGCAACTAATTTGCGTTTCTGCCATAGACAAGCGAGTCAACATGGTGGATTGAGGTTAGCTGTCACTGCCAGTGGTCAAGAAGTCACTCAGTGATCTCGTTTACGAGTGGGTGAGGTGATATCATAGCAAGTCACCGGGTGCGATTCTAAAATTGACCCCTAGATCATAATTATGAAATAATAAGGTTTACATGATGTTAATTATACGTGTTACATATACACTTTTTTTATGGACGGACATTTGCAGGTTCGCCTCAGACGGCCATTACTGCTTACCGGAGAGAGAGAGAGAGAGAGCCAGACGGGCTGCTACACACACAGACACACAGGCATAAATAACAAGTCTATAATCAATTAATGCCCAAGACAGGCGTCCACTGTTCAGTCGACACACAATTAACACTGACAACGTACTTAATGGTTATTTAACTCCGCCGGTAGTAACATGTAGAGTTAATTATTTAGGCTGACAGATATACTAACAAAATGGTTACGACTTATAAATACAAAAGGGAGTCAGCCAGATGAGATTTTGGTCAAATCCTGTAAAGATCGTAATCCCGAAAATTTGTGAGAATGGACATACGGATGTGTTACTCTTTCACGCAAAAACCACCTACCGAAGGGATTTCCATAAAACTTCACAGTGATTATAGCTTATAATCAGAATACCACTTAAGTTAGCGATAACCAAATTCTATGCAGACAAAGTCGCGAGCAACAGCTAGTATATTATAAGATGCAAAAAAATACTATGTGGCGTCCTGAAAACCAATAAAACAACGCTCTACTTACTTAAACTTTGTGCAGTCTACCATTAGTAAGGTTTTTTTTATTATTGTATATTCTATCTTCTATACCTATAAAACAGAACCGTGACTGACTGACTGACAGACAACGCACAGCCTGAACCACTGGACCTAGAGACTTGAAATTTGGCAAACGTATACCTTGAGTATCCTAGAGGTGCACTAAGAAGGGATTTTTCGAAATTCCCACGGGATAGGGAACTAGCCCATTTTGAAATATTTCACGGGGGCAAAGCCGCGGGGCATAAGCTAGTTTTGGCATATAAGCATGGCAGTATTCACGGAAGCGCCTTTGTTCTATTGAATTTTTTTTTGCAAGTGTCGAGTTTTATTTCTTATGGTTTTCGCTTGTTGTGGCATGTGGTAGTGGGTTATTGTTTAATAGCTTCACCTCAACAACCAAACCGTTTTAAAATCCTCATTCGTAATTTTATTTCCTCATAAGCTCGTGTTATTACCGCAATATACGAAGATACTACTAATATTAAGGTAAACGTTCCAATGATTGACTTGTTAATTCCAATAATGGACACCCTGCTGGTCACCTTTATTGCTACATATTAAGATTGAAGGTGCCAACTATTGAGACATACAGTGTCGGGCACAGGGACATTTAGGTAAGTACCCCGGCTTGGACCTCTGAGTTTTTCGGAATTTATGTGCGGAATTACATTTGTAATTTATCATGAGCTTTTCGGTGAAGGAAAACATCGTGAGGGAACCTGCTCACGCCTGCTAAGCAATTCAATGGTGTGTGTGAAGTTCGAAATCCGCACTGGGCCCTCATTCTGAGAGGAGGTGATGATGGTATTTCTGTTTGAAACAGTATTAATTAATTCTTCTCTCCTGCATACCGTCATCGAATACATTACTGTCAATACGGCTTGCATCTCGAAACTAAATGGTTTATAATTATTATGTCCGCCTGTCTTTATGATAGCGCACTTGTGTTACCGCCTAAACTATTCCATTTCTACCTTCCATTTATTTCAATTGTCGCCATTTCTATTAGTCACGATTTATCTAACATATTATTGTCTACCTATGTGTATAGTTATCTACACTGACTGTTCAGTTCAAATATGTTTAGGGACCAAATAAAATCAGAATTGAGGAGAATAATTATAACGGGGTTAATGATGCATATTTTTTGGTTATCCTCGCTTGCTTGGTTTAACTAAAATAACAGTTTAAAATTACTTTGATTTCTAAATAATTAATTGAATCAGGCGTTACTTTGCGGAGGTCCATATTTATGAACTAAAAACAATTACCTCGCTTCGCTTTGTTTTTCTTTTCTTTGCTTTGCGCGCGCGCGTGATTTGTAACCGCGCGTGCGCGGGTTTTCAGTTCGTAATTTGATTTTTTACTAGCGGATTTTATTTACATAATAAAAGCAATTTACAATGACATTAAATCTAAGCTTGAACTAAATAAACTACAACTTAAAACTAAATTAAATCTAAATAAGGCCCCCGTGGCATGGTGCCCAAAAGGCTGGCAGCGTTGCCTCGCTGAATAGCGATGCTGATTCTTTGAGAGAGAAAACTGCCAGCCCTTTGGTCACAAGTTGCATCAACTAAGCGCTTCGGTTTTTAACATTTTAGTGAATAAATCTGAAACAAAAGAAGATCGAAGGCTGATATTGGGCATACAGGTCCTGCCACTTCTCCACGTAAAAGTATTTTTTTTTTATCTTCCAAAAAATCCAAATCTCTTATTAGCTTCGCCTGCTAGACGCTTTTTCAAGCATCTTATCTCCAAAACTATTAGACATACGGAGGTGTGGGTTGGCTTCAATTGTTTCAAATTTAATGTAATTTCAAATGATATAGTACAAAATTATAGTAGCAACTGAGTAATGTCAAAAGCCCATAGTTTTATGAATTGCACTGTAAAAACTGAAAAAGTCCGAAAATTTTGTTGTTTTTCACTTATTAAGTATGGAAGTAGGACCACTTTCAGTTTTAAACTCCCCTAATAACATACCAATAATCGAACTGAAAAGTGAAAAATAAAATTTAAACTGCTAAGTACCACGTACCTATTCCTAGCATTTTGCGTTTTTAGGTTTTTATGTGTAAGATTTTACTGACCTATTTGTTGTGAGACCTTGCTTTCGTGCCAAATTTCATGATTGGCAGACAGACGGACTGACAGACAGGCAGACAGACAACGAAGCGATCGTACAGGTTCCATTTTCCTTTTGAGGTACGAAACCCAAAAACCAACCAGCTTGTTCGCTTTTTTCTGCGCTTATATGCCGCGCTTAAAAAACCGGTCTTGCGTAAGTTGCGCGTAAAAGACGCTCTTATAGGTACAGTCAGCAGCAAAAGTATCTAAGCAATCGACGCGTTCACAATGACGTAAGCACAACTCTATTATTATACTCATAAGAGCTTGTGCATATCATTGTGACCGCTTCGGTTGCTTAGCTACTTCTGCTGCTGACTGTACGCGCCTACAGGCGCTACCAAAAACGAGCTTATAATACCATCTTATGCTTTGAAACAGCTCCTAGTCTCGTAGGGAAAAGAAATCTTTTCCTCAATCAAACATCTTACATCAACAAATCTATGTTGTTGCTAAGAAATAACGGCAGTACCATCCCATCAGTTCACGTAATGACACGAGTTCACGCGGAATGAAGCTATCAACACATTATGTAGCAATTTATGTGCAACATAAATCGGGGCTGCGGCTTATTGTACGTATTCGAGGAATGTACGCTTTTACTGCGGATGTTCCGACCACGGCGACGCAAACATTCTGACGGTTCCCAATTTTTCACGCATAAAATTTCACTTTGCCTGTTTGGGGGCGTTGATTTGAATCATTATCATCATGGTGATGATGATCTTTTTTTGTTTTTAGCTAAGTTTCATTAAAATTGGTTCACCCGTTTTTGAAATATTGACCTTTGAAATGACAATGTCAGGGGGCTTTCAACTTTTCTAAGTTGGTTAGGATATTGAAAACGTAAACGTTTCGATCGAATTCGCGTTTACGTCTCAATTACGACAAGTATTAGCAAAATATTTATATACCTACTCATACTACTTATTCGAAATGTTTGTTGCGACTTGTAATTTAGCTACCTTAAGAGCTTAGCACAAGCCTACTCGCTCCACTTCAGAAGATCATCCTCATTAGGTACCCGCAAGATACCTACAAGAAGTTGCAAGCATCTAGCCGGCTTTATACTTAAATAAGCAATGGGAATTTTATAAATAGTTGAGTACGTACCTACGAATCGCTCTCTATTTTTACACTCGACCTTCATCCTGACCCAAAATTACGCAACATCACAACACAAAGCTTCGATCCCATTAACTCGCGGAATGCGAGTAAATCTGCGCGTGCGATGGGCTCCACTAAACTAATGAATCGCCACTGGCGTGTAATGAGCATTGTTTTGTTTAATGCATGTTAACGTCGCTAAAGTATGTTGATGTTAATGCGGTCGCCATTCATGTAGGATTAACGCAACTTTAACGGGTGTAAATATGTTGTTTTGGGCGGGTAAAAGCTCGTCACACTGCTGGGTATTGGTCCGCCTCACGTGATCCGAATGGGATTATATAAACAGGTGATTACAGTACGTAAATTGTATGGACGTTTAGTGGTGACCTAACGAACTTGGAAAAGTTGAAAAACTCCCGATAGTATCATTTCAAAGTTCAACGGATGAACACATTTTAATTAAACTTAGCTACGAACCGTCTCGATGAAACTAGGTTTCGATTAAAAAAACCGCATCGAAATCGGAGCTATGATGCCACATACAGATACACAGATACACATTGTCAACACCTCTCTTTCGTCGGCGGTTAAAAATGGAGCAATGCATACACATCACAATAGCTTTCAAAGTCTGCTAGTTGAAAAGGCAATCGGCGATGCAGCTCTAGGAATTTACTTTTTGTTCAGTTGGCAATATAATTTTATTTTAGGAGTATTTTGTTCAACATTAATTCAGTTTTTTATCTTTATTATACTTTTAATTTAGTGCAGCAATCAGCTGCAATAAGTTTTGGCACAACCGTCACTATCTCACGCCAATTCGTCGTGTATCGCAAAAATACCGGTACAAAAATATTCAGCAAACATTTCTATTCAGCCGTCATTATTTGAAATGAAATATTTCTTAAAAGACATTAAAAACCGCGACAAGGCGATGACGTTAAATCACAATACCATTGTCTCAGAGCAACGGTTAATAAAATAGAAAATGAACTAGACGTTAGGGATCATTCACCTCAATCTGTTTTATTTCGAGCCTCTCGATTTTGTTATTTCTGGCGGGAACGTGTAAACTGGAAATGAACGCAGATGTAGCAAATATTTTGGATTACAGTGAAAATATAATTAACTTTTTAATAGTGTTTTCGGGAGTTTGTCTTGGCAATTGTTACCCAACACAATGTGAATTGGGACAACTTTGATTAAAACGTCTCTGATTAAACGACGTTGAATGTAAAGTAAGTGTCCTCCTGCCCACACTGTGGGAAGGAGGAGACGAGCAAGCATGTCCTTAGCCGAGTGCTTCATGTATGCGGCTGCGCGACTCGAGGCATTCGGAAGCGATGAGCTGAGAGAAGAGGAACTTAAGGATGTCAACCTAAAAGATGTCCTTATGTTCAGCAGGAGAACGAGGAGACTCGAGGAGAGATGCTGCGTGGGAGCGCCGCTGGGGCAGTAACCGTCTGCTCCAAACCACGGAGAACTGGGCTGAATGAACGCACAAGACGATCGACAGCCCGCCTGATCCAGCCAGGCGTCCCCACACATCATCATCATTATCATCATCAAAGTAAGTTTATTTTTAACCTCCGACCCAAAAAAGAGGGGTTTGACCTGTTTATCTGTGTATACATGCGTGTATATGTCTGTGGCATCAAGCGGGTGGACCGATTTCGATGCGTTTTTTTTAAATCGAAAGCTAGTTTAATCGAGGCGGTTAAGTATTAGCTAAGTTTCATTAAAATCGATTTACCCATAGGACCCATCTCGATTAAACTAGCTTTCGACTACATAAGCCGAGTCTAAATCCGTTTATTCGTTTAGGAGCTGCGATGGGACAGACAGATACAGTCGGGGGTTAAAAATGGAGAAACAACGTTGCTATTGCTATTCAAACTCCCGTTATTCAACAAACAACAAAGCATTTCAATAAAAAATAATGCTTCCCATCGTTTTAAAACCTATTAATAAACTCTTTCAACACATTCCTCCATTCATACTTAAACGTGTGACAGACAGACAGTCCTAATTCCTCTAATCCTTATAATATAGTGTAACCCCAGTATTTGCCGAATGAAAGGATTTCAACACGGGTTTTTAGCTACTCCATAAATCTTCAGATGTAACGCCATTTTTCAGCATCTGAATTTGACTGAGTTTGGTAAGGTTGTGGTTGTTTGCTAGCGGAATCATCTAAAAACTAGTGACAGCTTTTCTACGCTTGTTCAGATAATCTTTAACTATTTCGCTCGCATTATTGTCTTATTTCAGCGAGCCCATTCGAGCCCGGGTTATAACTTTTATCTGTATCTGTATCTGTGTATCTGTCTGTGGCATCATAGCTCCCAAACGGATGGACCGATTTCAATAGTGCAGTATAGTCATGCAAAGTAGCCTCGTCTGCGCTGAGTATTTAATCTCATGCAATAAATTTTCCCGTCATCCCTCCACAAATAGAAAATAAAATAACCAACGCAAATGCTAATAAGCCCACAGCCAAAACTACCACCACCGCTAAAATAGTACCGTACCGGACGGGAAAATTAATTGCTTGAGAATACATACTCAGCGCAGTCGAGGCTATTTTGCATGACTACACTGGGGGACTACTACGAAACTCGTTTTAATTGAGCATGAGATGTATAGGGTCTCCAAGTCAAATATCTGTGAAAATTTAAATTACAAAGGGATGTATAGGGTCCCAGAATTAATACTATAATATAATACTTAATCTAAATGGCTTAGAGATGTATAGTCTCTAGGGTCAATTTAAACTAAATTTGAAATCAGCAGAGGTGTAAAACGCCTCCACGGTCAAATAATAAGTATAATAATACATATACATAAACTGGAGATGTATATGGTCTATGAAATATACATTTCATATCATCATGTCAAATAAATAAAACATTATTTATGTCAATTGTATTACAATTAGTACGCAGCGGACAACGGCAACAGAGCCGGACACCATACACGAATATCTTCGGGACGCAGCCAAGTCACATTGATGTCCTAATTATCTTCTGTTTTCAGCCTTGGCCAGGTGGTGCCATCAGATAAGTATTCATCCACTTTGTAGTATGCTTTTTTCAAGAGAGCGGTCTTTATGTATCTTTTAAATGAATTGTGAGGCAATTCCCATGCATGTAGATGCATGGGAATTGCCTCACAATTCATGCCTGTAGAGGCACTTTATTGTAGAACCTCACGCAATTTCCCAAAAAAGACTTACTGACTTTTCGTAGACGAAATTTAGGGACGGCAAGTTTATGCTTATTCCGAGTGTTGAAACCATGCACATCCGACACTTTCTTGAAAGATTTGATGTTCTTGTGTGTGTACAATATTACATCATTTATATACTGAGAAGCTACTGTAAGGATGTCGATTTCTTTAAAGCGTTCTGGTGAATCTCGGGAGCCAAGATTGTTAATAGACCGGACCGCCCTCTTCTGCAGGATAAAGAGTCTCTATGTCGGCCGCCTTGCCCCAAATTAGGATGCCATAAGACATAATGCTGTGAAAATAACTGAAGTAAACTAACCGCGCGGTTTCTACATTGGTGAATTGCCGGATTCTTCGTACAGCATAAGCGGCAGAGCTCAATCTACCAGCAAGACCAGATAGGTGTGGGCTCCATTGCAAATTGCGATCTAAGGTAAGCCCGAGAAAAACAGTCTCATCCACGAGGTTCAGCTTCTCTCCATTTAATCTGATAGTAGTGTCAACCTGTCTTACATTAGGCAACGAAAATTTTATACATTTCGTTTTAGCTGCATTCAATAGTAAATTGTTTGCAGTAAACCATTTCAGCACATCTCTTAGAGTCTCATTGATGTGACTTTGATCTTCCTGTTGCCTGTTGACTTTAAAAATGAGAGAGGTATCATCAGCGAACAGTACTATGTCACATTTGTGTTCTAGCAGCTGGGGCAAGTCATTTATGGACACCAAGAAGAGAAACGGACGGAGTATTTGCTTAATCGCTATCGCTCGGTTCAAAGCCCTACCCTTACAACTAGGCCGGGTGTTGAAAGAAAACAAAAACATACCGACAGCTCGACACCCACAGCGGCGGGCTGCAGTCGTATCAAAGATTTATGCTCATATCTATTTTCATTAAATAGTAGATTTAGTTTTAATTTGGAGCGTGCTTTCGTGTCTGATTGATTTTATCTGGTTTCCTGCGACAGAGCGTTCTCTGTTTTTTTAGTGGGAGAGCCATACTGTAGCTATTTGCTGCCGTACGAATGGGCCGGCTCGTCCGAGGAAGTACCACCCTCTCGCAGAAAATCGGCGTGAAACTACAGCAGCCTAATCTCCTTCCCCCCTTCCCCTTTCCTCTATCCCTTTAAAGGCCGGCAACGAACTAGAAACTCTTGGGGTTGCTGGTTTTCATAGGTGGCGGTGACCGCTTACCATCAGGTGACCCGCTTGCTCGTTTGTCTACCTCTTTCTATTAAAAATTAAAAATAGGTAAACAAAAGAATCAGATAGCGATCGATGTTTGTATGATGAATACGAATGTTTGTTCTCGGGTCTTGGATGTTTAATATGTATAAAAGTATGTATTTATCTATATAAGTATGTTTATCCGTTGTCTAGTACCCATAGTACAGGCTTTGCCTAATTTGGGACTAGGTCAATTGGTGTCAATTGTCCCATGATATTTATTATTATTATTTGTTTTCTGTATATTTATATTTATCTTAGGTTTTTTAAAAGTTTTTACAATATTCATATACAAAGTAATAAAACAATATTAATACAAAATATAAAAACATTATAAAAACCTAACCTAGGGTGCCGTCGGCAGCGAGGCGGGGCCTAAACTGCCGGTGGTCAGGGCGACATTATTATTATTAAATCCAAGCTGGAACTAAGACGCTCCGCTCACTTCGTTCGGTCGGTCAATAATGGATATAGATAGATTACGTACTCCTGAAATACAGTTACCGCTCCATCGCAAGACAATAAAGAGCGAATTGTATTTCCAATTTTAGATCGCCCTATTATTTGAAGCTGTAAACATATATTTCCCTTTGATATATTTAATAGTTGCCATTATTTTGCCATCATATAATAATTCGGGCAGACATAATTAGGATTGTAACGAAAATGCAAGTTGCATGCTATTTGTAACGGTTGCTGATCATTCGTATTCGTATTCTGTGGTAAAGGTGCAACGCATACACGATTTATTTTGCCACACAAGGCACACAAACTTAACTTTCTGTAATTATCTTTATTGTAATTATTTTTACAGCGATGGCAAAGTAACTCAGAACGGGGCAAAGCTTTCTTTTCAACTCTTGTTGGTGATATAAGACCATACCATAAGACTTTGATGGTGTGGCTCCCAATTTTAAGTGGGCCTCCCATACAACAGACATGATTTTTTCGCTGTTTTTATAGACAATGGTACAGAACCCTTTGTGCGCGAGTCCGACTCGCACTTGGCCGGTTTTTTTCATCATCTTTTACCTATGAAACAGAACCGTGACTGACTGACTGACAGACAACGCACAGCCTAAACTACTGAATCTAAAGACTTGAAATTTAGCAGACATATACGTTGAGTATCCTAGAGGTGCACTAACAAGGGATTTTTCGAAATTCCCACGGGATAGGGAACTAGCCTCTTTTGAAATATTTCACGGGGGCAAAGCCGCGGGGCATATGCTAGTTTATTACGAGTATCGTGAATCTGGTCCTTCGAACCCGATTCTTCAGTGTTTATGATTGTACCGTCTCAAGAGTATAATAACGTATCTGCGCTTGCGACGGTCAGGAACGATATATTACAACAATGTAAGAATGACATAGCGGAGCGTGCCCATAAGCTAGTGACGTTATAAAGGTCTGTTTCGGTGTGCGTTGCGCGCAGGCGCGGACAGCTGGCGCTGCGCCCGCGTCTCCCAGATCTATGACCGCAGATGTCGAAACCCGACACGCCCGTTTAGCGGCGATTTGTTGTGAGTGCAGAGCTCATTGTATTGATTGATTATTGGTCATTTGCTGATGCTTTTGAAGAGAAATAAGAGTCTTGTCTTAGAGAACTACAGTAACATTCGGATGTACAAGAGTCGCCGTAGTAAATTTGACAAAGGAAATATCAATGTAAGTGGGCAGAAGAGAAAAAACCGTCCAAGTGCGAATTGGCCTCGCGCACCGAGAGTTCCATACAAAGTTTTTCCCGCTTTTCCCCATTGTTTTAAGTTGTCCAGTGTTAGTAGAGCCCTAAGCAAAATGTACGCAGTGATTTTTCCAGACAGACATGAAAATTTAAAATTTTGAGATTTTTCTGAATGGTTGTGCTATAAGAGCTTTCATACCAAATTTCAAGTTTCTAGGACAACTGGAAGTACCTTTTTTAATGACTGTATCTTTTGATTGCGTTGACTTAGAAGTTTGATTTTTTCCCAGCTTCAAAGGACTGCAGGTTTGAGCATTCAGTATTGATTTCCGCATGCTACCTCCACGCATTCCAGGGAAAAGGGTCTTGACAAACAGACTGACGGACAACAAAGTGATCCTGTATAATGGTGTCCGTTAGGTGCGGAACCCTAAAAATGATGAAATGCAACCGGTAACCGTTGGGAAAGAAAGGTTCTAGAGTGAAGACTATGAGCCGGAAAGCGAAGTGTTGAATGACCCCCTACTAGGTGGACCGACGCCGACGACTTGAACAAGGTTGCAGCACAGTGTAAAGAGCTTATACCTACCAGTGGTCCGACACCTTTGATGTATGCGTAAATGCCGACACCGCAACCGCATGGCCAAAGCACCAATTAGGGCGAAAGTTCCTAACTAATCGGGCAGTGGCGGCGTATGCAAGGGGGCTCGCCCCGCCCGCCCCGCACCCCGCACCCCCCCGCACGATTGACCTGTCTAGAGGCCTTCGTCGGACAACTGTATAGACTGTGGTTGCAGGGACCCTTATTGGAGATCGGTGGGGGAGGCCTATGCCCATCGGTTGGACGTCTTCTGGCTGAAATGATGAGGACGATGAAAACTTAAAGCGAGATAGTGAAAAGCTCTAAGCAAATAATTTCTTAATAGTACTGCGTGCTAAAGAACCGCTAGTCATTTATTTCTTATGATGCATAGTCTCCAATGATATTATAAAAGAAGTAGATTATGTCATCTCATCAGCACGTCGAAAATGAAGCGCAGAAAAGGCTACAATTGTAGTCTCTTTGGCCTCAGTCACTCTCGAATAAGGTCCAAGCTTGCGCGCAAATGTCAGAATGTTCGGAACATGTTTTTCCGTTGTTATAGCATTATGATTATGACGTATCTTTACTCATATAATATCATTGATAGTCTCCACTGGCCTTTCCTATCGTAAGTCTGTTTATTGATCTCGTAAATCCCACTCAAGCCCTACTGGCTCAAAGCTAATATTTATCTTACTACCGAGTGTGTTGACGTTGCGATTGGATTCGATTATTGGCTGGGTTATGGGTTATGTTTCGGCTTTGAAAAGTCGAATCGCTTGTTATTTAGTACCGAAAACCGAAAAGTGACAGTAGTAACACTTAGGTACTATGATTATGAGAGCGAACGACTACTGCTTAGGCTGAAACATGTCGGGCTAAACTCGACCTTTATACGTGAATGATCCGTTTATTTCACTATGTAATGTGAAAAAGTTTCAGGTGCTCAATATCCTTTACCGAGATCGTCAACAAGGTTTTTTGGCTTGTCAGTATTGTATTTTACAGGGTGCGCTTAATGAACCGTGAAGAATTATAATTGACCAAAACCAAATTCAGCCAAACACCCTGTGATGTTATAAGGAAGATTTTTTTTTTTTATAAAAACTTTACAGAGTTGTTCACGTAGACTTATTCAACCCGTGGCTGAATCCTTGACGTTTTATTAAAACGCACCCTATGTAATAAATGTAATCGATTTCTACAGTTACGCATTAGTGGCAAGAGATTTTTCGAATTTTTCTTTGCATTGTCATTGTATGTTGAATTTCATTCTATGAATGTTTCATAAAAATAAAAACAAAAATAATCAATAAATCGATTATTTTCATTGATTCAGAAAATAGCTCCATCTCTTGCCACTAATGCGTAACTGTAGAAGTTCCGTAGTGGGTGAGCTGCTTGATTAAGCTACTCATTAATCGATTTCTCTCAAGACCAGAACAAAAAGAAATTGTTAGCCAACTTAAGTAGGTATGTATAAGCTCACCTTTACCAAACGAGCAGTAGCAAACAACTTTGTACCTATTGGTTTTAGGAATAAAGTAAAAAATAAATTAAACGTAACAACAAGGAAAGCCTAATACAACCTCCGCCATCTTAGCGGCCTTCACTCCAGCCTTCCCACATCTCCGGCCTTCGGCAGGACCTCGCTTCAAGGCTGGCCTCCAAACTGCGACCTCTCCAAGGCTGGCCTCCAAACTGCGACCTCTCCAAGGCTGGCCTCCAAACTGTGACCTTTCCAAGGCCGACCTTGGACGGGGGCGCGAGAGAAGGCCTCCGAGGCTCAAGGAAGGTCGAGGTCAAGGCTGTTACTTATTTGGAATAAACTGGCTGGGGAGGTTTTGGGATGCGCGCCTTGTATTCCTTTATATGCTCTCAAACTAAGCCAATAAAATTTTACAAACAAAACAAAACAAAACGCGATGTAAAGCTGCTTTATTTTGTTATTTGGACCCCTTATGCGAGTGTGAAACTACTCTGTGGTAGCAAAAAAAGTTGTGTTACCTGCGTAATACGTGAAAAACTGCAAAATTATCGGCCTTTTTTTTTTGACGACCGAATAGCCTAGTGGTTAGAGACCCTGACTATGAAGCTTGAGGTCCCGGGTTCAAATCCCGGTCGGGGCAGATGTTTGTATGATGAATATGAATGTTTGTTCTCGGGTCTTGGATGTTTAATATGTATATAAGTATGTATTTATCTATATAAGTATGTTTATCCGTTGTCTAGTACCCATAGTACAGGCTTTGCCTAGTTTGGGACTAGGTCAATTGGTGTCAAATTGTCCCCGTGGTATTTTTTTCAGTTTTTGCATTTCAATTCATAAAACTATGGGCATTTCACATTAGTTGCTCTATCGTTTTAAAAGTTGGAGCCTTTGTTTTTCAGATAAGGTGCCTGAAAAAGGGTGTAGCAGGCTAAGCTAAAAAGAGTGGCCCACCTCACTCTTTGAGGGGTTTGGTTATACTTTTAGGGTGAGTAGTGGCAGTAATATCAGCATTCGATCTTCTTTTATTTCAGACTAGCTGTTGCCCGCGACTTCGTCCGCGTAGATTTCGGTTATCGCTATCCCGCGGTAACTAAGTATATAATTTTCCCAAATAAAAAGTAGCCGGTGTTATTCCTCAGTATTCAAACAATCTTACCAAATTTCATCTAGATTGCTGTAGCGGTTTTCCCGTGAATAGATAAAAAACAGACAGACAGAGTTACTATCGCATTTATAATATTAGTTAGGATTTATTCAGGAATTTATTAATTAATTAATTTTTAAACTGTTATTTTAGTTAAACCAAGCAAGCGAGGGTAACCAACCTGTTCAAATACTACCATCAGTACGAGTACATCTAAAGAGAGACAAGATTTTTGTAGTTCAAGATTTTAGTAGACAAAGATTACACTAGATTAAACCACGGCAATTCGCATTCGCAAAATACAACAAGTGTGAGGAATGTTGTAAATAAACTGTTCTCTAGGAATTTCATTTACTTATTTCTCCATACTATGTTATACTGTAGCTAAAATAACATGACCCAGCTTTGAGCTAAACCTTAAGCTGATTACAGACGCTACAATTAATACTTTTATCTGTTTTATCTACACACATAATATTTATCATGAATAGGTAATTACCATCATTACGACAGTCAATTTTCGTCTTGAACACACCAATACAATTTAAAAATAGGCCACAATTTAAAAAAAATTGTCGATACGAAACGTCTACTCGACCGATATCTTTGTCTAGTTAGTAATTAAGTTTTCTTGTAAGTATATTCACAATATATTCGCAGCGTAGTGGTATATGGCGTAGTGGTACCGCCACACCGCGATGTGGCGGAGGTCCTGGGTTCGAACCCCAGTTCGAGTCTTAATTTTTCTAGTCTTTCTGTATATTTACGTTTCAGTTTGAAATTTGAGAAATAAATAAATACAAGTCACAAACTACGAGATACAAGTACGGCTGTACGGACCCGCAAAGAGTGAGTTTATAGTTACAAATATTTCGATAAATTTATTTTTAATTGAACACATAAGTAATTATATTTTTTATAAACTCACTGAAACATGAATACACAGAAAAAAACCAGAAAAATGCCAACCCCGGGAATCGAACCCGGATCCTCGACACTCCGAGTCGTGTGCTTTTCCCCTACACCACGATTGGACATAAGTAATACACACAATAAGCACATAAGTAATGCAACTTGCTTGATTATATTGCAATATTTATCATGTAGGTATGAACTGGGTTTTATAGCACAAGTAGGTACCGAATGCGCAATACGAATGTAAAACTTTTGTTTACATTCAACCAAAAATATAAAGTGGCTTCGGTCCAAAAACCCAATTAATTTTATAATCCGCAAAATTATTGTGTTGGGTGCCAGCGACATGGCAGCAGGTGACGTTTGGCAAATATTATATTATCCTATCACTAGGACTGTAACTGCGTGAAAATTTTCATTTTGCAATTAATAACATAACACTGCAGTCTCTGCAGAACCTTTCCGCTACAAATTTCAGATCGAAGATCGATAGAATACCTAGTACTTTTTGATATAAGTGAGGAAAGTATGTCATTTTGCACGAGTCCCGAGCCGTCACACTTCCGCACGTGCACAAAACGACGATTTTTAATACAATTGCGATAAAATTACAATGCGGCGGTGAGCAAGGCGTCAGCTTCCCTATCCCCAGCTGGCGGCGCCTGCGGTGCGAGTTACCACCGGCATTGAAAAGTAAAAAGCACAAGTGCGAAAAATCCAACTTTCCAACCAGTTTTTGAGCAACTGTATAAAAACATTTTGTGAACCGATTTAACACTTCAACCCTAAAATGCCATGAATAACCCTAGAGAATAAACACCCTAACAGTGTTTCTATATAGTGATGTAACGTGCAAATACCTCTCAAGTTCATTGGCACTGACAGGTATGCATGTATCATAAATCATAAATAATATTTCGCGTGAGTCATAGACAATATAGTATTCAATTTGTACGTCTGGAACAATATGTCGGGAACACGGATGGAGCGGGCATAATAGCGTTATTGCCGTTATTACTCAACTCAGCGGTTCTGCCGACAAACGTGTCAAACAGTGCCCTAAGCACGACTTGTCGAATCCTGCGTTACGTTACGGTTATCGTATCGAGATCGAGAATTCTCATACTAAATTTTAGTTCCAAATACGCTCACGGGCGGGCGCTGCTCCAAACGTCATACAAACTCGTTATAGTTTACTATTCGATTTTACGTGACGCAGGATTCGACAAGTCGTGCTTAGGGCACAGTTTTAAACAGTTTTAACCTATAAGGTAATCGCGGTCAATATCCCGTTTTCATTATGTCAAACGTGTCAAAAACAACTTTAGTTTCAAACGTTACGAAATTCTTTCAACGTTTAGAATTAGATTTTGTAAAATTGGTCCATTTTGTTGAACTAAAAACAATTAATTCGCTCATCCGCGACCACATGCGAAAAATAGTTACGTCTTACGTTTCGGTGCAACACCTCCACCTCCACAGCTACACGAATCAACACATGCCACACAGACCCAACTACCACCACCACAACACTAAACACTGACGCGTTTCGGCACTTTCTCTGAGGCCATTGTCAAAGCACCAAAACAACCGTTCAACATGCTACACACTTACACACACTACACTACATTTTGTCGAGTTTGAATAAAATTGTTTTTTTACTATACGAACGATGTATTTCACAAACTCGTTCGTATAATCTAAGTTAGGGTCTGTGCCCTTAGTGTAATCAAAAAGCACAAAATACGTCTCGATCGCGTTTGCGTTAAAGTGTCAAATAGTATGAGAATTGTTAAACGCGAACGCGATCGAGACGTATTTCTTGGCCTGGTCGGCGATTACACTAGGCGCTCTGTGCATCTAGGATGTTATTCTGTAAGGTGTCAGTGTTGCGTTCACGACTTTTTCAGCGTCTAAATGTGGGATAAGTCCGCCTTTGCCCTTGTATCTGATTGTTCGCAACTGGACTTTATTTCTTTATTTTCTATACAACAAAGTTTTTACTTACTTACATTCTATTGCAAACTACAATACCTAATACAGACAACGACCTACAGTTTCATTGTAATATTTATTTGACAGCTGTGGCCACCACATTAACAAGTCGCTGGGCTTTATGATTTTTATTTTATTTTAATCATACAGCAAGTCATGCAAATATAGTTGACCCCAACAAAAAATCAATGTCGGCCCACCACGACGCTTACATGATTATGATAAATCGGCCAAACAAATGTGCAAAGTCAAAATGCAATTTCTCTAAAGCGAAAGCCAAATGTCAAACGCTCGTGTCAAGATTTAATTTGACAGATGCTGACACGGCCGAAGTGACGTGGTGAAATTGTATATTTATTTTTCACGCGTCAACTTTACTTTTTCGGTCAGCAAGGCGCTGCTGTCGTTCTTACATACTATGATTGCATGAGATATTTTTAGTTCCCGGTTTTACCAACTGAATTGTTTTGTGGTTTACGATTTTTTTTTCTTTGATGTGCGTTGACGGCCCTTGTTGTTTTAAATACCTAGGTGTTAAATGGTGTCAAAATGACGGAATATCGATCTAGGAAAAATATAATCTCATGGCTCTTTCTTGGAATTTTAAGTAGAACTTTCGTCGTAGCTTATGGGCGATGACCTGATTGAGATATAAATTATACTTAGTAAGTATTCTTATTAATTTATATAAAGTCAGACGGCTGATCAAACACTGACCTAAGTATTAACTAAGAGGAAACTCAACTATTATTTAGACATCTAAGACACCCTTTTGCTTTTCTGCGCCTGCGATTCCTCGGTAACCCATGCTATCTTAAGACATCTTGTATAGAATAATAAATAATACGAAAATTCAATCTAACTCAATCTCTCTATGGGTACAGCCAAGTTTTCTTAGCACAACTATAACCACCATCCACCACTGGCCACCACCATCACACCGCCTTTCCCGGTCCTGTACTTGTATTATTATGTAGGTATTCTGTGTAAACCTCTCACAGGGGTTTATCTACAATTTTCTCAAGTAAATAGAGAGCAACTTATCAACATTAAATTATACCTAACAGGGGTACTTTCACAGCTATTCAAATCAAATCGTTTATTTCGCTAAAACACAGAGTTGGTCCAATTCGTGATGTCAGTGGTAAGAATTACATGAATGAATTTACAGTATACTTGAAAAACTAGGGCCTTATTTTAACCCGCGCTGAAATCAATGCTAGACAGAAATAGCCAGCTACGATCGAAAGGTCCGAAAATAAGAGAAGTTTTATTGTCAATTACACGTATGGATGCGAATTTGTAGCCAGGGCGTTATTTTTAAGTCGATACGCGTAATAATTAAGTAAAGCTAGACATCAAACAAAGTAGACAAGTACGTTGATTTTACTTTAAAACAATTCAGCATCAAATTACACAATCGCCAGAAAATCTCCAAAGGACCTTAACTAAATCGGACGTAGCTTAGCTCAAAGGATCCTTTCCAATTATTTTATACTATCGCTTGTTGTTACAGAAACGGAAACCGAAATCAAAATCGTTATTTTCGTGGGTTGAGCCCTTTTCGCTAAACTACTGCTGTGCAACCGCCATTTTAAGCTTCAAATTTAAAAACTTACCCGCGCACAAAATCACAACACAGAGCACAGATTTAACTTTTTTTCGGGATCCGGATACTCGGTGATCCGCCAACGTCTACGCGATCCTACTTGTAGTATAGGTTTAAAATATCATATCAAACTGGTACCAACACCACGAACGTTGGCCCGGTCTATTAATACGTCTTGCACCGTTATATGAAAATTCGGCGTTTACAGGCTTATGCCAGGATTACGGTTTTATAGCCGGCTTTGCTTGACTGGGACTGTAAAAAAAAGCAATTGTAGCCGCCAGTGTTTTAAATGTTAACATTTTAATTTGGTTTTAATTCGAATTTAATCGTACCGAGAACAAAACAATGTTTTTCATTATTTCAGTAAATTTCACGATTGACGAATTTTAATATTTTCATTATTGTTTTTTATATTTTTCGCTACTTGCTGTATGACTTTAGGATAAAAAAAACTGTCCTAGAAGTTATCTACAGCCAGAAAAAAACATTCGAAAACATACACATACATAAGTACACAGGTGAAATGGAGTAGGTACCTAAATAATCTAACTAAACCAACTACTTACTTAATCAATGAAAATAATCGTTTTATTGATTATTTTTGTTTTTATTTTTATGAAACATTCATAGAATGAAATTCAATATACAATGACAATGCAAAGAAAAATCCGTTAAGCAGCTGGACCAGCTGCTTAACGGATTTTTCTTTGCATTGTCATTGTATACTTACTTAATGCATATAAATCACCGTTCCCATTCCGAATTAAACGAGTACGCATTTATTTACTTTAAACGCGTTCACATAATATATTGGAGCCTTTGAACTGAATTACGACTGTGTTACCGATTTAACTACTACTTGCGATCCGCAGTTATTTAAGAAGTTTAAGCTCTCTGCCCCCATACTACGAAATTCGAAAATCGAAGTTCGTAGCGTATCGTCCCGCTCACTGTCGTGTTAAATAATATTAGCTTGAGAGGGACGGCACGATACGAAGTTCGAATTTTGCATTTCGTAGTCGGGGGGCTGTTTACGGCCGACGTTTAACAGTTTTTATTTACGAGAGAACGATACATGACATTTCCTAGTCTGTGCGTGCATATCAGTTGACCCAAAAGTGACCCCATTTGCTATGTGACCTGATATGGAACCTGCTCGCAATAAAACGAATTGTAGCAGACTAGAAGGTAGGCTTAAAATATTAGAAAGACGTCCTAACGTCTCTCTACGACCCTTACTTCAATTCTTACAAGTGACTTTCGACCCGTTTCTAGTGGTCGAGTAGACTAAAATTTGGAACTCAATTACCTGCCTATCTATCCAATAAGAAAAAGCTAATAAATATAAAAATCCTCTTCTTTTTAGAAGATGCCTACGCTATGCGAAGTAGAGTAAACTCGGGCTTAATACTTATGCATTCACTGCTTGATAATCGTTCATTTCAATTAAAGTATTTATAAAATGTTACATATGTGTTTTTTTATACAACGTGGAAGGCAAACGAGCAAGTGGGTCACCGATTGTAAGTGATTACCACTGCCCATAGACGCCAGCAACCCCGGAGGGTTTGCAGATGCGTTGCCAACCTAGAGAGCTAATGCCTCTTGTGCCCGTTATTACACCGGCTGTCTTACTCTCCACACCGGAACACAACAGTGCAAGAACTGCTGCTTAGCAGCAGGAATAGCGAGTAAAATGGTGGTAGCGATCCGGACGGACCTCCCACAAGGTCCTACCACCTGCAAAATGTGTGTATGTTAACAAGAAGCATAATTAATACATGGTATCATGGAATTAAGCGAGTCATGTAATATAAAGCTAAATATTTCCCAAACGGATTCCTAAATCGAAAAATTGTCTTTGAAAACCCTCAACATTTTTAAAAGACCTACCTATGCAAAATGCCAAACTAATCTCTATGTCAAGCCAAATTAGGTACAGCTTTTTGTTACCAAGAGTCTCTGAGCTATGCCGCGGAGAGGACTTGGCGAAACTATAAGTGATCCTTGTAGACTACAGTACCCTAAAAGGGTCAAAATGGATACCCATTTGCTAAATCTACGTTCAATGTTGCTAGGATAAAAAATGCTATTTCTAAATGTAGCCTGTATTGCGTTAGTATTGAGAGGTTGAACTGTTTGTTTTGTTTGAACGCGGAACAATGGCTAACGCTGGCCAGTTGGAGTCAAGGTAAAGAAAAAATGGATTCGATTTTTAAATTCCATTAGTCAGTACGTGAATGAATGAATAATTCGTTTCGTTTATCCACAAGACAAATATTTTACAAAATAAATCATTTAATTTCGATGATCAAACATCTCTAATCCAGTTTGTCTTCATAGAAAAATAAATCTATTCAGTAGATACGGGTAAGAAAAGCATTTCTCGAAACAAAATCGCAATGCTTTTACAAAAAGAACAGATCCGTTAATAAACATTCAACTCAGTTAAATAATCTGGGTAGTGCCCCCGTCACCTTAGTCAAAATATTTGACTTAACCGTATCGCTAGTACGGTCAAATGGGCGGTAGGTGAAAATTTTATTGACTGTTAGCGACTGGCTGCGGATCCAGACCTTAACCTTTTTCAATGCTTATATTTTTGATATTACTGTATTGTTTTGCTAGTGTTTGATTGTCACTCATTGTGTTTGGTCGCTGACGTTATCCTTGTAAATAATACTATTATAATTTATTGCTAAATACGTGTTTCCATCACCATCTCACATCCTCACGTTACACAGTCCACACCGCTCCACCACTCCATATCATTGACGGTTCATTACATTCCTGCTGTTATACAATATTTCTTGTAGTAACGAAACGGTCAAGGTTTGACTAAGGTGTAGTTTGTGAAGTTAGTTCTTGTAGAGTTAGGGCGTGTAGAGTTAGAAGCTTGGCTCTACTTGGTGGTAGGACCTTGTGCAAGGTCCGTCCGGTTCGCTACCACCATCTTACTCGCTAATCTTGCCGCTAAGCAGCAATGCTTGCACTGTTGTATTCCGGTGTGGAGAGTAAGACGTGTAATTACGGGCACAAGAGGCATTTCATCTTAGCTCTCTAGGTTGGCAACGCGTCTGCAAACCCGACGGGATTGCGGGTGTCTATGGGCAGTGGTGATCATTTACCATCATGTGACCAACTTGCTCGTTTGCCTTCCTCGTCGTATAAAAAAACATGAAGTTTTTGACAGTGCAAGTCATATGGTTCTCGTCTTGGTAACATTTTACATTGAAGTGTTTTTGGTGGGATTAACCTCATCATCATCATCATGTCAGCCGATAGACATCCATTGCTGGACATAGGCCTCCCCCAAGGCTCTCCACTTTAGGTCTGGGTCTGAGTGGGGATTAACCTATTTTTCATCTATACCTGTAAAACAGTACCGTGACTGACTGACTGACTGACTGACAGACTAACTGACTGAGTGACTACGCACAGCCTAAACCACAGGACCTAGAGACTTGAAATTCGGCAAACGTATACCTTGACTATCCCAGAGGTGCACTAAGAAGGGATTTTTCGAAATTCCTACGGGATAGGGAACTAACCCATTTTGAAGTACTTCACGGGGGCAAAGCCGCGGGGCATAAGCTAATTTATTACGAGTATCGTGAATCTGGTCCTTCGAACCCGATTCTTCAGTGTTTATGATTGTACCGTCTCAAGAGATAGTATACACGTATAATAATATATCTGCGCTTGCGACGGTCAGGAACGATATATTACAACAATGTAAGAGTGACATAGCGGAGCGTGCCCATAATTCATTCGCGGTGCGTCGGTGCACGCGCAGCGAAAAGGTTGGCTTGCAAAACGCCATTAATAACCACTAACTGTGCGAGTGTAAATGTGCCTACTTATACTATACTCATGACAGAGGGTCGAGCACGACTTTACGAATGCTGCGTAACGATACAGTTATCGTATCGAGATCGAGAAACCTCATACTAAATTTTAGTTCCAAATACGCTCAAGGGCGGGCGCTGTTCCAAACGTCATACAAACTCGACAACGTTTACTATTCGATTTTATGTGAGGCAGGTTTCGAAAAGTCGTGCTCGACCCTCAGCACGAATGTAGCCCTATCTTACGTACTCTCTCGATATTTAAATATGGTTTATTGAGCTTGGGCAAAAATTCTCTCGTATGTCCGGAGGGTCGAGCACGACTTTACGAATGCTGCGTAACGTAAAGTCGAATAGTAAACGTTGTAGAGTTTGTATGACGTTTGGAACAGCGCCCGCCCGTGAGCGTATTTGGAACTAAAATTTAGTATGAGGTTTCTCGATCTCGATACGATAACCGTAACGTTACGTAACATTCGTAAAGTCGTGCTCGACCCTCTGATGTCCGGCTGTTCTCCTCTACATGTCGCATTTCTCAACCGATTCTCGTGAAATTATGTGAGGAGGTTCGATAAAATATTTACAGATTTTGGTTTATTCATTTTTTTTATACTTAATTAAAAAAAACTAAAAAAATTCAAAAATTAAAACCGCAGACCGAGAGACGAGCTGTCGGTAGGCCGCCAACAAGATGGAGCGACGACCTGGTAAAGATCGCGGGACCGCGGTGGATGCGGAAAGCCCGAGACCGGTCTGAGTGGAGAGCCGCGGGGGAGGCCTATGTCCAGCAGTGGACGCCTTTCGGTTGACATGATGATGATGATGAAACTCGCGAGGTCTTCAGCTTACAGAGCCACTAGATAACATTACCACTTTCAAACAGCTATTTCCTCAAAGTGAGCTGATAATGGCGGCAAGGCGCTTAACGCCATTCCACTCTTGAATGAAATAATTAGTGGATACATAATATAAAATAATTGAATGCTGGCGGCGCGCCAGCGAGACAATGTTCTCGTGTTCCCGGACGAATGGAAGCAGTTAGTTCTTCGTTTAATGGGATATATATATGTATACAGCATACACCTATAGTATGTACATACATCACCAGCCGTTTTTAGGGTTCCGTACCTCAAAAGGAAAAACGGAACCCTTATACAATCACTTGCGTGTCTGTCTGCCCGTCTGTCACAGCCAATTTATTCCGAAACTACTGGACCAATTGAGGTGAAATTTGGTGCACTGTAACCCAAAGACGGACGTGGAACGTAAATTAATGATTTTTGAACATGGGGGCCACTTTTGGGGAGTAAATTAGAAAATTGAAAAAATAGGTTTTGCAAACTGTAACGTAAACATCTAAAATGAAAATAATCGATTTATTGATTATTTTTGTTTTTATTTTTATGAAACATTCATAGAATGAAATTCAACATACAATGACAATGCAAAGAAAAACCAGCTGCTTAACGAATTTTTCTTTGCATTCTCATTGTACGTAAACATCTTTTTTTCGTTTTCTAATTTACAGGAGGTAAATTTAAAATTTACGTTACACGTCCATCTTTCTCATGTGTACCAAACTACATCTCAATCGGTTCAGTAGTTTCGGAGTAAATAGGCTGTGACAGACGGAGAGACAGACACGCGAGTCATCTTATAAGTGTTCCGTTTATTTCCTTTTGAGGTGGAACCCTATTAACTAAAAGTAGTCGTTCTAAATCAGCTTAAGATACCAGTGAACATAGCACAGCATTCTAAGAAGAAAATGCTGAGATCCAATTGATCACTTACGTCAGACTAGAAGTCAAGTATGCCCCAATATTTAACTAATAAATCCACTATTTGCCGACACCAAATGCCACAACAGCACTAATTCAAATCGCCAACCGATTTATACTAAGTCCAACTATAAATCTACAGCATGATCCATCAAATGAGACAGCAAAGGCGTGTGGAGGACAACCTGCTATGTTGATGATGGCTTTCCTAGAACTAGTACTAACTAGAACTAGAACTAGTATTATTAATAGTATTTAGGACGGTCTGGGTGCACTTGAATTTTAGGGTTAAGCAGAGAGGAAGTGGATGAAACGTTATTTAATCTATGATCTCTGTGGAGTATCTTTTTTGATGTTCAAATTTTAAATCCAATTACATTTTCTTAACAAGTCGCTGGGAAGGGGCGGATAGAGCGCGGGGTGCGCGGGGACAGGAAAAACCCCGCCAGTTGTTCAAGGTCATTGGCAGCTGTCTTCTTAAGGTTTGCTGCTGTAACCTGGAAGTCGATTTGGTGACTAAATACTCATCTATGACATTGATATCACTATTTGCCAAAAGCCTTACTTTTGAATGTCATACCCGTCTACTAACGTGCAGCTAATTTGTGTTTCTGCCATAGACAAGCGAGTCAATAATAGTGGATTGAGGTTAGCTGTCACTGCCAGTGGTCAAGAAGTCACTCAGTGATCTCCTTTACGAGTGGCTGGGGGCATTCGTATTTGATATCATAGGCATGAGAATTTTAGCCACCGGGTGAGATTCAGAAATTGTTCCTCTGTAGCCAACAGTGGGACAGTGACGTATAGACAAGGAACGAGACAAAACGCGACGAGTCAATGGCGAATTTTCAAATCCAGAATATCAGCAGGTATCTTAATTGGGATCGGCCGGGCGCTCTATTTATAATTTCTGGTTTATAGTCGCGTTTATACGAGCGGTTATGACACCAGACAGACGTGGCAATAACCGACGAATAGTGTCGGCGTAATGCGACAAATCTGATAACGCTTTGATCATTCATAAACATTTTAATTGGATTAATAAGGTATTATTTATCCGGTATCCGTGCCAGCCGAACTTGGTGGTGCTAAGGTCAGGGTGAAAATTATTTTTAATAGAGTCTCCCAGCTTTTAATTGAAAGACAGTTAACTATACATTATTCAAAAAGCTTGCGGTCCCGGTAGGCACAGCTTAATTTACAGCTGGAGCCCGTATTTTACAAATCCACAATAGGTACCTCTATAAAATCACCATTCGAAAAATGAAAAAAAAAACTGTTTTCAATTTGAAATTAGAGAAAATTATCGGCCTAATTCAATATCACAATCGGGCAACGATGTCGTTTCAGCAGTCGTTTTGTAGCAATACACATATTTTCAAATGATATTTTCACAGCTATGATTAATAAAATCAAGGCCTTGGGTAAGTTAATAAGGGGATAACATAATACATATGCTTTTTAATCGGCTACCTCTACCTTTGCAAACCCGTCTATCAATTTAGTTCGTACCAACTCCTGTATATTATGATGCTTTGGCTCTCGCTTTTCATTAAACAGATAGGAGAGATTTATAACCTTTTTCCGACATATTCCTCACTTTTCTCCCTTTCTTTCTTCTCCACTTAACTATTTCTTTTTCATACTTGCAATCATCCGTTCCAACTTCCAAGTGATTTTAACTTTAGTGCACAGATTTTCGTACTTAATCATTTCACCATTTATTTCTATCAAACGGTATAACATGACAGTTGAAAGAGGAGGTGAATGCGATTGTGTCATCAAATATGTGGTAGAAGCAAAAATCACGTCGTCAGTCTGGCGCCGCAGTCAACAGATGGCTGGTAGCTTAAATGGTTTCAGCGAATGTCTAGGCACTAATTTTGACGGCAAATTCGAGTTAACTCTTTGATCTATTATTGACGTTATTGTCTCCAGCTGCTTTATGTCAAAGTTATGTGTTTAGGACAACTTTTGCAGTTGTTTGCACATTATCATTTGAAATATTCAATACAGGGAGAAGTTAGATGTTTTGGTAACAATTTGACTTCTGATGTTTGCTGCAGTTGCATGCAAAGATAACAATGAACTAGGTACGCACCACTAGTGGGTTTTACGACTGAAATTAAGCGCTGGCGGTTTTTTATGACTGGCTCGCACTTGGCCACAAACTCACCTGAATAAGTTGAGTTAAGCGACGTATTTCATTCAATTAAGGTGTTCAGATCAGATTTTATAATACATACCTAGTCACCTACGGACAATTTTATTTAGCGTCCGTGATTCACATTTTCGCACATTCCAATAATGTTAGCGCGCAACTATTTCAGACGAACATTAATTAATGATTGTCCGAGAATTCCATGAGTCATTGCTTAGTATCAGCTAAAACTCTTGCCCTCATTTCTTGAATTAATTAGCGAACCAGGGAACCTAAATAATACCTTTGTGTCCATCAACATGGCCAGACATAAAGAAAATGGTTAGCGAAAAATATACGACCACGCGAATTTCATGACTCAAATCCTAACCATCCGCCCGTCTATAAATACAACTGATAATATGAATAAAACACCTACTCAAAAAATCACGGGTTGTATAAATTCAAAATAACGGTTCAAACCCGAAAATAGCAAGATTCCGGTAACCGGTTGCGTCAGTTGACATTCTCGATGGACTAGCGTTTAATATACTTCGCCTCATCTTGCGAGAAATCCAGCAGTTCTGCCAAGCCCAATTTAACGTATTTCTGTGTAATAATTAGTCTCCGCACACAATTTGGCAAACAAGCATTTAGCTGAATCTTTGAAAACAAATCTGTCGACCCGGAGATCGATCTTACCGATAAACAAAATTATCGTCTCACCCTTCCGCGCAGATTCAAGTTCAAAATTAAAAATACACTTGCACAGCACGAAAATTATAGCACCAATAAATTTGGCTGTTTGAATGGCTTTCCAATGCACTTACTTCCGGATTTGAATTCGTAAAAGTCAGTTTTCCAAGATGGCGGGTGGCGACGCGCGGGAAAGCGCTCGGCGGGATCACGGACTCGGATTACAACTTTGTTAAACGTTTCGTGCGTAATTTATTAAAGCATTTCAGTCCGGATTTCAGCTGAGGCTAATTTTTATCACGGAGTCGGCATACCCGGCCAGCGAACATACGTGACTAAGCTCTCACGTGCTGGAATATAAAATTTAGGCGGCACGGGGAAAATGGCGGTGCAGTATATTTCGGAATACGCGACATAATTCATGAGCGCCCGGTTGCAGGGAAATAATAACCTCATAAAATTATTTTTAGGTATTCACTTGTAATTAGGTTGCAGGAGTTTCGTCACGCGGTCACTGCTATCAATCTAGATCAGCGAACTTACGAGAACACGAGTGACGATGACGGTTTTATCAAAGTAAAAGCTAAACTTTATACTGGAAAGTATTTAGGTAGTTGTAGCGACCCTTTTTTTTTTTGACGGTGGGAAATGCATTACGCATATCCCCGCGCCGTGGGGACGACGCGGTGGTTATGTTGGACTCACCTCCCTGGAACTTCCCTCCATAAAGGGGGGAAGGGGGAGGCATACCCACTAAAACCCACCGGTGTTGTCCTCGTGCCGGGTTGGTAGGCGCCGGGGGATCCCTAGGGATGCACCAGCGGCGCCCTCCGGAGTTGTAGCGACCCTAGCGCCACACGCGAGTGACGTCATCACTGTTCTACATCGCGCTAACGAAGTTTCTCAAGTATGTTGCATAAATACAACTTCTAACTCTATTCCTTCGGACTTCGGTCCCCAGGCATAACATCTGCCTGGAGAGAGATCTCTCTTTGGAGTCCTCCCCAAACTGGTCACTGTAACGCGATATGAACGCGTATCCTTCTGATGGTGGCATTGAGGTGCTCTCGCCAGAACAGCGGAGCAACTCAACGCTCTCGCCAGCACAGCGGAGCCACTCAATGCTCGCCAACGAGGCTGGACAAAGCTCGCAATTGGCCTCTGCGCCCACACGACGTACAAACTGCGCTTCCAGACCGATCTCCGGTCTAAATAGGTATTTACACAAAGACCCAGTGAAATATATTAGATTTGGTAGCAAATTGTGTGGTTGGCTGTTGGCCTTGGTTACTTTTAGGATACTTACCTACTTAACAAACGAAATAATGCTACTTTTTAAGATAAGTGCGGAAATGGTCATATGTTTCCTTTCCTATCTCCACCCGCCGGCTCCTACGGTGAGGCCAGGCGCGCGGCACGCGATCGCCACGCTTCCACCGGCGCCTTGGAAAAGTAAAACGCATTAGTGCGAAAAATAATACTTTTCGCACGATACAATAGTCACAAAAAGTACCACTTTTTTAAGCAACTGTATTAAAATACTACTCCAAGTTTATCCTATGAGGTTTAGTACTAATATTCAATGGCTGTGTGGCCTGATTGTCTTGATCTAAGACGATACTTTTACTTTATGCACTAGTGATTACTGTTACTCAAAAACTCAATAGCAGAGGGATTGCAGATTCAGACCTGTCTTTGGCTACCGTAGGTACTTACCCCTCCGCTCCGGAAAAAACAGTACAACACTGCTGCTTAGCGGCAGGATTAGCTAGTAAGATATAAAGTATTATAGATGGAGTAGGTAGCTTAATCTATTTTTTTAAACATACCTACCTAAATGTACGAGGGGCGGCTGAAAAGTAATCTACCTAACAATGAAATAAAAGACTGTCGTGGCTTTTTTTTTTTTCTATATAGTCCCCTGCTAGTAAAATGCACTTATTAAATTTTTCAAATATTGAATTTAAACCATTAAAAAAAAAATCTTTCGGTTTGTCGTCAAAAAAGTCAGTAACCGCAGCCTTAATTTCGACATCGGTCATAAACCTTCGTCCCCTGAGGTCTTTCTTGAGAAGTCTAAACAGAAAATAGTCACAGGGGGCTAAATCTGGACTATAAGGGGGTGGTCAATGGTTTCGAAGCCATTGTCTTTAATTGCTAGCTTCGTTGTGCGGGCGGTATGCACTGGTGCGTTATGGTGCAAAATCAGAATTCCTTTGCTTAGTTTACCTCGCCGTTTTTCTTTTATTGTCTCTCTTAGTTGATATAGTAAGTCTGAGTAATAATCAGCATTCATTGTAGTTTTCTTCGGTAAATAATCTATGAGCAAAATCCCTTCTGTGTCCCAAAAGATTGTAGCTATAAGTTTACCTGCCGATGGACAGACCTTGAATTTCCGAGGCGGCTTCTCATCCTTAAATTTCCACTGTAACGACTCTTGCTTACTTTCCGGGTCCCATTGTCGAATCCAAGTCTCATCACATGTTACAATTCTAGAAATTATTTCTTCCTCTTTCCCTCGACTCATGTCCAAAAACTCTTCGCAACATTTGACACACCTCTCCATGTCAAATGCAGTCAACATTCTGGGGACCCAACGTGCACTAACCTTGGACATGTTCAAATGCTCATGAATTATTTCATTGACTCGCTCTTTACTGACGCCCACATCTCTAGCTATCTCCCACTGCTTCACTCGTCGGTCCTCTAATATAATTTTTTTCACCCTGGCTACATTTTCATCGGTGACGGCCAAAACTGGTCTTCCCCTATGAGGATCATCTTCCAGGCTCTCACGACCAAACTTAAACTGCTTTGACCAATACTTTATAACAAATTCGGAAGAACACGAACTGCCAAACACACGTAACATACGCTGTCTGATCTCCGAAGGCGTATTCCCTTCGTTAGTCAACAACTTAATCACCGCACGCTGCTCGATTTTATCAATTTTCACTTTTTCTACCGACATGTTTGAAACAATTGTAGGAGACAAATAAACGTGATGCAATAAACAAATGAATGTAATACATTTTGAAAACAGAATAACAAACGAATATAAATCCATACCAGCCAGCATTATTTTTGTATATATTTCTGACCAAGGAGATTACTTATCAGCCGCCCCTCGTAGATAAGGAAGGAAATAATATTGTGTGAAAAATTTCACTATTCTCAAAAACCACTGAACCGATTTTGATAAAACATGTTTAAGAACCACCGCCGGAAAACCTGCTCTTAAATAAAAGAAACCGCATTCAAATCGGCTCAACCGTTTAAGAGCTACCATCAGACACACAGACACAGATAGCGGTCAAACTTAAAACACCTAAAATTCCTCACTGTACTATCTACATAGGTACTACAAACAACGCCACCTTACGGCTAATAGCAATACCATATTCTATTACTTCTAGACATCAAAAGTCATAAATTATCTCTTTAGTCTATTTGGTTAATACCGAATCAATTAATGTAATTATTTTATTGACTAAATGTTACTGAAGTGATTACTTGCCTTCTCAATAATCGAATACACGGTAACATTTTTAAAACTGAAATGTACACTGCCATCTATTGGTGTCATGACAAAACAAAGATAAAGTAAGATCGAGACATAGGATTAACTGCTCACTGTAAATTCACAGGCGTTTTATTTGAATATTAATCAACAACTGACGAGTATGTTTCGTTAAATTTATTTTTACTAGATAGTTCATTCGTATTACAGTTATTAAGGTCTGTTACGTCTAAGTTGCAGAAAAATACTACATAACGTCCATAACTGTAAAAGGAATACGAATGTGAACTACATTCCTATAATCGCCTATCTCGCTCCCACTAGCGTTTCTTCGCAAGCACCTGAGGTGTCAGCTCTTTCACACCAAATGTGTATTTATTAATTTCATACATGTGTAGGTGTAAAGCTGAGCCAAAGAGTGAAACGAATTTTTGGACTGCAATTTTAAGTTTTATGAGTGAAAATTGCGTAAAACTAGTGCTAAAATGTCAAAAGTGTCGTGTACTAAACAATAGGAAGTGGAAACCACAAATTTTACCAACGTGTTGTTAATTTAATTAACATTCCTTCACATAAACAGCTGTAGTTGTGTGCCTGCTATTCACTTGTTGCACTTATCGTACTTTCAAAAACTTTATTCAATTGAATAATTTACCTGTTATCGTGAGAAAGTTGAGCTGTTATCATAGTCGAGATGTATTAGAATTCAAATACAGCTAATGTTATCTAATTAACCGTTATAACAGTGATACGCGATCGTGGGAACGGGTGTTTTCGATTTCCGTCGAGTTCGTTACGATGCACCTGCAGTGCAGATATTATGTCGATTGCTGCATCGCACCCACTGCACAATTATGACACGGATGAACGACTAAATTATGAAAATTCAGTGAGTTACACATGGATACTGTGCTGTAAGTGAGCTATGAAGCAGGTAGAACTTGATTATACAAGTCAGTGAAGAGTCATCGGTTTCCGAAAATGAGTCATTCTTGAATGGAATGCCGATCATCTTTTGTTTTTTTTTGCGGAATGTCTCGCCGATGAGTAAAGGGCAAAGCTAGATTTAAAAGAAAAACATACTACAGTGAAGCCTTGGACATACAGCCCTTGTTGAATTTGGAAAAAAAAAATAACGTGGGAAAACAGTAAAATATTTTCGCATAAAATGAGATTGCTGTATTAAATTTGCACAAGGATAATTATTTCAAAGCCCAATGGATTCAGACAGATTGTCTTCTGCGGGCATTTCCACTCATAGTTCAGGCACTGCCGGAACAGTTGGTGGCTCCGTAGTGGGAGTCAGGCCTGGAGAAGCTGGACTTAAACGTGAAGATGAGGATGAATATAACCTGGGACCCTTGCCTCCTATGTGGGAAAAAGCATTTACACCTTCTGGAGAAGCATATTTTATAGAGTAAGTGATGTTTTTTTGCAAGTAATGTTTTACATTCATTGGGTATGGCAGTGGGCCCAGACTCAATGCAAATTAACCAAGAAAGAAATGATAACAGGAGTCTAGATATGATAATACAATACTACAAATATCAAAACAGTACAATAGGCTGAGAGGGATAATTTTTCTGGGGTACAATCAGTAGCCTGTTGTCAACTTCCCAGATTAGGACTTTTGTTCGTTCCCTGTAGTGCTGTAGTAGTTCTGTTGTAGGTTCGCACAACTGCTCTCAAATTATGAAAATTCCTTCACAAGTAACTCAAAAGCACTTACCCTACTTTTCCTAGGCTGAGTACATAACTATGCTCCTATTGAATGAATGAATGAATGAATTGTTTATTCACAGAACATATGGTACAAATACGATGTTTACATAGAATTATTTAGTGATCCATGATATGTTCGGCCTCCTGGCATGTGAAAGTTAATGCAATAGAGAATAAGAAATTTTATGGTTAGTACATTAAATCCTATATCAAATGTCCGTCAATATTTAAATTCTACAGTAATTATACATGTCAATCAATAGTATTACAATTAAAACTTCAGATTAATTAAATTAATTACAGTTGCATTTTCATTTATAAAATTTGCTTTTTATATATTAAATGTCAAATCAAAACTTATAGCTAAAGAGTTCATCAATACTATAAAAGCAAACATTACCTAAAAATCGGTGCAACTTAGTTTTAAATTCGGAATTGGTTAATGTTTTATATGCAGCTGGAATTTTGTTATATATTTTAACACACATGTTGTTTGCACTCTTTTTCCTAAAAACTAGCCTGTGTCTCGTTAACACTAGTTGGTGTCGTCTGTGAGATCTATTTGATATCTTGTTGGCCGAGAGGAACAGTTCAGGATTCAACTTTACAAATACAGCTGCCTCGAATATGTAAAGGCTGGGCACCGTAAGCAGATTAAGTTTTATAAATAGAGGCCAGCAAGTTTCTCGATACCCGACCCTGCATATTGTCCTGATAATTTTTTTTTGTTCTACAAAGGTCCGATGTGCATCGACCGAGTTACCCCAAACGAGAATGCCGTATCTCAAAACTGATTGAATATGGCCGAATATGGCCCATTCACTAAAGCACATTTTGAAATGCAAATATTTTCATAAACAAACCACCACTTTATGTTACACAGATGGACAAACAATGTTTGCTTTTTCACTATTGTGTACTAAATATGTAAATATTATTATAGTATGGGTTAAAATAGCCACAATAGGCGTGCAGAGCTCAGTACACTTTGGAAGCCATAACGTAAAGATCATTCATTAGTTATGTTGGTAGATCTTGGGGAGATGAAGGGTTGTAAATTTAATAAAGTTTTGTTTATAGTGGTTCTTACTTGTCCGAAACCGAAAAGGTATTTTTTTTTATTAATTCACTACTCAAAAGCTAGAATATCTATGAAACAGTGCCATAATAAATGACTGACTGACTGACTGACCTGACTACTGGACGTAAAGATACCTAGGGGTGCTACAAAAAAGAAATATTACAAAATTCCTGCTGGATAGGTAACTACTGTTTCAATATAGGTTCCACATTGTGTTGTAAGTTATTGGTGACCAGTTGTCCTAGACTTATTGTTCGTGCGTTGTTATTCGGGAGGCTGAGAGACATATCTGTTTGACTGTTTACATATCTGTTGAATTCCTAGTATGTATTCTATAAGCATTGTTCAATTGGGGTGACTACGTCAATTATTATAATATACCTGATTGCATTTATTTTATTTTTATTGGTTTTTATTGCAGCCACAACACAGGCACTTCTCACTGGCTGGATCCTCGCTTGGCACGGGTCCGGAAGCATTCTCTTGGTGAATGTGGCGAAGACGAGTTACCGTATGGTTGGGAGAGAGTCACTGACGAGAGGTATGGCTCGTACTATGTGGACCATATCAACAGGCGGACGCAGTATGAGAATCCTGTACTGCAGGCCAGGAGGTTACGAGGTAGGCATAACATTAATTAGTGTGTACCAATCCTTAATACGCTTCTGAACTTCAATTACTTGCTAAGCAAACAATGTACGAGGGCTGTTTGATAAGTACCCGTTTATGGAAAAAAAAACATTTTTTTTTGTATACATGCATTTATTTTTCTACGTAGTCACCTTTTAACTCTATACATTTGTTCCACCTATACTCCAAAGACTACAGTAGTATATATGAGATGCTATACTCAAGCTTCAATAAACCATCCAAAAAGTATGATTTTGGAAATTCATTAAAATAGGCCTCTGTGGCGGCAATGACTTCGTCATTTGATCCAAATCGCTTGCCGAGCCATTTTTTTAGTTTGGGAAATAAAAAGAAATCGCATGGGGCCAAATCTGGAGAATACGGGGGGGGGGGGGGGTGAGACAATAGTTCGTAGCGTAACTGTGCTAATTTAGCCGTCACAACTCTGGACGAATGAGCCGGGGCGTTGTCGTGATGAAACAGTACTTTTTTCTTTTTTAAATGGGGTCGTTTGTCTTTCAACACGGCGTCAAATTCATCATATAAATTGGCATAGTACTGCCCTGTTATTGTTTTTCCCTTTTCTAAATAGTCAATATATGTAACACCCTGCGAATCCCAAAAAACGGTCGCCATGACCTTTCCAGCCGATGGGACGGTTTTTGCTTTCTTTGGAGCAGGTTCACCCGGTAAAATCCACTGCTTCGACTGCTCTTTCATTTCCGGGGTGTAGTGGTGGACCCACGTTTCGTCCACGGTCACGAAACGACGCAGAAACTCCTTCGGGTTACGTTTGAACACGGCCAAACACTGCTCCGAAGTAGTCAGTCGGTTCCGTTTTTGCTCCTCCGTGAGTAAACGCGGCACCCATCTCGCCGATACTTTCTTCATACCCAATTTTTCTTCTAATATGTGTTGTACCCTCTCGATTGAAACGTTTACAGCATCAACGATTTCTCGAAGTTTAATTCGGCGGTCGGCTAAAACGATATTTTCAATTTTCTTAACCATATCGTCTGTAGTCACCTCAACTGGCCGGCCTGGGCGATCCTCATCAAAGACGGTTGTTCTCCCCCGCTTAAACTCGTTATACCAATATCTGATGGTTGTCATAGAAGGAGCACATTCATGGCAAACCGCTTGCATTCTTACTTTTATTTCATCACATGTTTTTCCTTCCAAAAATAAGAATCTAATTACAGACCGATACCGTTCTTTCTCCATTTTAACAATTTTAAGTTCACGCCTTCACTGAATCGTTGTCAAATGAGAAAAAAAAGAAACGAATGCCATTTTTTTATTAATATTCCCGCCTCTGAAAAATGGCTTAAAAAGGTGGTATACTTATTTGCGGCCAGTGATATTAATATATTTAGAAAACGGGTACTTATCAAACAGCCCTCGTATCACTTACCTTTTCTGCACAGACTCGCATTATCAAAACTATTACGGACTATTAAATACATAGCTCATAATCTGGCATTACTTTGGAGAAGTCCATATTCATGTACAGTCAGCAGCATAAGTAGCTAAGCAACCGACGCGTTCACAATGACCTAAGCATGGCTCTATTGTTATAGACTTAAGAGCTTGTGCAGATCGTTGTGACTGCTACGGTTGCTTAGCTACTTCTGCAGCTGACTGTACATACCTAGCAGTAAAGTTGTCAAAACTACTGGCTTCCAAAACTATGTTCGAGTAAAAAGTATTGGTTAATATGTATTATTAATTTTAAATCGGTACAATTTAAAATGTGGTTTCCAGCTGACAAAATAGGCCTGGAAAATGGAAGTAGCGGCGGACAGAATGGCGGGAATGCCTCCGGGGAACTGCGTGGCGAAAGGTTCTCCCTTACCCTCACTAAAAGTACACAGGTTGGTATTTTAGTCAGTTAACTTACTTATGATTAAGTAAGTAAGTAAGTACACATTGAGCCACTAGTCGCGGCCACTAAACGCGACCACTAGCAGCGAGCGCGGGCGACTTTTGAGGATGGATGTGTGGATGTTTGTTACTGTTTCACGCAAAAACTATGGAGCGAATTTTGATAAAATGTATTTACACATTAATATAGTTTATACATCACATTATTACATAGACTACTAGACTAAGACTCCGCTGTCCGTCTTTCTGTCTGACTGTCTGTCCGTCTGTCACCAGGCTGTTTCTCATGTACCATGATAGTTAGGCAGTTGAAATTTACGCAGGTGTATTTCTTTTGCCGCTATAACAACAAATACTAAAAACAGAATAGAATAAATATTTAAATGGGGCTCCCATACAACAGACATGATTTTATTGCCGTTTTTATAGATAATGGAGTCCGACTCGCACTTGGCCGGTATTATACATAAGTTTTGGTTTCGGTCGAAGCTGAGAGCCTGAGACCGAAGCCGAAATTTCTTTTCGGCTTCGGATATACAAACTAGAATCATAGCGAATCTTACCATAAAGCAATGAAAACTAGTTAAATGAAGATGAAGCTATAGACATTATTTTTAAAGGCCCAATTATTTTATTGCAGGGTCTTGGCTTCACGCTAATAGGTACTGAAGGCTTGCCAGAGACCGAGGGGTATCTTCAGATACGAAGCATCGTGCCCAACAGCCCTGCTTGGATTGATGGTGAGAATACAAACCACTCTAGAGTCTAGATGCAAGTCCAATCTTACACTAATTTTTTTTTTCTCCAGGGGGTGGTAAAAATGAAGTGTTAAATCGCTATAGTTCAGGGTTTTACAGTTCTCAAGTGAAAGTAGAGGGTTTGCGAAAAAATTTAAAACCTGTACGTGTTAAAAACTATGTTGTGGATAACCACGCTCTGCTATCATATGATGTGGATACTATGACCGGGTGCGAGGAGATTGAGAGAAACAAGTTATTCGGAATGGTACGAGTGTTTTATTAGCAGGCACAAGACAGACAAGTTTTTCACAGTTACTTAGGTAACCTAGTGTTGCTATACGAATATACTATATCAAACAACATTGCCATAATAACAAAAACTAAATACGGAAATCAAATGACCAAAATTGCTAAAGAAATCGTCTTGATTTGATTGGATTTTATAGGGGAAGAAACTCTGCAATAGTTCTTAGCTTAATTTCAATGAAACTGGTATAGGCATTTTGATTAAGTCACATGACTTTGACATTAAGATGTCATGGTTTTTCGACTTCTAGTTTTGTGATTAGTGTTAATTTGTCCCAAGGTGCCCTCAGACCCGGGGACGTGTTGGTGGGGGTGGGGGGGCGCGGGGTGCAGGGGTTATCACACGCACAGGTCGCGCAGATCTTCCAGAGCATACCGCCAGGCAGCAGCGTCGCGCTACACCTCGTGCGGGGTGAGTATTTGGAGGGGAGAAGGGGGGGGCATAACAAGCCGCCTTCATTGTTATTTCATTGTTGCTTGCTACTGCTTATTTTCTAAAAGTAGTTTTCAATACAAAGGCAGGTCATGATTATTTGCTTTTCTTTCTAATGCAGAAAAGATACAAATTTTATCAAAATTGGTTCAGCAGTTTTTTTACACATGACATTGTGAAGTAATTATAGTTTAAATGTGCAACTGTTTCATGATGAGCGTCCTTAAAAGCCTCGTTTCATAGTAAGATCTCACGAGTGTTTTAAGGCCCAATTATAATCATAATCTAAGGGTTTAGAACAAACCTGTTTCGAATTTGGCTTTTTTTGAAATCATAGACAAACATGCCGAGCTGACGTTTCGCATTATAGACCTATTTAAATCGTATTGGTTTTTAAAGAGGTTCCAAATTTGAAAGTGACCGTCGTAATGCCTGTGACTCATAACGCATTTAATTAAAGATTTATGATGTGTGAGTAGATAAAATTAAATACGGTCACCATAATTATTAATGATAATCTATATATCCTCAGGTTACCCTTTGTCGTTTGACTCTGACGACCCAAACACCAGGGTGCTAAGCACACTGGCAGTGGATGCCAGCACGCCGGCCACGTCTGATGCTGTCGCTATGCAGCAGCTGACCAGGGCACTGCGAACGAGGTTAGCTCATAGGTAGCTAAACAGCGTTGAACGGTCTTCGCTAACCGACCGCCAAAAGGAGGATTATTAATTATTATTATGTACATAGGAGTTACCGTGGTCTAGGAGTAGGGGTATGGCACGCGACACTGAATGCCGAGGATCCGGGTTCGATTCCCGGGGTTCGTTTACCTATTAACATAGTTCCTAATTAAATGCCCGGGCCCAAAAATTGTTTTTTAAACTTTTTTTTATAATTTATTGAATCAGGCGTTACTTTGCGGAGGTCCATATTTATTAACTAAAAACAATTACTTTGCCTATATGCCAGATAGATAGATAGATAAAAAACTTTATTCCACAACCATGACTATGACAAATGCAGCAAGATTAATATCTTACAAGCTATACACACACGGAAATTTGTCACGGCATAGCCGCGAAAAGGCGCCGACTCAGCGTGTGCTGCCGGCATTACTGCCGCAGCGCTGATATTCTGCCGGAACCTACAGTTACAGCTTATTCGGTACGTTGCGTTGCCAAGCAGATTTAGTACAACACTTATTGCCTATTTTGAACACAATGCAATAGGCTAAGTGTAACGTACGGGTAACCAAAGTAATTGTTTTTAGTTTATTAATTTTTAAATTTTTTATTCCATTTTGTTCTGCCTCAGATTCAACCTGGAGTTCCCGTCGAACACGAGTCCGGGGCGCGACGAGGCGGACTCCGGGGGCCGCAGCCCCGGGCAGCGGCGGCTGCTGTCCCGCTCGTTCGACCTGGACGCGCCGGCAGCGGCGCCCGAGCCGCCGCTGCCGCCCCGCTGCCCCTCGGCCGACCAGCTGCTAGCTCTGCACGCAGGTAGCCGCGCCCCCCGTCACTATAGCGTACTATACTAGACCCTAAACATCTCCTGATCAATTAAAACGTCCCAGTAAAGTGAAGTGTTTTGGTTTTGCTATTGTAATAATTATTTTTTACGTCTGTTTCTAAAATACTGTATTTTTTATATTCTAATGATACAGTGAGGTTTCTTTGTGTAATTCATCTGTGGTTACGTTTTGTAACAGCTAATGTATATAACTTATTTTTAGAAAAAAATGCTTTGTCCCAAATTGCTTGCTGCACATTCTTCTTGGCAATCATGGTCTTTCCGAAAGCGCTGGTAGACTCAAAAAAAATTACGTGTGAAAGAGCATTCGACTGCCTATTTGGTGAATAAAATTTTGAATTTTGAATTATAAACATTAGGATATGCCCTTGGAAACACTTTGAGATAGGAACGGTGTGCGAGACCGCCGGCGGGGAGCGGCCGCTACCACCAATTAGTACCACAACACTTGCAACAATAACTGAGTAGGTACAAGGTCTCGTCCATACGCTAAATAATGTCTGGCTACACCACTCGCAGAAAATCGGCGTGAAGCAACAGCACCCCTGTTGCGTTTCGTTCGGTCAGTGAGAACGCTGGAGGCCCGATCCCCCCCCCCCCCCCCTTCCTCTATCCCTGATCCTCCTTAACCTTTTGCCCGCCACAGTCATCTAGTCGTGACAACCAATGAAAAGGCTCACGCGCCAACGTCATCAACACAACCAACATTCCACTCGAAATAAATGCCTTTACGGCTTACTATAGGACCCCTATTTGTCTACTAGACGGTTTGTTCCGTGGCGTACAGAGCACGATACTTCATTCATAGTGAGGCGGTCAAACGGTTAAAAGCCAGCAATGGACTAGTGACTTTTGGGGTTGCTGGTTCTCATGCGTGGCGGTGACTGCTTACCATCATAATCTTTCAATAAAAAAACGTACTGCTAAAAAAATAATACTACTAGCGTACAGTACAGAATGCTCACTCTCGAACAAGTCAAGTTTAGGTATAAAAATACCTATTCTTAAGATCGTTATCGACTTGAACGCGAAATTGAACCTCATCGTGTGACACGAGCGTTCATATTATAGTACGTTCACGTTAAGAATGCAGTGAGTCAGCGTTACTGCAGGGTAATCGTGTAATCATTGGCGTATTGTATTCAAATGTGTATTTTGAGCGACCTGATTGGTCACGGGACGTGGCTAGGCTTTCGAACAACGATGATTTCGACGATGCATTCTTAAAGCAAGCGTACTACAAGTACGTTGGGCACCGCTCTGACTCGAAACCGGTTTGTCGGCAAGAGCCAAGAGCACATTGTTTTCACTCACCGATATAAATAAAATGAAATAAAATTTGACGACCCGATAGCCTAGTGGCTAGACCCTGACTGAACCTTGAGGTCCCGGGGTCGATGTTTGTATGATGAATACGAATGTTTGTTCTCGGGTCTTGGATGTTTAATATGTATAAAAGTATGTTTACACCAATTGCCTAGTTTGGGACTAGGCCAATTGGTGTCAATTGATATTTATTTTATTTTAAATCAATAAAGTAAACAGTGTGTATTAATAATACAATAAACTAACTTCACTAAGTAAGTAAGAAGTTAAATAATTTATTGAATCAGGCGTTACTTTGCGGAGGTCCATATTTATGAACTAAAAAACAATTACTTTGCTCACCCGCGACCACTAATGACAAATAGTTATATCTGTGCGGCAAATGTATGTTTCCATGCAACACCTCCACCTCCACTGCTACACGAATCAACACATGCCACACAGACCCAACTATCACCACCACCACTCTCCACGAGGCCATTTACGAAGCACAACAACAACCGCTCAACATGCCACCACTTCCACAGGCCTTCGCCTTTGTTACGACTTGGTTCTAATTTTAATAATGTGTCATAGTAATAATGAGAACATGACTTCTCTTTTTACCGTACTCGGTTAAAAATAACGGGGTACCTGGCGTAGATTAAAAATAAAAATAAAAAGGGTAGTTTGGAATTCATTTCTTAAAAAAGGGTAGTTTAGGACTTACATAAAAGGGTAGTTTGGAATTTATAAAATATTAATGGGTACGTTGGTTTTGTCATTAACTAAGTTGAGTACATGGTTTACATATGTCAGTAGTGGAAGTGGTGGCATGTTGAGCGGTTGTTGTTGTGCTTCGTAAATGGCCTCGTGGAGAGTGCCGAAACGCGTCAGCGTTTAGTATAGTGGTGGTGGTGATAGTTGGGTCTGTGTGGCATGTGTTGATTCGTGTAGCAGTGGAGGTGGAGGTGTTGCATGGAAACATACATTTGCCGCACAGATATAACTATTTGTCATTAGTGGTCGCGGGTGAGCAAAGTAATTGTTTTTTAGTTCATAGTAAGAAGTTAGTTTATTAGTCAAGTTTGAGTACTGATTGACCCTTGTTTTCCTTAGACCACCAACACCTGAGCAACAACAATGGGCAGACGGAGCCGGGGCGCGAGCTAGTGCTGACGCTGCGCAGGGGCGCCGCCGGCTTCGGGTTCACCATAGCGGATAGTGTGCACGGACAGAAAGTTAAAAAGGTAAGAATAAGGGGTTTATATTGTCTCACGTACATATTGTTTGTCCTTATGTAGTGTTTAGTCTTGCATAAAATAGTACTTTTTTATATAAGTGCGGAAAGTTTGTCATTATGCACGAGTCCTGTGGTGTCTAGGCCCGAGCCGTGAGGCGAGGGTCGAGACTCAGAACGAGTGAAAATGACACTTCCGCACGTGTACCAAACGACGTTTTTTAATACATTTGCGAGAAAATTACAATAAAACCAAAGGCGGTTAGCCGGCGGGGGCTGCCCTGCCTTGGAACCGCCGGCGCCTTGGAAAAGTAAAAAGCACTAGTACGAAAAATACAACTTTCCGCATGATACGTAGCTAGAAAAAATACCACTTTTTGAGCAACTGTATTAAAACATGTTTTATTTTAGTATGTCTCAAATTTCAAACTGAAACATTAATATACAGAAGGACCAAAAAATTAATTCTCGAACCCAGGACCTCCACCATACCTCGGCGTTGCGCTACCAACTGCACCATCCGAGCCATCTTTGGTTTTCGCTGCTACCAATGATTGGTGTGGCGCATTAGGTAGCGCGACGCCACCTGGAGATGGAGGTGAAGGAGGTCCTGGGTTCGAAACCCAATTCGAGAATTTATTTTCCTGGTCTTTCTGTGTATTTACGTTTCAGTTTGAAGTTTCAGAAATAATTTCGAACGGAATGATCGAAAAAGAAAAGATGAAGTTTTTATTTATTGTTGTTTTGCAGGTGTTAGACCGGAGTCGCTGCTCCGGCGCTGGTCTCCGTGAAGGAGATTTACTGCTGCAAATTGGTGAAACTGACGTACGGCACGCACCGCACCAGAGGGTTGTACAAGTGAGTTACCGACCTGTAATAATGGGTGCCTGGTAGAGATCGCTGTGTAGCGATAAAATATTTTTTTACCTGTTTCTGTTTTGTTTGATATTTATGGTGTTCAATAAAGAGTTTTTTTTATTGTATTGTATTAAACATTTATTATTATGGTCGGTTACTTTATATTATAAGGTCGATGTTGTGTATACAGGCGAGGCATTTCCTAAGCTTCAAATATATTTACAAACAAACAAAGGTACTGAAATATGTAACTGACCAGGGAGGCCAGCACGCGTGCCATTTTTTCGCTTGTCGCGCAATGCGTCCCTTTCATAGTGACGGAGTCAGTGAAGGACGCACTTCACGCACTGAGCGACAAGCGACAAAATGGCGCCCGTGCTAGCCCCGTAGTTCGTCCTTCACTGATTCCATCACTATGAAAGGGACGCACTGCACGACAAGCGCGACAAAATGGCTCGCGTGCTAGACGTGCAGCACATTCAAAAATATGTATATGAACATTTCATCTGTCATATTCATCTGAGCAAGCCCAATACTATGTGACCTATTTATTTATTTATTTTTATCCTCAGGTGTTAAAAGACTGCCCGGCGATGCACGAAACAACTATCCGCGTGTGGCGACGCAACAACGCTGCGCGCGCGCCGCGCAGCCGCTCCGCCACGAGAGTGCAGCCTGCAACAAGTAACTATAAGCTATAGCTTGTTGTTGCCTTATCTTGTTTAACGCTTCCAACCAACAAATGGGTCAATCAACTTTTTATTGCCATTAGTTGCCATGGAGATGTCCCCTGGGTAACTCGTCTAAAATAATATTTTCCAAGGCACCACTTCCCCGAAAGTCAGGATTTGCATGTTTAGGAGATGAAGCATGAATGAATTGGCATATAACTGTTGAAAATCCTAACGTTTGATGGAGTGGTGCCCTAGAAAATTTTATTTTGGACGAGTTACCCAGGGGACATCTCCATGGCAACGAGTGGCAATGAAAAGTTGATTGACCCAAATACAACGAAGTTGCATTGCAAATTAGGGTAACCATATAAGATCTTTGGGATGGCAGGCATACGTCAGCGCTGTCGTTCGACCAAACCAATATTAACGCACGATTAGTCTTTTTTACCCGACTGCTGAAGGAGGGTTATGTTTTTCGAACGTATGTATGTATGTATGTATGTCCAATTCTTTGACATACTCTGCTGCTTAAACCGTCTGACGGATTTCAACATAATGAATGTATCATTAGATTCGTCCCGGTTGTGGGAGTTACACAGAGTATACTTATTTCCGGAATTTAATTTTTAATTGTTTCTTATTCATGCGCTGACCCGAAGTCTATGTTGGTAAGTCAAAGGCTCACTTAAAATACGTTTTCAGCGGCCGCGACTACAAGCCAGTTGGGCAGGAGCAAGACGCCACCAGCGGAGCAGCTGCGCTCTCCCTCCCTCCACGCGCAGGACTCGATCAGGGAACGACTCAACGCCATGAACTCTGGTGAGTAGTGTTTTAAAAATCACGTTGACAAATTATAATATAGTAGTCTATGCAGCTGTTACATAATGAGGGTCCTTAAAACACGAATGTGGTTTTATACAACGAGGCAAAGCCGAGATTTATAATAGATCACACGAGTGTTTTAAAACACTGGGGAAAAGCGTTAAAATCTTTCTACGGAACCCTCGTGCGCGAGTCCGACTCGCACTTGGCCGATTTTTTTTTATAATAGCCTAAACATAAACAAATGCATTGTATTATGGCTTTTGTTTTTATTTAGACTAATGATCATTTTAATAAGTAGTAGTCATAAAGCAGACAGACGGGAGGCGCCTTTGGCTTATCTATCGCTACAATTTTTATGCCAAAACACATGTACAGCACACGTCTGCGCTCATGTCAAAATTTGTTACGTACCTACAAACGCACACTAAAACAAAACTGTCACACAAATGCCAAAAACATGCGCACAATCAACAGATCATTTTGGTCAGACTTAATGTTAGAGTTTTGGCAGAGGGGAAATCACGCGTTAACATCTCCATTCCTTTCCTGCTCTAAGGTAGTAGTCAATTGTTTCACTTATTTCAATATACTGTTTCATATAATTTTCACGTAACGATCAAAATATTTAGTGGCCGCTATTTTCTTTTGAGTCGTGCATTTATCAAGTTAACAGGATAACTGTTTAACTCGCTTTTGTTTTTTTGCAGCCATGCGTTTATATCACATTTGTAAGTTGATAAATTTAACCTGCTAGGCCATCTCCAAAACCTGTTGAAACTATTTCTAACTGCCAGCATGAATCATATCCATCCATTATAGTTGTAAAGTTTCAAGCATATTTTACTAGCGCGTATTTAGAATGTAGTGTCCATCCATTGATTTAGTGCAGGGGTCCCCAAACTGCAGGTCAACTCATAATTAAATGATAGTTATATTTTTGAAGATTGAGAAAGAGAAATTGTCAAAAATATGTAAGTGTGAACAATACAATTAATACAGTTAATAACCTAACCAACTCAGGAAAAGTCCAAAAACCACCGCCATTGTCTTTTCGAAGTTCAACATCTCAAAAACAGCTTAACGGATTTTAATGAAACTTAACTAAGGATCATCTTGATTAGGGTGCCTTCTCACCAGCATTGCACCTGTTTCCACCACTGCTATACTATGTGAAGCAATGATTATGATTGGTGGAATTAAACGCATCCAGAGCAACGTAGCATAGCACGACTGGTGTAAAGGCATCCTTAAACTAGCTTTCAATTAAAAAAACCTCATCTACATCGGTCCATCCGTTTAGGAATTGCCACAGGTCAAACTTATAACACCCCTTTTTTGCGTTGGAGGTTAATAATAGATAAAGTCGGAATGCCTCAAGTTCCTCTGAATTCTCTTCTCTCAACTAAGGCGCCGCGATTCACAGTTTGGGAACCCCTGATTTAGTGTAACAGAAAGTGTATCAAAAAGTTAGACGACCGAATAGCCTAGTGGTTAGAGACCCTGACTATGAAGCTTGAGGTCCCGGGTTCAAATCCCGGTCGGGGCAGATGTTTGTATGATGAATACGAATGTTTGTTCTCGGGTCTTGGATGTTTAATATGTATATAAGTATGTTTACTCGTTGTCTAGTACCCATAGTACAGGCTTTGCCTAGTTTGGGATTAGGTCAATTGGTGTGAAATTGTCCCATGATATTTATTTATTATTTATTTAAAAGTTTGTTAATACTTAATTGTATGCTATAGTGGAAGCGACGTATGCGGTGCCTGAGCACAAGCCGCGCGAGAGCCTGATGGAGCGGCGCCGGCGCAGCAGCACGCCCGGCGGCCGGCTCACGCTGCCCGCCGCGCCCTACACCGAGCACGCGCAGTGGCAGGTAACACACACACACACACATACACACATACACACACACATACTCACAAAGCAAAGCGGGCACACAGAGAGGCGGGCACGCAAACAAAATCAGTTATGCCCACACACATGGATAAATACGCGGAGAGAGAGAGAGAGACGCAAAAGGAGAGGTTCGCGCGTACACTCGCTTGATAGCCGAGTTCTATGCCGTCGGATCGGCCGGTATGAGATTATTTATTTCGATGTATAAATTACGTCACAAAAGTTACAATGTCAAGTCAGAGCAATTTACATTGAAATCGTCAAAAATTTATAAACAACTAACTACTGTTAATAAAGAATAAATTAGTGCTAGGCCATAAAACTTTAGGCTTTAGTTTCTGTTGTCCGAAATAAATGCATTTTGTTTTACGTTTTTTTTCTAAGGTTTTTTTTGAAGGCGGTTTTACTTTTTTGTTAAAAGATTTTTATTTCACAATTTTACGTTGATTTAACATTTTCAGAATTATCCTCCAACTCCTAACCTTTAAGGAGTTGTACCTTCCATCATCAGCTCATCAACATGAGATGATGACTACTAGACTAAATACTTGAATAGCCTTAGAAAATATATGAAACACATAATAAGTGCCTATAAAACTTGAGCGTTGCCCTCATTTCCCTAGGATCCCATCATCAGATCACGACTTGGTGACAATGGGATCACCCCAAAAGTATACCCTTTCGAATGATGATTTAACATTTTAAGAATTATCTTCTAACTCCTAACCGTTAAGGAGTTGTACCTTCCATCATCAGCTCATTAACATGAGATGATGACTACCAGACGCAAATACTTGAATAGCTTTAGAAAATATATGAAACACATAATACGTGCCTATAAAATTTGAGGGTTGCCCTCGATTTCCCTGGGATCCCATCATCAGATCATGACTTGGTGACAATGGGACCACCTCAAGAGTGGGACCACCCCTTTCGAACAAAAAAAGAATTTTGAAAATCGGTTTACAATTGGCGGAGTAATCGATGTACATATATAAAAAAAAACATACAGGAACGTAGAACCTCCTCCTTTTTTGAAGTCGGTTAATTAAATGGTTCTTGTAACTCGTAACTAACTGGTAACTCGTCTAAAATAAGATTTTCTAAGGCACCAATTCCTTCAAGCTTCATCTACTAAGCAAGCAAATCCTGACTTTCGGGGGCACTCCCGTGCCTTAGAAAATCTTATTTTAGACGAGTTACCAAGGAGACGTCTCCATGGCAACCAGTGGCAATGAAAAGTTGATTGACCCAAATGTTAAAATAGGTCAAAGTTATAAGTAAGGATGTTAACCTTCCTTCAAAAATGTATGAGTAAAAACCGTAACTCATAAGACATGCCACTGCGTTTACTGTGCGTAAGCGTCTTTTGAGCACCGATCCCTAATCCTTATACATATACCCAAAATAGCCGAACATTATTATGCCAGCAGGAGCGAGAAACGTGGGTGGACAACGCGAACAACGTCCGCACCTGGGCCGAGAACACCTGGGAGCAGAACGGGAACGGCTGGGACGCGGGCGGGGCGCGGTGGGGCGGCGGCTGGGGCGACGTGCCCACGCCCACCGTGCACGTCGACATGAACGCGGCCTACTGGCGGGGCGCCGCCAGCGTGGCCGGCAGCAGCGACAACGGGGGTGAGGGGGGGGGTGCCCACGCCCACCGTGCACGTCGACATGAACGCGGCCTACTGGCGGGGCGCCGCCAGCGTGGCCGGCAGCAGCGACAACGGGGGTGAGGGGGGGGGTGCCCACGCCCACCGTGCACGTCGACATGAACGCGGCCTACTGGCGGGGCGCCGCCAGCGTGGCCGGCAGCAGCGACAACGGGGGTGAGGGGGGGGGTGCCCACGCCCACCGTGCACGTCGACATGAACGCGGCCTACTGGCGGGGCGCCGCCAGCGTGGCCGGCAGCAGCGACAACGGGGGTGAGGGGGGGGGTGCCCACGCCCACCGTGCACGTCGACATGAACGCGGCCTACTGGCGGGGCGCCGCCAGCGTGGCCGGCAGCAGCGACAACGGGGGTGAGGGGGGGGGTGCCCACGCCCACCGTGCACGTCGACATGAATTGTTCTTATTGACATCAACGCGGTTTATTTAACGGGGGTGAGGACGGGAGGACAGTGTGTCAGGCAGAAGGGGTGAATGGGAACTAGGGCAGGTGCTCCCCAACCCTATTGTTTTTGTTGACATAATCGCGACTTTTTTTAAACTAGCCGTGGAACTAGCAGAAGGGGTTAGGTTAATGAGGACTGGGGGGGAAGTGCTCCCCACCTCCCCATCATTGCCCATTGTTAAATACACAAAAAGGCGGATAAGCCCGGGCCACAGAATTTAAACAGAGTGTAATAGGTGGTAATAGTGTATCCGTTCCCAGGGTTCCCTGAGGACGGCATGCTGCACTCGCCCACCACCGCGGCGCTGGGCGCGCACGCGCAGTCGCCCGCCGCCGACAGGATGGGGCCACACTCGCCCTCGAATTCCAATGGTAACAATAACTGGCCTCTCTGTTTTCCCATACTACCTAGGTGAAAAACTAAACACGGAAATCATAACTATTGAGATAAGAATTTTTTGTAATTTTTATTATAATTATAATTACTAAAAAAGTTGACCATTAAAAAAGATTTAATGGCTTGAAAAACTTCATTATTTGACAATAATTCTAATAATAACCTAACCATTAAAATTTCATTTGTAAAACACTTTTTTTCCCGACTATACTTTTTTTTGTCTGTACGTGTATTGTCATCCAACTTACATATTCCTACCAATTTTCAAGTCGATGGTTTCAACCAGTGAAGAGTTCCCTCCTGTGGAGACGATCCTGGCCGCACCACAATAATTTCACTACCAGATTATTGTATTGTCACCGAACATACATAAGTATGCAAAATTTCAGCAAAATCGAACATCGGGAAGTGGGTCAAAAACTTTGCAAGTTATAAAGCATGTAAATAAAATACCCATGAAACGCTTTTGCAATAATAATACATGAACGGACAAAGTCAAACAAATCCGATTAAAATGGGCAATATCTCCGAAACTAATAACTTTCGTACAGGTTACCACAATACCTGTTTTGCTGTAAATCAGTTTTACTATATCCCCTTAAAACTGATGTACTCAATAACAAATGACCCTGTATAATCTGTCCGCAGGCCGCTTGCGCAGCCAGTCGCCCAGCAACGCAAGCGCGTCGGAGCGCCTCCTGAGCCCGCCCGCGCGCCTCAACAGCCGCTCACCCTCCAACAACTCCGCGAGCGCAAGGGGCAAAGAGCCTATGCGGTAAGGGAATGTACCCATACTACGTGACGTTTTATAACCATCAATATACCTCTTATAGTTTTCGAGTAAATTGCCTGTGACATACTGATAGAAGCTTCAATAAAACGCAGTAAATACGCAGTTTGGATGCTTTATTGTGAAAAGATAACGGAACACGTGTATATTAGGTAGCCATCAGTAACAGGAAGAAACAAGCGAGTAAATTGTCACAGCCATAAACAAGACTTGCCATAGACTTTATTGCAACACTTAACACATACGGTCGATACGAAACGTCAGCTCGATATGTCTATTTATGATTTTTTTTTTAAACCAGCCAAATTCGTGACAGGTTTATTATGCCTTTGGCTTTTGAACCCATCTAGAGTGCTTATACTATGTGTGTAAATAAAGTAATGTACGCATCTCCACATAATTAGGCCTTACAACACTCGTATGATCCTAAGGACCCTCATCATATAACAGTTGCGTAAACTACTATTATTTTCTATGTACAGACATAGAGATAACTCGCCATCTCGACACATGCACTCGCCGGTGTCGCGCCGCTCGCCGTCGTGCTACGACGAGAACATGCCGCCACAGAACTCCATCTACGTTGGAAACTACCCGCAGGTAAAATTGCGTTTTTCTTAAAAATAAAAACAAAGTTTCTAGGAATCCAAGCGCACCAATTTATATATTACCGAATAGCCTATGTGTCACTGACAGCGCCATCTGTTGTTTACTATGTAAACTAGATGGCTTAATATAAATCGTAGATCATTGGGATAATGGCTCGCTGTCAATTAAACACGTAACCATTGTTGGTAGTTCCCATGATATCCTCCTAGATGGCGCTGTAGTAAAAAACTGCTTGATTTTATTAGATCATTTATTTGGTTACTTTTGGAATATACATCATCGAAGACACACGCTCTGCTCATTTCCATCCCCTGCACCTGCTATACCCATCTACGAAGAAACACTATGTTTTAGGTCTAATTCATAGTCCTTCCTTTTCTAGCGTAATGGTATTACGAATTAACCCGATGTCAAAACTCGGAAGTTATATACGTGGATGATCGATTTATTTCGCAGTAGTTTCATGTTAAAAGTTGTTTGCTGTTTTTTTAAAAAAATGAAAATAATCGATTTATTGATTATTTTTGTTTTATTTTTATGAAACATTCATAGAATGAAATTCAACATACAATGACAATGCAAAGAAAAATTCGTTAAGCAGCTGGACTTGAACCAGCAACCTCGGTAATCCGTACCACGCTCCACCAATTAAGCTATACTTAACGTTGGTGTACCTAACGAATTTTTCAATGCCTTGTGTCATATTTTATTTCGGAAGGGTTTTTTTTGGTTCAAGTCCAGCTGCTTAACGAATTTTTCTTTGCATTGTCATTGTATTCTGTTTTTTTACCTTGTAATTTTTTATTTGTGCCATTTTCTGTTTTAATTGGTACTTATGTTACAATGGCCTCGACACCTCGAGATTGGGACTCGTGCAAAAAGTGCGGTTCTCTTCTACCACCGGCACCTTGGAATAGTGAAAAGCACTAGTGCGTAAAATCCAACTATCCGCATGATACGCAGCCACAAAAAGTACCTACCACAAGTGTATTGGAATGTGTTGTGTTGTAGGTGTCAGCGGGCGGCGCGCTGGAGCCGGAGGCGGACGTGCTGGTGCGGCTGGCGCGCGGCGCGGCGGGCTTCGGGTTCCGCATCGTGGGCGGCACCGAGGACGGCAGCCGCGTCGCCGTGGGCTACGTCGTGCCCGGTGAACTATGGCCGAAGCATAAATAAGCTAAAGCAGTAAAGAAACTACGTACAAACGTTGACACACGCCTACAGACGCACGTTGAGACAAGGCCCCTAAGCGGACATCGCAGTGCTGTCAGTCGCGAGTGCCGCGTCGAGACGATTGGTCACTCTTCGTGTTTAAATTGTGTTGCGTGCGCTGTCCGCGGTCTTTTTAAACATTAGAATAAATCAGTTTTAAAGCGCCGTTTCCATTACTTACAATGCGAATTTTTACAGTATAAAGTTTAATAATGAAGCTTTTCTAAAGTGTCGTAGACGTCGTAGCAGGCGAAAGTATTTTTCAGTGAGTAATTTATAGTAATTAACAAAAAAATAAGGACTTCTTAAAATGTTTAATTTTTTTTTATTACACAATTTTGTTTGTAAACCAGTCAATTCATTCGATTATTTGATCATTATAGAACCGAAATAAACATTTTAATAAATAATAAATAAAAACCTATTAATTTTATAAAAACTAATGAGAGTGACAACCCTAATGCTGTAATTAAATCTAGCTAGTTATCTCAAAAAAGGCCTAAATAGCTGAGAGCTAAACAAAAACTTTTAAAGAAATTCTGTAAATAAGAGGACAACCCTAACGCTAAATTTTTATCTCAACAAAAAGACCTAGTTTCACTACTGCTTTAGCTTATATAGCAGCCGGCGGCTGCGTGCCCGTTCCTATTTCAAAATGTTCCAAAGGGCATAATCCTGATGATTTTATCAACGTCTTTGTCAGGGTCCCTAATAACAGCGCGGTTACAGGTGGGCCGGCCGACGGACTGCTGCGGCCCGGCGACCTGCTGACGTCGGCGGACGGCGTGTCGCTGGCCGGCGCCACGCACGCGCTCGCCGTGGCTTACGTGTGTCAGGCGGCCGCCAGGGGGCATGTGAGTATGAGTACTGCCAGCGGCCCGGCGACCTGCTGACGCTGGCCGGCGCCAGTGTGCGCGTGAGTGCACACATACACATACATAACAATAGCGCATTATTGTTTCGGTAGACCAGGGGATCGATTTTTGAATTTCACTTGGTGACTAAATTCTCATTCATAACATTGATATCACTAAAAATAAATAAAAATATAAATTGGCCTCTTCATCTTGGTTTCTGTATTTTGGTTGTCTGTAAGAGATCGCTTTTAAGCGACAAGACCGCCTATTGTCCACCATACCTGTTTTTCTTTAATCTCCTTGTACTGTTTTGTGGTTTTCAATAAAGAATATTTGTATTGTATCACTATTTGTCAAAAGCCTTATTTTTTAATGACATATGTTACAGGTAACACTAGGGGTGCGACACAACCGCGCCGACATACAGCAGCTGGGGCTGCCGAACATGCCGGCCCAGCACCAGCACCAACTCACGTAAGTGTACTTAACCCTACACTAAACCCTACATGAAGAATAATTGTAATGTCGTCTCCTTTGTAAGAGCGGTGGACCTTTAGTAAGAGTGGTGACCCCTTAGTAAGAGCGGTGGACCCTTAGTATGCGTGGTGACCACTTAGTAAGAGTGGTGGACCCTTAGTAAGCGTGGTGACCTCTTAGTAAGAGTGGTGACCCTTTAGTTAGTCTGGTGACCCCTTAGTAAGAGTGGTGACCCTTTATTAAGATTGGTGACCTTTTAGTAAGAGTGATGACCCCCTAGTAAGAATGGTGATTCTTTAGTAGGAGTGGTGACCCCTTAGTAAGTGCGGTGACTCTTTAGTAAGAGTGTTGAAACTTTAAAGAGTGGTGACCCTTTAGTAAGAGACCCCTTAGTAAGATCGGTGACCCCTTAGTGAGTCATAAAAAATTTGCTTATAATTATATAACTTTGTTGAAGCAGGTCCGATCCGGCGATGCACATGGCGCCGGCGTCGTACAACATTCTGCACCCCGCGCCCGTGTACCCGCCCGCCGCAGCCCCCATGCCCAAGTCAGTACCACATACTGTACAGCACTCATGAGTGACAGGTCCATACCTGTCACCAATGGGTTCAGAAGCCGAAGGCATATCAAATTCAAATTCAAAATTTTATTCAGCAAATAGGCAGTTGAATGCTCTTATATGATATCATACCCATGTATGATATGATATGAACAGGTTGGGAAACTTTGCTTTATAATATGTGTGTAGATAAAGTAATGTATGCAACTCCAAATAATTAAGCCATGAAACACTCGTGTGATCCTATTAAAAGTAAGTAAGTTTAAAAAAAAAGTTACACAGTTTCTTTTAATACAAGATATCCTGATAAATTAGTTTTACCTAAGATGCATACAATTATGAAAAAGAAACCCCATGAAAGTACTCCCTTTAAGGTCCTTTAAAACCCAGCTGTACCGATGGCTGGTAAAGAAGTGTTAATTAACATGTTATAATTATACCTGCATGTATCAAGTAGCCAAACACAATATTTGCATGACTCTTTAAGTTTAAATGTATGAATCTAAACTATCCACATAATGTGACATCTTATTTTTATACTACATTTAATGCGAATAAAATATATTTCTATTTCTATTATGAAAGTCAGCTTCGCCTCGTTTCTTTTTACCCGACTGCGAAACGTAAAGGAGGGGTAATGTGTTTATCGGCCTATGTATGTATATGTATGTATGTATGTATGTATATTTGTTCCTTTGTGGCACTCTAGAGACCGAATGTGTTTGCCGATTTTAATTATTCTTACGTCAATCGATTCGTTCTGATCTTGAGAGTGTCACTAGACATGACAGTAGTTCAAATCCAATATGGCGGCCACTAGACGCCATATTGTGATAAACAAGTCGACAAACTATATCAAGTGGGGTATCATTGAATAGGTATTTGAAAATCAACTTCAGGTTTCTTTTATAATTTTTCATTTGGAGTGACCATTTAGGATCTATAGCTTGTTCAGCTTGGAAAAGTAAAAAGCACTAGTACGAAAAATACAACTTTCCGCATGAAATGTAGCTACAAAACGACCGGATGGCCTAGTGGTTAGTGACAATGACTATGAAGCTTGAGGTCCCGGGTTCGAATCCCGGTCGGGGCAGATGTTTGTATGATGAATACGAATGTTTGTTCTCGGGTCTTGGCTGTTTAATACTTATATAAGTATGTTTATCCGTTGTCTAGTACCCATAGTACAGGGTTTGCCTAGTTTGGGACTAGGTCAATTGTTGTCAATTTGTCTCATGATGTTTTTTTTTTGAGCAACTGTATTAAAAAATGATTTTATTTTGACATCAGCAAACAACCCTATTGTGTTGTAAACAGTTACGGCGCTGCGTACCCGGGCGGGCTGGGGGGTGCGGGCGCGGCGGGCGCGGCTTGGGCGCCGGCGCCGTACGACGTGACGGTGACGCGGGACGACGGCGAAGGGTTCGGCTTCGTCGTCATATCCTCCTCCAACAAGGCTACCAGCACCATCGGTTAGTACCATTAACCATTACTATCAATTATAGTCGCGTCTGCAATTATATTACATATAAACAGGAAGTAGATATGTTATAAAAAATACCACCGCACCCGAGTTGAAGACTAATAGAAGACCCAATGAGGGCTATTGAGAGTCAAAAATTCGCTACATGTTTTCACGGATCCTTGTTTTCATTTTTATTATTCGGCTATGCTCTACTGACATACGTCCGTTTATATCACTATAAATGTAATATCTCGCAGGAAATCGGCGTGAAGAATCACTCCCGTTGCGTTTCGTTCGGTCCCCCCCCCCATACCCCCCCCCCCCTTTATCCCTTTTCCTCATTTTTTTTTAAAAAGACCGACAGACTAGTGACTCTCTTGGGGTTGTTGGTTCTCATGGGTGCCGGTGATCGCTGACCATCAAGTGACCCGCTTGCTCGTTTGCCTAACTCTTTCTATGAAATAAAAAATAAGCTCCATCGTCCGTACCCCACAGGCCAGCTGATCCCCAACTCGCCGGCCGCGCGCTGCGGGCTGCTGCACGTGGGGGACACCATCGTCGCCATCAACCACACGCCAGTTTGCAACCTGCCGCATCCCGAGGTGGTAGCTCTCATCAAGCACTCGCACCGCGCCGTCACGCTCACCGTGATGCCGCCGCACGACTAGCGCTGGTAACACTAGCTTAACTATTACAAGGTGATCAATTGAAATGGATCGGTAGGGACCAGTCAGCCTTTAAGAGATAGAATCAGTTCTCAGGAACCATAGTCGATTTTAGATTGATTAAAAATGGCATTCAAATCACAGTGAAGTAAACGGACCACTCTATTATGTCGGGCTAAACTCGACTTATGTACGTGAGTGATCCGTTTATTTCATTACGATTGAGTCTCACGGCAGGTTCATGTTAAAAATAGCATTTTTTTTAACTCGTACATAACCGGGCATCGAACCTGTAAATATCTCTGTGAGCAATGTTATAAATTTTGTTGTTGATGATTATGTATGAGAATTAAAAAAAGATGTATGCCATTTATATTAAATCTCAAATCGACGTCATGATTCCTAAAAACAGATTTCCCTATCTTTTATAGTTCGTGACTTCTCCCTCCTGACTCGTTTGGATTGATCACTGTATATACTTAGCTATACCAGGGACTGATTATGATAATGAAAGAAAGGAAGACATTTATTAACACAAGTTCGATACAGACGTAAACAGTAAAAAATATATACAAAAAACTTGAACATAAAAGGCCGAGCCACACCGGTCCTCTTGATTTTATAGACCTCGCCGATACATAAGTAACCTATTAAGCCTGGTAAGCTATTCCTCTCCACCACTCTAAGGTTGGCTGGTAGAGATCCCTTATAGGGATAAGCCCGCCTTTGTACTCGAATTTGATTGTTTGTAAATTGTGTTTCTATCCTGTTTTTTTTTTCGCACAATAAAGGGTTTTACTTATAAGGCGAGGGTGCCAATGAGTGGTTAGGAAGTATCAACATTGTAAAATAAAACTCCACATACTTTAAAAAATCGCTGATTTTCTGGAAGAGCTGAACAACTTCTAGTAGAACGTTCTTTTGTCAGATATCAAAATAAAGAGACAGCGCTCTATTAAATTGTGACATATTCTAGATAAGTGAATATTTTTATGATGTAACTTTTTACTGAATAATATGAAAAATTTAAAACCGAAGCTTATACTATTTGATATGCTAAGTATACAGAACAAAATGTGTCAAATTAAGTTATCAATATATTTTGTTCTTTAATAAAATGGAATGAATAGCTTTAATGTAGTCAACCTTAACATTAATGGTTGTGGTTTTGCCGGTTGAATTTTTTATGCAAACCATTTTGCAGCTTATTTATCTATAAGTACCGTCCAAATTTACATAAGCTTTATAGTTTTAAAGATATTGTGCCTTATACTAGTAGTTGAATGGATTTAACTAGTTAATTCGATAACTTCCAATACACATCTAGTTTTTATTTTCCCTAGATGTTCTCAGTTTTCCATTATACATTAGACACAAGGCATTGAAAAATTCGTTAGGTACACCAACGTTAAGTATAGCTTAATTGGTGGAGCGTGGTACGGATTACCGAGGTTGCTGGTTCAAGTCCAGCTGCTTAACGAATTTTTCTTTGCATTGTCATTGTATATTATACATTAGATTATACAGGGTGAAATTTTAAACGTGATCAGAATTATTGGAGTGTGATTCAGTGTCATTAACTTTTTATATTTATTTTAATGTTTTGATACTTGTCTTGTATGCAATAGGGATGCTAGTTGGTCAAACCAGCAACTTTTTTTAAATCTCAAAATGATCGCTCATTATGAAATTTGTATTGTCAACTATGATGACTTGATGTCATAATTTTCAGTGTGGCCATTATGCCCTTTAATTAATTTTTGTTAAATTGAAAATCTTGGATTGCGGTAATAAGTAAGGACTCTGATTTATACGACCATTTTCCAAAATGCTTCTTCAGTGGTAGTGTAAAATAATTAGTGTAAAATTATATCATCAATCAAAATTCATAATTAAACGTGGTTTGTTAACGATACCGAATGACATTATAAACAGGTATTTCTGATCACTTATTAAATATCTTCTTAATCCCAGTTTTTTACCTTATGTTTATTTAGCAACATAATTCGTATCTATCAAAGTCAAAGTCAAAGTCTTTATTGTTTGTGAGAAATGGGTTACATTGCTGGTACATATTAAACAATTTCACAATTGGATTCGCCATAACTCTACCTTTGCAGGTGTACAGACAGTAATTTCTATTACTTACATAAACAAATCTGATTGCGTTGCTTACATTATTATTTAAAAACAAAATTTGTGAATTAGTATGGTAGATTTACTTTATGGGCTATTTGGCATAGGTATATCACTTCCATACAAAATCCAACCTAAAACACCAAATTAATACGGGAGTGGTGACTGCAATCTCGGACATATGGAAGATGTACCACTGTAGTACTGGGGAAGCTCTTTCAACCCTTGTATTTTTAATCGTTGACTTGACTCTAGATTCCGGTTGCTAGAACGACTTCAGGTTTTCGTAGTGTCGTTTTCATACCGAATTATAAAGGGAATACACCATTTTTAGCATAAAACTACCGTGAGCCTCAATTATGGAGAAATAAACTTATCACTCACGTTTATAAGTCGAGTTAAGCCCGACATGTTTCGGACTAATTTGTAGTCCTTCCTCTGGGCGCGCACGGCTCAGCGGCAGCGAAACGCACACTGCGTGCCAAGGCTCTGCTCGCACGACTATACGTGACACTACACACACACTTTTACACTAATAGACTTGAGTAATCTGTTTATTTCACCATGAAATACACCATTGCATTTTTAAGAACATTTTCATATGGCTTCAGTGGTATAATTATCGTTCTTCCTGTTCTACTTCTTAACTTTCCTATCTCTTAAATTATTTTCTTTCAGTCTTACACATACACTGGTTTGTCCTTTTCAGCCGTCATAAGCAGTGGCAAGGACGATAAAACCAAGAGGACCGCCAATGGCTATGGAATGTCGCGTTCCTGTAAAATAATGAGCCTGCTGTAGCTTATAGAGAGGTCTCTGTACCATTAATTTTGTATGACACTTAGACCTCTGGCTAACACAATATCTATGAACTGAAAGAAAAAACTAACTTAGATGGCGCTATTGTGTGGTCTCCGGCCTCTGGCTAAGAGGTCTAAATGTCATACCAAATGAATCGTACAGAGACCCCTCCATAGTAAAACTAGCTACAGCAGGCTTATTATTTCAAAGGAACGCGACATCGTACAGACACTGGCAGTCCTCTTGGTTTTATGGTTCTTGGCAGTGTAGTGACCCCTAATAAACCAGTAAGAGAGACACTTAGTGATAGACATAATGAAAACGGGATTTTGACCGCGATTGCCTTATAGGTTTGATGAGCTCCCGATATTTCGATGCAGTTGCATGTATCATGATCACGGGCAAACATTTGCCGTGTCCATATCCCGATTTCATTATGTCTAATGCAATTAACCGCGAATCATTTGAAACACTTAGTGATAACTATATTTTAATAAAATTTTAGTTAAACAGTCATCTTTGCTCAAGTTAAACTGTTTAGATGTATTTAACTTAACGTTATGTTGTAGTTTGTTATCGATCTTTTTAGATAATCTCAAAGACAGAACATTTTGTAAATATAACGTTAGATCTTCGTTTGTAGATCTTGCTGCATGTTTTAATGCATTATGTTTTAAGTGAAGTTAATCTAAATTCTAGATTAAGATCTGGACAGCTATTGAGTTGTTAAATAGATTAGTTAATGTAACGACTGAGGTGTACGATGGTTATTTTTACTCGTTATTTTTAAATCTTTAGTCAAATTGACTGTACATTGCGTATTAATTTACATTTGTATTGTTGTAAGTATTTTTAATAGTAATTATTGCTTCTAAGAAGAATGGAATAGTATTTTGAATGAAATACGCGGGACCACCGAGTTTGAAAATTGTATGTAGGAAAAACTAGTTTTGTTACATTTAGATAAGTTTATAGTAGGTATTAGAGAAAATGCAATAATTATTGTGCCTCTTGTAAAGCAGTCTTGCCTTGTCAAATGTAGATCTAAAAATGTAAAAACAAATCTTCCAAAGATACAAGTGTTCTAAAATAGTGCCCTTTAAAACAGACATATTTTGAAAAAAAAACTTATCTACTTACAGCTAATTATTTTTAAGGATTTTTTCAATATGTAACAATATTTCCACTGAAAATTTAATGTCAAAAAGTTTAATATTATATCTTTATATTTAAAATTGGTCTTTAATTGAATCCTAGTAACCAAATTAATTAATAAGGTAGTTAATTAATGAATTGTTCCACCTCTTTGCAGTATTTTTGCAATCGAAGATTAATTTGTTAAAAAGGAACGTTGTTGAAGGAAGAAAAAATTCTAAACATTAAAACAACATTTTCAATATATTTTTTAGACAATGTAAAGCAAACGTCCAAATGCTTGACACCCTAATGCCCGATAGTTGACACCCGTCTGTCACCTCTGTAGCTAGGACATAAGGTTGAAGGTGCCAACTATTAAGTCAGTGCCCAACAGTTGGGCATTTACCTTAAAGATCAATCCCTTTGTTCGTCGTAGATAACTAAGTTTGATAACTGGTACTCCACTGGAAAAATAATTCCTTTAATCTTTACTGGGCCAGCCATTTTACGGAATATTTTTAAAAATTACGTATTTAATACTGTATTATGTATATGTTTTTTGAGATCGGAATAAATTAGAAATCCATAGCTCATAGCAATTTCTGGATTTTTTTTTTATTTATGAAAAAAGTTATAAAAAAAAAAACAATAAAATGCCTTGACCCGTATCGGGTCAATGGGAGACAAAGGGTTCGATGTCAACGTCGTGGTAAAATGGAGTAGGTAGGCTCATTTTTTTGGAATTTTTACATAATTTTTTTTTGGTTGCAACAAGCTGAAACGGATACACGCTCGTTCAGACAATAATGTGAAAAAAGTGTAAAATACACTAAAAAGCTTCGACATACCTACCTACAACGCAAACTACCTACTTTTTTTAAATACAGTTTACCTACCTACCTACACAATACAAAATCAAAGTAGCCACAGTATTTTTTTTTTAAACTAAGTGCACGAAAACGCAAATTTTTAACCGACTTCAAAAAAGGAGGAGGTTCTATGTTCCACTGTATGTTTTTTTTGTAAGTCTACGACTGCCAACTCGAAACAAATGGGTAGGTAGTTGTCACAACTAGCCAACAAAGCCAATTTCTACCTACCTACTTACTTTGGATAAAAGTACGGTCACCAAATCAAACTGGCCATTTAAGACCTTAATCAGTTTGAATGGTATCAACCTAGAATGATGCCACTTCAAATCGAGGCTTGGACCTCCGTATACTTATACGTGGGTACATAATTAGCCACAAAAAGTAAGCTCGATTTATTTATTTATAAACAAGCAAACAATGAAATGGAACCACTGATGGAAATACCTAAGCCTTTGGGCGTCATTATCATTCATAGGAGATTCATACATTTGCCGAAAATTCGCAATTTCGTTACCTCTTCTCTTTCATTGGTTGAAAGAGACGAACCACGACGTTTGATAGGCGAATAATGTGAAAGTGAAGTACCGCCCTTAGGACTTCTGTCAAAAAAGAGAAATTAAAAAAATATACGGAGCGACCAGTTTTAATATTACCCCGAATAAAGGGAAAATTAAAATCCTTCATGTCGATCCAAGCTGCTGGGTTGCAAACCCATATACATAAGAATCATGAGATCATGTCTTTTCTGTATGATGTAAAGAAAAAACTATTCAGTTCCTTTCCTATTACTTTGTGATGTTACTCGATTGATTGAATTCTATTATTATTATAGGGTAAATACCACTTTCTTTTTCATTATTGGCAAAACTCAATTTTAATTGTCACCGTCATGATTTTTTACTCATATTGTGTCATATTGTGTATTACTCACTCAGTTAATGATTTCTACGACTTATTGATGTCAAATAATTTCAAGTTCAATAAGAATTAGATGTTCTGTCCTTAATATTCGTTCGGCTTAGATCAATATAACCTACTTAGTGGGGATGCGTAGTCGTTTTCAGCATTGTACCTTAATGATGTGTGTGAAGTTCCCAATCCGCACTGGGCCCACGTGGGAACTATATCCCACGCCCTCTTATTCTGAGAGGAGGCCTGTGCTGCCTGTGCTCAGCAATGGGATGTAAAATAGGCTAGCGATGATGATGATCCGAAAAGGCCTCTAGAATGGTTAGGAATAAAGTACTGCCTTAACATTTAACAACTTACGACATGCAAGGGACTAATAAAAAAAATAGGATGGCAAATGCAATTCGTAGCAAATCTTCCTTGTTTTGCTATGACTCGGTAAAGACGCAAAGCCAATTTCATTTCAATCCTTTTAACAAGCGTTGTGATAATTCAGTTTCCTCGATTCGTGACGAATAAACACTGTTTTGCGATTGTAAAACTAAAATGATAATGATAACAAACAATGGAATCATTAATTTTTATAGCTATGTTTATTTTCGGGTAATCGCGGCGCGCAGCGTGGCAACACCGCGCAGTAGCGCGCTGTCGTCTGACCCGCTGTTGACCGTCGTACGATCGGAAATCAAAGTTTACATGTTTTTTCTCGAATTATCGCTTTTAATCCTCTAATTATCACAAACTGTCATTCTAGTGATTATGTGTTATCATCTAGTGTGTGCTAGAGGTGCCTGATAAGGGTAAGCCGCTGTTTATTCACTTTATTTGTACATGTCAGACGGGTAGCTCTTATAAGGTGTTTTTAATGTTAAGTTAATAAGTTTGGACTTCTTATTGGAATGGTTAAGTTGTGACGGCGAGTTGCCTATTCGGCCTCCCGCCGAACTTGTGTTTACACAAAATTTATTTATTTATGCAGTTGAAACTGTTAACCCGAGATCTGCGATCATATTTCGTAGTACCTACAAGCTACACCACTTGCTTCAACGACCGGCCCTATTTTGTTCTTTTTATAAAATCGACCTGTTGAATTCTTATTAGAATCTGTTCAGATGACACTTGATGAATTAGCGTTAAAATAACAGTTACTTCACTGTAGTTAAAACTTAAGTATACTTACTCTAGGACATGACATTCACATTACTTTAAATGTGATAAGCTGAATGTTTGTTGACCCAGTGGGCTCGACATGCAAAATTATAATCTAACACACACTTGGCAATAAAAAAAAAACGTTTTTAGTCTGTCAACATAATATGGTCACTATTTAATTTTATGAGCTTCTTAATTTATCAATGACATATCCTTGAAGTTTAAGTTGTAAAATAGATAGGTTAATTACTTTGATACTTCACTGGATATATTATAATTTGTAGTTGATGTAAGTACCTACTATGTACTTATGCTACTTTGCGTAATAGATAAGTAGGTTTGGAAAATGCTTCATTCTACGGATGAGATGTATCTTGATATTCTTCTTTAACTAAGAATTAACAACATTAACATGTTAAAAATATATCAGTATCTATGAGGTGCGGTGTAAAAGTTTCCGGCCTAACAAAGAAAAGTTACAAAACTTTTATTTTTCAATACTTATATCGAAAATAAAAAAAAGTTTTGTAAATCTCCAGTTGAGCTATTGCAAGATAAAAGTTATAACAGTGAGCAAAGATAAATAACCTGTAGTGCTTAGAATAGTGAATTTTCCAACTTCACTTCAGCAAGTAAATGTTTTTAAATCTATTTGCCGGCCCTATACTGATTCATATCCATATGTTTAATATCAACATAACAATCCTAAATAAATTCAACATAACTATTTGAGTACCAAACATTCAATTAACCTTACAAACCATTCAACATAAGTGAACTACCATCGTACCAATTATCGGTACATTACAATACAATCGTTGGAATATGATCTTAATTGAGCTAAACGCCAAGTGTCTGCCTCCAACCATACTAATTAATTGGACAGTAACAAGCTTGCACTGTATTGGTTGCAAGGCCATTTTGTAACTAGCTGTATTAAAAAAATATGTATGTTTGTATGTTCTTAATCCCTGAAGCAAAGCGAGGGATGTTACCAGTTTAACATGACCTGTGTCTGTTGGTGTCCTTGTAGTTGCCAATCGGATTTGATTCGGACACGGTTTTTTCAAGCTAGATTATTCACAATGGTTCTTAGCTAATATTGTATCTTACCTAAGTTGTAAATTTTCAAAATAAGTAGCTACAGATTGTTCTTAACTTTTTACAAGTTTGTTTAGTTATGTATGTCTAACTTATGTAATGTTAGATTAGGTAACAGAAACAAACATACAGGAAAAACACAATAAAGTTTACAAAAATTAAATACCTTCATGGCAATTGATAAACTAATAAATAATACATTATGCAAAACACATGTAATGTTAGCTGTTTAAGCCTGGCGTGGCCACCGACCAATCTCACCCCTTAAGATCCCTTTAAGGGATAGGTTCGCCTTTGAACATTTGCTTTTGTTCTGTTATCTGTTACATACATCTCAATCGACCTGTCAACTGCTGTTGGTTCAGTCAAGGCAGAAAATTACATGTTTCTTCAGAACCATCATTATGAAGAAAACAATTAATCGTGTAATTGGTAGATCACACAAGGTATAGTCAGCAAAAGGGGATAGATAACTACTGCTAAAGTTATGAATGACTTTGAGTAATTCCAACAGCCTGTAGTAGTTTTACTGATTTACATTAAACCATCTCTGACTCGTTTGTCTTAGCTCAAATGAAGATGAGAATAATAGAAAAGCGTGGGCAACGCGTGTTTAACGGGAAGGTACAATACTCTCATTATATTGCTTTATTTTGAGCTGTGTTAATGTATATACAATCGTAATAGTGTGCAAATTTCAAACATTTACGAGTTAGTTTCTGATCTAGACAGGCAAGTGAACCACTGTGCTGCTGTCCAAAAGTTATGAATCAAATCATTTGTAAAATAGCTGTGGAGTTGCTTGAAGTGTGAAATTATTGTGTTAGGTTTTTCATGTGTGAGCAGTTGCTGGTGTATGTCTGTGTGTCCTGCCTTAGCAAGCCTAGAGAAGTGAAGATACAGTGTACATTCCTAAGCTCTATGATAAATAAAATAAATAAATAAAAAATAATTTATTGCCACAACATACCTAACTACAGGAATTATATAAAAAACACATTAAAAAAAAGAAACTAGCTACATTCCGGCAATGGGTAATAGTCTCAGTATATGCTAGGTTACATGGTGACATGAACTCAGCGCTGATTTGCCCTTTAGAGGCGGCTAGTTGTAACAGAAAAAAAAACACAATATGGTTAAAATTATAAAGACTTAAACACAACAATAAAAAAAAAAAAAAAATCAATCAGAAATTAAAAATTAAAAAGGAAACATAGTTTTGTGCAGTCTTTTCAGATACTATATGATACTATTTATGTAATACTTATATAGTCTTGGATGTTGTACAAAAGGGGAAAAAAACTATGTTATCAGACAAGTGGATATTACAGGGAATTAGAATTCAAAGTACCTGTTCTTTTTTAATTCTTACAATAGCAACATCACCTCATTTTAGGGAGTAGAGTAGAGGTAAAAAAAAAAAGGTTGGAAACCTCTGGTCTAATTAAAAAAAAAACTACAGAACAAACTACATTTAACGTTAAATAGAACGACAATAGGTAAACCTGTTTCAATGAGTTATATCTGAAGTAACATTATGAGCGGCGCGGCCTTGGACGTATGTAAGTACCTATTAGGTATATGTAAAATTAATGTACCTAACTGTATTATCTAATTGTCAAATCGTATTTACAAGTTTTTGCTAAAGCTGCAGGAAATCGAACTGGATATTATTGATGAGATTTAATTTATAGTTTTCGTAAGGCCGTTTTTTAGGGTTCCGTTTTCAAAGGTAACAAACGGGACCCTATTACTAAGCCTCCGTCTGTTCGTCCGTCCGTCTGTCTGTCAGCTGTCCAGAGAACTGTATCTTTAGAACCGTAATGGCTAGGAACTTGAATTTTTCACAGTTTATGTGTTGCTATGGACGCTAAGACAACAGACACCTTATAAAAATAAAATAAACTTAATAATTGCCTAAAGGTAAAAATACTTAATGGTGCTACGGAACTCTCCGTGTGCAAGTCCGACTTGCACTTGGCCGGTTTTTTCATAATGCAGAATATAGGTACACGTCAAATTTATAACACTAAGGTTAGAAAACGAGGTTAAAAAACCGGCCAAGTGCGAGTCGGACTCGCGCACCGAGGGTACCGTACAAAGAATTCCCGCTTTTCCCCATTATTTTTTGTTGTCCATTGTTAGCAGAGCCCTGCTCCTAAGCAAAATGTACGCAGTGTGGGGTCATGGGACTGCAGGCATTTGGTATTAATTTCAGCATGCTACCTCCACGCGTTCCAGAGAAAAAGGGTCTTGACAGACAGACAGACAGACGGACAACAAAGTGATCCTATAAGGGTTCCGTTTTTTTCCTTTTGAGGTACGGAACCCTACAATACAATACAATTTTTAAAAATATGGCTCCATCGATACAATCGATGATTTTGCCAATGTCGAGTATATAGACACAATCAGTGTATAAGACGTTGTTCGGTAAGTGATTTTAACGTTGTGGTTAGTTAGGTTAGACTTCACAGCCTAACCTAAAAACCCAACCCCTCCCCCCTTCGTCGGATATTAGCCAACGGCTAACTATTTTATAAATAAAATAGTTAGCCGTTGTTGCCCAGGGTGCACCGGCCCAAACACTACTCTTCCCCCCTAAGACTCTTAAGAGGGAACCGTAACGCTCGAACACACGAGGAGGTTATCCGACACGCACCCCTACGGAACCCTAAATAATTGCTAAAGCAAAGACTGAATGACACAATCCTAAGTATTCTCGAGGTATCATTTTCCATATCCAACGTCGAACAGTCAATCTCGGCAACGTGTGAAATCTCAAAGTGTTGTATAAACAGTTGTATTAATAGCGAGTGCTGTTAACACAACTAGACATCTGCGCCCGCGCTTGACTCATTTTTAACACTGTTTTTACTTGCTCTGCGCTGAGGCTATGAAATCGGCATAAGCAATCTTTCATTCGTTCAATGAGTCACATCAGTATTGTTTTTTCCCCAAAAACTACCAACCACAGACTGACAACGCTGAAAATGTCATTATTCTGCAGTGAATTATTTGTTCAGTAGGCCGAGCATGAGTTTTCGAATCCTGCGTAACGTTACGTTATCGTATCGAAATAGAAAAACCTCATATTACTCGTAAATTTCAATTCCAAATACACTCACGGGCGGGCGCTGTTCCAAACGTAATACAAATTTCTCGATAACGTTACTACTTACTCGATTACGTTACGCAGGATTCTAAAACTTGTGCTCGGCCTACAACTATAGGTCCAACGACGGTCTATCTAGGCCAGCGGTCGGCAACCTTTTGGCAGGCAAGGGCCACATAGTGGCAAATTGAAATAAAAGGCGTGCCGCACTTGTACAAAATGTTGGTTAGGTAATTGTGATATTGAGAATTCGAAAACATTAAATTTAAGGGCGGTATTTGAGTATTGTTTTTTTTATACAACTTGGAAGGCAAACGAGCAAGTGGGTCACCTGATGGAAGTGATCACCACTGCCCATAGACACCCGCAACCCCGGAGGGTTTTGCAGACGCTTTGCCAACCTGGAGAGCTAAGATGAAATGCCTCTTGTGCCCGTAATTACACCGGCTGTCTTACTCTCTACACCGGAACACAACAGTGCAAGCAATGCTGCTTAGCGGCATAATTAGCAAGTAAGATGGTGGTAACGATCCAGACAGACCTCGCACAAGATCCTACCACCCGCAAAAAAGTGACTAAAACACTGTTTTAAAAACAGTCATGGACCGCGAGGTGTAGGATGGGCCGCGGGTTGCCGACCGCTGATCTAGGCCATTATCATTATCATTATCACTTAGGTCTTTAGCTATAGGTAGGTGAAACATAGTTTACAATAACCTGGATAGCATGACAGGTTTGCGTGCCGTCTCGTCTTTTCCAGTCTCTTGGGTCCACTCGCGCCCAATTACTCAATATGGAGTTTTACTAGTTCAGGGGAGAATAGCTACGAAAAAACATCTATGAGGACACACGCCTATTTCCTCCTTCACCTTTCAGTGCGTCCTTGACTGTCACCTATAACCGAACCTAATCAACTTAGAAAAGTTGAAAAACCCCCGACATTGTCATTTCAAAGTTCAATAGTTCAAAATCGGTTCCAACCATCCTAGAACCATCGCCATTAAACTAGCTTTCGATTAAAAAATACAGGACAAGTGCGAGTCGGACTCGCGCACGAGGGTTCCGTAGAAAGATTTTAACGCTTTTCCCCGTGTTTTAAGAAGTCCAGTGTTAGCAGAGCTCTGCTCCTAAGCAAAATGTACGCAGTGTGGGGTCATCTTATATTGGTCTGTGAAATCTACAGACAGACATAAAAATGTAAGATTTTGAGAGAGAGTGGTGGTGCTATAAGAGCTACCTTCATACCAAATTTCAAGTTTCTAGGACAACTGGAAGTACCCTTTAGGTTTTCTCAGTACGGCGATTTGTATGGAAACCACCTTTTTAATGACTGTATCTTTTGATTGCGTTCACTTGGAAGGTTGATTTTTTCACAGCTTCAAGGGACCGCAGGCTTGAGTATTTGATATTAATTTCAACATGTTACCTCCATGCGTTCCAGAGAAAAAGGGTCTTGACAGACAGACAGACAGACAGACGGACAACGAAGTGATCCTATAAGGGTTCCGTTTTTTCCTTTTGAGGTACGGAACCCTAAAAACGCATCGAAATCTACCCATCCGTTTGAGAGCCATGATGTCACAGACAGATACACAGATACACATGTCAAACTTATAACACCCCACTTTTTTCTCGCGGGTTGAAAAACTAGGCTTGGGAAGATAAAGACGCAATATGTGATAAGCGACAGAGTTTGGGAAAGACTACGCAATAAACCAGGGATTGACCACGTTACCTGGAAAATTACCGGTATTTGTCGTATTTTTACCGATATTTTGCAAAGTAATGATATCTTGGTAATGAAAACGATACCGCGCATCAACACATAGCTATGCGCGACGTTTGCAGCTTACTCTTCTAGCTAATCACACCCCTAGCCCTTCAACCCTTCAACACTCAATGTTAGAGACAGACAAGACGTTAACAAAATACCGTTATCTCAAAATGTTACCGGTTTTAATTTGTAGCGTAATTTTTTTTACCGGTATTTCCGACCCTGCCATAAACTTAACTACGTATTAAACTCGCTGTTTGTGCGGCCGCAGGTTATGAAGTTGTAGTAACTCGCGGATGTTCCGCGCAGGCGCGAGACTACTGATACAGCGCAGTTCCTGTATTTATATATATACGAGTACACGGATATGTATTTTTAATACGGCTGCTGAAAAAATGGTTTTTGTGGCTATGTAACGTTCGTTCGTGCTTTTTACATTTCTAAGGCGCTGGCGGGTGCGCGTGCGCTTAGTCTCAAAGCAGGCGCCGGTGGGTGGTGATTTAGGGCCGCGCGCTCCTGGCTCACCGCCTTTGGTTTCATTGTCATTTTTCCGCACTTGTATCAAAAAGTAGGTACTATTACGACGCTAGCTCCGCTGCAATGGAAGGCGTGCATGAGAATAATGTACGAAAGTGCTGTCCGCAGCAATTGATGCAGAAACTTTAGTTATTTCAATTTGGCATCATGATCAAAATAAAACTACTGGTGTAACCTGACAAACACGATGAAATCCTAAAAAATCTAAACTCGCCGAAGCAAACACAAAACAAAAACCATCACAGGGCTGTAAATCATCAAATAGAAAAGATTTCTACAATCGACGCCTATATTAATATACAAGTGCTTTATTAAGCACTGCGTAAGCATACAATTAGGCCAGGAATTAATTACGAACGTTTCCTCTCAAATTCCCAATTTAATTTCGAGCCTGTTCAAATCAAATGTATCATCCGACCCGGCTTTAATATAACGTTTGTAATATTGTAGGAAGTTTAAACGTGGGTTCTAAGGATTCGGCTTGTCTTTCATTAGAGATTCTTTGTTTTTAATACTTGGCGAAAAATAGAGTGTTATAAGTTTGACCTGTGTATCTGTGCATCTGTCTGGCATCATAGCTCCCAAACTGATGGACCGATTTTGACCCGACTTTTTTAAATCAAAAGCTAGTTTAATCGAGATGGTTCTTAGCTAAGTTTTATTAAAATCGGTTAACCCGTTTTGGAAATATTGAACTTTGAAATGACAGTGTCGGGGGTTTTTAAGTTTTCAACTTTTCCAAGTTGGTTACAATTTAATAGATAATAAATAAATAATAAATATCATGGGACAAATTGACACCAATTGACCTAGTCCCAAACTAGGCAAAGCCTGTACTATGGGTACTAGACAACGGATGAACATACTTACATAGATAAATACATACTTATATACATATTAAACCTCCAAGACCCGAGAACAAACATTCATATTCATCATACAAACATCTGCCCCGACCGGGATTCGAACCCGGGGCCCGGGACCTCAAGCTTCATAGTCTGAGTCTCTAACCACTAGGCTATTCGGTCGTCAATTTGTGTTTCGCTATGTGCTGTAATCAGGCAGCTTGCACTGAGTATTCCAAATTACTTTATTTTAGCACAAATGTGACTTACCACGGGACCACCAGCACGCAAAACATGGACCGACAAGGCATCTCATTGCAATCAGACAAGCAAAGTCTAAGTAAGTAACTCACAAATTTCTGTTTTCTCGTCAGTGTTCCTGTCACGATCACAATGCGAGGCGCGTCTCTAACAAAGGAAAGGTGAGGGGTCGTAGACAATGGAGTACCTGTGCTGTGCCAAAATGTAGGACAACTAACCTGTTGGCGTTTTTACATGGCCACCTTTTACGGAGATAGTCTCAAATCTCAAGTTGGTTCAAGTTTCGCAGAAGTCGAATGATTTGAACTACTGCTAATGATTTTTTCGTGGTGGTTTTACCAATACACCTGTATACCTGTCCTCTATTTCTATTTCTCTATCGAGATGGATAAATAATCTATTTCAATTTTATCCACCTACGGGAAAATATTAGTAATGCGTTTTCACAAGGAAGTACGTTTTTAATGGAAAGAAGTTAAAATTATGTTAAATTCACGTTAAATTCAGATCCGTGTCAAATTATAATACAATTGTTATAAGTTTACCTATTTTTCTGTAATTTCCTTGTACTGTTTTGTGATTTTCAACACAGGACATTTGTATTGTATTGTATTCTTCACATATTTTATTACTTTGGATATCATCGGTTTTTAAATTTATTGAGGGTTTTCTAGTAAAACACATACTCTGCATAAGAGGTAAATTTTAAGTTTACTGAATATCTGTTAGCGACTGCTCCTTATAATATAAGATATATTGTATCTGCCAAATATCCAGCCTTTAGTAGTTTGGCCAAGATAAATTAGATTCAGGATACATCCCTTGCTGTGGCAGTCCATTTATCAAACCCCTGACCAGCTTGACCCTAGATGGCCCCGATTATAGAGCGGGAATGCGAAAGGACAGAATGCGGCATAGAAAACCAACGTGAAAAGTTTGTGGTAGACACTTAAAATAATGCTGTAACGGTGTAGATAGAAAGTGGACTGGGAAAGCTACAGGCGGAAAACACTTTGTACTTAAACTTTAGCGCCATAACCCACGCTTCAGCTAAAAAAAAACACTTTTTTGTAACCGACACGGTTGCTATTCAAAGTCATTAATTGCTTAAGTAAGTTTTTTGTTAAGATTGATTACAAACTTGAAATATTCAGCATAACAGAACATGAATTATAATATACTAAAATTCGTCCAGAAATATATATCAACAAGACCGAACGAACACGCCGTACGTAGACTTAGATTTTCGCCAGATAAGTATACAGTAATTTGTTTACACTTACGAGGTATTCCATTCACAAAAAACTACATTAGCATCAGCCAGATTTAGCGTGACGCGACTACACGTGCAATAAATAACCCTGCCCAGCTCTATTAAGATTAGAGACCACTTTAGATAATCTTAAGAATGATTGCAGCTGTTTTCCCAAACATGCCGCACCCAAGGAGAGAGCTCACGAAAATAACCACCAAAACGCCCTAGAGCCTCTAGGCTGTTTTACTCGTACTTGATGAATCTATTGTTCGGACGGTTACTGTACAGCGATGCAGAACAAAGCGTGTTCTGTGTCTGTGATACGTATATCGAAACTTCGGCTGTCGATGAAAGTGGATCAATCACTCTTTTCGTGTCAAGAATCAGATGTCTACGAGCAGCCACGTCTCTGGATAATATAATAATTACGAGACTTATGATATCAGTTATCAAGCGAGATCCGAATTTCATTGCACGACGTTGGGAGATTGTGAAATTCAGCGTAGGGAATTCGGTTTTTGCGTGATTCGAGTTCGCACCTGTATTATATGTCGATGTAATAAAATTGTGGAGTTGTTTAGGTATAGTCCTTTCGGCATTCCGATGATCCAGTATCTACAATATGATCAAGTGGACGTTCCTTTTCTTTCTTTCAGTTGTTTATAACTTTATGTTATTTGTTTTAGGTCACCCGTCTGTTCCTTCCTAAAAAATTAAGAATTCCTAAACCAAACAAACTTCTCACGTGTGTAATGTCTAAACGCTGACATTGGCAAAAAACTCCTTGTCAAAAAAAGCAAGGGCGAAAGCTAAAAAAAAAACAGGCGGTGAAGTCTTCAACTGAAAGCTTTAATACTAAGCTTCCATTTAAAAAATAGTCAATGGTATATCTAATTATTAAATACTCGCCGGACTGTCGCTTCCCGATATCGCATTAAATTGTAACACCGTTTTTTTTCCGTAGCAGTTTATTTGTTTGTTTTTAATTCAGAGTTGGCATAAACACCAGTAGTCGAACAAACCGGGCGAAGAGGCGTTTTTCCTCGGTGAACAATTTTAATAAAATCACGGAGGTTGTTTGCTCATATTTCAGAGAATGCTGAATGGTTTTGTTTCAGGTTACTTTTGGTCGTTTCAGGAATAATTCTAGTATTTGTTTACATAACCCTGAACAGTTTTTGATATTACGAAAAGTCCATTGCGAAATATTTTTCCTCGGTTAAGTTTAGCCTAGGAAAAAACGCCTCAGGCGTTCTGTCAAGTGAGGCGGATGATGTGGAATTTCGGGGTCTTTTGTCTCATCAAAATGGCGTGAGCGCCTCGTATTTCATAAAGAAATTTAATTTCCAATTATAATCCCTTTGAAATGAGTAACTAGTCGCCGCTTTGCGGAGGGCGTTGTCCCATAAAAAACTGGCTGTGTTCCGTGGTCACAACTCCTGTATGATGATTTACTGAGGTCCTACATCCCCTAAATCGTAAGTACCATAACGTTGAAACCAACCCAGTCGCCTTTCGTGCCGTTTTAGACATGCAAATATGAACCTTGTCGCGTTTTTTTCAGTTATCTGGTACGCGGGCACCGGCCGCCTAGATGATCTGGCCCCTGTATTGTTTTTGTGGTCGAGCTGGCACCTCCATGCAGCGATACTGATAGACGAGACCCGAGCGCCGGCCTACCTCGTTAAATAGGCCCTGGAGGGCTGTTTTGTGGATCGCAATTGATGAGAGACCCGAGCGCGGACCTACCTCTTCACCCGCGTGCTGTTATACTCCGTTAAATAAGCCTGGTGGGCTTAACATACAGACGACTGAGACGAGACTCGAGCGCTGACCTACCTCGTTAAATAGGCCCTGGTGGGCTGTTTTGCGGATCGCAATTGAGGCGAGACCCGAGCGTTGACCTACCTCGTTAAATAGGATCACCCCAGCTGAAAGACTGCTGAATAAAACCCACTTAGTGGTATGTATATCATTTATTTCATAATAAAGAGTAGTGTGGCCTGATAGGTGACGCAGTGCATATTTTAGTTGTTAACTGGTCCATTTTGGTTCCAGGGTTTCAGGGCTAGGCCCACCTCTAAGAAGTTCTCAAGACTGGCGAGCTGTGTCTTCCCCGTGGCCTTGCTGAAGGGTTCGGAGGCTCGAGTGGACCGTGAGCGCTGGGGCTTAGGCATTTCTTTTTTTTTGTGCGGGTCCTACTTATACGACTGGCTGCATGTCGCGGAGCATCTGCAGCTATCGCAAGTCACGCCCAGCCTAGATCTAAATATACTTGTTTGGGTCCTTTACTAGAGATTTCGTGATTTTCGCTACTTTCACACTTGCACAGCTTACACACTACCCACTTACACCCGTTTAGTACGTAGCTGGAAGCTTCGTGTGCCACAACTAGTGTTTATTTTACCACCTAAGCTTTATTAAAGTAAATAAATATAAGTTACCCAATACTGGTTTTACTTCCAACCATTCGTGTTTGTTGGGTGAGCCCAAGGCGCCCTTTTATAAATTTCAGGGTTCCCCACTCAGGCCATAAGCCCACGACCCTCAAAAGAACCTTTTGCCTCAGCCGGGCATTTCAGGTGTTTCAGTGGCGTTCCCAACGAGTGGCCTGAAAGAATGGTTGGATGTATAAGTGTTTGGGTTTAATATTAAGACCAGTATTCTGTACTACTGTACCATTATTTTATATACTGCGGCTATTTTTGTGATGGTGTGTTATTGGGTGGCTAGTGTATTACCTACTGTTTGGTTCTCTGCTTTCTATATAAGCTAGACACCGGATACACATCAGTGCACAACCTTGGATTGTGATAGAATAACTTTTGCGTCTCTATTGGTCATTAAAGTCATCACTATGGATTTCAGTGTAAAAATTGAATATTTGAATAAGGAGGAACTGGCACACGAACTTACTGTTTTGCACATCCCATTTACTGCTCAACAGTCATGCGACGACTTGCGTAAATTGCTTAGACAGACTCGGCAGCTTCTGCGGCGGGGTAGCTTGAAGCCTTCGCCTGAAACTTCACAGGCTAATCCTGAGGCGGAGATCACTGCGTGCCAGGCAAAGGTGAAGGAGATAGAATCTGCAGTTTCCAGTGGCCAAAACCTTACGCCAGCGCAGCAAGAGAGGTTAGTGGGTCGTGCCAATTATTACCTGGGACGTCTAGCGCGTTTTTCTGGTCAGAATGAGGCTGTAGACGAACTTAAGGGTACCTTAGTTAGCTGTTTGTCGGTACTAAATCCGGAGTCGCAGTCTTCTGATTCGGAGGTGGAGATATTTAGATCCCCTGTTAAGCCTGAGGTTAAAATGGTTTGCCGTGCTGAGCCTAGGTATAATTTGTGCAGTTTGAACTTGAAGTACAGAGGTGACACATGTGTGCGGGCTTTTATAACGCGTTTGGAAGAGCTGCGAGTATCGCGGGACATACCGGAGCGCGTAGTATATAATGGTTTTCCTGAAATACTGGAAGGCCCTGCTTTGTTTTGGTACAGGGACAGTAAGGGTCACTATGCTACTTATGTTGAGCTGTTAGCGGCGTTAAGGGATAATTTTGATATACCTGACTTTGATTTTAAGTTACGGCGCGAAATAAGCAGCCGCACGCAAGCGCGGCATGAGTCTATTGTGGTTTATTTGTCAATAATGGGCGGTTTGTTCTCGCGTTTGACGTCGCCGGTACCTGAGGCTGAGAAACTTGACATTATATTGCGAAATATTCGACCTGAATATAGTCGCGAACTCGCGCTTATTGATGTGACCTCTTTGCAACAGTTGAAAGGGTTGTGTATGAAACTTGAGTTGGCCAGTGTGCGTGCTGGGGATTTTAATGAGCCGTCCACGTCTAGGTACACTGTCGCTCCGGACATGCAGTATTCTACTGGAAATCAACGTGCTCGTAATCAGAATGCGGCTTCAGTCAATAAGCCCACGTCGACGGCCGGTATAGATTTTTGCTTTCGGTGCAACGAAAATGGACACATAGCTATTCGATGCCCTAATTCTCGTGAAATTGTGTGCTTTAGGTGCGGTTATAAGGGTGTTCGCAGCTCCGAGTGCCCTTCTTGTAAAAAGTCGGGACCTCAGTCAAAAAACTGAGAAGGCGGGTCTCACGGCGGCCCTTGGTGTCTACTCCGGCCAAATGCCCTGAGACCTATTTTTTGCCCCCTACTCATGATCACCGCCCGTATTTAACTGTGCAGGTTTTTAATGTGTCAGTCTGCGGTTTGTTAGACTGTGGTGCGTCCTGTTCTATCTTGGGGAACGGAGCCCATTTAGAGTTCCTAAGACTAAATATTCGTATGTGTGAATTCGACTGCCCTCTCGTTCTAAGGGTAGCTAATGGTGAGGATTGTGTGTGTAGGTATTACATGAATGTTCCTATTCAATACAAAGGTGAAGTCAAAATGGTATTGTTTCATGTTCAACCTGAAATCTCCGTACCTATTCACTTCGGTATAAATTTCTGGAAGGCTTTTAATCTAGGGCCGGACATTTTAGCTTGTTTACCTAAGAATAGTTCGTCTAGTCGAGGCGGACAGGTGAATAGCGTAGAGGAGGACGGTTTACGAGATTTCGATTCACTAAGTACAAATCAAAAGCAAGAGATTAATAAGATCCGAGCTCTCTTCGACAACATTAACACAGATAAGGTCGGGCTCGGCCGTACCTCATTAATTCAACACGTAATAAACACTAATGATGCGGTTCCGATTAAACAAAAGTACTACCGCCTTAGTCCGGAAAAGTTAAAGCTCCTTGATTCTGAATTGGATAAAATGTTGAAGAACAATGTAGTCGAACCGTCTTTCTCGCCGTGGAATTCACCGGTGACCATGGTACCTAAAGCGAATGGTGAGACACGTTTATGTTTAGACAGCCGCCGACTTAACGCTGTTTCTAAGACTGATGCCTACCCACTTCCTTACATAAATTACATTATTGACAACCTTCGCGACGCCAGGTACCTAACGTCTTTAGACCTTAGCTCTGCCTATCATCAGATACCTCTTCATCCGGACTCCAAGGAAAAGACAGCTTTTACGGTTCCCCGTCGCGGGTTATTTCATTATAACGTCATGTGCTTCGGTTTGGTTGGCGCGTCCGCCACGATGCAGCGCTTAATGGATAGCCTCTTCTCCGCGGAATTCGACAATAAAGTCTTTGCTTATATTGATGACGTGGTTATCTGTACGTCTTCTTTTGACGAACATATTCAAATTTTAAAACGTGTATTCGAAAAGTTGAAGAATGCGAACCTAACCATTAATATGGAGAAGTCCCAGTTTTGCCGTAGGGAGTTAAAATACCTCGGGTATGTAGTTGATCGTTTCGGTTTGAGGACTGACCCCGCTAAGGTCGAAGTTATAATGAACTTTCCTATTCCGAAGGACACTAAGGAATTAAAACGCTTCTTGGGTATGACGGGGTGGTACCGTCGCTTTATTAACAACTTTTCACAAGTGGCACGTCCACTGACGCGCCTTACGAGCAAGAAGGTGGCCTTCGTGTGGACTGACGAGGCTAACGAGGCCTTCAATACTCTAAAGGCGGCTCTTATTTCTGCTCCAATCTTGAAATGCCCCGATTTTAGTAAACCTTTCTATATCCACACGGACGCCAGCTCCTGTGCTATTGGTGGTGTCCTGACCCAGAAGGTAGATGACGTAGACCATCCCATTGCGTACTGTAGTAGAACTTTGAATGCTCAAGAAGTGAATTACACGGCCACGGAACGCGAGCTCTTGGCGGTAATCTATGCTTTAGAGCAGTACCGGTCTTATGTGGAGGGTTCTAAGTGTTTCATAGTTACTGACCATGCTTCTCTTCAATGGTTCTATAAGTTAAAGAATCCTATGGGTAGATTGAATCGATGGGCATGTAGGTTGAGCCAATTTGAATTTGTGATTATTCATAGGAAGGGTAAGGAGCACGTGATACCCGACACCTTGTCTCGCATTAGAGTTGACTCAATCTCGTTTAGTCCCGAGGTTATCCAGGATCCCTGGTATTTAAAACTTCTTAAGGATTGTTCTGAGAACCCGCGTTTGTTTCCTAACTTCACGGTAACGGATGGCAAGTTATTTAGGTTGTCTAAAAATAAATACAGTTTGACCGCGCAGTTTGAATGGAAGCTGGTTGTGCCTTCAGATTATCGCGATGTGGTTTTAAAAAAATATCATGACGAACCGGCCTCCGGTCACTTCGGGGTCGCGAAAACCCATAAACGTATTAGTGCTGTTTATTTTTGGCCCGGGTTGTACCGTGACGTTGAAAGGTACGTGGGAGCCTGTGAGATCTGCAAATGCTATAAACCTACCAATACTGCGAGAGCGGGACTAATGGGTAATCCTCGTAGGATCACGCAACCATGGGAAGCTGTTTCGTGCGACATTTTGGGACCGTTTCCTCCGTCCTACGCGAGAAACCAGTATCTTTTCGTATGCTCAGACTACTTTAGCAAATATGTTGTTATCTTTCCCTTACGTAATGTAACGGCTAAAGCCATTGTTAAGTGTCTCGAGAAGGGCGTCTTCCTGGTTCATGGCGTGAGCAAGTTTATCTACGTTGACAATGGCCCGCAGTTCATCTCAAGGGATTTTAGGGATCTGCTATCTAATTATGGGGTTCCAAACGTCTTTTATAACCCTAGGTATCACCCACAGACGAATCAAACTGAACGCACGAACCGCGAAATCGTTCGGGCTATCTCATCTTACGTGCGTGCTGATCATCGCAAATGGGATCAGCACATTCCTGAGATACAGTGTGCTCTGAACACCGCGGTTCACGAAGGTACGAAGTTCACCCCGTTCTCCTTAACTCATGGTAGGGAGATGGTCTTGGATGGATCGTTGTATAATTTGGAGGAGCCCGTGGATCATTCCTCGGTTGAGGTAAACTTGGAACCTTTCTCTTCCAACCTTCCCCGGTTGAATGATATTTATAAATCGGTGCAAGGTCATCTTAAAAAGGCATATTCACGTAATGTTAAATATTACAACTTCCGTAAAAGACCAATTCAATTTCAGGAGGGTCAGATTATTTATAAGCGTTGCTTTCCTTTATCTAACGCTGCTAAATATTTTAGTGCCAAACTTTCTCCCAAGTATGAGAAATGTATCATTGATAAGAAACACTCCCCCCTGGTTTATTCGTTGAAGTCTTTAGACGGTAAGCCCCTAGGGCGATTCCACATCAAGGATCTACTTGATCGTGGAGGTAGTGATCCTCCCGGCGTTGACACCCCCTGACGTGAGTTTTTTTTTTCCTTTGTTTGTGTTCCGGGTAGACAGGGTGATAGTTTCCGGCCTAAGAGTCCGCCGACGCTGCCAAGGAACTGCATACTGCACCGGATTAGGTACATAAGTTCAGTGTTTTAAAATAAGTGGATTGTATGTTCAATGTTACATTTAAGAAGTAGGTACTTTTCTTTTCAAGCAGTTTTGATACTTCTTGGTCCCTTTTTAATGTCCGAACCTGCAGAGATATTGGCGTTGGTATAAGATTTGTTCTGACTGTTGGCTCATTTTAGGAATGATTACTGGATAGTATGTATTTTAATGTCCGAACCAGCTACAAGATGGCGCTGTTATCACATATGTTCTGACGGTTGGTTTAGTTCATGAACGTTCACAGGAAGATGCGATAGTCGTTGGTTTACAGTTGGGTTGTTTACAAATTGGTAGAATTTAGTTTATTATACTAGTTTAATCCCGGGAAACTTAGTATAAGAAAGTAGGTTAGGATGGATCCATACGTGCAGTCTAGTGTTGTCCGTAGCCTAAGTTTATTATAAGGCATGCTTCTTAGTTGTACTCTTAAGCGCTTAATTTTAACAAGCGCAGGTAGTATTAAATCTCCGTCACTTACATTGAAATGTAACCGGTTCGCGATAAAAACAATCCGTTGGTTTTTATCTTCTTTGAATGACGTCAGAACAAGACATTCTGTTTTCACTTGACAGTGTGTGTTTTGTTTGATAGTATGTTTTTTTTCTAAGTAGGGTTACGAGACAAATGGTATTAGTCTACTGCTTAACTACCTACTGGGTGTCTCTCTTAGTGAATCCCACTTTCCTTTACAAGGCAGGATGTGTGTCACTCCCCTTTAGTACCTGTATATGGTACCTACTTTATTCATTAAGGTGTTGTTTCTAGTTTTTCTTGGGTACACTATATTGCTTAATAAGTCCCACTTTGTGTATTAGGTTGGACGTGTGTCACTCCCTTACAATAACATGTTAATATGGTTTGCTTTTCTTAGGAAATAGAGAGGTCTTTCTTTCTTCTCTTTTATCTTAGTTTCATCGATCGAGTTCCGGTAAAAGTAACTAACTTACCGAACATGAGAGTATGGTTTGTAGTTTAAGTCGTTGTTATGGTGTGTAGGCTGTGATAGTTTGTTTGGAATTGGGTTGGTAGTTTTTATGTACTATTAACGGAATTCTAAACTGATGATTTCATTTGTCTTCTCCTACGGGCGAAGGCTGCATTTTCCCTTGAATATTTTTACTGTACCGACCTCGACAGGTTTGCAATAATTTTATTTCAGAATTTTAGTAATTCTGAAATAAAATTATTTTCCCCAACTGAGACGATACTGTAACACCGTTTTTTTTCCGTAGCAGTTTATTTGTTTGTTTTTAATTCAGAGTTGGCATAAACACCAGTAGTCGAACAAACCGGGCGAAGAGGCGTTTTTCCTCGGTGAACAATTTTAATAAAATCACGGAGGTTGTTTGCTCATATTTCAGAGAATGCTGAATGGTTTTGTTTCAGGTTACTTTTGGTCGTTTCAGGAATAATTCTAGTATTTGTTTACATAACCCTGAACAGTTTTTGATATTACGAAAAGTCCATTGCGAAATATTTTTCCTCGGTTAAGTTTAGCCTAGGAAAAAACGCCTCAGGCGTTCTGTCAAGTGAGGCGGATGATGTGGAATTTCGGGGTCTTTTGTCTCATCAAAATGGCGTGAGCGCCTCGTATTTCATAAAGAAATTTAATTTCCAATTATAATCCCTTTGAAATGAGTAACTAGTCGCCGCTTTGCGGAGGGCGTTGTCCCATAAAAAACTGGCTGTGTTCCGTGGTCACAACTCCTGTATGATGATTTACTGAGGTCCTACATCCCCTAAATCGTAAGTACCATAACGTTGAAACCAACCCAGTCGCCTTTCGTGCCGTTTTAGACATGCAAATATGAACCTTGTCGCGTTTTTTTCAGTTATCTGGTACGCGGGCACCGGCCGCCTAGATGATCTGGCCCCTGTATTGTTTTTGTGGTCGAGCTGGCACCTCCATGCAGCGATACTGATAGACGAGACCCGAGCGCCGGCCTACCTCGTTAAATAGGCCCTGGAGGGCTGTTTTGTGGATCGCAATTGATGAGAGACCCGAGCGCGGACCTACCTCTTCACCCGCGTGCTGTTATACTCCGTTAAATAAGCCTGGTGGGCTTAACATACAGACGACTGAGACGAGACTCGAGCGCTGACCTACCTCGTTAAATAGGCCCTGGTGGGCTGTTTTGCGGATCGCAATTGAGGCGAGACCCGAGCGTTGACCTACCTCGTTAAATAGGATCACCCCAGCTGAAAGACTGCTGAATAAAACCCACTTAGTGGTATGTATATCATTTATTTCATAATAAAGAGTAGTGTGGCCTGATAGGTGACGCAGTGCATATTTTAGTTGTTAACTGGTCCATTTTGGTTCCAGGGTTTCAGGGCTAGGCCCACCTCTAAGAAGTTCTCAAGACTGGCGAGCTGTGTCTTCCCCGTGGCCTTGCTGAAGGGTTCGGAGGCTCGAGTGGACCGTGAGCGCTGGGGCTTAGGCATTTCTTTTTTTTTGTGCGGGTCCTACTTATACGACTGGCTGCATGTCGCGGAGCATCTGCAGCTATCGCAAGTCACGCCCAGCCTAGATCTAAATATACTTGTTTGGGTCCTTTACTAGAGATTTCGTGATTTTCGCTACTTTCACACTTGCACAGCTTACACACTACCCACTTACACCCGTTTAGTACGTAGCTGGAAGCTTCGTGTGCCACAACTAGTGTTTATTTTACCACCTAAGCTTTATTAAAGTAAATAAATATAAGTTACCCAATACTGGTTTTACTTCCAACCATTCGTGTTTGTTGGGTGAGCCCAAGGCGCCCTTTTATAAATTTCAGGGTTCCCCACTCAGGCCATAAGCCCACGACCCTCAAAAGAACCTTTTGCCTCAGCCGGGCATTTCAGGTGTTTCAAAATATGCCACTAATGCCCGACTGACCTTAATACTTAAAATGTTTCAAACTTCGGTCGTTTAACGATCGGCCATTTATCAATGAGACAATTAATCATTCACAAGTTTCCAAGCTTTGCGATCAGTTGCACAAACTTGCTGCTGCTGGAGAAGTTAGAAGTACGGTGGTAAAGATTTTCAGGATCTCTATTTCTGAAAATCTTTACCACCGTACTTCTAACTAACTAATTTAGGTAAATTGGTGCTGTTTTCTGCGCGCTAAATGCTGAGGCCTAAAACTTAAGGAAGTCATTAACTCATCATTAAAGCCGTTTTTAGATAGGTATACAATACAATACCTACTCGTTACTGAACACGGCATTGGAAACAAAACAGACAAAGGTATACAGCAAAATACCCGTAACAATAGGCGGCCTTATAGGTATAAGATATGTTTGTTTATGGAGTAATCGTGTCTCACGAGACAAAACAAATCTTTGCCAACGATCTACGATCACATTATTGGTACGATCACGCTCCGCAAATTCAACTAAAACCAATACTGATGTATTTACACACAGCTATCTACTCTTTCCAATGTAATTCAACATACGACTACAATTTAAATACATTTGTCATTGCATCTTCAAAAAGGCATCTTCGAATTTCACCACTCACTGAATGAGATTTTTATTGCACAAGAAATTGAACTGTATTTGACTGTATACATACAGATACTTCTGAGTGTAACTATACGTACTGTTGTGTCAATAGTAAGGTTAATTGGACACGCGATGGGCGGAATCTGCTAAACATCTCTATTACAATACCAAACAGATTCCACTGTGACCTAGCCAAAACCGTGCTGCGGTGCGGAACTAAATTTCAAAGTGGGATTGTTAGTTAAACAAACACCACATCACCAACAATCATTCATTTTGGAAACCTAAACATTTCTGCTGGACCAAGATCTTGGCTCAGTTAGTCTTCCACGTTTGAAACCCGTGCGTGTTCAAGTGTAATGTATCAAAAAATAATAATCTCGAACGTTCCTATTTTATCCTGTTTTTCGGTTCTTCCGGTGGTTATCTGAAGAGCATTGTTGCGTAGGCGGTTGGGTTAATCTCGTTGATAAAATTAACTTTCAATCAAAAAGGGTCTATAAAAGTGTTGTCCAATCCAAATGTTTGCTTAAAACCCATTAGGTACAATGTATGTAGTTTTGTATTAGAAAATTGTATTTACCTTGATCAGGCGGGGCACTTTCTTTTACGGCTATAACTAGTTTTTTTTTTAAGTTTGCTAAAAATCCACTGCGAAGGCAACCTTTAAAAATAAACTCGAGACCCTTAGAGCCTTCACGATCCAGGTCAGCAGCCTGAAACCAATGGGACGGTAGAAAGAACAACTATATTTAACAATCGCCCCCTCGACGCCTGATTACACAACCCCCCATATTGATTGACTTTATCTCCCACACGTCAGTAGTAGGGCTTAATATCTGTCACGCACAGGCCGGCTTTTGCGCTGATCGAAAAACAGTGAATTTGGTGAGGGTACACACGACGTCACCGGATTTTTAAGTGCCTTCAAAATCTCGCCCGTTTTAACCTAAATGCTTCCAAATTTCCATGCCCTTGCCGGTTTAGTTCCGTCCGCACTAATATTCATTGAGCTGAATCGGTTTTAGTTGAGCGAGTCTTTTGACTACAGTTTTGTTATGCCTTTCGACGGTATTATCTAAAAGCGGGTATAAAAGTCTCGGAATTTCTTTTTACGGTGTTCTTATTTTTTTAATTGTTAACCATACCATTTAGTATTTTTTAGAGAAATAACGATTGATAATCTACACGTCTACATTCCGCCTAAGCTAAGCTTCGTAATAATTCGTTTGCGGCAACTATCCCGCGCTTAAGTTCACTTTGATCCAAGGATCCAAAGTTACACCAAGGTACTTATATAATGTATTATTTATAAACGCAACAGTTACTCAGTCGGATCTGTAAAGTACTGCACTTAACACCCGCAGACTAACAGTCCTTTTAGCTTCAGAGTGAAGGTGAAACATATTTCACGCAACTAAATCCTCGGGTAAAAAGTAGGTGTACAAACCTGACTCGACTGTATGTATAGCTTAATGTTCCCTTAATGCAAAGCGGGCATTTAATATCTACACCTACATTACCTTTGCTTACTATGTTACCAAGTAATTTGATGTGTCTGAGACCTGGTGCGTTGAATCGCTTTGCATCAACGCCCAGAATGAAATTTATACGAAGAGCACTCAATTGGTAGCCGCGTTAATGTTTCGCTTTGCCGGAGAATAAATCTGTTACTTTTGTGTTGATGCAATATGAATCTTACCATGTAGAGGAAACGCTTGCTAAATCTTTGAACTGCTTATGCTACTTCGCACTATTTAGTTTCAAGGCGGTACATTAGCTCACTGACCCAAATGGTCTTGGCGGTCTTGAACAGGAGTCGCATCAATTACTGGACCCCCGAAATGACCTTTTGAAATCAATTCAGGTTACTGGTTATAGTTTTTTTCTCTCGTAAAAAATTTGGGAAAGATCGAAAGATGAAATTTCATTACTGGCAGACAGGTACAATAAAAGATTGATTTGTGTTGAAATGCGACAAGAAAAGGAATCGCTTTGCCGTAGTAGGGGAAAGGGGAAAGATGTGAAAAGCTACACGTTTGTGGAGTACGGAGACTATTAATCTTGGCCGTGAATTGTGGCGGTAATACGTATACGTCGGCTATTGTTACGGAACTATTAGCTTTTGCTTGATAGTTGAAGAATAATAAATTTAATTTTCACTCTTTGTCGATCCCGAATAAACTACCTCTCCATCAAAGATTGGTCAATTGGTAGAGATCCCTTAAAGTCCACCTTTGTACTCGAATTTGATTGTTTGTGACATGTGTTTTTGGCTCGTTTTTATTTTGTAGAAACTTACCTACTTACTTACATACTTAACATATATACAACAAAAATCTAATCTTAAACTTTAAAAAAGTTCCTATGCAACATGGGTTTCATACACAAAGGATATATTCTCGTAAACAAACACTTTTAATATAGTCATGAAAGCTACAAAAAAATAAGAATTAATAGGGAGCCAAGGAACTGGGTGCAGCAGGTCGTTTTTCCAAGCCTTTTATAAAATCACTTTTGTCAAAATTCAAAATGGAGATAGCAGTCAAACGGGCTCGCGTCCCGTGGTTTAATTTGCATACTTATCTACGAGTATTACTCGTATAAGATAAAACACGTTCCTGAGTACCTCAGGAATTTCTGCTTGCAAAAAATAACATCGTCCCTTTGAAAGTCTGTTATAGAAAGACACGTTTGTTCATTTGAATCGTTTAAAAAGGACTTCAAAGAAATGTTTAAAAGAAAATACATTTCGTGCATAGAGAGTACTGTACCTGGTAGGCTCGTATTGGAGATTTAGCTCAAAACGCACCACGGTTTTTATAATGTAGATATGTTTGTGGGTGGCAGCGGCAGACAGAAATTTTCAGCCTACAAATTCTGATGTTCAGTCTAATAGCCTGAATTACTCATCAGCAAATATTTATGTTACAAAAAGTTTATCGGGCCGTTTTCTTTGGCTCATTTCTTTAAGATAATTTAAAATATCTTGCTCTTCACGACTTCCTCAAATAGGTATTTTTTGTCACAACACTTGACTAAAAACGATTTTTAGATGACAGCCGATTTAGACTTGTTCTTTAAACTACCAATAACTCATCAACGGGTGTTTCATCTTAAAATTTAATGCAAATATTCAGATTTGACAATTTAATTTATTGAATCAGGCGTTACTTTGCGGAGGTCCATATTTATGAACTAAAAAACAATTACTTTGCTCACCCGCGACCACTAATGACAAATAGTTATATCTGTGCGGCAAATGTATGTTTCCATGCAACACCTCCACCTCCACTGCTACACGAATCAACACATGCCACACAGACCCAACTATCACCACCACCACTATACTAAACGCTGACGCGTTTCGGCACTCTCCACGAGGAACAACGAGGTTGAGTAGTGGAAGTGGTGGCATGTTGAGCGGTTGTTGTTGTGCTTCGTAAATGGCCTCGTGGAGAGTGCCGAAACGCGTCAGCGTTTAGTATAGTGGTGGTGGTGATAGTTGGGTCTGTGTGGCATGTGTTGATTCGTGTAGCAGTGGAGGTGGAGGTGTTGCATGGAAACATACATTTGCCGCACAGATATAACTATTTGTCATTAGTGGTCGCGGGTGAGCAAAGTAATTGTTTTTTAGTTCATTGACAATTTAACATCGAAAGTTATTTGGTGGGCAAAAAAACCTTGTTCGTCTTGCTTGATGTAAATAATACCTGTTAGATTTTATGCAGTCTTTGTACATCGTAGACTTTATTAAAATACTAGCTTATGCCCCGCGGCTTTGCCCCCGTGAAATATTTAAAAATGGGCTAGCTCCCTATCCCGTAGGAATTCCGAAAAATCCCTTCTTAGGCCTCTAGGATACTCAAGGTACGTGTTTGTCAAATTTCAAGTCTCTAGGTCCAGTGGTTTAGGCTGTGCGTTGTCTGTCAGTCAGTCAGTCAGTCATTCAGTCACGGTACTGTTTTATACGAGTAGGTATAGATTTGCTTTGCTTGTGCGCTGTTAGACACCTGAGTAACAATCGGCCATAACCGTTCAAGCCTGTTAATACGGTTGACAGTCGCTCCCCTTTCACAACAATACTTACCTGTAGGCCACAGAACTATTCGGGATAGAAGGAAAGAGTGTATGTACCTCGCCTGCTGAAAAGAAGGGCTGAGAACCTCATTACGCGTTTCAGCTCCCGACCGCTTTTCGCGTGCGGCGACAGGTTTTAAAAACAAAATACCTCGTTGTTTAACAATAACTGTTCAAACGATACCAAAAAAGGTGGAGCTGTTAATCAAGGTATTTCAATAACAGTTTTGAATGATTCGCGGTTATTTACATTAGACATCATGAAAACGGGATATTGACCGCGATTACCTTATAGGTTTGATGCGCTCCCGATATTTCGAAGCAGTTACATGCGTCATGATCACGGGCAAACAGCATCGGGCCCGTGACCATGACGCATGTAACTGCTTCGAAATATCGGGAGCGCATCAAACCTATAAGGTAATCGCGGTCAATATCCCGTTTTCATGATGTCTAATGTATTTCCTCACTAAATTACACTCGTGTCGTCAAAATGCCTACGCAAAATGTTACACGCTCGGTTCTCATACAAATCGATTAACTATTTCCTTCTATCCCGATATAGTTGTGTGGTGCAGGCGAAATAATGGACGAGACGAGAACTCTATTTCCCCTTGAAACGACTCCAGAAACACTCGAGTATCAAGCGTATTCAATTTGAATTAGAAGCAATTTACAATGACATTAAATCCAAGCTAATACTAAATAAACTAAAACTTAAAACAAATTAAATCTAAATAAGGCCCCCGTGGCATGGTGCCCAAAAGGCTGGCAGCGTTTCCTCACTGAATGGCGATGCTGATTCTTTGAGAGAGAAAACTGCCAGCCCTTTGGTCACAAGTTGCATCGACTAAGCGCTTTTGCAACTCTGAAATAAGCTTGTAAGCGCCGGCACCCCATGGACCCAACGTTTCAAACCCGACAGCAACGAAAAAGTCTTTATTTGAATTTATCTGAATTTGTAACTCGTGTACTTACTCGAGATGCTTTTATGAAGTTCATTTTGAAGAGGCTTTCTTTTGACCTACTTCGTCGTGTTTTCACCGCAACCTTTCCTTCCGATCTTGACGATGTTGTATTTTCACTGTAACTTTTTCCGTCGTTTTTGACTGAAACTGAAGTATGTGAACGTTAGGAAATGTTTGAGCATCTTTATATGGAATGAAGGCCACGATAATAATGATATAACATCTAACTTTTTTTTTATACGACAAGGAAGGCAAACGAGTCCAGTGGGTCACCTGGTGGTAAGTGATCACCACTGCCCATAGACACCCGCAACCCCGAGAGTTTGCAGATGCGACTTATGTGACATAGTGGAACATTTAAAAGCCGAATTATCTAAGATTGTTTATCGTGTTCTCTGAAAAAACTTACGGATTTTTGTATGTTGTATCCAGGACGTAGCTAACCTATTTTCTATGAAATTGACGACGCCCTGGTTATCTTATTTCCTGCTGAAAAATTAAATGAATAGTTTCGAAACGCTTATACACAACCAGGGTTTCGGGTAATATTAGGCGATTGTATCGCGAATTCTCGAATTCAGGCCCATTATTAAAACTGTAAATATTTGATTGTTTCCTGTTACACGTAATGACGTAATGAGAGCTATCATTTTCAGTGTAACCCAAATCGTCGTGTGTACCCTACAGACTTGAAGCCGAATAGCAAAATGCAGCAAATAATATCGGACCAAATCACATTAATAAATTAACTTTCAAAATTGAGTGACTGCCAATTTGCAGATGGTTATAAGTGAAAATCGTAAGAAATTATGCTACTGTGCGATCTGTCTCATCTTGCTAATGTGGTGTTACTACCTTATAGACGTGAGGCGAGTGTGGTATAAGATATTGTTGAATCTGTTCTACTTCGTTTGCGACATGTTGAAGTTGCTCATGAAACTAGTGGAACTTTACTAATATGGAGTGACGGAATGTGATTGTGTGGGTAAGTCAATCGTCTGTGTGATGTGATGTTACGCCCGTGATAACTTACGACTATGAAAGTTTGATTCGACATTCTTACTGAATCAAAACTTTATTATTAAATAAAACGAACTTGGAAAGTCATGCTTCTGGGTATATGTCGTTTCTTTTCTTATTGGTTATCTGCAGAAACTTTAAGATTAAGATATTATTTCCCCTGTGACAACTCGTCACTTTAATATACATATGTTTTCTTTTATTTAGATGGTAACAAACACATTTTGTCATTTGCAAAGAAATGCCTTAGAACAGGCATTATATTTTCCTTATAAACCCACCTAAATTAAGTGCACTGTCAGCAGTCGCTTATTTAGTTTAATTTGAAATCCAGTGTATTCTCATCACGGTTTTCCAAAGGTCAACAAAACCTCTCCCGGGCATAGTTTATATCCAACCTCAAAGTGAAATTAACTTTAGCTTCGACTTCTAATCTGTGCCGCGAACTTTAACAGATTTTGCTGGCTTCATTTACTCCACCAAATAGCTTTATTGTGTTCCGATAGTTCTAGATAAGATAGCTTTAATTATTGCGAACTGTATTATGTTTCGAAATCACAGTATCTTTATTATATTTTTTTGCTATTTAGTAACATTATGACTATGACCAGGCCCCTATGTCACCAACATTACAAATGTCAGTTTACGTAGTGACAATTCGCTGTCAATTGCTGACTTGACTATCTTTTGTGTTAGCATGCTTCATATTGGCAATGGAATGCAGACAGCATTGTCGTTGAAAACTGACATTTGTAAAGTTGGTGAAATAAGTGCCAGAAAGTATTGCAGCATTGTTTCGTATGAGGACGTCTCGCAAGGCAGCGTAATGGGCCGTGTACTTTTACATACTTTTATAATGATTAGTCAGTGCCAGAAAGAGAACACAGACAAAAAGCAACAGAAAAAAAGAAAAAAAACATTGTATTCTGTCGTGTCGCTTAGTGCTATTAAACTAGTAATTACAAACTTATAATTATAACACTATTAACCGTTCTAATTTAGACATCAGCTTAGGTACTCTACTAAACCTTGCTCCGAGGTGCAGAGTCGTTACTTTAACACTTAAAAAAATTACCATTTATTTACCAAAAGCAATTTACAATGACATTAAATCCGAGGTAAAACTGATTAAACTAAAACTTAAGACTAAATTAAATCTACATAAGGCCTCCGTGGTTATTTTTATACTTTTAGTTAGGTATTCCTAGCCTTTCCTGGCTAAAGTCCACTCTAAATCTTATACATGTAGTCTATTCTTCCCCAAAATGTGGCTTATTTCGTGACACTTGTGTACCCACCTAACTGTCGACCTCATTAACTTTGCATGGTCGTGATAGACCCCTGACCTAATTAGCTACGAACTCTCTCCCTTATCAACTCTTATCAATATTTGGCGTGCCCACTTCGATTGCGCTCACCTCTTTGCTGCTATGTATGTGGGTTATTGTAACTTTGTTTATTGGAATAAATATTTGTCCAATCAAATGAAAAAAGTTTTCTATATATTTTTTTTAAATCATGCTTTTCTTGCTCACTATACTTGTATTGTCATCCAAGTTACATATCCTACCCACCAATTTCAAGTCGATGTCATTAGCCGTTGAAGAGTTTCCCTAAGCTCCTGCGGCGACGATCCTGGCCGCACTACCAGAATTTCGCTGCCAGATTAATGTATTGTCACCGAATTTACATAAAGTACCTAAGTATTAATCAGTTGAGGATAGCTGCTTTAAAATTCAGTTGCAAATTTTAACCGGAACATACTGTAGCGACCTTAGCGCCACACGCGAGTGACGTAACTGTTCTACGTCACTGTTCTACATCGCGCTAACGAAGTTTCTCAAGTTGGTTGCATAAATACAACTTCCAACTCTCTTCCTTCGGACTTCGGACCCCAGGCATAGCATCTGCCTGGAGAGAGATCTCTCTATTGGAGTCCTCCCCAAACACAAACACACAACAACACACACAATACACGAACGTTGTAAGTTAAACAAAAGCTTGTAAAAAGGGTATAAAAGGATATGTTTTTCTATTGTGCTTTTAATTCCCTTCGTTGTTAGTATTTCTGTACGTATTGTTTTGATTTTTTTTTATACGACGAGGAAGGCAAACGAGCAAGTGGGTCACCTGGTGGTAAGTGATCACCATTGATCATAGACACCCACAACCCCGGAGGGATCGCAGATGCTTGCCAACCTAGAGAGCTAAGATGAAATGCCTCTTGTGCCCGTAATTACACCGGCTGAATTATGGCAATTATAATTACATATTCTATACAATAACTTATTTACAGAACAAGGACATCGCGATTATAGTACACCTGTTAGGTATCCGATTTATGTAAGGCTTTCTATTGTATGTAAATATATTATTAATATTTTATAAGCTTTGCCAATAAAAAAATATTTGCAATTGACGACTTTTAGCAAACCGTTATAAATGATTCGCGGTTAATTAATTTTTTTTCCTCGAGTAGACGAGCGAGCAGATCGTTAGCGGTCTGTATTCGTTTCCGGGTTGCGCTCCCAGTGGAAGGACCACGGATTAGTCCGAAACATGTAATGCTAAACTTAACCTACATACGTTAGTGATCTGTTATTGTCACTATGATAATACAGCTCCTTATGCCAGGTGCGGGTAGCACAAACCTTTAGTCGTGGAGATCCTTGGGGAAGGCCTATGTCTAGCAGTAGACTTCTTCCGACTGATATGACGATGATGATGATGATGATGCCAAGAGAGTATACGTCACACCCCAAGCGTGTGTTAATACGCCATCCCTGCCAATACTTATTTCCATAATATAATGCTGGATTCTTCAACCATACCTCAACATTCAAATATTACCATACTAACCCTGTTATTCGTAAACCTATTTTAACTAAAATGCCGTTATAGTTCGTTTGTCCTTTTTTGTCACATTGACATTGCCGTTAGTAAGAAGAAGACAAAACCTATTTAGCTAATACAGGCTTGAGTGCCGTTTACGAATAAGGCCCTTGGTCGTGTCACATTTTTCTATTGTTATTCAGAATAAAGCATAATTAATTACAATTGCATAAATAACGATATCCCACGCCTTCAAATTACAGAAGCTAATTCAGCAAAACGTCATTAAACTGTTTTCTGAACAATGAACTACGAGAGTTATTCTTGAAGATATTCTAAACACCATCCATACAATCTGCCGGTTTATCGCAATTCAGACTTACATTGTGCAAATACGATGTTTCGTTGGCGGCAGCTAATAAGTACTCTGCATATTATGTCGAAATTCCTTTGTTCCTTTCTGCCTCCGTAAATATGATGCCCTAAGTTTGCATGCGTTACAATATAGTACTTATTAGTAATAATGTTTTAAGTTACGAAGATTGTAAGGTATAAGTAATTAGAGTTCTGTTGATCTTTGAATGTAAGGGGTGAGGTTTGTAATACAGACATTGGCTATGGAAAATACATGGAATGGCATACAGACTCGGTGCGCAATTTGCCCGTATGAATAATGTTTGACATGTGTTTGACCAATCGTGATTGAATTTTCGTACGGATGGCACTAGAAGATTATACAGGGAATTTTTCCATAAATGTAATATCTAGTAGCTATAGCTCGTACGGCTTTTAAAGTGATTCCCTTTAAATTTGGAAGGAATCTGAATGTTTTCATTGCTCTTCATCATTCACTCGTATATGCACGTCACATCATACACGCATTTTACCATGCACTCTATAACCCTCAGAATATTCGCAATAAATATATCATATCATGGGACAATACCTAGTCACAAACTACCTATGTATTGTATATTCTTAGCGTTTCTTTAGGTCAACAAGAATATCTTAGGTGTAAATTCCCTCGTACCTGAAAGGACCACAGCAGAGCCATTCTTCGGATATAGCGTCTGGATTATAAAATTAAAACTTAGTCGATACCACTTCATTAAATTGATAATAAATTAAGCTTACATTAGCAAAACGGAATCCCGTATATTTTGTGATCCTTTGTCAACCCGCATGGAGTCTAAACCCTTTGACAACTTTCTATTCACACATAGAAGTTCTGGCTCTAAAGAGAGTCTTTGCAAAGTTGTAAATATACCTAATTATTTCCTTCTGGACGAGTGAAACAGAATCTGTTTAGAGGCGCGAAGTTTTCGGTTTTCGGCCCTGTTCTGTGAACTAGGCATGTGATGTGCTACCAATTTTGATATTTGGAATGTTCATTTATTTCAGTTGTATGGATCGAAGTGTTGTGAATAATGTCCGTGGGTGTGTGTGGAGGAATTACTTAAATAGGTTAGCCGAAAAGGCGAGTAGTCTGGGGTGCGCTGGCAAAAAAAACCTTAAAGTCTAGCTAGCTAGGCTATCTATTCTAGCTTCTTTTCTGACACACCCAGGACGAAAGGGACACACTGAGCGACGAAAAAAGCCGTGATAGGTCTAGTGATTTGACCTATTTCCTTTCGAGCAGAAGGTTGTGGGTTCGAGCCCAGGCTCGCACCTCTGACTTTTTTCGGAACTTATGTAAAAAATTACATTTGTAATCTATCAAGTGCTTTTTGATGTGTGTGAAATTCCCAATCCGCACTGGGCCCGCGTGGGAACTTAAGCCCAAGCCATCTCATACACGAGAGGGGGTTTGTGCCCAGCAGTGGGACGTAAAAAAAAGGCTGGTGATGATGATGACACTGAGCGAGAAGACGGCTAGGACCGGTAAAATCCTGTTCATAACTGGTTCGTTCCTTAGTAAACAGTTCTTTGCTTTGTCCACAGGTGTCGTTGCATGGTGGGGGCAAGGCGGAAGCAACATGGGAGACAGCTTCCTGCATCAGGGGGACATAGTGTCCCTCTACGCAGAGGGGACCGTCTCAGGATTCCTCAGTACCTTAGGGTGAGAGTTAGCTAGAACGATTCCTGATCTTGGACCTTGGAAGTAAAACTCATTCGAAGATAAAAGAGATTTAGTCAGCGATAAAGTTAAAAGATCATAATCTCAAAGTCATTATTATAAACATCAGGATATGCCCTTTGGAACATTTTGAGATAGGAACGGTGTTGCCGAGCCCGCCGGCAGGAGCGGTGCGCGGCCGGCGCGGCGGTGCCCGTGCGGACGTGCTCGCGCCTTAGAGGGTCGAGCACGACTTTTCGAAATCTGAGTCACGTAAAATCGAATAGTAAACGTTATTGAGTTTGTATGACGTTTGGAACAGCGCCCGCCCGTAAGCATATTTGGAACTAAAATTTAGTATGAGGTTTCTCGATCTCGATACGATAACCGTAACGTTACGCAGCATTCGTAAAGTCGTGCTCGACCCTCATATCACTGAGACCACTTTGTAATCTCACTGAATTGGAAACAAAAACGAAGTATCGAAGGGCCCATCCATCAAAGCAGTATCTTTTTGTATTTTTACCGAGCGCGTTAGGTAATTAGGTATATATGTAGGTACTATTTATGAAGATGCAAATGTCTCCCAGTCTCCTCCAGGAGTAATGTTGTGTCTGTTGCGCAGGTTGGTAGATGACAGGTGCGTCGTGTGTCCAGAAGCCGGCGACCTTACTGATCCGCCCAAAAAGTTCAGGGGTGAGTTATTACTTATTATTTAAGTATTTATAATAGACTTTCACTCGGCACTTCACGTTGTGGTACCTGCCACGTACCTGGTTAGTCTAACTTCATGATATGTGCCCGCTGCGAAACTTTATCAGTGAAACTCAAATCAGTGGGCGGTTGACGAATGCAAATTACGTCAAAGTAATGTCGAACGATATACGTAATATGGATAGGTATGACTACAGTTGTATCTTTTTGTGACTATAATTGTATTATTTTTTTATACATGAGTATTACTCGTTTAAAAAGTCTTATCCATCTTATGCTTTCGTCATCATATTGCATCCATCGGCCGCCCTTTGGTCATAATAATCTGAAAGCGTTATTCAACCACCAGCGGAATTTATTTAAGTATAGAAGTCATAAGAGACACGAAATTTAATTTTAAAAGGTTTCGTAAGAATTCGTCAAAACCTGTAGATATTCAATTAGGTGTTGTTTTTCTGAACTGAAAAAAAAATTGCCTTATAAGCATCTGTCCTCGTTAAATTATTCATAAAAAAAGTTTGCCTTTTCTTATTCTGTCACTCTGTATTCTTACGGCAAGGGAGTAAAGGAGACGGACAGAGAGCCCTGTTTATTATTCATTACTTTGGTCCCGAGTTTTAAGTGAAGATTAGGCTGTTGTTTTTTATGACAATTTTTTTTATTTGTTTTCGTAAGAATGCTATATTTTATTATACGGTGTCACACGTAGGTATGTTTGATATTTGAGCTTCATTCCTAGCTTGTTCTTTACTTTTTTTACAAAGAACTGACCATCGGTTGACCCCTATCCCACCTGATGGAAAGTGCAAATGAGGCGCTCTGAGCGTCTAGTGTAATCAACGACCAAAAATACGTCACGATCGCGTTCGCGTTTACGTTTGAATTACTATGGGCAAATTGGCAGCGCCACTAGAGCCACGTATCGACAACAAACAATTCTCGTACTATTTGACATTGACACCTGTAACGTAAACGTGATCGAGACGTATTTTTTGGCCGTTAATTACACTAAACGTTCAGAGCCTCTAGTGTAATTTTCGACACAAAAAAATATCGGACGCGTTTGCGTTAAAGTGTCAAATAGTATGAGAATTTCTTGTTGTCGATACGGGCCAGTAGTGACGCTGCCAATTTTTACTCATAGTAATTCAGACGTCAAACGCGAATGCGATCGAGACGTTTTTATTCGTCGGCGATTGCATTAGGCTCTCTGGTTGCTTTCAGCCCGTTATTAGAGTTATGTTTAATAATAGAATGTCTGCTAAGTGGAATCGAGTGTAAGTTAAGGCCACTTTTAGGGTTGTTCCGGTAAATTTCTAAGCAAATTTTCTCCGTTTCAGATTGCCTGTTTAAAATATGTCCCATGAATCGATATTCCGCCCAGAAGCAGTTCTGGAATACGGCCAAGCAATCGGCCAACAACAACACTGACACGGGACTGTTGAAAAGATTACATGTAAGTATTAAGTTTTAGTCAAGAACTATGAAACCAAGAGAACTATGTCTCTTTCAAACTGAAACGTAAATATACGGAACGACCAGAAAATTAATTCCCCAACTGGGATTCGAACCCAGGACTTCCACCATACCGTGGCGTCGCGCTGCCAACTGCGCTGAACGAATAATAAAATGAATAATTTCGAAACGGGATGGCTGAGAAAATATAAATACAAAAAGTTGGTTTAAAACCAAGAGTATACAATGTCAAGTTCCTTTAAAACTAATAAGCCTGCTGAATCTATGAGCTTATAGAAATAACTGATATACAGGATGTCCCAAATTTCAAGGTCAAGCCGCTAACAGGTGATAGTACTCATAAAACTGAACAAATTTTCCTAAGGAACATAGGTCTAAATACGAAAAAAATATTTTAATTTTTCATACAAAATGTGTTCCTGTAGTGAAACTAACAGCAGGCTTATTGTATAGACATCGGCAGGGTGTCCGATCATTTTACCGACACACATTTCACAACTGATTCGTTTCGCTAAATGATCATTTCACAACCCGCTTTTTTCTGAAACTGTAAATATTTCATACTGCACTATATGCTGACGCGTTTCGGAATTCTACGTGCCCATTTTCAAGCGCCATATTTTGGTTCATTAATACGGCTAAGTATAAAAACTCCGTCATAATACTCATATTGTATTAAGCGGAGAGGCGTGATGAAGACTTATTTAATTTATGTATAATTTTCATAGTGATTAAGAAATTATCTTTGCCTCAGTTTTGATCACAACTAAATCAACAAAAACTAGGACGCCTGCATTAATTTAGCCGGATGGTATTTATCAAAGTCTGTTTCTATAACAAAGTCTGGAATTAAAATAAATTAACCCAATTCTTTCACATTTCTCTCATTGGTGTCGTTCGTATTTCAATCGTGGGGTTAGATCAAAGAAATACCAGATGTGATAAAAGTCATTGTTTTGTTTTGAAATATTTCCTTTTTCTGGTATATTTATAGCCGTTGTTGTAATACGTTGTTTTTGTAAATTCTATCAAGTCTATAAGAATAACTTATATTTCGTATTGGAAGCCCTAAATAGGTAAGTTCCTTGTACGGACTGACTACAGCTAAAAAAAATCGCGGGCTGTGTTAAAACTTACGGGCATAAACATTATTAAATCAATCCGTTAACAGAGCCCCCACTTCAACTCAAATTGATTTATGCTTTTTTAATACTCACTGAAACATGAATACACAGAATAAAAACAGAAAATGCTAAATGATTCCCGGGGTTAGCATTTTCTGGGTTTTTCTGTGTATTCATGTTTTAGTATTCAAAAAGTGTAATTGATATTCACGGGAAAACCGTAAAAATAAAAAATTGGGGGAAAAAATACAAAAAGATACTCTAATTGAGATCAAATTGATTTTCCAATCACAGCTAAATCAGACTGTAGGAACCGTGTTGAAAGACAATTCAGACAATTTGACGGAAGAGTTGCTTAAATTTAAAATGGTGTCGTAATTTCCTAACCAATTTACATAATCCTGTCTCTAATCCTCAAGAGAAGGGTCGAAGTTAATGAACATCTCAACGTGAGTATTATTTAGACGGATGGTCCATTATAAAGAAGCGTATTAATAAATCTCTTTTCTGCCTGAGAGCGTTTTAAATCAAAGCTGGTCAGAATGAAACCGTAGCTCTTAGAGATAAAGTTGGCGTTATCGGGTTGAATTAATGATTAAATTCATTCCAACAGACATTTAATGGGAGTCAAGATTTATGGAGTAGGAAATGGTTTGTTTATTAATATAAATGATGTGCGAAAGAAATGTCTTCTCTAAATGGTGTTTGGTTAAATTTAGACGTAATGCTCCTTTCTCTTGAGATCAAATAGTCACTTTTCTAAATGTTTGCTTTTTAAAGTGCTTTTCACGACGTTCTTGTGATCTACGTATGTCATAAATTTGTATTGGCAGTTTCACTTTATTGAAGGGTAATGATGGCTGCGTAACGGGCGATCCCGTGGGAAATTCAGTCGGCTTTTTGGTACATTACTTTTCATTATAAAAAGGATTAATGTCCTTGGTAGTTTTATTGCTACTATAGAGAGGTGAGTTATTTTTGAAGCCTGGTTTAGATACGAGTTTATTCGGAGTTTTGAGTAAGAAAAAATTGGAACAAAGTGGTCGTAGGAGAGATGATGGGGAAGAAGAAAATTATAATATTTAATCATTCTGTCTATGGCGGTGTTGCTTACAATACAGACTGGACGAATAATGCTATGAAAGCGAATGTTTTTTGCATGCCAAATATGTAAGAAAAAAAAAAGATAAAAGTTGAGCAGCTGGACTTGAACCAGCAACCTCGGTAATTCGTAATAAATCATAAAACTTAACGAATTTTTCGATGCATTGTGTTATATTTTATTTGGAAGACTTCCGCATTGGGCCCGCGTAGAAACTATAGCCCAAGCCCTCTCATTGTGAGAGGAGGCCTGTGTCCAGTAGTGGGACGTAAAAAAGGCTGGCGATGAAGCGGTTACAGTAACGTGCAATTTTGCGTGCAATAATTAAGATCCCACTGCAAGTAAGTCGTTATTTCCCGGTGCCGTTTTCGACGCTTCGACACAAGCATTATCGAATTTAGTTACTTCATATTCGTACCACACACTATCTCATACATCCTTTATTTATCATACTAACAATCCTCACAAATACCTCTGCTTTTGTAGGAAAGAAATGGCAAATTCCCTCATTATTTCAGGAATACTCGAGCGGCCAGTAATGTATGCGCATTGTTTATAAATGAACTACGTATACGCTCACTCGAACCACTTTCCGCGGGATGCCTCGGTCTTGATACGTTTTAGGGGGGTATTTACGCAAATGTTTTACGGGTGGGCAGGTCCGTGATTCGTTACTTTTTTGATTTCTGTGTTATTTCTTTCTTAACTCATAGCTTTTACTTATCTTAGTGGTAGTTAGGTGTCTTTCTGCGTTACTGGTTACTGGACTTTTATCAAGAATAAAAGTCACACGTCAAATGTTCAAGTGATTCTGAGGAAAGGTTAGCTTTACAGTAAAATAATTAAGCTAATCGCACATGAAGCTCTCGGTATAAAAAGGATTTGAATGGAATGTCTGCACATGTAGCACACGCGCCATTTTGTCTCTTGTCGCGCAGTGCGTCCCTTTCATAGTGATGGAATCAGTGAAGGACGCACTGAGCGACAAGCGACAAAATGGCGCGCGTGCTAGCCCCCCCTGAAGTTGCATGACATGTGAGGTTACGCTCGCAGATACCGAAGGCGAGCGCGATAAAAATGCTTTCTTTTCGTATATATGGTGTGTATTCGAAATGTTTAAATTAAATTTTTTACAGCACGCAGCGGAGATAGAAAAAAAGCAGAATGAGTTGGAGAACAAGAAGTTGCTGGGCAGCGTCGTGCAGTACGGCAGCGTCGTGCAGCTGCTGCACGTGAAGTCCAACAAATACTTGACCGTAATGCTACATTAACTACCTGAGAACCAAAATCAATGGGATCATCATCATCATCACTTGTACCAATGGGATTTTGTTTGTTATGTACTTTACTTACCTAATGTTACTGGTGCCTATTCATGTTTTATGGTCACGAACAGTCTGTGTGTGTGTGTGTGTGTGTTCATGCGCTTGTGCGTGACATATGCGTGTATCCGTGCGTGTGTGTGTGTGAGTCCAAAAGTGTTTTGTGGGGGTGACTGAAAAACAGCGTCTACGTGGTACAGGCATAAGCTGAGGCGCCCACCATTTCAATAGTTAGTAGCATTTTTGCTGTCAAAATAATGTTATTGTACAGTAATTTAAGCTGTATACCTACAAACTATTGAATAAATGTCTTTTAATATTATTATTATCATCATGTCAACCGAAAGATGTCCACTGCTGGCCGGCGGCCTCCCCCGCGGCTCTCCACTCAGACCGGTCTTGTGCTTTCCGCATCCACCGCGGTCCCGCGATCTTTACCAGGTCGTCGCTCCATATTGTTTATCAATGGGATAGTTAAAGCTCAGTGATAGCTGCACCAAGTAGTCGCGCAAGCGTGAACCGTGATAGTTAAACAGTTGAAATTTTCACAGATGATGCATTTCTGTTGCCGCTATAACAGTAAATACTAAAAACAGAATAAAATAAATACTTATGTGGGGCTCCCATGCAACAGACATGATTTTTTTGCCATTTGACACGCCTTCTCCGTTGCAGGTAAACAAAAGACTGCCGGCTCTGTTGGAGAAGAATGCCATGCGCGTGCATCTCGACGCGAATGGCAACGAGGGCTCGTGGTTCTACGTTATGCCGTTCTACAAACTGCGGTCGACAGGTGTGTCTTTGGCAATGACACTTGACATCAACTGGTCATGAACTGAGAACAATTAATTTGCTCATCGGCGACCAAAAAAATTGCTAACGTCTTTGCAACAAATGTATGTTTCGATGCAACACCTCTATCCCCACTGCTACACGAATCAACACATGTCACACTGACCCAACTATCGCCACCACTACACTATGCCGACGTGGTTCGGTAGTCTCTGACAAGCCCATTTTTAAAGCACCAGAACAACCGTTCAAAATAATGCTACCAGGCCCCTCTTTCACCATCTTTACAATTGTCAGTTATAGTGAAATAAACGGATCACTCACGTATGTCAGTCGAGTATAGCTCGGACATGTGCCACCGGCGTGGCGTGTGCTCCCAGCGGAAGGACTGCGGATTAGTCCGAAACATGTCTAGCTATACTCGACTGACATACGTGAGTAATCCGTTTATTTCACTATGATTGAGTCTCACGGTAGTTTTATGTTAAAAGTGTCAGTTATGAATGACAATTCGAACTACATTTCTTTGACAAAATGGAGCGCGCTAAAACAAAAGCTCTTCAAGTCAGCAGTTGACACCGAACTGTCATTGAATTAAATAAAAATAAAATAAATATCACGGGACAGTTTGACACCAATTGACCTAGTCCCAAACTAGGCAAAGCCTGTACTATGGGTACTAGAGAACGGATAAACATACTTATATAGATAAATACATACTTATATACATATTAAACATCCAAGACCCGAGAACAAACATTCATATTCATCATACAAACATCTGCCCCGACCGGGATTTGAACCCGGGACCTCAAGCTTCATAGTCAGGCTCTCTAACCACTAGGCTATCCGGTCGTCAAATAAATAAATAAATAAAGTTGGTGAAATAGGGGCCAGTTACTCTACAAATTTTAGTTAATTTGGTGAGCAAACGAATTGTTTTTAGATGAGTATGTTCCTCCGCACAGTAACGCCTGATTTACTTAATCAATTAACAAAAAGTAAAGTAGCCAAAAACATCAAGTAAGTAAGTAAGTAAACACTTTATTGTACAAAAAACAGGATAAAACACAAGTTACAACAATAACATTTGAGACATTTTAACATTTCAAGTAGTTATTAGTACATTGTGCATGAAGGGCGGTAAGAAGGGTATTACTAACGAAAGTCTATTAGAAGGCCGACGCCGAAGGCGGAGGGCTTTTAATGACTTGAGTTTGTAATACCCTTACTGCCCGTGATACACACAATGTTTTTCATCGCATTTGCGAGGAAATAAATACATACAACAAAAGGCAAAAAATCTATTTATTAAAAGTTTGGTCTTCACATACAGAAGACATATTTTACTAAGTACAGGCAGTACCTCCGTAAATATTAGATTAAGTATATACGATTATAAATATAAATCTTTTTACAATGGAGACTTCAGACTTCCAGTACTTCCACAGATAATGATAAAAAACGCGTTTAGAAACTGGAAAGACGAAAGCCCATCCATACAGCCAGTTTTTATGGTTTCCAAATAAAATTCACTGAAATAATTGCAAAGTAAACTCAAATAGTTTTAAAACACAATAATAACGTTTAAATTAAGTAATACTTATTTGTAGAAAACGTAAAAAACCATGTTTGATTTAAAACCTCCTTAGCGTGGAATGACATATTATACCTACTTACCTACGAGTGAACGCCATATTTTATAAAACTAAACTCATTACTCCCTTGGGAAAATTACAAATTAGCTATTACTCCCGTAGGAATAATGTAGGCCGTTGCTCTTCAGTATGCCTGCGTACAATACGACGCTTTACGAGCAAGTGTGATGAAAATTTTTTTTTTGCGTTTTTCAGGTGACAATGTGGTAGTGGGTGATAAGGTGATAATGAACCCGGTGAGCGCGGGGCAGCAAGTGCTGCACGTGTCGCACAACCACGAGCTACCCGACAACGCTGGCTCCATGGAGGTGAGCCCACTGCTGGGATAGGGGGTGACCGGGGTTTCGACCAATTTCATTACGCAGATTTTTTCGCAGTCAACTATTGTCATACCTTTCTTTTGGCCGAGTAACGCTTAGTGTAGGAAGAAAAGCAATACGCAGTCAGTTTAGTCGATGAACTTGACCTAGGTAAACCTAATCAGGTATTAGGCTAGTTAGGTTTAGGTTAGGTTAGAGTTACATCAGTGTCACATAACATTATAGTTACAGTAACGTTATACCGACAGCGTTGTTGGGGACGCAAGAGGAACGTCCCCGCGCAGCGCCGGCGGTGGTCCGGCTCGGTCCGGCAGATGGTCTACCACTCTAGGCGCGAGCACATACGTCATTCATACAAACATTTTTGATTATTTGTAAACAATTTTGAGAGTTTAACTAAATCTATGTTAATCAAAAAATCATCTCGTTATTGAAGTCTAAGCCCTAACAAGCGTACCGCTTAACCGCTTTCAAGCCCTGGGACTGTCTCATTATTCCAGGTGAACGTGGTAAACTCGTCGACCTCCTGGAAAGTGACGCTCTTCCTGGAACACAAGGAGAACCAGGAGGAGATCCTGAAGGGCGGCGACGTGGTGCGGCTGTTCCACGCGGAGCAGGAGAAGTTCCTCACCATGGACGAGTACCAGAAGGGGCAGCACGTGTTCCTGCGGACCACGGGCCGCTCGGCCGCCACCGCAGCCACCAGCAGCAAGGCGCTGTGGGAGATCGAGGTCAGTGGGGGGGGGGGACCAGAAGGGGCAGCACGTGTTCCTGCGGCCCACGGGCCGCTCGGCCGCCACCGCAGCCACCAGCAGCAAGGCGCTGTGGTAGATCGAGGTCAGTGGGGGGGGGGGACCAGAAGGGGCAGCACGTGTTCCTGCGGCCCACGGGCCGCTCGGCCGCCACCGCAGCCACCAGCAGCAAGGCGCTGTGGGAGATCGAGGTCAGTGGGGGGGGGGGACCAGAAGGGGCAGCACGTGTTCCTGCGGACCACGGGCCGCTCGGCCGCCACCGCAGCCACCAGCAGCAAGGCGCTGTGGGAGATCGAGGTCAGTGGGGGGGGGGGGGACCAGAAGGGGCAGCACGTGTTCCTGCGGACCACGGGCCGCTCGGCCGCCACCGCAGCCACCAGCAGCAAGGCGCTGTGGGAGATCGAGGTCAGTGGGGGGGGGGGGGACCAGAAGGGGCAGCACGTGTTCCTGCGGACCACGGGCCGCTCGGCCGCCACCGCAGCCACCAGCAGCAAGGCGCTGTGGGAGATCGAGGTCAGTGGGGGGGGGGACCAGAAGGGGCAGCACGTGTTCCTGCGGACCACGGGCCGCTCGGCCGTCACCGCAGCCACCAGCAGCAAGGCGCTGTGGGAGATCGAGGTCAGTGGGGGGGGGGGGGGACCAGAAGGGGCAGCACGTGTTCCTGCGGACCACGGGCCGCTCGGCCGCCACCGCAGCCACCAGCAGCAAGGCGCTGTGGGAGATCGAGGTCAGTGGGGGGGGGGGGGACCAGAAGGGGCAGCACGTGTTCCTGCGGACCACGGGCCGCTCGGCCGCCACCGCAGCCACCAGCAGCAAGGCGCTGTGGGAGATCGAGGTCAGTGGGGGGGGGGGGGGGGGGGACCAGAAGGGGCAGCACGTGTTCCTGCGGACCTGCCTGCTACCGCCGCCACCATGATGACTAGGTCGTCCATAAAGCAGACAGTATCTATGCACTACAACTTGCGGTGATCAGCCAAATCCACGACCCTGGAATGCTATCAAAAGCTTTTTATTTCAACTCTTGGTTACGCTGAAATTTCAGACTTATTGATATAACGTTATTTTTAAAGTCGTTAAAATAGCAGTCGTTGTTTATCGTCAGGTGGCGGTGTGACTTGCGCGCCGGTGACCTTGTAATGACATGTGTACGCACGTATAGGGTTGGCAGTTTAGCTGAGGGGTTACATCATTTTCCAAAAATCATTATTTACCTGTAGCGTAATTTCCAGTCGCGTTTTTTCCTGTCTACTAGCATTTATCCCTATAGAGACCCAATACAAGCGAATTTGAAAGAAAACAATTCTGTCAACTAGCTGCGGTGCGGGGGGAGTTGTGATCGCTCCGAAGTACTCCGGAGTATCCCTAAGTATTCCGAACCCGATCGCTAGGGGCGTGCGTTAACGACTTGATGCTGTCTATCGATATCGATAAAAGGTTTTGCATTTTTTTATGCTAGCTTTTATATCAGTAACTAGCTTTTGCCTGTGACTTTAATTTTGCAACTAAGAAATGCAATTTGAAATGACCTGTAGTATAAGATAAGATATTATCACCAACTTTGAATTTTTTTGTGGTAATGGTAAACTAAACGTGTTAAACGTGTTTGACGACCGAATAGCCTAGTGGTTAGAGACCCTGACTATGAAGCTTGAGGTCCCGGGTTCAAATCCCGGTCGGGGCAGATGTTTGTATGATGAATATGAATGTTTGTTCTCGGGTCTTAGATGTTTAATATGTATATAAGTATGTATTTATCTATATAAGTATGTTTATCCGTTGTCTGATACCCATAGTACAGGCTTTGCCTAGTTTGGGACTAGGTCAATTGGTGTCTAATTGTCCCGTGATATTTATTTATTTAAAAAAACTTTTAGTCATTTGTTGAAATTTAGAGAATCTAGTTAAATACAACGGATCACTCACGTATGTAAGTCGAGTTTAGCCCGACTAATTGTTTCGGACTAATCCGTAGTCCTATCTCTGGGAGCGCACGACCCAGCGGCAGCAAGACAGCGAGTGGGAGTTATTCGAATTGGTCCGAAACATGTCGGGCTAAACTCGACTCATATACGTGAGTGATCCGTTTTATTTCACTTGATCCTCTAAAGTTCAATGAATCACTAAAGGTTTTTTTAACTCTTAGTTTACCATCGCTTAAAAACCTGATTTCAAATAAAAAAAACTGCATTCAAATCGGTTCAACCGTTTAGGAGCTATGGTGCCACATACAGACACACAGACACACTAGCGGTCAAACTTATAACACCCCTCTTTTTGCGTCGGGGGTTAAAAAAACACAGTTAAAATAAAATAACGTTGTTATAAACTTAATACACGAAAAGAATAATTATAATTAAACTCATGAAGTATTTAGGTACTAATAGTAGTAAATAAAATCCACAAATAAAAACCAACCCAAAAAAAAAACATTTACTGGATAATTTTACTATCGACAATACAAAATAAATGCACTTCACGGCACTAGCCATTGGCGTCACAAGGGTAATTACGATAATAAGAGATAGACGTTCATGTTTACAGTAAGAGCAAAAAGGACGGAGAGTGGACATGTGACGGACCTGTCCAGTTTAACTTGACCCGCGTTGCATTAATCAAATTTTTGAAAATATTTTGGTAAAATAAAAAATGGACCTACCGATGAAAAGCGATATTGTTTGTTGTTACACTACATGTTTTCCTGTTGTTTTCGCACCATTTAACGGCACAACAGGACATGATGATGTAAATTGACGGTGATTTATATTTTAAATGTCAAACCGTCTTCGGTTCTAGTTTATGGTCGAAACTGACGGAAAGCAAATGTGCTGCGAAATATATCAGTGAGAAATCATAGACAACTTGACTGGGTCGGGTCGCCTTATTAATATAAGGAAACTGCGAGCTTATAACCTATAGAGACGTAATCGTCTCTATAGGTTATAAGCTCGCAGTTTCCTGTTCTTAATTTACACTGAACGTATTTATTCCTTACGTTATTTTTCCATTCGCAGATTTTCCAATTTTATTATTTTAACTACCAATCGTAGGTTTTCATACCAGTTAATTTTATCTTACGCAAAAATTCCCATAGCCTTTTTCCCCAAGCCGGTATTGTCTGTCTGTCCGTCTGTCGCCAGACTGTATTTCATGAACCGTGATAGTTGGAAATGTTCACAGATGAAGTTGTATTACTGTTGCCGCTATAACAACAAATACTAAAAACAGAATTAAATAGTTATTTAAGTGGGGTTCCAATACAACAGACATGATTTTTTAGATAATGACATCTGTGGACGAGTAGTGTAACTATGCAGCTATCTCATTGAGCTTAACTCTTAGACAAAATAAAATAACTAGGACCACTGCTACTCGCCACTAGATGGCGCTGTCAATCACTTTGCTTTGTTTTTTTTTATAGGTAATGGTACGGAACCCTTCGTGCGCGAATCCGACTCACACTTGGCCGGTTTTTTACATTATTATATTCATTGTGTGTTTTTAGTAATTAACAATGTTTTGACATACTTACCTACAATGCTAATCAAATTATTGTAATAGTCATTTTAATTTTCAATTTGTATATTAATTTAATCTCAATTGCGATGTTATATTACTTACATTATTTTTAACTATAGTTTTAATGAACTAACGTTTTTGTGTAAGCGATTTACTAACAAATGTATGGATCTTGTGTTATCTGAAATATACAATCATCATCATCATCATTGCAGGTGGTGCAACACGATCCCTGCCGCGGCGGCGCGGGCCACTGGAACTCAATATTCCGGTTTAAACATCTCGCCACCGGTCATTATCTAGCTGCTGAAGCGTGTGTGCGACCACCGTAAGTGTACCTTTTGTTTATAAACTTTATGGGAAAGGATTATATGTTGAAGTGATTAAAGAACAAATGAATGGGGAGAACGCGCTAGGAGTGAACTGTTTAAGTAAGATGTAATTTTCATTAGATTTTTTTATTTTGTTTACAACTTTTTTATTGATATCGGAGACATCGGACATGAGACCCGCGTCATTGTTTTTTTTTTATACGGCAAGGAAGGCGAGCAAGTGGGTCACCTGATTGTACGTTATCATCACTGCCCGTAGACACTCGCATCCCCGGGGGGTTTGCAGATAAATAAATAATAATAAATATCATGGGACAATTTGACACCAATTGACCTAGTCCCAAACTAGGCAAAGCCTGTACTATGGGTACTAGACAACAGATAAACATACTTATATAGATAAATACATACTTATATACATATTAAACATCCAAGACCCGAGAACAAATATTCATATTCATCATACAAACATCTGCCCTGACCGGGATTTGAACCCGAGACCTCAAGCTTCATAGTTAGGGTCTAACCACTAGGCTATCCGGTCGTCAAGGTAAGATGCGTTGCCAACATAGAGAGCTAAGTTATGTGTAGATCCTGTCTCTTTTCGACGTCGGCATTCTAATGATACAACTCTAATGTATTTACAATACAATACCAAAATTATTTGTTTCTCTGAGCTACAAATCACTTTACATATTTAACGTACTTAGTGGTTTATATTTAAAACTAACTTTGTGCTGTTTAACTGAAAAATCAACTTCACTTGTTCAAAGTTGGGTTGTCGTTGGTTCCTACACTAGGCGCAGCCTGTCTCGTAGGTAACCAAACCAAAAACGAGTTGACATTCGTTAGCCGCGAAAAGTTGACAATGCAGGTAGAAGTTCCGTTCAACATAAAGTTAATTTGAGTGGGCATACTGTAAGTGAGACTTTTTTTTTTAGTGATGCGCCACTGGATTCAGGCGAGCCGGCCTACCAGCTGGTGTCGGTGGCGCACTCGTCGGAGATCGCCACGCTGTTCGAGCTCGACCCCACCACCATGACGCACTGCGACACGCCGGTGCCGCAGAGCAGCTACGTCAGGTAACCCCGAACATAACAACGAAATAGATATGTCCCCACCACGCCGAAAGTGAAGCGCGGAAAGGCTCCAAACTGTAGCCTCTTTGGCCTCAGTTGCTCTGGAATAAGGTCCAAACTTGCGCGCAAATGTCTAAATTTTCTTAATATTTTTTGCGATTGTTTTGTGAGTAGTATCTTTACTTGACTCCAAGCCGCAGGCGCCGGCGTGTGATTTAGATAAAGTGTATGTGTGCCCTGTGCGACCGTCCCCTTGAGAGGCCTTATTTCAGACCTCCAGACTACCACGGTTTCCTGAACAAATAGTCAAGGGCACACCTTCACTAGTTTCACGAAGAACTCCCAGAAGCCACCAAAAAGTGGCTCGATGGAGGATGACTTTGCTCGACCCACCAAATTATGACTGTATACTGCACGCTATGAAAAGTTCCGTGGTAGCCTAGTTGTTTGAGGCTATAGGGCCTTTCAAGATAAGGGTCGTGGGTTCAAGCCCTGACTCGCACCTTGGGAGTTGTTGGGAATTAATCAGTGAATTAACATTTGTAATTTATCACGAGCTGTTCGGTGAAAGAAAACATGACTCATGCGAAGCGATTTAATGGTGTGTGTGAAGGTTCGTATCCGCACTGGGCACGCGTGGGGACTATACCCATGCCCTCTCATTGTGAGAAGAGACGCGTCCCGTTGTGGCTGGGCCGTTACTTTTTGAAAAAACTTTGATGTAAAAATCGTTATTGCAGCGTGCTAAGGTTTATGAGCGGCGACGTCAGAAGCTCATTTCCACACGCAAGAGAATATACAGTATTGCAAACTTTTGTTAAAAAATGGACGGTTTTATAACGATCCGCCTTTGTACTCTCATTTAATTGTTGTAACTTGTTTTTTATCGTGTTTTTTGTACAATTAATTGTTTACTTACTTATTTACGACCTGTTGTATCTTGTTTCAGACTACAACATCTGTGCACCCACACTTGGGTTCACTCGACATCAATACCCATTGACAAAGATGAAGAGAAGCCTGTCATGTCCAAGGTAGCTGAGGAAACATCTTCGAACCATTATTATGATAAGCACGGGATTTGATCACGTGAAAATAAATGTATTATTTAAATAGCTTGACGTTACGGACGTAACAATACGTACGAAAACCGGTCACGTTGTACCGCGGACCAACCACCCTCTGGACACCGCATCTTATATAATTTACTTGGAAAGTCATTAGGAAAAAAGCCGCGGTGAGCGCGCCGGGGGAATGCGTCGTGATTGGTTGGATAGCTTGTCATCTCGCTTGTCATCTGGTCGAAAGTGAGCCGCGATTGGAGGGAGCGATTTATAAGTGCAAATGAGCTATGCGTTTCGGAAACGTCCGCCCTCACATTTGGTGTCCAGAGGGTGGTTGGTCTGTGGACGCACACGGCGAAATTATAAGGGTTCCGTTTTGGATTTTGGCTACGGAACCCCGTAAAGTATGTCGTGTTCAGGTGGGCTGCTCAGTGGTGAAGGAAGATAAGGAGGCGTTTGCGCTGATATCCGTCTCGCCCGGCGAGGTGCGGGACTTGGATTTCGCCAACGACGCCTGCAAGGTGCTCTCCGCGCTGTCCGAGAAACTGCACAACGGGAATATTGAGCACAACGAGAGGAAGTGAGTTTTTTTTTATACATTTGCTCAAAAAGTGGAACTTTTTGTAGCTACGTATCTTGCGGCAAGTTGAATTTTTCGTACTACTTACTTTTCCATGGAGCCGGCGGGTGGTGGCGGGCACCTCCTGCGGGCCCAGCCCCTCGTTGTCATGTTTTGCAAAGTTATTAAAAAACGTCGTTTGATACACGTGCGGGAGAGTCATTGACGACCGGATGGCCTAGTGGTTAGCGACCCTGACTATAAAGCTTGAGGTCCCGGGTTCAAATCCCGGTCGGGGCAGATGTTTGTATGATTAATACGAATGTTTGTTCTCGGGTATTGGATGTTTAATATGTATATAAGTATGTATTTATCTATATAAGTATGTTCATCCGTTCTCTAGTACCCATAGTACAGGCTTCGCCTAGTTTGGGACTAGGTCAATTGGTGTCAATTTGTCCCATGATATTTATTATTTATTTTCGCTCGTTCCGAGTTTCGACCCTCGCCTCGAACTCGTGCAAAATGATACCTTCCGCACTTATATCAAAAAGTACTATTTTAATACAAGCTTTATTTTGACGAGGTACTAGCTTACCAACCGAATAGGGTCCCCCCGGGTTCGATTTCCGGTCGGAGCAGATATTTGTATGATGAATATTAGTTTTAGTTCTCGGTTCTTGCCTATAGAATAAGTGTATATGCTTATATTTATTTATATATGTACGTGGCGTATATAAGTGGGGGGTGGGGGGAGCGTATGACGTGCGAGGGACCCACTCATACCTGGATACATACCCCCCGTAAGGGCCGTAAAAAACCTATAGCTGCATACGGACGCAGCTATATATATATACATATGGTACTCGTAGTACAGGCATTGCTTAGCTTGGGGCTTATTGTCTGACGCACTCGGCTTCGCTTTCGCATGCGCCATCTTTTTCGTGCGACTGAGAGATGGCGTATGCCGAAGCGAAGCCGAGCGCGGTATACAAGAGGGCCTCATATCTATTGGTATCAAGAACCCCATGATATTTGTTTATAAAAAACTTGCACAGCATAACAGTTTAAAACTAAGTTACTGAGTAAGAAAAACAATCTTTAAAAATAGGTATACATATGTACGAGAGAGTACCTCGGTCTCGAGCAGGAGGGGAGAGGGAGAAGTAAACACCGTTAAGGTATGATAGTAAATTAATCTCATTCTCAAACACATACCAAACAACGTTACTACTTATAGTTTTTGAACCGACCAAACGATAGCGGCATTCAGGATTTCAGGTAAACGGAACAGTGACATCTAGTAGTAACAAAATAAACTAAACCGTCTTATTATACAACATACATGTTTTATTTGTGGTTTTTTCAGAGCTCTCACGTCCCTCCTGCAAGACATAGTGTACTTCATAGCGGGCTTCGAGAACGAGCCGAACAAGTCTGAAGCCCTAGAGCTTATCGTGGAGAACCCCAACCGGGACAGGCAGAAGCTCCTCCGGGAGCAGTACATACTGGGGCAACTGTTCCGCATCCTGCAGGTATTATCTATTAAGCACTATAATCGTCCCACGATAACTCTGCATAATATATTAATTGGCAACCCAAAAAAATCACGCTGTGGTAATACTTTTTTCATGTCAGTCAGATATTGCTTTAATTGTAAAAGATTATGATAGTAGTAATCAAAAGTTGCTGTTTTTTTTTAAATATGTTTCTGTCCAATGGAGGACAATTTTGCCAGTGTTTAGTAGCGTTTGCCGTTGTACGGCAAAAAAATCTAGAAAAAGAAATATGAGACGTATTTTAATGGTGGATGGTGGATGAACGATGACCTGTTTATGTTTAATCTAATCAAAACGTGTTGTTTGACTATAAATCAGTGTTGCCATAAACAAACTTTAGATTTCTACTGTTGTCAGTTCGCTGCAGAGTTATCGTGGGACGACTATAAGTATATTATAGTACTTTTCTCAAAAATATCCGTAAAAATTGTCAGTGTTAACTACATATCACAGACAGTGACGTGCGTTGTTTATGGTCAGCCAAGAATAAAAAAAAATTAAACGTTGCTAGAGCGCTAAACTCGACAGAAATGTTACATACAAATTTCGTTAATGTATAGTTTCAATTTTAACCGACTTCAAATAAGGAGGAGGTTCTACGTTCCACTGTATGTATGTTTTTTTTATGTATGTACATCGATTACTCCGTCAATTGTAGACCGATTTTCAAAAAAAAAAAATTTTATTTGAAAGGGTATTTTTAAATGTACTGAAATATACCTAAAATGAATGAAGGCAAGGCTTGGCTCAAGCTCAAGACTTTATAATTTAGGTCTAGAGTCGTTATTCCACTTCCTTTAAAGTTTATATACGAGGTTGAGTCAGAGTACCGTCGGTATGTAACCGAAACCAAATGGCGCGAGCCAATCGCGCGCGGCTCTATCATCACCGGCCTGGCGCGTTGGAAAAGTAAAAAGCTCTAGTGCGAAAAATCGAATCAAAAATCCGAAAATCCAACTTTCCGCACGATACATAGCCACAAAATGAACCACTTTGAGGAACTGTATTCAAAAATAAATGTCATGATGCAATTGATACCAACTGACCTAGTCCCAAACTAGGCAAAGCTAAGCTTACTTATAAAGTAACCTAAAATTACTTGTAAAGATAAATTAAATACATCTTGTGTACATAAATATTAAACATTCAAAACCCGAAAGCAAATCCTGTATATCTTACAAATAGATACCCCGGCCGGGAATCGAACACGGGCCCTTAAGCTTCACAGTGAGGTTCTCTAACCACTACCTTAGGCTATCCGTTGAAATTTGTTTCGTAGAGCAGGGCCGTGTTTTATAAAGCTACAAGCTACAAATTTAAATTTAGAAGCGGAAGTCTCTTTCTAGCAAAAGGTGATAGAATGAGACTTCCGCTTAAATTGTAACTTGTGGCTTTATAATACACGGCCCAGGGGTTTCCAAACTCACCTGTTTGCCACCAATAGGGTTATTATGGTGTGCGTCTCGCTGCCGCTGGGTCGTGCGCTCCCAGAGGAAGGACTACGAGTTAGTCCGAAACATGTCGGACTAGACTCGACTTATGTACGTGAGTGGTCCGTTTTATTTCATTATGGTTATTGTCGTTATGTTCCCAGGGCCCATTCCAAGAGTCAGCGGAGGGGGAGGCGTTCCTTAAGATCGAGGAGCTGTACGACCCTCGCTACGCGCCTTACAAGTACATCTTCCGTCTCTGCTACAGGATATTGAGGCTCAGCCAGCAGGATTATAGGAAAAATCAGGTCGGTACATGCGGTAACTGTAGTAAGTAAGCCATTTACTTTTCGTAATTCCTATGCCAAGTATTATTTAAGAAAAAAACATCAAGAGTATGCTTCGACTGTGTAACAACTTGTGTAATTCATCTGTGGTTATGTATTGTAAGAGATACATTTCATTTGTGATATAAACACTAGTCCTATTATTCATAAACCTAGTTTAACTAAAATGCCGTTAAAGTTCGTTTGTCCTTTATTGTCACATTGACATTTCCGTTGGTAAGAAGAAGACAAAACCTATTTTACGTAATGAAGGCTTGAGTGACGTTTATAAATAATGACATAGGTTTTTGTCAACCCCCGGCCCCTGACGAAAAAAAGGGGTGTTGTAAGTTAAACCTGTGTATCTGTCTGTAGCATCATAGCTCTCAAACGGATGGACCTATTTCGATGCGGTTTTTTTTAATCGAAATCTAGTTTGATCGAGATAGTTCTTAGCTAAGTTTCATTCAAATCGGTTCACCCGTTTTTGAAATATGAAACTTTAAAATGACAATGTCGGGGGTCGTTTAACTTTTCTAAGTTGTTATTCGTTGACATATCTTATCATACAACCTACCTATACTTATAAACCGTACCATAGTATTGACTCAATGTATCCATGATACGCCATCAATGCGGTTTTCCGGTCATAGGTCAAACTACTGGGCTGCTGACATTCCAGATTTTCAATTGTACCCCTTGTGTTCCAGGAGTACATCGCGAAGCACTTCGGCTTCATGCAGAAGCAAATCGGCTACGACATCTTAGCAGAGGACACCATCACCGCGCTCCTGCACAACAACCGGAAGCTGCTGGAGAAACACATAACCGCCTCGGAAATAGAGACGTTTGTTGGTCGGTGCACTCGTTTATTTATATTATTAAACATCCAAAACCCGAGAACAAACATTGGTATTCATCATACAAACATCTGCCCCGACCGGGGATCGAACCCGGGACCTCAAGCTTCGTAGTCAGGGTCTCTAACCACTAGGCTATCCAGTCGTCGAACCCCAGATATAAATATCGTTTTAAATGAAAAAAGAAACTCCAAAATGAAAGAGCCCTCTGTAAATGATATTTATTGCCAGGCGCACAGACGTCAGGCCGGTGGTGTTGCTGCGCAGTCCCTTGGCGGCGACCACCTCGGCCTGCGTGTGATTGGAGGCGAAGGTCTCCGCCGGGACGGACTCCTCAATTATACCACAGTGCCCCTGGACAAACGCCAGGATATTGTTAAGCACTATGGTTTCAGAGCGCTTCGCCATACTTAGTCACTATCAGTCGTAACTAGGATACACGTGTAAATAAATACTGTACAGTCCATACCATACGATTTGTATGGTGTGCCGAACTATTTGATCACTTTGGATGTCACCATATATATGACGCTGACGGTACGTAAGCCGGCGACGGCCGCTACTAGAGGCGTCCGACCGCGCCGGAATCACAACTGCAGCTCTCTGTCTTTTCTCTTTCAATTCTCTCTGTCTAAAATTACCGAGCAAACACCTGACCTCAAAGTGCATTCTTGTGATTTGCTGGCAAATACCGCCTGCATGTGCGCTAAAATTGCAAAATCAAATTGTGTTAAGTATCTTGGTGTCATGTTGGATGACAGAATGAGCTGGCAATCTCACTTAGACCTCACAACGACAAGGATTAGGAAACTTGTGTGGGTTTTTAAGAGACTACGAGACTAGAGAAATACGGCGGATTTTGATCTGTTACGCAATGTTTACTATGCACTGGCGCAGTCTGTCATTGGGTACTGTAGTGTTGTGTGGGGTGGTGCCACAAAAACGCACATGTTGATCTTGGAAAGGGCGCAAAGATCTCTGTTAAAAGTTATGATATTTAGCCCATATGGGTTTCCTACAAAAAATTTATATGAAAAATGCCAGGTTTTAACTGTAAGGCAATTATATGTATTGCTGTTAGTAATTAGGCTGCACAAGATTACCCCCTACGATAAGGAAAAATGTGCATCTAAGCGTGTACTGACCAATGTTTGCTTATCTTTTAAATGCAGACGGTCAACTACAAAAAGACCGCAAAAGTTCATGGCCATCTATTTGTATAATAAAATTAATAAAACCATAAATATGTATGTACACTGGTCAGTAGTGGAAGTGGTGGCATGTTGAGCGGTTGTTGTTGTGCTTCGTAAATGGCCTCGTGGAGAGTGCCGAAAAGCGTCAGCGTTTAGTTTCGTGGTGGTTGTGATAGTTGGGTCTGTGTGGCATGTGTTGATTCGTGTAGCAGTGGAGGCGGAGGTGTTGCATGGAAACATACATTTGCCGCACAGATATAACTATTTGTCATTAGTGGTCGCGGGTGAGCAAAGTAATTGTTTTTAGTTCATAAATATGGACTGCCGCAAAGTAACGCCTGATTCAATAAATTAGTTATGTACTCGTCCCATTTCAAGTGACGATATCGTTTAATTAAAGAGGTTGATAAATGATAAGTGTTAATTGTTTATGAAAATACTATTTGAAATCATCCTATGAGTTGTTTGACGTCATCCGCATGAATTCTTCGAGCCCTGGTAATCACTTACCATCAGGTGACCCACTTGCTCGTTTGCCTCCTTATCGTTGACATGCGCATTCGGCGCAGATTCGAATATGGCGAACTCATTTCGATGAATCCTGAATAACCACTCAATTGCTTTTGGCAACTAGAGCTACCTGTCAACGCTCATATTTTGTTACAAATAGAGTTCAACTCAAAATTCAAAGCAAGTGAGTGGATAAGATACTACGCACTCATCTTGGCATAGTATCTATAGGATCCAGTGTAGAGTTTCTTTGTAGGGTTCCGTACCAAAATGGTAAAAAGTAATCCCTATGGTGTGATTCAGTCTGTCTGTCTGTCCTGTCTATCACTCTTAAGGAGAGTAAATAAACTGAATATAATAGGGGTTTTTCGTTGCTGCCAATGGTTGCTCGGATGGTGTAGTTGGCAGCGCGTCACCACGGTATGGTGGAGCTCTGGGTTCGAATCCCAGTTCGAGAATTTATATCTCTGATCTTTCTCTATGTTTCAGTTTAAAATTTGAAAACAAAAAACTGGCGTCTCCAAAAAAGCTTGTATTAACAGAAAATTTCTCAGTGCTAATCTTAAATATTTGTCCGCAGGACTAGTCCGCAAGAACATGAGTACGTGGCAGTCCCGATTTCTCGATTATCTAAGCGATTTGTGCATCTCCAACAAGAAAGCCATCGCCGTCACGCAGGAGCTCATCTGCAAGAGTGTGCTCTGCGCCAACAACTCAGACATACTCATCGAGACCAGGTCAGAAACTAGACTTAAATATATATATTTTTTTGTTTTTAGTTCATAACTAGACTTAACTTTTGCTCGCGGTAGGACCTTGTGCGAGGTCCGTCCGGATCGCTACCACCATCTTACTCGCTAAGCCTGCCGCTAAGCAGCAGTGCTTGCACTGTTGTGTTCCGGTGTAAAGAGTAAGACAGCCGGTGTAATTACGGGCACAAGAGGCATTTCATTTTAGCCCTCTAGGTTGGCAACGCATCTGCAAACCCACCGGAGTTGCGGGTGTATAGACAACAGGGCAGGGCAGTGGGCAGGGACCGAAAATATAAAAATACAAAAAGTTGGTTTTCATGTTTTCGTGTTAAAAGTATTACGACGGAGTAATGTTATGTTGTGTGTTTGTTACAGATTGGTTTCAACGAAATACGAAAAGCGTAGTAGCTCGCCGAAAAAGGAAGACGAGACCAAAAAATACGTCGTTGAAGACGAAGTGCTGTTACTTTGGAATAATAAACAGGTAGGCGACGTCGCACTGGGAAGTAAGAACATTCATATTTAACACAATAAAACAGGTATAAATTAAGAAAAAAGTTGCTACCGCAACGTTGGTATCTGCGAAGAAACCACACGTATCGTTCGAAATTTAAAATACAAGACATTTTACAACAGATGAAAATTTTGTTCAAGTGGTTAGAATATATGGAATGGACTTAAATCGCAAGAAACTTTGACGAAATATCAGTTTTTTTGTTTCCTATCTGATTTTTGAGAAAAGCACTATATTCGCCACATCCAGTACAGCAATTGCTGACTTCGTATTATTTTACCGGAGTGGCAAGCTCGTCTGTTAAAATTCTAATGCTCAGCCACCAATTGCCTATTTCCTGGCCTAGACAGTATTTTTTTTTGTACGACAAGGAATGCAAACGAGCAAGTGGGTCACCTGATGGTAAGTGATCATCACTGCCCATAGACACCCACTCCGGGGGGTTAGCAAATGCGTTGCCAACCTAGAGAGCTAAGATGAAATGCCTCTTGTGGCCGTGATCACACCGGCTGTCTTACTCTCCACACCGGAACACAACAGTGCAAGCACTGCTGCTTAGCGGCAGGATTAGCGAGTAAGACGGTTGTAGCGATCAGGACGAACCTCGCACAAGGTTCTACCCACGGACCGACCACCCTCTGGACACCAAATGTCAGGGCGAACGTTTCCGAAACGCATATGCTCATTTGCACCTATAAATCTCTAGCCTCGAATCGCGGCTCACTTTCGACCAGATGACAAGCGAGATGACAAGCTATGAACCAATCACGACGCATTCCCCCGGCGCGCTCACCGCGGTTTTTTTCATAATGACTTTCCAAGTAAAGTATAGAAGATGCGGTGTCCAGAGGGTGGTTGGTCCGTGGTTCTACCACTCGCAAAACCAGTAATGCAGTGTTGGTGTTCAGAACTCGCGGCTGCTGTCGGAGCTGGCGGCGGAGGCGCGCGCGGAGCCGGCGGGCGCGGCGGCGGCCGTGCTGGACTACTACCGGCACCAGCTCGACCTGTTCTCCAACATGTGCCTCAACCGGCAGTACCTGGCGCTCAACACGCTGTCGCCGCAGCTGCACGTACACCTCATACTCAAGTAGGGGCCATCATCACGGCGTCATCGCCAGCCTTAACCTCCCACTACTGGGCACAGGCTTCTCAGGATCTTGGGCCAGGAGCCAGGAGGCTTGGGCTATAGTTCCCACGCGGGCCCAGGAACCTCACACGTACAATTAAATTAAATAAAAATTCAACTTAACTATTTATGTTGTTATGGTTTTATATGAAACGGTTACTTATTTTTAAAAACCATTTCTCAATAAAAAGACATGTCGAGATTGTTTACCTTTCTAATGCTTAAAAAAACGAAGTATAAACGGCTCCATATTTTAGGTAATTATTGATCGAAGCACTTAGCTACTTGTGCTGGCGGCTCTAGCAGAAAACATCAGCTTTATTTATTTATTAATAAAAAACTTACACAGCATAACAGTTTAAACTAAGTTACTGATCTCCCCTTGCTTGCTGTCCTCAGATGTATGTCGGACAACAGTCTGTCGCACGAGCTGCGCGCGTCGTTCTGCCGCCTGATGCTGCATCTGCACGCGGATCGCGACCCCCAGGAGCCCGTCACGCCCGTCAAGTACGCGCGGCTCTGGACCGAGGTGCCGGACCACATACACATACACGAGTGAGTCGCGCGCCACAGTGCCCACAGTTACCCCGCGCCTGCTCGCCCCCCGCGACCCCCAGCAGCCCGTTACGCCCGTCAAGTACGCGCGGCTCTGGACCGAGGTGCCGGACCACATACACATACACGAGTGAGTCGCGCGCCACAGTGCCCACAGTTACCCCGCGCCTGCTCGCCCCCCGCGACCCCCAGCAGCCCGTTACGCCCGTCAAGTACGCGCGGCTCTGGACCGAGGTGCCGGACCACATACACATACACGAGTGAGTCGCGCGCCACAGTGCCCACAGTTACCCCGCGCCTGCTCGCCCCCCGCGACCCCCAGCAGCCCGTTACGCCCGTCAAGTACGCGCGGCTCTGGACCGAGGTGCCGGACCACATACACATACACGAGTGAGTCGCGCGCCACAGTGCCCACAGTTACCCCGCGCCTGCTCGCCCCCCGCGACCCCCAGCAGCCCGTTACGCCCGTCAAGTACGCGCGGCTCTGGACCGAGGTGCCGGACCACATACACATACACGAGTGAGTCGCGCGCCACAGTGCCCACAGTTACCCCGCGCCTGCTCGCCCCCCGCGACCCCCAGCAGCCCGTTACGCCCGTCAAGTACGCGCGGCTCTGGACCGAGGTGCCGGACCACATACACATACACGAGTGAGTCGCGCGCCACAGTGCCCACAGTTACCCCGCACCTCTGCTGGCTACTGCAGGCATCACGGTTTCTCTGGTTATCTCGTATGTTCCCCAACGTACAAAACAAGGAATACAATACAAATATTCTTTATTGAAAACCACAAAATAGTACAAAGAGATTACAGAAAACAGGTATGGTAGACAATAGGCGGTCTTATCGCTTAAAAGCGATCTCTTACAGACAACCAAAATACAGAAACCAAGATGAAGAAGCTAAATTAGGTGGCAGAAATGAACAGAAAGGAGAAACTTAAAATTAACAACAACTTAAATGAAATTAATAGCTACAGATAAATATACTACATAAATAAACATATACCTACATATACAATACATACACTACTTATAAAAAACAAATAATAGATCGAAGAAAAACAGTAAATAGGCTGTTGCTTCATCATCATCATCATCAGCCTATTTACGTCCCACTGCTGGGCACAGACAGTTGCTTCGTACCACATTTTTTTTTACTTTACCAGCGCTTTCGGAAAGACCATGATTGCCAAGAAGAATGCGCACAAAGTCTTTTTCTAAAAACAAGTATGAACTAAAAAACAATTACTTTGCTCACCCGCGACCACTAATGACAAATAGTTATATCTGTGCGGCAAATGTATGTTTCCATGCAACACCTCCACCTCCACTGCTACACGAATCAACACATGCCACACAGACCCAACTATCACCACCACCACTATACTAAACGCTGACGCGTTTCGGCACTCTCCACGAGGCCATTTACGAAGCACAACAACAACCGCTCAACATGCCACCACTTCCACTACTGACATATGTAAACCATGTACTCAACTTAGTTAATGACAAAACCAACGTACCTACTAATATTTTATAAATTCCAAACTACCCTTTTATGTAAGTCCTAAACTACCCTTTTTTAAGAAATGAATTCCAAACTACCCTTTTTATTTTTATTTTTAATCTACGCCAGGTACCCCGTTATTTTTAACCGAGTACGGTAAAAAGAGAAGTCATGTTCTCATTATTACTATGACACATTATTAAAATTAGAACCAAGTCGTAACAAAGGCGAAGAAACCAAATTAACTTGTTCATTAATAATAGACCCCATGTTGTTGTACCTAATTATTTCCAATTGTTCTAAAACCGATAGCCGCAAACCCTTATCACAATAATGTAAAATTTCGTACGTATCTGAGTCTAACAACGAATGATTCGTTTCTAATAAATGCTTGGCAAAGTTTGATTTCTCTGGATGATCATGCCTATATGACGAGACATGCTCTTTAAATCTAGTATCAAAGCTTCGACCGGTTTGTCCAATGTATACTTGACTACAGTCGCCACAAGTGAGTTTATATACGCCCGACCTGTTCCCTTTATCCACCTTTTCTTTGTTATTACAAAGTCTAGAACGTAAAGAATTAGTAGTCTTAAAGGCAACATTGATGTTATTTGATTTTAAAATATTATAAATCTTGTCAGACAACCGGCCAACATAAGTAATACTAGATCTAAATTTGTTAGTAGGCTGAGATGGCAACGCAGAGTAAAGCATGCTATTCACTATCCGTCCCTGCTTCTTTTGAACCAGACTATTAACCATTGCTGTACTATAACCATTTGTTGTTGCTATCTGATATATAGTATGTAACTCAGAATCATAATGCTCTTTCGAAAGAGGTACAGTTAGTAGTCTATGTACATAACAATGGAAAGCAGCCAGTTTATGCTGCCATGGGTGAGTAGAATTTGCAGGTATGACAGTATCTGTGTACGTAGGCTTACGGTAAATTTGAAACTGGTGCCTATTATTTACTCTTGTAATAGTTAAATCCAGAAAATTTAATGAACGATTTTCCTCTAATTCTCGTTTGAACTTTATTTTTGGATGTTTGTTATTGAGAGCACTAATAAACAAATCTAGCTGCCTCATACTCCCCTTCCAACATAAAATTAAATCATCAATATACCTATAATAATATACTAAATTGCTGTTCCCCACTATATATTGTTTTTCAAAGTTATCCATAAAAACGTCAGCCATTAAAGGACTAAGAGGTGACCCCATTGCTAAACCATCACTCTGCAAATAATATTGACCATTAAATCTGAAATAATTTTGTTTCATGCATAAAGTTACTAATTCTATTAACTCACAAACCTCCCCCGGATGTAAACGCTTCCTTTCTAAGTGACATCTAAGAATATTTAAGGTTTCACTATATGGTACGTTGGTAAACAAACTATCCACATCTAAAGAAAGTAATGTTGAGTTTGGCGGTATATTAATGTCTTTAATTTTATTTACTAAATCTGAACTATTCTTTAAACTATATATTGGCTTAAAAGAAGATTTTTCCCGAACAATGCTATTTAACTTCCTCGCTACTTTATTCGCTGGAGCACTCACGTATGAAACAACAGGACGAACAGGAACACCATCCTTGTGAATTTTAGGTAAACCATATAAAATTGGTGCCTGCGGATTCATAGGAATCACATTGCTCCTCTTTTGTTCGGTGTCAAAGGTAAATGCAGAATTTTTCAGAAGGTTTTTTAGGTCTTTATGAAACGCGGCGGTGGGATCCCTACGTAAATTCAAAAAACCCTCTCCTTGAATGATGTCATTTACTTTATCATTATATTGACCCCTTTCTAAAACAACAATACAATTGCCCTTATCGGCCTTAGAAATTACCAAATCATTGTCATGGACCTTTTGCTGAATAGAACGTAATGAATGCAAGTCACCAACATCCGAAATACCCCCAGTAGAAGTTGTATTTTTTAATGAATTAGCAACCAAAACCTTAGTATCAAAGTCACCGCGATTACAAACAATCGCAACCTCAGAATCTACCGCCAAACCCTCCACTAATTTCTGACTAAATTTAGAGGGTAGGTTATATTTCAAACCTTTTTCCAATAACTGCACTTCACCTTCTACAAATTCGACATTAGTGAGATTTTTAACTCGAGGGTAGAAACCGTTACCGTTACTTGACTCACTATTATTGTTGTTCAAAAGAGACTGAGTTCCATTTCGCGTAAGCCTACGCAATTTATTAGTTTGGGTAACATACTTTTTATGTGCCTGCACCGAAGCAAAATATCTCGCCTTTTGGTCCAAAGTATCAAACTCAATATTATGCAATTTAAATACCAGTTCCGAATGTAGTACTCTAAGATGTAATTTTAAATTATCTCTAACACAAAACCAATGACGAGACTCCTCATTTAACCAAATCTTGCGAGCCTTATTTATTGCTATCGTAGCGGCCCTACTAGTGTTATTGCTATGTAAATTTATATAATTTGGTACAACATTTAAATGCTTACAACGTTGATTAAACCAAATGTTTTGAACAGCTAAACGGTGTTGTTTTGTTAACTTGATATATAAACGTGCCTGTACGGCTACGCTTGCCGATTTTAAATAATTTATTGAATCAGGCGTTACTTTGCGGAGGTCCATATTTATGAACTAAAAAACAACAACAAAAATAAATATGTAATAAATAAATATATAGTTCATAAATATGGACCTCCGCAAAGTAACGCCTGATTCAATAAATTAAAAACAAGTAACAATAGCTCTTACAGTATAAGAATAATAACAGAAAAATACAGTATTACTTGTTCCCAGTAATTGAATTGAATATTAAGAACGGCTATTAGTTACTAACTCATCTGCAATCTCTCGGCTGGGCGTCAATTGGCAGTTGAGACCACGGAGACCTAGTTTAAATTTTCCATCCGAATGCGACATGCAAATAAACGATTTTGAATTTTGACTATTTAAAGGGGCTTCTAAACGGGCAACGTTTTCTGCAATATGTGGCCGGCAACTATAGCAGTCTTTGTCTAGCTTTCATTATAAGAGTCACACAGCGATAGTTGCCGGACACATGTTGCAGAAAACGTTGCCCGTTTAGAAGCCCCTTTAAATAGTCAAAATTCGAAATCGTTTATTTGTATGTCGCATTCGGATGGAAAATTAAAACTAGGTCTCCGTGTGACGCCCTGCTAGGGCACGGCAAATATCATTTACAGCGGGCTCTTTCATTTTGGAGTTTTTTTTTCCTTTAAAACGATATTTATACTTAATGTGGGGTTCGACGACCGGATAGCCTAGTGGTTAGAGACCCTGACTATGAAGCTTGAAGTCCCGGGATCGATCCCCGGTCGGGGCAGATGTTTGTATCATGAATACGAATGTTTGTTCTCGGGTCTTGGATGTCTAATAATATGTATTTAAGTATGTGTTTTTTCTATATAAGTGTGTCTATCCGTTGTCTAGTACCCATAGTACAGGCTTTGCCTAGTTTGGGACTAGGTCAATTGGTGTCAATTGTCCCATGATATTTGTTATTATTTGTATGTCGCACCTATTCACGGGACAACAATGTCCCGGACCTTTGGGAGGCGTGCGCGGAGCCGAAGCCAACGCGTAGAGGCCCTTTTGATAATTTAATGAACAGTGAGGGATAAATCGAGCGGACGCTGTCCCTGACCGCGCCATAGGGACACATTCAGAGACAGCACCCGCCAGGTGTAGGGATATTGTAAATCGATGGGACCTAAAGTGTAATGGACTATGGGGAGGAAAATCATGGGCTAACTACTGGGCTATTGATTGAGACCACCGGACGTCTACCGAATTAAAATGTCTCAATGATATTGGTAGACGGTGACTAGGGTTTCTGCTCGAGAAGTCTCGAACTCGAGAAGACTCGAGAAATCTGCCTTGGCTGGAGACGAGAAAAAAAACCCCGTGCCTCGAGAACTCTCGTGGCACTAATTCAAAGTATTCAAGGTAGATTTTTTCGCGTGAAATAGCCCGCGCTCAACGCGCGGTGGCTCGCCTTCCACTAGACGGGCCCCCGTATGAGCGACATATAAAATGGCCTAGGAGCAACGCCGGTGCGGAGGGCTAAGGGCAGAGAGGTGTCACTGGCCTTTAAACGTATAGCCAACTCGCCACTTACGTTTCCACATCGACCCTCGAGCGTATAGCTCTCGATTATTATTATCATTATTTTCATCACACTTGCTCGTAAAGCGTCGTATTGTACGCAGGCATACTGAAGGACAACGGCCTAAATTATTCCTACGGGAGTAATGGTAATTTGCAATTTTCCCAAGGGAGTAATGAGTTTAGTTTTAAAAAATATGGCGTTCACTCGTAGGTAAGTAGGTATAATATGTCATTCCACACTAAGGAGGTTTTAAATCAAACATGGTTTTTTACGTTTTCTACAAATAAGTATGACTTAATTTAAACGTTATTGTTGTGTTTTAAAACTATTTGAATTTACTTTGCAATTATTTCAGTGAATTTTATTTTGAAAACGATAAAAACTGGCTGTATGGATGGGCTTTCGTCTTTCCAGTTTCTAAACGCGTTTTTTATCATTATCTGTGGAAATACTGGAAGTCTGAAGTCTCCATTGAAAAAAGTTGACAATCTCAAAACTATTTGTTGCCGACTGCTGAGTTTATATTTATAATCGTATATACTTAATCTGATATTTACGGAGGTACTGCTTGTACTTAGTAAAATATGTCTTCTGTATGTGAAGACCAAACTTTTAATAAATAGATTTTTTGCCTTTTGTTGGATGTATTTATTTCCTCGCAAATGTGATGAAAAACGTTGTGTGTATCACGGGCAGTAAGGGTATTACAAACTCAAGTCATTAAAAGCCCTCCGCCTTCGGCGTCGGCCTTCTAATAGACTTTCGTTAGTAATACCCTTCTTACCGCCCTTCATGCACAATGTACTATTAATAGTGTGGCTAACATTTTCATTAACATCCAGCTACCAGTGCGTGAAGGGCGGCCCGGACGCGAGCCGCGAAAAGGTGAAGCAGCAGTTTGCAGGCACGATCCGCTTCGTGGAGAACTACCTGTGCAACGTGGTCACGCGCACCTGGTACTTCAGCGACCACGACCAGAACAAGCTCACCTTCGAGGTGGTCAAGCTGGCCAGGGAACTCATCTACTTTGGCTTTTACAGGTCAGTCTGCCCTCAGCGGCTTACTTAGCTAACACCACCTAGTAGGAGGCGGCCACTAAATCTACCTGGCCCCTATTTCTGGCGCCGGCGAGATGATAGGTCCGCGTTCGTCTGTCACGTTTAAAGCAAATTTATGTACGACCTCTCCGCTATTGCACCAACTTTACAATGTCAGTTTTTAATGACAATTCGGTGTCAAATGCTGACTTGAAGAGCTTTTGTTTTAGCGCGCTTCATGTTGTCAAAGAAATGTATTTCGAATTGTCATATAAAACTGACAATATTGTAAAGTTGGTAAAATAGGGGCCTACCTTTGTGACGCTTAGATTCTACTAGAGAAAAATTGTCGATTCAGTTTTTGGTAATTCGAAAAAAAAACGAAAGATGCTCAAAAATGTCTACTCATGTAAACTCACTAAACCTGTGAGCTGTACAGTTGGTTGAGAAATACGACCTGGGCCCCGTTTTTCGAAGCTTATCAGACTAATTATTGCTATATTAGTGTTTTGTCTCGTAAATTACATAAATAAATGAAACAAAACACAAATATTATTAGTCCAATAAGCTTCTAGAAACGGAGCCCTGTAGAGGACAGCCGGAAGGACATAGGAAAGCATATTTACCCAAGCTGAGGCGTAAACTCTTCGCTTGCGCTTCGCACTCACTCGATAGTTTAGATAAATCACGGATATCACCGATCGTAAACCTTATCTTGGCAGCATGAGACATTTCCTTAGAATAGTTAGATATTTAAGTTAGTCATAGTCCTGGGTGGAGACTGAAAACCAGCGGGCTCGCTGAGTCTCATTCCCTGTTTGCCTCATACCTACTGTACCTTTTGCTATAATATATTTCTGTGAATCTGTGTGTTGGTAAATAAAAATGTCTTTTATTTATTTATTTAAAAAAAATGTATTTTTTATTCCAGCTTCAGCGACTTGCTGCGCTTGACCAAGACATTACTCAGCATCCTGGACTGTGTCACGGCAATGGACCTGTTGAACGAATCGAACGCGCTGTCCGGAGAGGTCGAATGTGAGTTGACCCTACATCAGAAGATAATATGTCAAAATTGCAAACCCAAGATAAAAACTGTGCGAATTGTTTCTACTGTGATAATCTATCTCATTAGACATAATGAAAACGGGATATTGACCGTGATTACCTTATAGGTACGCTTGCCCGTGATCATGATGCATGTAACTGCATCGAAATATCGGGAGCTCATCATCGCGGTCAATATCCCGTTTTCATTATGTCTAATGCAATTAACCGCGAATCATTTTAAACTGTTAATCTATCTCATCATCATAATCATCATGTCAGCCGAAAGACGTCCACTGCTGGCCGGCGGCCTCCCCCGCGGCTCTCCACTCAGACCGGTCTTGTGCTTTCCGCATCCCCCGCGGTCCCGCGATCTTTACCAGGTCGCCGCTCCATCTTGTCGGAGGCCTACCGACAGCTCGTCTCCCGGTCCGCGGACGCCATTCGAGACCCTTCTGACCCCATCGGCCATCAGTTCTGCGAGCAACGTGTGTGTGTGATAATCTATCTATATGTATATATATAAAATTGTGAACTGATTGAGTCATCTATCAACGCACAGCCCAAATCGCTGGATCTAGAGACTTGAAATTTTGCACATAGATACCTTGTACAGTGTATTCTTCCTCTAAGGAAGGATTTTTGGAAATTCCACCCCTGAAGGGGGAAAAGGGGGATGAAGTTTATACGGGAGCAAAACCGCAGGCGAAAGCTAGTCGTCGATATAATTTTTATCACAATGTCGTAGTCGTCTTTTTCTTTAAAACATGAAACAATCTTGTTACATGCAGCACAGGAAAAGGAAATTAAGCAACGTAAGTAGAGTGAGGTCTCGAAGCTAAGAGTCAAGTCGAAAATATTGTACGTCAGAAATGCGCAAGCGGTTAAGGCGATTTAAAATCGTAAATGCTACCGCAAATGTACACAATTCTAAAAAGTACGTACCTATGTTACAAGTTAATTAAATTTCATATGGTCCTTTTAGGGCAGTCATTCGTTGGCGATCGTCAATGTACTCACATAATAGCGGCTCGATCGATATGCTTATAAACAAATATATGAGATATTCGGACAAATAAATTATTCATATTCTTATTCTAAACTACTGAGATTTTTTTGTTTATTATGCTTAGCATTTCTTAACGAACAGAACCTAAGATCTTACTACTTTTCTACTTCACGTCCCATGCAGTTCATGGATCTTCCTAAAATACCTCTTGATTCTTTTTTTTTATAGCTGAGGGCGGCGTCCTGCGCAGCATCGGCGACATGGGCGCAGTGATGACATCCATCACCCTCGGATCCGTCACTAGAAATGTAAGGATTAGAAATTACAGGTTCTTAAAAATCACACAATGTTATATTTTTAAGCTATGCTTATGGTGTGACCCAGTTTGCCGGCCTGTCCGTCACAGCTGGTTATCTCCGCGACGATTGGTTCTTTCTTATGGTGTGACCCAGTTTGCCGGCCTGTCCGTCACAGCTGGTTATCTCCGCGACGATTGGTTCTTTCTTATGGTGTGACCCAGTTTGCCAGCCTGTCCGTCACAGCTGGTTATCTCCGCGACGATTGGTTCTTTCTTATGGTGTGACCCAGTTTGCCGGCCTGTCCGTCACAGCTGGTTATCTCCGCGACGATTGGTTCTTTCTTTGCCAAGAAGACGGTGGTCCTTCACGACGACGACCTCCAGGGCCGCCTTTGGTTTCATTGTAATTTTTCCCAAATGTATTAAAAACATCGTTTGGTACACGTGCGGCGGAAGTATTATTTTCACTCGTCCAGACTTTTGACCCTTGCCTCACGGTTCGGGCCTTGACACCTCGGGACTCGTACAAAATGATATACTTTCCGCACTAATATCAAAAAGTACAATTGTTTGCGCAGGCGGGCGGCGCGGGCGGCGGCGGCGCCGGCGGGCAGCGCTCGGCCAGCGCGGCGCTGGCCCGGGAGCACCCGCTCGTCATGGAAACCAAACTCAAGATCATCGAGATCCTGCAGGTGCGCACCGGGGACGTGCTCATGCGACTGCTCGCGATACAGAACAAACCAGAACCCGCGAGCGCTCCTAAAAGTGAGGCGACTAAAACTACTCTTAAATAGAGTAGTTTGGCGTAGTCATCTCCGTGCACGCAGCGTATTGTGACGTGTTGTATACTACTAATGTGTGTATAATACTAATTAATCCCTTCTCGTGACGCTCTTACATACAGAAATGCCGTTGGGCTTATAAGATAAACGTAAAGTATAAACGGGTAGCGAAATCAACAAAAAATTGACTCACTCCGCGGCGTGCGATTATTATGACTGATTGCGGATTCTGGTTTATTCTGTATTCTGAGTGTGGGTAATGCTGTGCGCCTGATTCAGTTCTAATGTCTATGCTTTAGGTAGCAACCGTTGTTGTTTATAAAGAGTGGGAGAGCCATAATGTAGCTATTTGCTGCCCTACGAATGGGCCGGCTCGTCCTTGGAAGTCTCGCGCAGAAAATCGGCGTGAAGCAACAGCACCCCTGTTGCGTTTCGTTCGGTCAGTGAGTGCCGGAGGCCCGATCCTTTATATGTTGTCCTCCTTAAAGGCCGGCAACGGACTAGTGATTCTCATGGGGTTGCTGGTTCTCATGGGTGGCGGTGCTCGCTTGCGATGGCAAGCGATGAGGTGACCCGCTAGCTCGTTTGCTTCCCTCTTTCAATAAAAAAAAAGACATTGACAGGATCTGCGCCGTTTCACCGCCCTAGTTACGGCACTGCATCAACTAGAGTCCTCAAGCTATACTAACGAGTTCTGTCTGTCTGTCAGTTCATCCTGGACGTCCGATTGGACTACCGCATCAGCTGTCTGCTGTCGATCTTCAAGAAGGAGTTCGAGCAGGCCGGCGAACGGGCCGACGTCGAGGCCATCGGGCTCCAGGCTGAAGGCATCTTTAGCTGCAGGTACTTTCAACCCTCTAGTTCTAAGAGGATGCCTGTGCTCAGGGGGGACGTATATAAGCTGGGAAACGACGAGAGATGATGTATTGTGTGGTAACATGACGGTATACTAGGTAGATATACAAATGTTTAATGTGAAACTTCGGTGAGACATCAAAAAACTATTTAAAAACGTATATGCAGTGTCATTTTTGTCGAAGTATGCTTGGCATTGTTTTGAACCAATCCGTGGTTCTTTGTCAAGGACGACTCGAAATCTCACGCCTCAGCAACAAAAAGCAGACGCAACACAAATAAATAATTGACTCGTTTTAAACACTTTTATTTATACAAATGTAGAGATAGTTTTACATCGGTAGAAGGGTGTAATGCTTCTTGTCAGGGATGTTGGTATTCCAACACAGCCTAACGCAGTATCTGGCACGCGACGCCATCTTAGTCGTCTACGGCATGACACATTCGTAATTTTTAAAAATGGAATGCAACTCAATACGAGTAGCGAAGCCGTGCCCAGAGTAAAAGCTGTAGTCATATGTTATTCATATGTATGCAAATATTTACGCGGTGTTATTCAAAGATGCCTTATAGATAAGTTACAAGTGACTAACGCATGATGGTGGTGGGATGACTAAAATGGTTACTTGCTTGAGTATTTCATTAATAAACTCGTTGCAGTTGTTAGCAGCAGTTAGCAGTTGTCTAGTTAAATATTATGTAAAGAAATATACTCAATTATTTGTTTTTAATACGCACAGCAATTTATGTCACTTATTTTCTATTCTAGATATAAATTTAAATCATTTATTAGTACTTTTAACATCAAAATTAATACATTTAGATTTCTCATACATTTGTACTTGGTATCTTCTAATGTAGATAGATATCTCCAATTAATTTGAAACTTCTTTCAGAGCCATTCAAACAGTACCAGACAGCTGTCTTCCAAAAAATGTAGATTTGTTAGTAAGATGAACCGTACATCGCATGGTTTGCCGCCTCTGTGCGCACTGAGCTCTATACTCTATGGACTGATTGCTGCTTATTTACTTTTGGGTGGGGTAGCAACGCAGAAACATGGCGTGATGATCTGACTTTTAGGTGAAATTCAGACATAAACTATGCAACAATGTATATTACTACTGCTCTACCTTTAATTAAAACAAATCAGTAAGGGGAGATAATCGTGAAAAGTAATTTGAATTAAACTGAAACGTGAATATATAGGAGTTCTTCGCTGCTACCAATGATGGCTCGGAGGGCGCAGTTGGAGCCCGACGCCACGGTACGGTAGAGGTCCTGGGTTCGAATCCCAGTTCGAGAGTTTATTTTTCTGGTTTTTCTGAAATTGGAGAAATAAGTACTTGTACATTTAAAATTAATTTCCATGGTAATGTATAGAGATCAGTGCAACTAACCCAGCCGAGTGATCCTAGTGTTAATACGATATGCCCTTGGGCTTTCTAACCTTTTTGTCTAAGATATATAACGGAGAATAAACTTGTTTCCCAAAAACTAAAGTTCGTACGTAGTCTGAGCCCCTACTCCGAAATCCGAAATTTGAAGTTCGTATAAGACCGTCCCTCTCGCTTTCGTGTCAACCTATGTTAGCGTGAGCGGGACGGTTGGATACGGACTCCGAATTTCGAAATTCGGATTAGCGGCTGTGTTTGTGTCGACTTTTAATTCAACGTTCCTGCTAATATTAAACAAAATTTACATGATTTCATTAAATTTTATTGGTAGTACTTTATCTAACGAACGACGACTGTCGATGGTTAGATACCTGTATCCTATAATTAAGAAACGTGCATGAAACGAAGGCTTTAACCAAAACTGCTTCTGGCGGAGTTGAACTAATCTTCCTTTAATTGTTATTCAAAATATACCTCCATTCGCATGCATAATTGATACTAAAATTATTTTTATTCCATTGTTGCAAGAAACCGTTCCATTAAATTAAAAATATGTACTACAGTCTGCAGTAATAGTTGCTAAGCAACCGAAGCGCTCAAGTGACCAGCACAAGCTCTTGTGTCTATAACAATAGAGCCGTGCTTAGATCATTGTGAGCGCTTCGGTTGCTTAGCAACTATTGGTGCTCCCTGGACCTTAATCCTTTACGACAATGTTCTTGTTATTTTTTTAAATGAGGTATGGAAAAGCGTGACGTGTGCATGTCCTTTACTGTTTTGGTTTTCTAATTAACCTTTGGTCTGTGGGCAATCAATGTGCAAATAAAGATTTCTGATTTCTGAATAAGAGCGTTTTTACATGAGGTCGCTTGGCGTATGTCTTAAGTACCCCAAAGATGAAAATATGATTGTAAACCAAGTCCTCGATAGAAACACTTTGTCTGCCTCGGCGCTTATATTGTCTCTCAAGCGGAATGAGAAGGAATATTGTAATTATTGGTTCTTTTTTGGTAAGACAAAAATCAAACCAATACTTTAACTTTTAGCAATTTGGAGGCCTTGGCATTTAGCCATGCATTTTGACCGCATTTTGACTAGCCCTCTTTCTATTCTCTTCCTATTATTCTCTTTCTATTGCGTTATATGCGCGGTGGATGCGGAAAGCACAAGACCGGTCTGAGTGGAGAGCCTTGGGGGAGGCCGCCGGCCAGCAGTGGATGTCTTTCGGCTGACATGTTGATGATGATTGCGTTATTTAATGTGACCTTGTCGCGTAGTTTTTCCTAGCAGTCATCTGGACTAAATACGCATCATTCGCATCGCCTTTTTGCTGTATTATTATTAGTGATGATAATTTTAAGCCGTCACGTGTAAAACCGCTCTTACATCGATTCTGTTATCCATTGGAACTAGGTATGAATTGTCTTAAAGCCCAGCTGGCGTTCCAGGGATGGTCTTGACCTAGACGAGTGCGGAGGCCGCATGGTGCTGCGAGTGCTCCTGCAGCTGTGCTCGCAGGGCGCGTCGGCGGCGCTGGTGTCCGGCGCTTTGGCGCTGCTGTTCCGGCACTTCAGCCAGCGGCAGGAGGTGCTGGCCGCGTTCAAGCAGGTCTGTGGCGCGTGCTGTGTGCTGTGCTGTGCTCGCAGGGCGCGTCGGCGGCGCTGATGTCCGGTGCTGGCCGCGTTCAAGCAGGTCTGTGGCGCGTGCTGTGTGCTGTGCTGTGCTCGCAGGGCGCGTCGGCTGGCGCTGGTGTCCGGCGCGCTGGCGCTGCTGTTCCGGCACTTCAGCCAGCGGCAGGAGGTGCTGGCCGCGTTCAAGCCGGTCTGTGGCGCGTGCTGTGTGCTGTGCTGTGCTCGCAGGGCGCGTCGGCGGCGCTGATGTCCGGTGCTGGCCGCGTTCAAGCAGGTCTGTGGCGCGTGCTGTGTGCTGTGCTGTGCTCGCAGGGCGCGTCGGCTGGCGCTGGTGTCCGGCGCGCTGGCGCTGCTGTTCCGGCACTTCAGCCAGCGGCAGGAGGTGCTGGCCGCGTTCAAGCAGGTCTGTGGCGCGTGCTGTGTGCTGTGCTGTGCTCGCAGGGCGCGTCGGCTGGCGCTGGTGTCCGGCGCTTTGGCGCTGCTGTTCCGGCACTTCAGCCAGCGGCAGGAGGTGCTGGCCGCGTTCAAGCAGGTCTGTGGCGCGTGCTGTGTGCTGTGCTGTGTGCTGTGCTGTGCTGTGCTCGCAGGGCGCGTCGGCGGCGCTGGTGTCCGGCGCGCTGGCGCTGCTGTTCCGGCACTTCAGCCAGCGGCAGGAGGTGCTGGCCCCGTTCAAGCAGGTCTGTGGCGCGTGCTGTGTGCTGTGCTGTATAAACCAACGACACACACGATACGCGCAGATTATGCACGAGTCGCTTCGTCTGTTCATACGCGTGGCATTTACGCGTTGTCTGCGCATAAAAAATACAAATAGTAAATTGTGTATTTTTATGTAATAATTTATAAACTAAAAAACAATTACTTTGCTCACCCGCGACCACTAATGACAAATAGTTATATCTGTGCGGCAAATGTATGTTTCCATGCAACACCTCCACCTCCACTGCTACACGAATCAACACATGCCACACAGACCCAACTATCACCACCACCACTATACTAAACGCTGACGCGTTTCGGCACTCTCCACGAGGCCATTTACGAAGCACAACAACAACCGCTCAACATGCCATACAATACATAAATAATATGTAATACATAAATGTGTACAGTGTTGTTTATTATGTTTATTATTGCAGGTGCAATTGCTAGTATCGGATGCGGACGTGGAATCCTACAAGCAGATCAAAGCCGATCTGGACCTACTACGGCAGAGCGTGGAGAAGTCCGAACTCTGGGTGTTCAACAAGGGCCGCGCCGGCGCCGGTGATGATCATGGCGGTGAGTCACGGCCCTAGTGTCCGACACAGGTGCGTTACGGTAGCTCGAGCACGAGCTTTCGCCAGGAATCGAGTCGTAACGTTATCGTATCGCCATCCAGAAAATACTAAAAATTTTGTAAAGTTCTAGGGTGCGGTTCCAAACGTCATTTTTTTTGTCGATTTTCAGCTTGGGCAAAAATTATTTCGTATGTGTGTTCGAGTGTTCTCCTCTTCAGGTCGTATTTCTCAACCGATTCTGGTGATTTTTTGTGAGCAGATTCGATAATTGTGTAGTTCGTTTGTTGTAAATAAAAAAAAAAAACGAAAATGAGCTTGTGACGTCTACATGTCACAGAGCCACTAGTTTTTCTTATGTTGTACTTTCTTGTTTCTCTTCCTTGTATGAACTTACTTGTTGTCCTAAGGCGGCGTCGGCACAGTGGGTCCGGGCGGCGCCGTGCTCGAGAGGAACCAGTCCATGGATAACGTACTGGACACGTCCAGGACGGCCAAACACGACTACAACGAGTATCAGAAGATCAAACACGTGAGCTACTTTTAACTAAGCAAGGACGACAGAACCAAGAGCCAATGTCAATGTGTAATGTCGCGTTGCTTTAAAACAATAAGCGTGCTGTAGCCAATGATATTAATAAGTAAAGATACGTCACATGCTCACAAAACAAACGAAAAACATGCTCCGAACATTTTGGCATTTGCGCGCAAGTTTGAACCTTATTCGAGAGCGACTGTGGCCAAAGAGGCTACATTTTGTAGCCTTTTCCGCGCTTCATTTTCGGCGTGCTGGTGACATTATCTACCTACTCTGTTTTATATTAAGAGAGGCCTCTGTACCATTCATTTCATGTAACGCCTAGATTTCTGCTGAACACAATAGCGCCATCTATGTTAGTTTTTCGTTGATTTCATAGTGTCAAACTCGTAAAGAATAAATTAGAAGAAATTCCTATTAGACGAAAACTGCATGTGGGTTGATATAAAATTATGCGTGAAAATCTACCCGGCCAGTGTCGTTTGTAAGTGAGCAAGATGTTAGACTCCGTCCCACTCGCACCTCGTAAATAAATAACGAAATAAATAGCACAATTGACACCAATTCACCTAATTTCAATTAAGCAGAGCTTGTGTTTTGGGTACTAGATGAACATACTTATACGGATAAATAGATATTAAACATCCAAGGCTCGAATCCGGGACATCAAACTTCGTAGTCAGGTTCTCCAACCACTAGGCTATCAGGTCAGCCGGTCGGAGTGGATCGCGAGCGCTCCTATAAACTTCCCCTGTCCACAGATACTCCAACGAATGATAAAATACTGCACACACGGGAACAGCGGCGGGCCCAGCAGCGGCGGGCCCGGCAGCGGCAAGCCGCGCCGGCACGAGCAGCGCCTGCTGCGCAACATCGGCGTGCACACCATCGTGCTCGACCTGCTGCAGGTCAGCGGTGCCAGGGTTAATAGGGCCCCTTTCAGAATCAGTATTTTATTCAGTAAATAGGCAGTTGAATGGTCCTTCCAAGATTATGATTTCCAAGGGGAGTGCGCCCCAAGAAACTTATAACACGCCTCTATGGTTAAATAAGTACATACCTTTGCCAATCACTGGTCAGATTTGAATATAAAAATACAAAAAGTAATGAAAAAACCTTTTTCACTGAATTTTTTTTTACATTGTTTTTATCGAGACCAGATAAATGCAAATGAATCGGACAACTATAGTTAGTCCAAGTGAGAAAAGTTTTTCCATGTCAAATTGTCTGTGACATTGTCATAAGTCATAACATTGATTTTAGTCTGGTTCGGGATAAAAAAAAATTCACTCTACCTACAATAAAGAATATATACAACGTGTTACAAAATAACCTGTAAAAATGTACGGTTACTGTGGGGGCTTCAGGGTCTTCTTCAAAAGAAATATTTATTAAATTTTTACAAAATGATTTATTTAAAAACTTAATTAAAATGTTCACGTGAGTACAAATTTGAGCTGTTATTTGAATTTAGAAAAAAGGCCGAAAGAGAATGCTCTGGCGGGTGTAGCTACTTTTATATAAAAATACAGCGCCGCCCGCGGGCGGCAGCGAAACTAATGTAGTGCCACAAACCACCGCGGGGTAGCTCTGGCTGATGCGTCGACAGTTACTGTTTGCATATTGTACGAAATAAAACATTTTTTATTTATTTCATACAGTGATTCAAACATTACAAATTGACTCTTTGCAATGGACCATTTAACCCCCTTTCGGCTTTACGGGCATTTTTGTAACATTCTGTATACTAACGTAACAAGAAACAACACTGACGCATGTGTGCAGTAAGCGACCTCGCGGCTGTGTGCGTTTTGGGACGCGAGCGGGGGCGAGCGCGGGGCGCGCGGGGTGGGGAAAGGCGGACCGCGGTCGCCACGGCACGGCAGGGACGCGCCTGTGCCTATAATCAAATTATGGTATTATACCATTATTCATAAACGGCATTTAAGTTACGTCAAACGCCATTAGTTAAAATAGGTTTTGTCTTCTTCTTTAACGATATTTTAACGAGACTTTAGTACACCAAATGTGACTATGTCAGCCTCATCCTACTTACTTTACTAACGGAAATGTCAATGTGACGAAAAAGGACAAACGAACTTTAACGGCATTTTGGTTAATATAGGTTTATGGATAACAGGGTTAGAATGTGTCGATTGCTTATACTCCGTACGCCTGTTAATCTTCTAGTTGTCTGTCTGTCTGTCAGGTCCCGCACGACGAGGCCGACGCGGGCATGGACGAGCTGCTGGCGCTGGCGCACGAGTTCCTGCAGCACTTCTGCCACGGCAACCAGCAGAACCAGGCCATCCTGCACAAGCATCTCGACCTGTTCCTCAACGCGGGGGTAAACCTGCTTCCTAATCAATAATCAAACATTCTGTGTCATTGTTCCCGCAAGGGTACCTACCTCAAAAGTGCCGACACAGCGAATGTCGGTAGGGGTGCCGCCGCACCACAGTAATGTGTACAGTAATGCGTTTTACAGGTACGCGAAACCCAAACCGTGTGCGCCATTTTCAAAGACAACCCAGCGCTGTGCAGCCACGAGGGCAACGAGAAGGTGGTCGCGCACTTCGTGCACTGCATCGAGTCGCGCGGCCGCCGCCCCGCCTACCTGCACTTTCTGCGCACCATTGTGCACGCGGACGCGCAGTACATCCGCAAGAGCCAGGGCTTGGTCATGCAGGAGGTCAGTGTGGCTATTAGATTAGGTTTCATCATTTCAATTTAAAAGTTACGTATACATGACATGTCAAAATATATTTCATTCACAAAAAGATCGTCACTAATTCAATAATAAAAAATGTAAAACAATTAAAATCAAAGTAGGACTATGTGGATCCCCGTAATATTTCAAATGTCAAAAATTAAGAATAAAAAAAACACAAAATATTACCATTAATGGAATAAAAAATAATTAGAAGTCAAAAAAATAAAAATAATAACATTAGGTCACGTAATGTGAGAATGTCAATATTTACAGTAAATTAAAGGTACAAACTATGGTACAGAAAAAACAAAAATAAAATACATTTCAATGACAAATAGTTTCGCTATACTCATTCACAGAGTATAGCGATTTATTTAAAATATTTTTTTTCAGTTGGCGTCCAAACGTTTCATCCGAACATTCGTTTTTTTTAGTTTTTTATGCACAGGGGCATAGACATATAAGACAGTTAAATAAATAGATAATTAAGGTTACCGACTTAGCCGGAGGAATTGGGAAACTTAAGTGGCAGTGGGCAGGGCACATTGCTCGCAGAATTGATGGCCGGGAGCCGAGCTGTCGGTAGGCCTCCAACAAGATGGAGCGACGACTCGGTCAGGATCGTGGGACCGCGGGGGATGCGGAAACCTCAAGACCGGTCTGAGGGGAGAGCCGCGGGGGAGGCCGCCGTCTAGCAGTAGACGTCTTTCGGCTGACATGATGATAGACATATTATATTGTATGAACGGGTCTTTCTGTACTTCGTTTTTGTTTCCAATTCAGTGAGACTACAAAGTGGTCTCAGTGCTATGAGCCGCGAGCGCGTCCGCGCGGGCGCCGCCGGCCGCGCCTCCCGCCGGCGGGCTCGGCAACACCGTTCCTATTTCAAAATATCCCAAAGGGCATATCCTGATGTTTATATTAATGACAGGGGGTCGATTTATGCATCTCACCAGGTGACTAAAATGGCATGAAGATGGTTTGAACATTGTGGAATAATACTGGCTACTTTTTATTCGGGAAAATCGTATAGTTCCCGCGGGATAGCCATAACCAAAATCTACGTAGACGAAGTCGCTGGCAACAGCTAATATATATATATAATATATATTTTTTTATAAATTTAGATGGTGAACGCCGGCGAAGACGTATTGGTCTTCTACAACGACAAAGCGTCGTTCAACTACTTCATACAAATGATGCGACAGTTCAAGCAGACCGGAGAAATGCCGGAGGCGTTAAGGTATCTGTTCAAAAATCAACCTTTATTGCTGTAACTTTTTAATACTCACCTCACGGGAAAACCGTAAAAAAAAATTTGGTGAAAAAAATCCAAAAATATACTCCATTTGAGATCATGAACATTAGATATTATGCTACTTAATTCTATTTAACAACGTAAAAACTTTAGCAGTTTTAAATGACCGCGATTATATTACTAGGTTTTGATGAGCTCCCGATATTAACCCTTTTTCCCGAACATGTGTAATTTGAATGACTAACAGCCGTTCCCAATATTCAATTTATCTCTTGTTATGATCTACTGACGATGAAAACATTTATCTATCTTCAGTTTTGCTCAATAAACTAACTGTCGGTAGGCAACTCAATCTCTGCTAGCTATCTGTCGATGCATGGGAGGATGGTGGGCCATCTACAGATAGCAAATTGTTCGTCAGTTCAGTTAAAAAAATAGTTCAGTAGATCAAAACAAGAGAGATCGAACATAGGGAACGGCTATAAGACTGACATTCGATTGTCATTTTTAACCCCCGAAAAAAAAGAGGTTTTAAACTTACTATCCGAACGGATCGATCGATTTCGATGCGATTTTCTTTGATCGAAAGCTAGTTTAAGTTTCATTAAAGTCGGTTAACCCGTTATTGAAATATTGGTGTTTGAAATGACAATGTGGGGGATGTTTCAACTTTTCGGGTAGACAGAGCCCGGTCTGCGCAACATTAGCAATCATGATGTCAAACATCATAATTGTTCGTTCGCTTCTCCAGCCAATAAGGAATTGTGGTTTCAGATACCATATCCAGCTAGTCAAGCTGCTCACGTGCTGCACTATGGGCAAGAATGTGTACACGGAGATCAAGTGCCACAGCCTGCTGCCTCTGGACGACATCGTGTCCATGATCACGCATGTCGACTGCATACCGGAGGTAAGTCCGGCTAGTTTTTTTTTAGGCCAAATATGTCAGTCTTCTGACCAGTTTGCTCTTTTGGCATGGAAAGCCATGGGTGATGATGATTTGATAACTTAGTTACAGTCATAAGTATGGTTCGGCCGAGATACTGTGAAGACAGCCGAAACTCAAAGATTACTGTTGGGTCTTGGTAAAGCTTAAGTTCTATAAAAATTTGCCTACTAACTTAATTACCTCCTACCTACATCCAACTTACCTCTTAATTATCTCCTACCTACTACCTCCCTATTATCTCCTACTTACTTACTGCCTCCCTGCTAAGTTACCTACCTAATTCCTACTTATCTACTGCCTCCCTGCTAAGTTACCTACCTAATTCCTACTTATCTACTGCCTCCCTGCTAAGTTACCTACCTAATTCCTACTTATCTACTGCCTCCCTGCTAAGATACCTACCTAATTCCTACTTATCTACTGCCTTCCTACTAAGTTACCTACCTAATTCCTACTTATCTACTGCGTTCCTACTAAGTTACCTACCTAATTCCTACTTATCTACTGCCTTCCTACTAAGTTACCTACCTAATTCCTACTTATCTACTGCCTTCCTACTAAGTTACCTACCTAATTCCTACTTATCCACTGCCTTCCTACTAAGTTACCTACCTCCTACCTACATGTTTCCGACCGGGACTCTCCTACACATACACATACATAAGCTCCGGACAACTTCACTGCGCTTCATGTGGCCGAATTTTCAAGACCAAATTCGGTTTCGCGAGTCACATCCGAGCTTTCCACAACCCGGTCAAAGTCAATTGACAGAGTCGCTGTCGCCGGATACGGCAAAGAGGATATACATACATTTTTCCTACCTACTTCCTACCTATCTACTTGCCTACCTACTGCCTGCTGTTGGGTCTTGGTAAAGCAGAAGTTCTGTAGAGAGGTTAATTTGCCTACTAACTTACCTCCTACCTACGTCCAACCTACCTACTAACTTAATTACCCCCTACCTACCTGCTTACCTACTTACTTCCTACTAAGTTACCCACCTCGTACCTACATTTTTCCTACCTACCTACTTGCCTACTGCCTACCCCTTACCTGCCTCTTAACCTACTACCTGTCTCCAAACCACCTCCTGCCTACTAACTTACCTCTTCCGCTTGATCTCCTGAGTTAAGCCACCTGTGCACCCCCAGGTCAAAGAGGCGTACGTTGGCTTCCTCAACCACTGCTACATCGACACGGAGGTGGAGATGAAGGAGATCTACTCCAGCAACTACATGTGGGACCTGTTCGAGCGGTCCTTCCTGCAGGACATGCAGGCCATACTGCACGGCGACGGCGCGCACTTGGCTGCGGCAGGTACGGGCAGCAGGAGTAGCCGAGCAACTGACTGACTCTATTGTTATACACATAAGAGCTTGTGTAGATCATTGTGACAGACGATTCCTGAGCTACTTCTGCTGCTGGCTGTACAATACAATACAAAACAAGAACTCTTTATTGGGCACCACATATTTTTTTGCTAAACTGTCTAGATTCGTGCAGCCTGGAAAAGGGTTAAAGAAAATACGAAAAAATCCTAAGAAAAACCATTGTTACTTCAAAGAACTGAGCCGAACAACTGAGTTTGCGGCTGGAGGACCTTTGTGCGAGGTCCGTCCGGATCGCTACCACCATCTTACTCGCTAAACCTGCCGCTAAAACCAGTGCTTGGACTGTTTTGTTCCGGTGTGGAGAGTAAGACAGCCGAGGAAATTACTGGCACAAGAGGCATTTCGTCATAGCCCTCTAGGTTGGCAACGCATCTGCAATCCCTCCGGAGTTGCGGGTGACCCACTTGCTCGTTTGCCTTCCTCGTCGTTTAAAAAAAAGTTTATCTTGTGTTTACTTAAGTCCCAGGCCCGTCGTCGGGCTGCTCGCTGGCGGGCGCGCCACAGGCGTGGGTGGACTACGTGACTGATGTGCTGGTTCACACCATCTGCACTTTCTTCAACTCGCCCTTCAGCGACCAGAGCACCACTGTGCAGGTTAGTGCGCACCCGGACAAATACTACAACGCGCTATTGCAAGCTTTCCTCATGGACCAACTACGTATGCACAACTAGTTGTGTCGTTAGGATTTTACTTACATAACTAAACAACTAACGGTTTTAAATTTATTTTAGTTAATTGCATTAGACATAATGAAAACGGGATATTGACCGCGATTACCTTATAGGTTTGACGAGCTCCCGATATTTCGACGCAGTTACAATGCATCATGATCACGGGCAAGCTGACGAAAAGATGGTAGATACTAATGTTGCGCAGACCGGGCTCTGTCTACACGCATTTTTGCTCGGCGACTGCGCGCACTGCCACTACTATCGGTGGCGTTCTCACTTATCAAACCTATAAGGTAATCGCGGTCAATATCCCGTTTTCATTAAATACTACAACTGTTGAACCTTGGGGGAATAAGTGTTATTTCAAGTCATCGGGGAAACGTGGATTACTGATAAAGTCAGAGACGTTTAACGTTTCACTTTGCTGTTGACCATCTCTTTCTCGCACGATGTTATACCGTTCGACAGACAAAGATGGCGAATGCCCAAGCGAAGCCTAGCGCGTTAGACAAACCACTGATGTTTATACGTAAAACTTTTCTACTTCATGTCTGTCAAGTTCTGAAGTGAAGAAGTGCGTCATGATTCTGAGTTACTTTATCCTTTGAAGACGATATTTAATATTTTGCGTAACATTTTTATGCGGCATCGGATCTAACCTTATCGTAAGTAAAACATGATTTCAATTACTTACTAATGCCATTATTCATAAACGTCACTCAAGCCTCTATTAGCTAAAACAGGTTCTGTCTTCTTCTTACTAGAGAAAACGTCAATGTGACAAAAAGGGACAAACGAACTTTGACGGCATATTAGTTAATATAGGTTTATGAATAACGGTTAAACTCCAAACAACATTGAACAGTGACATAAATGGGCGTGACAAAGTACGTTTTAAATGATTGATGATGATTTTAGACATATTATTAGCTAAGGGATATTGACCACGATTACCTTAGGTACTTCAACATGTCAGCCGAAAGACGTCCACTGCTGGCCGGCGGCCTCCCTCGCGGCTCTCCACTCAGACCGGTCTTGTGCTTTCCGCATCCACCGCGGTCCCGCGATCTTTACCAGGTCGTCGCTTCATCTTGTCGGAGGCCTACCGACAGCTCGTCTCCCGATCTGCGGACGCCATTCGAGACCCTTCTGACCCCATCGACCATCAATCCTGCGAGCAATGTGCCCCGCCCACTGCCACTTAAGTTTCGCAATTCTTCGGGCTGTCGGTACTTACTAGACTTAGAATAGCTCCCGATATTACATATAATGTCAATATCCCGTAGGTAATATGTCTAAAGTACAACAAATTTTATAGTAAATATTATCATTTTTGACATTATTATAATTTTTTGTGCATTCTTAATTATGTATTTGAATATTGTTGTCTTAGTTGGTCTATGTTGCATGTGTGTTATTTTTTTAGAGACTAAATTCTGTACGCCACCTGGCAAAACATATATGGTCTACTACTGTGCTCTTGTTTTTTATATAAGAATAAGAATAATTTATTTCGTAATACATGCATCAGCAATATACAAAAGTGAATATCTAGCAGGCCCCAAACTAGGCAGAGCCTGTATCTTGGGACCTTGGAGTGCACTATACAAGAAAAAATGCTAATACATTATGCTTTGTTGACGTCAGGTAAACATGGTACTAATAATAACTAAGTTAAATTAAAAAGTTATACTAAAATAAAGCAGCATATGTACATAAATTGTGTGTGCGTGTGTGTGTATATCCGTTTTTGTACCTATGTTTTACAAATAAATAATGATTGATTGACTGATTGAACGTTATCGAAACTGCAATGACAGATGTATTGTGTTGCGTAGACGCGGCAGTTGGTCTTCGTGAATCTGCTGCAGACCACTTTCCGCATCTACCAGTGCCCGTGGCTCACGCCGCCGCAGAAGCTCAACGTGGAGAACTGCATACGGACGCTCAGCAAAGTCGGTGAGCAAGAGTCGACAACTCATAACACTATCAAATTCTACAGTATTTTTTGATACAAGTGCGGAAAGTATGTCATTTTGCACTAGTCCCTAGGTGTCTTGGCCCGCGCCGCGGGGTGGCGGTCGAGACTCAGAACGAGTGAAAATGACACTTCCGCACGTGTACCAAACGACGTTTTTTAATACATTTGCGAAAAAAATACATTGAAGCCAGGCGTGCGCAGCCCCATCGTCACTCGCCGGTGCCTTGGAAAGTTAAAAGCACTAGTGCGAAAACCCCAATTATCCGCACGATACGTAGCCACAAAAGTACCAGTTTTTGAGGAACTGTATTGAAAAATACTGAAACAAGACTACGCAGAAACCCAGAAAAGTATAAGTTAAAAGTCACATGTATTGCAGTAATAAGTGAGGCCTCGGTTTTTTTACGAGCATTTTCGCAGGCTTGATAGTGTTATATGGTTTTATTTTGACATCCGTTACCAGCTATGAACAAGTCTTTAATCGCTCCCAGATTTTACCGCGCTGCGCTCCTACATCAAATTATTCAAATAAAAATCGTTTCCAGCCAAATCCCGCACGATAGCGATCCCACTGGAGCTGGAAGCCAAGATCCAGACGGTGTTTGAGAAGGCAGCGGCCCTCTCGCGGCAGACCAGCAAGTGGCTGCTGGCCTCCAAGACCTCCAAGCTGGAGAAAATGGCGTCACAGGTAAAACAAATATTTTTTTTATGTCAATGTTTCTCGGTCAGTGTTTTAAGAAGTCCAGTGTTAGCAGAGCCCTGCTCCTAAGCATAATGTAAGCAGTGTGGGGTCAACTTATATTGGTCTTTGAAATCAACAGACAGACATAAAATTTTAAGATTATGAGACTTTTCTGTGTGGTTGTGCTATAAGAGCTACCTTCACACCAAATTTCAAGTTTCTAGAACACTAGAAGTATCCTTTAGGTTTTCGGATTTCGGCAATTTGTATGGAATAAAAATAAATAAAATAAATGAATAAATATCATGGGACAGTTTGACACCAATTGACCTAGTCCCAAACTAGGCAAAGCCTGTACTATGGGTACTAGACAACGGATAAACATACTTATATAGATAAATATATACTTATATACATATTAAACATCCAAGACCCTTTAAAAATAGCCTTTTTAATGACTGTATCTTTTGATTGCGTTGACTTAGAAGGTTGATTTTTTCACGGCTTCAAGGGACCGCAGGCTTGAGTATTTGATATTAATTTCAGCATGCTACCTCCACGCGTTCCAAAGAAAAAGGGTCTTGACGGACAGACAGACAGACGGACAACAAAGTGATCCTATAAGGGTTCCGTTTTTTTCCTTTTGATGTACGGAACCCTAAAAATTAACTTTTTTTTACTTTCTGCCAACTTTGTAGCTGACTGAAGAGGTAAAAACCTGTGTGTCTGTTAATCTCTCCTGTTCCAACTACTGTATCGAGCAGTCATTTCATTGTTGCTATTTGGTGTTATGTAATTGTCTTCTTTTTGCATTTTGTGTGCTATTCTGAGATCTTTCCGTGTCAGTTTTTCCAGTAGTCTGTGGGCCATTTGATTAAAAGTTGTAGCTAGGTGCACACACTTTTTCTGGAACTATGGAATTTTTGTGTTATATCTATTTAGAATCGCGAATACTATCGATTTTAAAAAGTTATCATAACTTTCATACGTTTATTTGTATTGTACTTCCAGACCGTTATTAATTAAAAACGACATTACTCGTGATTATAAGTAGATAAAATTACCAGGAATAGTAGTCGGGAACTCTTATCACGAATACTATAGATTTTAACAGGTGATCTAAAGTTACCCAAAACTTTTATACATTTTTTTTTTGTACTTCCAACATGTTACCAGTTAAAAGCGATATTATTCGAGATTCTAAATAAGTGGATTCATCATCATCATCACCAGCCTTTTTACGTGCCACTGCTGGGCGTAGGCCTCCTAATAAGTAAAGTCAATCTATGAAACTTACTAAGTATGTAAACAAACCGCCATATTGAAATTGAAATGATGAATTGACTAGTGATGGGCAAGACGCAAGAAGGAGTAAGTAAGTCTTGTCCATCACTAGTAAATTAAGCAAGTAAGTAAGCAAACGCTTTATTAATTATATTTTTTATAAACTCACTGAAACATGAATACACAGAAAAAAACCAGAAAAATGCCAACCCCGGGAATCGAACCCGGATCCTCGACACTCCGGGTCGTGTGCTTTTCCCCTACACCACGATTGGACATAGAGGAAAGGCCGAATTTTTTCCATGTATTCAAATCTTAGCTTGTTTTTATCACTTTTTGCAGTGACTAGCGCCATCTATGCGATTACTTCGTAAACCGAAAACAACGCACCCTTTCGAAACTTATCAGTTTACCCAGGCTCAACAACGAGATGGCGCACTAAAGCAATCAATTCATGATCTCAGTAGGAGTATCTTTTTGTATTTCGTCTTTTTGTGTCGGGAAAACCGTAAAAATAAAAAATTGGGAGAAAAAATACAAAAAGATACTCCTACTGAGATCATGAATTGATTGCTTTAGTGCGCCATCTCGTTGTTGAGCCTGGGTAAACTGATAAGTTTCGAAAGGGTGCGTTGTTTTCGGTTTACGAAGTAATCGCATAGATGGCGCTAGTCACTGCAAAAAGTGATAAAAACAAGCTAAGATTTGAATACATGGAAAAAATTCGGCCTTTCCTCTATGTCCAATCGTGGTGTAGGGGAAAAGCACACGACCCGGAGTGTCGAGGATCCGGGTTCGATTCCCGGGGTTGGCATTTTTCTGGTTTTTTTCTGTGTATTCATGTTTCAGTGAGTTTATAAAAAATATAATTGATATTCACGGGAAAACCGTAAAAATAAAAAATTGGGAGAAAAAATACAAAAAGATACTCCTACTGAGATCATGAATTGATTGCTTTAGTGCGCCATCTCGTTGTTGAGCCTGGGTAAACTGATAAGTTTCGAAAGGGTGCGTTGTTTTCGGTTTACGAAGTAATCGCATAGATGGCGCTAGTCACTGCAAAAAGTGATAAAAACAAGCTAAGATTTGAATACATGGAAAAAATTCGGCCTTTCCTCTATGTCCAATCGTGGTGTAGGGGAAAAGCACACGACCCGGAGTGTCGAGGATCCGGGTTCGATTCCCGGGGTTGGCATTTTTCTGGTTTTTTTCTGTGTATTCATGTTTCAGTGAGTTTATAAAAAATATAATTGATATTCACGGGAAAACCGTAAAAATAAAAAATTGGGAGAAAAAATACAAAAAGATACTCCTACTGAGATCATGAATTGATTGCTTTAGTGCGCCATCTCGTTGTTGAGCCTGGGTAAACTGATAAGTTTCGAAAGGGTGCGTTGTTTTCGGTTTACGAAGTAATCGCATAGATGGCGCTAGTCACTGCAAAAAGTGATAAAAACAAGCTAAGATTTGAATACATGGAAAAAATTCGGCCTTTCCTCTATGTCCAATCGTGGTGTAGGGGAAAAGCACACGACCCGGAGTGTCGAGGATCCGGGTTCGATTCCCGGGGTTGGCATTTTTCTGGTTTTTTTCTGTGTATTCATGTTTCAGTGAGTTTATAAAAAATATAATTGATATTCACGGGAAAACCGTAAAAATAAAAAATTGGGAGAAAAAATACAAAAAGATACTCCTACTGAGATCATGAAACGCTTTATTGTACAGAAAATACAGAAATAAATGCAAGTTACATACAGTGAGATACGAGTACAAAGGCAGACTTATCCTTATAAGGGATCTCTACCAGTCAAACTTTGAGCGGTAGAGAGGAGTAGTTAATTAAGGGACCGACAAAGAGTGCGTGCGTAAATTCATCATTCAGAGACAATTTCAATATGGCGGTTTGTTTACATAGCTAGCAAGTTCCATAGAATAACACTTGAAATGTAACACAGAAAATTGCCAGGAACAGCAGACGGGAACTCTTCAACAGTTGTCACGGTTTATTTCCCAACAGTCAAACCTACAAAACGACAGATCGGTTATGGAGGGTCTGCAAGAGATAGTCGCTCTGCTGGAGGAGCAGCTGCGGCCGCTGCTGCAGGCGGAGCTGTCGCTGCTGGTGGACATCCTGTACAAGCCGCACCTGCTGTTCACCAGCCCCGGCGAGCTCACGCAGGCGGACACCAGCGGGATCTTCATCTCCAGGTGAGCTGGCGTCATCATAAACTTTGCCGTCACAGGTATTTGTCCTCCCGCCGGTGAGTAGCGAGAAGCAAATGTTCTTAGCATGAAAATCCTATTGCTTTTGTCGGCGAGCGACAAAATGTTCATGAGCTAAAAACAATTACTTTGCTCACCCGCCACCACCTACCTAAATGGACCTCCGCAAAGTAACGCCTGATTCAATAAATTAAAATGTTCGAACCATAAAACACTCGCTCGCTAAAAGTGCCTTAAGCATGTGGTGGGGTGCCAGTAAATTAATTGTTTTTAATGCATAAATATGGACATGCGTAAAGTAACGCTTGATTCAATTAAAATTAAAAGCTTATCTAATAAGTAGCCGATTATATGCTCTTTTTCGCGACGTTTTTCCGAGTCTGCCAGGGCTTTCGGAAAGACCATGAATACGCCGCAAGAAACAGGCACAAAGTAATTTATATGTGTTTTTCAGACTTATTCGGCACACCGAGAAACTTCTAGAAGAGAAGGAGGAAAAGCTGTGCGTCAAAGTGCTGCGCACTCTGCGCGAGATGATGGCCGTTGACCCCGAGTATGGGGACAAGGTATTTTTAGCTGACACACAGGATGCTAACAAATCGTAATAAGTTCATAAAATCACTGATCAGGCATCATCTCAATGCGAATCAAAAATCCGCTAGTATCGTTAGTATCAACTGAGGACTAACTGTCATTCTCCACCAATGACAGACAAGCCACTGGCCTGTGATTGGTGGAATTAGACTGCACTCGACGCTAGTAATCGCGTATCTTTGACTCGCGATACCCCTCATTAAACATTGTATAGTTAAAGTGAGAAAAGCTGTCTGGCCTGTCAAAGTGTTTATGACATTGTCATAAGATTGATTTTTGCCTGGCCCGTGGGAAAGGTTTTTCTGCTATGTCTATAGTCCATTGACCTTTAATCGGCCATCAAAACCTTTCCAGGGCAACCAGCTCCGTAGCAAACTGTTGTCACAGTACTTCGTCAACCGCAAGTCGGAGCCGAGGATCCAGCCGCCTCCGAGCGCAGTCGTCGTCACGCACGGACCAGGCGGTAAGCTTCCTCATCATATAGCCGGAAGACGTCCACTCACGGACCAACCGCCCTCTGGACACCAAATGTCAGGGCGAACATTTCCGATACGCACATGCTCATTTGCACCTATAAATCTCTAGCCTCGAATCGCGGCTCGCTTTCGACCAGGTGACAAGCGAGATGACAAGCTATGAATCAATCACGACGCATTCCCCCGGCCCGCTCACCGCGACTTTTTTCATAATGACTTTCCAAGTAAATTATAGAAAATGCGGTGTCCAGACAGTGGTTGGTCCGCGGTACAACGTGACCGGTTTTTGTACGTTTTGTCACGTCCGAAAAATACATTTATTTTTACGTGATCAAGTCCGGTGTTTATCAGGCCTTCCCCAAGGATCTCCACGACGATTGGTCTTGTGCTTCCCGCAGCCAATGGCTTCCGGCGATCTTTATCAGACCGACCGTCCACCTTGTGGGAGGCTTATGCCAACACTTCGCCTTCCGGTACGCGGTCGCCACTCCAGAACCTTACGGGGGCTGGCATAAAGACCAATTTACACTAGCAAGAACAATCTTGCACGTCCCATTACATTACGGCGCTCGGTCGACGCCATCCATCCCGTTCGATTCATATCTTCACAATGTACTGCAAATTGCAAGATTTTTTTCCTAGTCTGAACTGGGGTTAACGTGACTGGGTGAAAATCGGAAGAGCTGACCGCGCGTAGAGTTGATTATCATCATCTCTAGTTTGTATACGTCCCACTGCTGAGCACAGGCCGCCTCTCAGAATGACGCGGGCCTAGTGCGGATTGGGAACTTGACACACACTGTTGAATTGCTTCGCAGGAGTGTGAAGCTTTCCTTGCGATGGTTTTCTTCACCGAAACAAAATAAAACTCAGTAGTGCGAGCCTGGGTTCGTCTTTAAACTTCATCACATTCTGTCGCGTCCACTTTTTTTTTGGGATTCTTGATGTGTACTAAGTTTATCACTGTCAATGGCGTTTTAAATTCCTGGTCATATCTTCTGATTTTCATCATTTCGTATGTTGGTGAAACTGATTGATAATATTATTTGTTAATACAAAAGATTAATTTTCACAGTCATAAATTTTAGTTACATCTTATAAAACATCAGTCACTTTCAACTTTAACCAGAGAAATATACTCGTATGGTAATGAATTTTAGTTCAAAGCACTACTTTTAGAAACAAGTGCACATAGACTATGAGAGTCAAACTAACTTATAACAAAACCTTACTATTGAAAGTGTGTTAGAATAGAACTTAAGTAATTAATAATAATAATTAATATTAGCAAGGGCTATAAAACTAAGGAAACTGCAAATGTCTGTACAATGTCGCATTCTGCTGGCGTTAGCTACACTATAATAGACAGCTCTCTGTGTCGGTACCCAATCATTTTGCCAAAAAATGATTGCCAAACTGATTCATTTCCCAAATGTTTAATTTCCCAAAATCCCTCCTTCAGCGCATTTGCGCCCACCGTTGGGCAAACGCCTCTCCAATTTTCTCCGCTCGGCCCGGTTTGCTGTGGATCTCGCCCAGATCGGGCCAGCGGTCGAGCTGATTTCATCCGACCACCTTGCTGGGGGCCTGCCGACTCCTCGCTTTGAGCGTGGACGCCATTCCCAGATCCGCTTGCTCCATCTCCCGTCGTTTTGACGACACATATGTCCTGCCCAGGCCCATTTTAGTTTAGCAACGCTATGGCCAACATCCACCACTTTGGTGCGCCTGTGAATGGTCTCGTTCCGGACTTTGTCGTGAAGGGATATTCCTAGCATAATGCGTTCCAAAATGCTTTGTTTTTTTTTTTTTTTTTTTTCAGATATTGTAAATATTTCAGGATTATCCTAACCTATAGGGTTGTAAGAGATGGCCCTGAAATAAATCCTGAAATAATTACAATAAAAAAAAAAGCGTTTTGGGGAATGAAACATTTGGGAAATTAATCAGTTTTGGCACTGTGTATCACTTAAACCACTGCTTAACAGAATACCGCCAACTATACCAGTTTTTTCTTTGAGTTCATAGATGGCGCTATTGTGTTAAGCAGAGGTCTAAGTGTCATCGAAATGAATAGTACAGAGACCTCTAGTGAATCTAGCTACAGCAGGCTTATTATTTGAAACGAATGCGACATTGTATAGACACTCATATTATTTATAGTAGTTACATGATAACACCGATTTTGTACCTTTACTAATGCAATGGGGCCATCACGAGTCAAAAATCCACTAGTATCGAGTTTGGTCTATCTGTCATTCCGACAGATTGACGACCGGATAGCCTAGTGGTTAGAGACCCTGACTATGAAGCTTGAGGTCCCGAGTGCGATCCCCGGTCGGGGCAGACGTTTGTATGATGAATACGAATGTTAGTTCTCGGGTCTTGGATGTTTAATATGAATAGAAGTATGTATACTCAGAGGCAAAATTAATCGTCCACCATGTTTTCCTTGATTAATGTGAAAACTGTTATTTAGATAAACAATACTTTTACTTACAATAAATGGTAAAAAAATGGGGTGGGCGATTAATTATGCCTCCGAGTATATTTATCTATATAAGTATGTTTATCCGTTGTCTAGTACCCATAGTACAGGCTTCGCCTAGTTTGGGACTAGGTCAATTGGTGTCAATTGTGCCATGATATTTATGTATTTATCCTCCACCAATGAGACTCAAGCTACTGGCCTATGATTGGTGGAAATTGACAGATAGACCTCAATCTATACTAGCGATCCTAGCGGATTTTTGACTCGCGACAGCCCCTCCTTGATACCAGTATGATTAGCGAAAGTATCTCAGAATACAAGCACATAGTAAATATTAGACTGTATTACACCATTCGTAAAAACTAGATCAATTTAGAACTGTTGAAAATTAGCGTTCTTTTTTTCACAATAAGTTATTTCGGAGAAGCATGGCTAGTAACGACGACGATCGGTAGCGAATCGCTTTCGAAAATTGAAGTTCGTATCGTATGGTCCCGCTCACTCTCGTATTAAATAATATTAGCGTGAGCGGGACGGCACGACACGAAGTTCGAATTTTGCACTTTTTCGTAGTGTAAGACCAGAGAAGGGTGAATTAAACGGAAAGAAAATGGCGATGATGACTTGATGGTCAAACAGCAACTTGCGTCAAAGCGATCGCTCGCTATGAAGTTTATATTTAATTATTACTCAATTATGACGTCATAATGTTAAGTGATCAAACTGTTTCCTTTTTAATTTTTGTTCAAATTACAGTAATACTCGTAAGCGAGGCCTCGGTTTTTTAACACAATGTAGACAAAGCGACACAGTAACAAACACATTGCCCTCCTCTGCGTTTCGTAGTCGGGTAAAAAGGCAAGTCGTTACTGGCAGTGCAAAAGAATGACAGAAATAATCGTTTAGAAGTGTTCGTCAATATGTTTAGTGAACATTGGTTATTTCATTCGTAGTTGAGACGAATTCTTTTTTTTATTTTACAACGCATGCGATGCAGATCATCAGCTGCAGAAATCAGGTGGGTCCATGTCACCGGCTTTTGGTGGGGCTAGTACCAAGTGTGGCACAGTTTCACTCGAAGGAAATATTTAGAACTGGTTATCTTTTATATACCTATAAAACAGTACCGTGACACAGACCGTGACTAGCTTATGCCTCGCGGCTTTGCCCCCGTGAAATATTTCAAAATGGGCTAGTTCCCTATCCCGGCGCACCTCTAGGAGACTCAAGGTGTATGTTTGCCAAATTTCAAGCCTCTGGGTCCTCGGGTTTAGGCTGTGCGTTGCCTGTCAGTCAGTCATTCATTCTGGTTTTTGTGTATTCTTATTTCGTAAAATACATTTCTGTGTTTGATTGAACGGATATTTTGGAGTCATGGTTTAGCTTGTGACAAAGTTCCTTTGCGACAGTAGAAGTCTAAACGTCAGTAAAACTGTGCTACGGTGATGACTAGCGTAGATGTCACGTTTGGATTATGAAAGTGTACAATATAAGCGCCATGCATGCGAGTTGCAAGTAATATGGCAATAGTTGCTAAGCAACCGAAGCGCTCACAATGATCTAGGCACGGCTCTATTGTTATAGACATAAGAGCTTGTGCAGATCATTGTGAGCCCTTCGGTTGCTTAGCAACTATTGCTGCTGACTATACAAGCTTGTTTATATTAGAGATGAAACGGTTATCCGGTAACTATCCGGTATCCGGCTTATTGTTCCGGTTTCCGGATAGTTACGCAATATCCGGCCGGATACCAGATGTTAAAAAACTGCATCTTTTTTCCCATATTTGCTCCTTTTTTTTACTGATGACCTGTTTTCGTTTTATTTTAACTGGTTTCCTTGCGTTTTTAATAAATCGACGAATAAGTAGTCAAATAATGGCACGAAAATCGTTCATCAGAGTAATGAGCAAGATATTAAACTTACTTTCGCCAGTCACTAATACACCCGAATACGCTCGAATTCTTTTCATCACAGAAGTATTTTTGCGGTGTTAAACATATCAGCTCACCACTAAAGGCAATGTAAAAAAACAGGCCGGATATCCAGCAATCCGATCTTATACCTACCCTTACCCATTACTTTACCCGGCCTTACTAATTTAAATGACATGTGATAATACCTTATTACGAATAAATGAGTATGAGTACCTCGCCAGATATCCGGCATCCGGTCAAATAACTACCCGTTTCATCTCAAGCTTATATCAAATAGAAATAGAAAAATATTTATTCAACGTACACAAGTGACAAGTATAATAAAAAACAATTAAAGAAGTAAACAAAGACGTTGAACAGGATCCCTCTCAGCATTGTGCATTGTGTTGTGTATCCACGTTTCTTGCTTCGATGTACGCTGCAAGTTTGGATTTTAGTGGCGTTTCGTTTGTGACACTATTTATTGGTGTTGTGGAGGCATACAGGCTACATATTATAGCTATATCCACAGAGGGTAACTTATCTCAAACACCGAAAACCATTGGCCGAATTTCATTTGTCCGAAATTTTCGTTTGTCCTAATTTGAAGTGTGAAGAGGCACTTGAGGGGGGGGGGGGGGTATTATGTTGTGTGTTTACCATCAGACGCCATGTAGTCACTTTGCCGAACTGCTATAAAAAATTACGCTTTTTTTTTTAAACAAGTAATATATATATATTACTTGTCTCTGGTTTCAGAAAAAAGTGTAATTTTTTATATGTATATATATATATATTTTTTTTATGAAACATTACACTACCATTACAGAACATCCAATGCGATAGTGTACTAACTTAACTAAGTATTAAATTAAATTACAATACATTACTTAAGATTAACAAGAAAAATCACCATAACATAAAAGTCACTTTAGTGAATTCACACAATGGACATGAGAACAAGTCGGTCATCTCAGACACATTATTTAAAATAAGCAAGGCCCGAGTGAGAGGAGCTTTATTCAGGAGATGGGTCCGGCCGCGGGGTACCTTCAGCAACTTAGGATAATAAGACTGCCAATCTCCATACTAACTTGCGTAGCTCCGAAATATAAGGTTCACTAGATGGCGTTGTTTAGCCGGGGTATTACTGCTCCCATACATGGTAAACAACGCCATCTAGTGAACCTTATATTCCGGAGCTACGCAAGTTAGTATGGAGATTGGCAGTCTTATTATTACTTGTATTTGGTGAAACTGAGTATTTCAGGACCATCGTGTATAACCTAGGCTAGGTTTGTTTTATAAAAATCATGAAATATTTACCGTTTCAGAAAAAAAAACATAAGGGCAAACGAAAATTTCGGACAAATGAAATTCGGTCATTGGCTTTTTAGCGTTTGAGATAGGTAACCTCCGCAGAGATATGATGATGATGTGTGGGGACGCCCGGCTGGGTCAGGCGGGCTGTCGATCGTGTTGGACGTTCATTCAGCCCAGAGCGCCTAGTGTAACCAACGGCCAAAAAAACGGCTCGATCGCTTTCGCGTTTGCGTCTGAATTACTATGGGCACATTAGCAGCTCCACTAGTGGCACGTATCGACAGCAAACAATTCTCATACTATGTGACACCGGTAACGCGATAGAGACGTATTTTTGGCCGTTGATTACACTAGACTCAGTCCCCCGTGACTGGAGTCGACCGTTGCTGCCCCAGCGGCGCTCCCACGCAGCATCTCTCCTCGAATCCCCTTGTTCTCCTGCTGAACATAAGGACAGATATATGTTATTGAGTGTTGATGCATGTAGGAGTGCACGAAGCTTTCACTGTAGCTATATTACCTGCAAGAAAAATGGTGCACGTTGCAATACATTGCGGCGTTCAGTCGCCCACTCCAAACTCGTTCGCTTTACGGCCTCGCGTTGTATTGCAACTTGCATGATTTTTCTTGCAGGTCTAAACTCGGCTTTAGGTGGACAAAATACTGAAACATTAAACTGCTTTAAAAGTTTGTACAGAGACCATAAAACCAAGAAGATTGCCAATGTCTATACAAAACCCCGTTCATTTTAAATGATAAGCCTGCCACTAGTTGCTTTATAAAGAGGTCTCTGTACCATTTATTTCGTATGGCACTTAGACCTCTGCATAACACAATAGCGCCATCTATGAACTGGAAATAAAAGTTTATTGAATCAGGCGTTACTTTGCGGAGGTCCGTATTTATGAACTAAAACAATTACTTAGCTCACCTGCGAAGAAAAAGTGTCATACGAAATGAATGATACAGAGACCTCTCTCTAGTGAAACTAGCTACAGCAGGCTTATTATTTTAAAGGGACGCGGAATTGTATAGGCATTCGCTGTCCTCTTGGTTTTTACGTCCATAAAAGATTTTATTGAAAAAAAAAGTGATAATTACACAAATTTATGTAATTGTAAAAGACTTCTAAATGTTATTTGGTTGTGGACTATGTCAACAAGTTAAAACGCTCGGTTGTTTTATGTCGTAAACACAGCTTCTGTGTACAGTTTTCACAAATGTTACTTTTACCGCAAAAAAGCAACTGCGCGATTAAAGCTACGTGTGTATCCACCAGAGCTCTTCGAGGTAGCTACGCGGTGCGCTAGAAAAAGACCCACCAAATAGTTACTTAATTTTCCTGGCCTCGCTCAGCGCAGCAACCTCATCACCAGCCTTTTTTTTTTCATCCCACTGCTAGCCACAGGCCTCTCAGAATAAAAGGCCTTAGGCTATAGTTCCCACGCGAGCCCAGTGCGGATTAGGAACTTCACATACACCATTGAATTGCTTCACAATATTCCCATCACCGAAAACCTCATGATAAATTACAAACGGAATTTCGCATTTCAATTCCGAAAAACCCAGAGGTGCGAGCTTGCGTTCGAACCCACGACCCTCTGCTTGAGAGGCCATAGGTCAAACCACTAGGCTATCACGGCTCTTATCTATTGGTGGATTTTTCCTCGACCATCGCTTAGCTACCTTGATAGAGTCGCAGCTTTAAAGACCTCATCTTAGACGCCTCACTATACAGAACAAACCACAACCCGCGAGCGCGCCTAATATTTAGGCAATTAAAACTACTCTTAAATAGTGTAGTTTCGCGTAGTCATCTCCGTGCACGCAGCGTATCGTGGCGTGTTGTACTAATGACAATACTAATTAATCCCTTCTCGTGTCGTTCTTACATACAGAAATGCCGATGGGTTTATAAAGGGGCGTCTAAACGGGCAAGGTTTTTCTGCAATACTTGGCCGACAAAGATGTCTAACTCTTATTATGAAAGCTAGACAAAGACTTCTATAGTTTGCGGCCACATATTGCAACAAAAATATAGCCCGTCTAGAAGCCCCATAAAAATGAGAATATCGTTATATTTTAAGTGGAAACGGGTAGCGAAATCAATAAAATATGGACACGGTGCGCGGCGTGCGGTTATGACGAACGCGGTTTCTGGATTGTTCTGTATTCTAACTTTGACGCATGTATCTGTATTTGGCCTGTTCTCTTACGCAGCCAAGGTGCTGATGCGTACGGGGCAGACGCTGGCTCAGGTCCAGGCGCACCTGGACAAGGAGGGCGCGTCCGACCTGGTCGTGGACCTCGTCATCAAGAGCACCAACCGGCCCGCCATCTTCCTCGAGGCCATACAACTAGGTGACTAACAACTAACACTCCTTAGAGTCCCATGTCCAAATGGTGGTACCCTAGCTCTTACTAAAACACGGGTAACTCTCCGTTAGTCCGTTCGTCTGACTGCTGTTCAGAGGGCTGTACTGAAAAATGTTTAAGTAAGTAAAAAATTAAGAAGTCCCATTCACTTCACAAATTGATAGTTCTTTAAGGTTTGTCTACGCGCTAATAAAAATAAATAAAATAATATCTAATAAATATGTAAATACATTTATACATTATACACTAACCTAACGGTATAATATAACATGGTTACGAAACTACTCGCTCTCAGAAAAAAATACACAAGGCTCCTACGCAATCTCTTATTCGTTTTATCAAGGCAAGGTTTGCAATGTGTGTTTTTTCACAGGCATCGCTTTGCTGGAAGGCGGAAATCCGATTATTCAAGCTAGCATCTTCGCCAAACTACAGAATGGCGAAATATCCCAAGCATTCCTCAAGGTACCGTTTCGAAATTCCTCCAATAATGCACCGACCTCTGGGTTAGCTACTAACCAAAGTAACTAAATGTCAAATATCATTAGCAATAGAAGTTTACTTAAAAAAAAAATAGTTTTGAACCATCATCAATATCTATAGCTTTTTTTGTATTTTATTTTATTATTTGTGGGTGATAGGACCTTGTGCGAGGTCCGTCCGGATTGCTACCACCATCTCACTTGCTAATCCTGCCACTAAGCAGCAGTGCTTGCACTGTTGTGTTCCGGTGTGGAAAATAAGACAGTCGTTGTAATTACGGGCACAAGAGGCATTTCATCTTAGCCCTCTAGGTTAGCAACGCATCTGCAAACCCTCCGGGGTTGCGGGTGTCTATGGGCAGTGGTGATCACTTACCATCAGGTGACCCACTTGCTCATTTGCCTTCCTCCTTGTATAAAAAAAAACACACTTTTAGTAGGTATAAAATCAAAACAGACTAGAATTCAGGATTTCTTTATTTTATTTTTGCCAAATATCTATCTAATCTTTTATGTGCACTCCATTTGGGCTGCGAGTGTCTATGTGAAGTGGTTATCACTTGCCATCAGGTGACCCGCTTGCTCGTTTGCCTTCCTCGTCGTATAAACAAAAAATAATGTTTTGCCCCGCAGGTATTCTATGACAAAATGCGGGAAGCTCAGCAAGAGATCAAGTCTTTGTCTGCCAGCAGCACCGCCGCCGCCACCACGGACAAGCAGCGGCTCGCGCACGCCGACAAGCACAAGCCGCCACCGACCGACGGTACCAATGCCGTGAGGGCTCTCGCGAGGCTACAATCCGATCTGTCATTCTCCACCAATGAGAGACAAGCTACTGGCCTGTCATTGGTGGAGTAAGACAGATAGAACTCACGCGACACCAACGATAATATCCTAGCGGATTTTTGACTCGCCGTAGCCCTCATCATACAAATACTACAGTTTTTTTTTTTTTTTTTTCAGTTAATTTAATTAAGATGTGCACACAAGTATTGATCATAACTATCCGAAATTAATGATATTTTATTTTATTTATTAAATACGTTTAAAATAAAATCAACAACCTAGCCAACTCGGAAATGTTGAAAAAGTCCCGACAGTTGTCATTTCAAAGTTCAATATCTCAAAAAGCTTGGAACCATCCCGAAGTGGCCATATCGCTCCATCGGTTTATTCACACGTCAAACTCATAGTACCCCTCTTTTGGGGCCGTGGGTTAAAATGTTATGTGTCATTTTAGTACTAAGGTTGGTTAGGTTTAACATACAATGACAATGCAAAGAAAAATTCGTTAAGCAGCTGGACATGAACCAGCAACCTCGGTAATCCGTACCACGCTCCACCAATTAAGCTATACTTAACGATGGTGTACCTAACGAATTTTTTAATGCCTTGTGTCATATTTTATTTGGAAGATCTCTCCTCAGCGCCATCTATGAGTAGCTTAATCAAGCAGCTCACCCACTACGGAACTTCTACAGTTACGCATTAGTGGCAAGAGATGGAGCTATTTTCTGAATCAATGAAAATAATCGATTTATTGATTATTTTTGTTTCGATTATTTTCATTGGTTAGGTTTATCATTTTATCTACACACATATCATAAGTCCTCTATAATGCGTTCAGAAACCGTAGAAAATGACCAGCATTGCAGCACGACGACTGCTCGCCGACAGCGCCAGCCCCAGCACCACCCACCACCACCAGCAGTAAAGTAATGGTCATTACATTTTCGATATCGAATTCAATGTTTCAAATTTGAAAACCAACGTAATTTACAATCACAGTGAAATAAAACGGATCACTCACGTATATAAGTCGAGTTCAGTCCGACATGTATAAATAATAATGTGATTTTTTTTACAATAAAAAAACAGTTTACGAAACGTCCGCTCGGTATGTTTGGCTATGATTAAAAAAAAACAATCAAATTCGTGACAGGTATGGGTATGATATATGCCTTCGGCTTCTGAACCCATCTTAGAGTACTTATAATATGTGTGTAAATAAAGTAATGTATGCAACTCCACATAATGAGGCCTTAAAACACTCCTGTGATCCTATTATGAAACTCAGCTTCGACTCGTTTCATAAAAACACACTCGTGTTTTAAGGATCCTCATTATGTAGCAGTTGTGCATAAACTACTATTTACTGTTACTGGCCACTAATAAAGTTTACGGCTCGCAGCGCGGGAATAAAAAACAATTGAATGAGTCAGTTGCTGTTATCGCCTCGGCCCGCGCTGCGCGTTGTCTCATAATTGTACATTGTGCATGAAGGGCGGTAAGAAGGGTATTACTAACGAAAGTCTATTAGAAGGCCGACGCCGAAGGCTTCCAGTACTTCCACAGATAATGATAAACTGGAAAGACGAAAGCCCATCCATACAGCCAATTTTATCGTTTTCAAAATAAAATTCACTAAAATAATTGCAAAGTAAACTCGAATAGTTTTAAAACACAATAATAACGTTTAAATTAAGTAATACTTATTTGTAGAAAACGTAAAAAACCATGTTTGATTTAAAACCTTCTTAGTGTGGAATGACATATTATACCTACCTACCTACGAGTGAACGCCATATTTTTTAAAACTAAACTCATTACTCCCTTGGGAAAATTACAAATTACCATTACTCCCGTAGGAATAATTTAGGCCGTTGTCCTTCAGTATGCCTGCGTACAATACGACGCTTTGCGAGCAAGTGTGATGAAAAATAACATTTTTGATACTAAAATGCGTCGCCTACAATAACTTTAAAATTAAAGCACGTCAAAGATACCGTAGCAGATGCTACGGTTCTTTGACGTTGATCAGATGATGATGATGCTTTGAATTTGATCAGATGATAGGCTGATCAATCGGTTAAGCTCTGGTTTCCTCCCATGGGATAGAAAATAATAAAAAAAAGTGTATAAGCCTTCGTTTTCATTTGAGGGTATTGCAATAAAAAAAAAAACTACATACCTACCTGCCTGAGGAAGGAACATTTCGTTATTTTTTAACCCCCGACGAAAAAGAGGGGTGCTATAAGTTTGACATGTGTATCTGTGTATCTGTCGGTGGCATCATAGCTCCCAAACGGGTGTACCGATTTCAATGCGATTTTTTTTCAATCGAAAGTTAGTTTAATCGAGATGGTTCTTAGCTAAGTTTCATTAAAATCGGGTGAACACCCGTTTTTGAAATATTGGACTTTGAAACGACAATGTCGGGGGTTTTTCAACTTTTCTAAGTTGGTTAGGTTGCTGTCCGACTGCCGAACTAAGGTTATGTTTTTCGAGCGTAGAGGTAATTAGCAGCCCTGTCTGGGACTGAGGTTGTCTGAGGCGTTCTGGGGCACCTGTAGACCTGTCTGTGTTGCAGGGGCCGCGAGGAGCGGGCCGGTGGCGGTGGGCGAGGAGATGCAGGACGAGCTGGCGGCCGCCTGCGGGTCCGCCGTGCACGCCTACTCCGACGTGCACACCATGTCGCACGGTAACCGGCTGAACATGCATGTTCACAATCGAACCTCCGGTGACCCAAGTACACATGTCACAGCTGACTGACGCGCTGCGTTGTTTATTTTTTCCCCCCGCCTATGTGGTGGAGCCATTTTACGCTTCCTTAGATATTATTCGGGGGGCGTGTGTCTGCCATCTATATTAGTTTTTCTTGGAGTTCTATGGGCTTATTGTTTGGAAGGAACATCTTCTTAGTTTTATTGTCCTTTGGTTGGGGCTTGAAAATGGTTTTAATCTGTCACTGAATATGACAGGTACGACCGTGCTGGAGGAAATAATGGCAGAGAAGAAGCGGGACGGCGGCGGCGGCGACGTGCTGCCGCTCAAGGTGTCCTGCATGCTGCCCATCCTGCGGTTCCTGCAGCTGCTCTGCGAGAACCACAACCCCGAGCTGCAGGTGCTGCTGCTGGGCGGCGGCGCCGTTACCTCTACCTTGCCTCGCAGCCGCTCCCAATATTCAATCTTTATTTTAGCATTAAAAAAAGAAAACAATCTTGCTATGTATTTTTATTGAAAAATAATAAAATGTCTTTGTTATTTAATTGGTACTTGCTGTTACTCATTTTTAAAAGGCATTTTTCAGTAAAAAGACATGTCATAAATAAAATAAAATAAATGAATATCATCGGACAAATTAACACCAATTGACCTAGTCCCAAACTAGGCAAAGCCTGTACTGTGGGTACTAGACAACGGATAAACATACTTATATAGATAAATACATACTTAGATACATATTAAACATCCAAGACCCGAGAACAAACATTCGTATTCGTCATACAAACATCTGCCCCGACCGGGATTCGAACCCGGGACCTCAAGCATCATAGTCAGAGTCTCTAACTACTAGGCCATTCGGTTGCCAAGATTGTTTCCTTGTTAATGCTAAAATAAACGAACTCTAGCACCATATAGTATCGAATATATGAGTTGCTTTGACTAATGCGTAGCAACTGGCTGATGACGCCATTCCGTCGCTCACTGTTGCAGAACCTGCTGCGCAACCAGAACAACAAGTCCAACTACAACCTGGTGTCCGAGACCCTGATGTTCTTGGACTGCATCTGCGGCTCCACGACCGGCGGCCTGGGCTTGCTGGGCCTGTACATCAACGAGGGCAACGTGGCGCTCATCAACCAGACCCTGGAGACCCTCACGGAGTACTGCCAGGGTGAGCACCCGGCTCCGGGGCTGGGCCGCGTCGGGCCTTGTGGCCCATCCGGATCGCTACCACCATCATCTAAGGGCGATCCTGAGTCGCCATCACCATTTTACTCGCTATTCTGACCGCTAAGCACTTGCACTGATGCATTCTGAGGGACTACTACGAAATTCTAAGCTCGTGTTGTATCGCCCCGCTCACTCTCGTATTAAATAATATTAGCGCGAGCGGGACGGCACGACACGAAGTTCGAATTTTGCACTTCGCAGTATAAGACCTCGTGTGGAGAATAAGAGAACGGGAAATTACTAGTACTAAGAGACATTTCATCTTAGCCCTCTAGGTTGGCGATGCATCTGCAATCCCTCTGGTGTTACAGATGTGTAACTCACTTGATCGTTTGCTATCCGTTTTTAACACCCGACGAAAGAGAGGGATGTTATAAGTTTGACATGTGTACCTATGTATCTGTCTGTGGCATCATAGCTCTCAAACGGATGGGCCGATTTCGATGCGGTTTTTTTTAATCAAAATCTAGTTTGATCGAGATGGTTCTTAGCTAATTTCCATTAAAATCGGTTCACCCGTTTTTGAAATACTGAACATTGAAATGACAAGGTTTTTAAACTTTTCTGAGCTGGTTAGGTTATCATAAAAAAAACTTAATCCTCTTTCATATTGCCTCCTCCGACTTAAAGTATGCCATATATGTTTTAAATAGCTTAAAATATCTGCAGGTCCATGCCACGAGAACCAAAACTGTATAGCGACCCACGAGAGCAACGGCCTCGACATCATAACGGCTCTGATACTGAACGACATCAACCCGCTGGGCAAGACCCGCATGGAGCTGGTGTTGGAGCTGAAGAACAACGCCAGCAAGCTGCTGCTGGCCATCATGGAGTCCCGCAACGACTCCGAGAATAACGCGGAGAGGATACTCTACAACATGAACCCACGCCAGCTGGTAACATCGCCAGCATATTCCACGATACATAACCAGTCGGATCGAATTCACTATGTCAGTTTACAACACGGACCAACCACCCTCTGGACGCCGCTTCTTCTATAATTTACTTGGAAAGTCATTACGAAAAAAGCAGCGGCGAGCGGGTCGGGGGAATGCGTTGTGATTGGTTCATAGCTTGTCGTCCCGCTTGTCATCTGGTCGAAAGTGAGCCGCGATTGGAGGCTAGAGATATTTATAAATGCAAATGAGCATATGCGTTTCGGAAACGTTCGCCCTGACATTTGGTGTCCAGAGAGTGGTTGGTCCGTGGATTACAATGACAATTCGGTGTAAACTGCTGACTTAGCGAGTTTTTGTTTTTGCACTCTTCTTATTGGCAATTGAATGTACAATTGTCATTGTAAACTGACATTTGTTAAGGGGTTATATTTCTTAACGGGCTATATTTTTGCTGCAACATGTGGCCGGCAACTATAGGAGTCTTTGTCATTATAAGAGTCAAACAGCAACAGTTGCCGGCCACATGTTGCAGAATAACAAACTTAAAATTAAAAACAGAAAATCCTATGTCACTCCCAGCAACTGAGACAAATCTAATGATACCTCATAACCTAAACCGAACCTCATTCTGACAAGCCGTGATAGCCCAGTGGTTTGACCTATGGCCTCTCAAGCAGAGTGTCGTGGGTTCAAATCCCGGCTCGCACCTCTGAGTGTTTCGAAATTTATGTGCGGAATTACATTTGTAATTTATCATGAGCTTTTCGGTGAAGGAACACATCGTGAGGAAACCTGCACACACCTGCGAAGCAATTCAATGATGTGTGTGAAGTTCGCAATCCGCACTGGGCCCGCGTGGGAACTATCGCCCAAGCCCTCTCATTCCGAGAGGAGGCCTGTGCCCAGCAGTGGGACGTAAAAAAAGGCTGGTCATGATGAAATTTTTTTCATTTCATATCTGTCGAATGGTTTAGCCTGTAGAGCGTGCCAAAGAATTATACATACATACATACGCTCGAAAAACATAACCCTCCTCCGGTAGTCGGGTAAAAACGTTGCCCGTTTAGAAGCCCCTTAACGTTGATGAGATAATTAGCAGATTTTCTGAGTTATTTGTCGTTGCAGGTTGATGTTGCTTGCTCAGCTTTCCATCAGGAGCACTCGCCTGACCCGGAGTCAGAGTCCGAGGAGGACGCGCCTGTCCAGGGAGTGTCTCCTAAGGAGGTCAGTGAACCTTTTTTTTTATTGAAATAGGCACATGAACAAGCGCGTCACCTGATAGTAAGCGATCAGCGATCTCCGCCACCCATGAGAACCAGCAACCCCAAGAGTCACTAGTCCGTTGCCGGCCTCCAAGGAGGAAAAGGGGTAGAGGAAACGGGGAGGGAGGGGGGGGGGTGCTGGTGCACTTCATTATAAGTATACGAAAATTATATGAATAATTAGATCGTTTCAAACTTTCCAATGGCGATAACACAAGAAGTTGTTAATGTGACAGGACATGTTCTTTCCGTGTACCCTTCATTTGTATTAGTATCACCCTGTTTGTAACCTGACTTTATTTCTTTATTATTTTCTAAACAATAGTCGGCATCGCTCGCGCAATTGTAGCTATAATTAGGGAACGTGAGAAAGGCCCCTCTTGAAGTCTCTATTAGCTACGTAATACGTGACATTTTACTTTGGCGGAGGGGTCTTCCTTTCGTGTCTCAATCAAAGCTGCGAGTGAAGAGCATGTAAAAGATAAACCCTCATCTTTCATCACTGTTATTAAGTTTATACTTTTGTTTTATTTAATTTTTTTCAAATGTGCTGCTTTTTTGTGTTTGTGTCGAATTTGTGTGAATAAATGTATATATCTCTCTCTCTCTCTCTCTCACACACACCATTTGAGTCACTATTAAGACTTCGTGGTTGGGTATAGCAAGTGCATGGTATGGAAATGAGCAGAGCGTGTGTCTTCCATGGTGTATATTCCAAAAGTAACAGAATAAATAAATAAATATCATGGGACAAATGATCTAGTAATTTTATTAACCGGCCTGTGACGACCGGATGGCCTAGTGGTTAGAGACCCTGACTATGAAGCTTGAGGTCCCGGGTTCGAATCCCGGTCGGGGCAGATGTTTGTATGATGAATATGAATGTTTGTTCTCGGGTCTTGGGTGTTTAATATGTATATAAGTATGTATTTATCTATATAAGTATGTTTATCCGTTGTCTAGTACCCATAGTACAGGCTTTGCCTAGTTTGGGACTAGGTCAATTGGTGTCAATTTGTCCCATGATATTTATTTATTATTATTATTATTATTTATTAAAGCGACATCTAGGAGAATATCATGGGAACTACAAACATTGATTGCGTGTTTAATTGACAGCGAGCCATTATCCCTATGATCTACGATCTATATTAAACCATCTAGTTTTTTTGCATGATTCCTTTTAATGTTTTGTTTATCGAAGTTTTTGACATTAATTACGAAATCTTAAATTACCTATGTAACTATATTAATGTATGTACACCTGAAAAGGTAGGGTTTGGTGACACTACCAGTATAACTGCAATTGTAACTGCAAAATGTAACCCATTTCCCACATGCATGAATAAATCATTTCATTTCATAATAAACAACAGAATGACACAGGGTTCACCAAGAATTCGGGGTTCAGGTCCTTTATTTTTTCAACGACAGGTTGGCCACAACATCTACATCCTGTGCCACCAGCTGGCGGGGCACAACAAGGAGCTGGCGGCCCTGGTGCGCGCCACGCCCACGGGCGTACATGCGCACGCGCTGCGCTACTACCGCACACACACGGCGCAGATCGAGGCACGTATCAATCCCGGCTGTTAACTCTCCTGGAGGCGAGACTCGACGACGTGAACGCAACAGTTAAGATCCCTCGCCTCTCCTCGTCCCCCTCGTCATCCCTCGCCTACCCTCTTGTCGTCATACTTTGCCTCCGCTCGTCCCCCTCGCTTCCCCTTGCCTTCTCGTCATCCCTCGCCTCCCCTCTTCTCGTCATCCTTCGCCTCCCCTCGTCCCCCTCGCCTCCCCTCCTCTCGTCATCCCTCGCCTGCCTTCGTTCCCTCTCGCCTCTCTTCGTCCCCCCTCGCCTCTTCGTCATCCCTAGCCTCCCTTCGTTCCACCTCCCTCGTCCTCCCTCGGCCCCTATCGTCACCCCTTGCCCCCTTTTGTCGTCTCTCGCCTCCACTTACTCCGCTCGGTTACGGTTTTACGCCGACGTCGATATTGAAGTGTGGTAGCCAAGAGGGAAATCCTAGTAGTGAGACACAATTACAGCCAATAAAAATCAACTTAAAAATCCTTGTCTACAACTGGGCCCCGTTTCTCGAAGCTTATTAGCCTAATAATATTTGTACTTGTAAAGTACACGACAAAATGAAACAAAACACAAATATTATTAGCCTAATAAGCTTCGAGAATGCCCTGGGCATAATAAAAAAAAATTTCTGAGAAGAGTGCCATAAGTGAATCAAAAATCTATTCATCATTGATTTACGGCGCTTATTCTTCCCAGCAAGGCTTATGTTTGCTTACGCCACTTTGTGAGCGGCTGCGAATCACGATCAGCCCCTGTCCCACAAAACTTACAAGTCCTACAATTTGACATATTTGTCACATTCTAGTATGAAAAACTTCACAATTATGTTAAATTGTATGTAATTTTTTTAGTATAGGGGCCAGGTGCTAGACTCTCATTAGCTTGAACCTACTACGTCCAACAGATCGTCCGAACCGACCGCAGCATGGAACAGATAGTGTTCCCCATCCCGGAGATCTGCGAATACTTGCCCGGGGACAGCAAGCACCGCGTGCTGCAGACGGCCGAGCGTGACGACCAGGGCAGCAAGGTCGCCGACTTCTTTGGCCGGCTAGACCAGCTGCTGCATGAGATGAAGTGGCAGAAGAAGCTTCGAGGTCAGTGTCTCCACCCGCCGCAGCAAGCGAGAAGCTGCGAGGTCAGTGCCCCCACTCGCCGCAGCAGACCAGAAGCTGCAAGGTCAGTGCTCCTACCCGCCGCAGCAGACCAGAAGCTGCAAGGTCAGTGCTCCTACCCGCCGCAGCAGACCAGAAGCTGCAAGGTCAGTGCTCCTACCCGCCGCAGCAGACCAGAAGCTGCAAGGTCAGTGCTCCTACCCGCCGCAGCAGACCAGAAGCTGCAAGGTCAGTGCTCCTACCCGCCGCAGCAGACCAGAAGCTGCAAGGTCAGTGCTCCTACCCGCCGCAGCAGACCAGAAGCTGCAAGGTCAGTGCCCCCTCATCTGCTGCAGCAGGCCAGAAGCTACAAGGTCAGTGCCCCCACCCGCTACAGCAAGCCGGAAGCTGCGAGGTCATTGCCCCCACGCCCGCCGGAGCAGGCCTGACTAAAGAGCGTAATGGGGATGTACCAGTTCTTGACAACCTATGCTAATTCGAAAACCATTTCGAGGAATAGGTTTTCTTAACAATTTCCAATCATCACATTTTATTCTAACGGTTTTATTAATAAGTTATTGCTATTTTTTCATTTAACTTTATTTTGACCTTAATCATTGTGACGAAGACATATTGAAGAACCGAGCTCGTAATATTTTTTACTTAACTTGTTGCCGGTATGCTGGGAGTCCTAATTACAGCTGCAGTGTATATTCTTATTTTAACGTAACTCTCAGTCATACTTTTGTTACAAAATAAAAATAAAATAAACAAACACTTACAAAGCAAAATCTGGTTTATCAAACTTACTATATATTACTTAGATACTTAAATATATTAAATTAACCAAATCATTTCAATGTACAAATTTAGCTAAAAAGGTCACCGAAATTCAGAACATTGAATGTCATGCTCCGGTTGCGGACCATTTGAATTTTTATCTGACAGCTTTTCTTATGTCGCTTTGACGTTTTATTCAAACACGATTAATTTGTTTACGGTGTCTGAATCGAAATTTTATACCCACCGTGTATGAATTAAACGCTTTATTGTACAGACAGAATATTGGAACAGACACAAATGAGGAACATTAAGATACACTAGTGATCGCTTAGAGTGATCCTCCGTGCGCGCAGTATTCGTAAAAAGGGGTCCAACGTTTTCGCATAACGTGTTATTTATATAGACAAGAATTTCAAAGGCGATACTTCTGGTTTGGGTTTTATAATATTTCTGTATCTTCTGCACGTATATTTCTGTGAAAGTTGATGCAATCAGGTACGAAACACGTATAATTGTCCATTTTGTCGCAAGGTCATTAAAATCAATAACGAATATCGGTATCATGTGGTGACATCAGGTGACATGATTGACAATGACATGACATGTTATGTGTAAGTGTTGCCAGTCGGATATTACAAAAACGTGCATTGGGGTGAATTCAAGAGAAAAAATCTGTTATCTTGATCAAACCCCCTCATTGTGACCTCATTGTTGTAGCTAACATTTTTAATTAATATAAAAAAAATACGCATTTAAATAAAAAAATTAGAAACTTGTATCCTTCTTTTGGTTTATTTTATCAAAATAAAATATAAAAAGTACATCCCCATTATATTTATTTCTTAAGAAAAATAAAATGTAGCGGCAAATCGAATACATGACGCCTTTAGTGTTCCTTTGAATCCTAACATCGATGAAAAAATTAAATAGGCAAAAAAATTTAACTTTGTTAAGAACGGGATGCGTATAGTTGTTACTTGTATTCTTATTTTCATCCATATTTAGGTAAATTTTTGTGTGCTTAATGTGTTTGTAATGTATCGTCTTTGTTCGCAGGACAACCTTTTCTCTTCTGGGTGTCATCCTACATGTCACTCTGGAGTAACATACTATTCAATTTCGCTGTTTTGATCAACGTCATCGTTGCTTTCTTCTACCCTTTTCAAGACGAAGTCCCGAGTGAGTACAATTGAGATTACTTCATATTAGATTCAATCTATTCATCCCTATATTAAAAAATGGCTAAGTTTCATTCATCTGAAGACAAATTCAACGGTACCACGATCCTTTTTTACGTCCCACTACTGGGCACAGGCCTCCTCTCAGAGTGAGGGCTTGGGCCATAGTTCCCACGCGGGCCCTGTGCGGATTGGGAACTTCACACACATCTTTGAATGTCTTCGCGGGAGGGTGTAGGTTTCCTCACGATTTTTTTTCCAATGAAAAGCTTATCATAAATTACAAATGTAATCCCGCACGTAAGTTCCGAAAAGGTGCGAGCCGGGGTTTGAACGCACGACCCTCTGTGCTCTTAGTGTAATCAAATAGCACAAAATACGTCTCGATCGCGTTTGCGTTAAAGTGTCAAATAGTATGAGAATTGTTAAACGTGAACGCGATCGAGACGTATTTCTTGGCCTTGTCGGCGATTACACTAGGCGCTCTCCTTGAGAGGCCATATGTCAAACCACTAGGCTACCACGGCTTTACTAACACTGTCGGTGGGCGCAGAGCTGGGGCAGCACCTGTCGCTGGTGGTGTGGTGCGTGTCGGCGCTGGCGGCGGCGCTGGTGACGTGGCTGCCGCGCTCCAGCGGCGTGCGCGCGCTGCTGGCCAGCGGCATCGTGCGGCTGATCTTCAGCGCTGGCCCCGAGCCCACGCTGTGGGCGCTGGGCATGCTCACCGTGAGTACACCCCGAGGGGTGGCACCAACAGTCTTACTGCCAGAAACGTATTGTGCTACAGCTCAGTGCAGCCTTACAAGTCGCTCAGTAGGGCTAGCACGACTGGCCGCGACTTTGTTTGTCACGCGAGATTATATTACCCGTGCCGTTGCATTGTGAGTGTCAGACGGGCAATTGTTCTCGCGCGAGATAGAAGTCGCACTGTGAGTTGTGCCAGAGCTACTGGTTTGAAGTTTACAAGGTTTATTATTAATCTTGTCTTACAGCTGGGATTGATAGAAAACAATGATGGGTTGTCAGCTGAAACCATCAATGTTTTACTAGCCATAATAGCATTAAGAAATGACCTACTCTAAAAATGTATCTCCTTTTTATACACATCATCACCAGCCTTTTTTACGTCCCACTATTGGGCACAGGCCTCCTCTCAGAACAAGAAGGCTTGAGCTATAGTTTCTACGCGAGCCCAGTGTGGATTGGGAAATTCACACGTACCATTAAATTGCATGACCGACAAGCTCGTGATAAATTACATGTTTATTATTTTTTTATAAAAGAGAGAGGCAAACGTGCAAGCGGGTCACCTGATGGTAAGCGATCGCCGCCACCAATGAGAACCAGCAACCCCAAGAGTCACTAGTCCGTTGCCGGCCTCCAAGGAGGGAAAGGGATACAAAAAAGAGGAATATGTGATTTCGCACATAAATTACGAAGAAATCGGAGGTTTGAGCCGGGACTCGATCCCACGACCCTCTGCTTGAGGGCCATAGGTCAAACTGTCACGGCTTTTTGTACAGATAGTGGTAAAGGGCGTGCACCTGGTCTCCATCATGGGCAACCAGGGAACGCTGACGAAGACGCCGCCGCGCGTGCTGCGCGACCCCGAGCTGCTGTACCACGGCGCCTATCTCGGCTTCTGCTTCCTCGGCATCTGCTGCCATCCCTTCTTCTTCTCGGTACTGGTGAGTACTCGGTACACATCTCTGGTCTATGGAGACGACCAGATGTAACATGAGACCCGCAAAAACAGTCCTATGCTTAAAAAGCCTACAGGTTGAACCACTAAACTACTACGGCACTTTTCTTAGTGTGCAGTATACAGGCATAATTTGATGGCTCATTATAAGTTAAGTAAAGTAAAAAAGTATTTATTTTCTCCACCACAAAGTATACAACAAAATACAGAGAAATACGAAGTAATAAGTAGGTACCAGATTTTTGTGGCGGGGACTGGTGCCCAAACTAGGAGAAACCTGTATGTCGGGTCACCAGGTCTCCGACCCTCAGATGTCTATAACTAACTACAAGGATTACTATCCAAAAGTCATCCGCTATTGTGCCAAATTTTGGTGGCTTTTGGGAGTTCTCCGTGAAAGTAATAAAGAGCGTACCCTTAACTATTTGTTTCCTCCTCCACGTGAACGTGATGTGGTTATGGTTAGTGACTCGCAACGAGCGTTCAGACTTACAGTCTTTTTAGCGGCCTAAATTAGTATGTACAAATGTCAAAGTAACAAATACGTATTGAAAGACGAGAAGGAAACGTCTGTTATTGTGATCGATATTTGGTTTTTAACCCCCGACGCAAAAAGAGGGGTGTTAGAAGTTTGACCGTTATGTAACGTGTGTCTGTGTGTCTGTCTGTGGCACCGTAGCTCTTACCGGTTGAACGACTTTGTATACAGTTTTTGCATATATCCAAATGGTTTTACCCATGTTTTGGTTTCTTGTCGCAAGTAATCTTCTCCCATAGAGCCGCATCACGGTGGCTTGTGGGAGGCAGGCGTCAAATTATTGAAACAATATCCCAATGTGGGCGTGGTGTCCCGCAGCTCTTGGACATCGTGTACCGCGAGGAGACGCTGCTGAACGTGATGCGGTCAGTGACCCGCAACGGGCGCTCCATCCTGCTGACGGCGGTGCTGGCGCTCGTGCTGGTCTATATGTTCTCCATCGTCGGATACATGTTCTTCCGGGACCATTTCTTGCTTAACGTGGATCGGCTGGATGGTGAGTTGGCAGACGCGACTATCATTTTCTTCTTGTCAATGGGGTCCCGGCGCTTACCAGCTCATTTCAAAGTTGCAAAAGCGCTCGGTCGATGCAACTTGTGACCAAAGGGCTGGCAGTTTTCTCTCTCAAATAATCAGCATCGGTATTCAGCGAGGAAACGCTGCCAGCCTTTTGGGCACCATGCCACGGGGGCCTTATTTAGATTTAATTTAGTTTAATTAGTTTTAGCTTGGGTTTGATGTCATTGTAAATAGCTTTCATTACAATGTTTACAACTGACCCACGTTTTTGTAGACGACGACGACCCTCGCTACGACATGGACTCGTGCGCAGACGACCCCACGAACAAGTACTCGGACAAGGCGCAGTGCGCGCGCGGGCGCTTCGTCAGCGTCGGCGGCGGCGTGCGCGAGCGCAGCTGCGACTCGCTCATCATGTGCATCGTCACCACGCTCAACCAAGGGCTGCGGAACGGCGGCGGCATCGGCGACGTGCTGCGGGCGCCGCATAGTTACGTGAGTCACCTCAGCTGGTCGGACGTGGCTGACAACTGTTAATTAAATAACGTACGCTAAAGCGGCTTTTAAACGGGCTATATTTTTGCTGCAGTATGTGGCCGGCTACTATAGGAGTCGTTGATATAAAGTCGAAAAACCAGAACGGGATAAAAAAACGAGACAGAGCGAGATGGCGCTCTACAACACCATTTTGACACGTTTCTCCCGAACAACGCATTATTTCTCTGGATTTTTAAAGCAATTCGATTCTTTGATCTTGGGAATCGCGAAAAACTTGAGAAAATATGATATTGGGTGTGTAAGTTTTGTATATTAAGCAAAATAAAATCGCAAGTTCGAATTTAGAGCCAAAAGCGAGCGATGTATTATCTATGCCAGTGTTGCCGTTCAGGGATAAATAAATCCATTCATTATCCTGCATTGCAGTCTACGGATTTTTTTTAATTTTATCTATGTAATTTTTATTGATATCATAAAAAGCAAAGAATACGTGTCCAATATTTATTTTTTTCGATGATCTGTTATGACGGACTAATTAGAAATATTACTTTTTAACCCAGAGGACACATTCCTATTGCTATAGAGATTCCTTACGTTAATATAATATTCCACGCGGGCGGAGCCGCGGGCGCTCTCTAGTTCATAATAAGAGTCAGACAGCAATAGTTGCCGGCCACATATTGCAGAAAAATGTTTCCCGTTTAGAAGCCCCTTAATAACGGATTGATGGACTTTTGCCCGCTTATGCTTGCGACTCCCGCATGAGAACAGCAACTAAAGAAGGTTGGGAGTATAATCGCTGGTGCACCAGTTAGTCTAAAGGAAGTGGCGGGCCGGGGGGGATCTTCAAATTTCAAAGTGTGGTTATATGACAGAGCTCTGTTTGCACATTCTAAAATATGTTTTCTTTTTCCAAGCCCAGTAGTTTTCCAATTGAAAATGGAAAAAAAACATTAATTCCACTGTAGGACGACAGATGGCGCTGTCCGCCTGGCCGTCTATCCTACATTGAACGAGCTGTATTTCATCACCAGCCTTTTTTAAGTCCCACTGCTGGGCACAGGCCTCCTCTCAGAATGAGAGGGCTCGGGCTATAGTTCCCACGCGGGCCCAGTGCGGATTGGGAACTTCACACGCATCATTGAATTACTTCGCAGGTGTGTGCAGGTTTCCTCACGATGTTTTCCTTCACCGAAAAGCTCATGATAAATTACAAATGTAATTCCGCACATAAATTCTGAAAAACTCAGAGGTGCGAGCCGGGGTTTGAACCCACGACACTCTGCTTGAGAGGCCATAGGTCAAACCGCTAGGCTATCACGGCTTCTTGAACTGTACTTAAAATAGCACAAATATTATTAGACTATGACTCGAAACTGTTTGTAATGTCGCTGTGCTAATTTGTTGAGTTCATGAACATGTATTGTATAGTAATAAACATGTATGGTATTGTCGTCGCAGGAGCCTCTGTTCGTCGCGCGCGTGGTGTACGACCTACTGTTCTTCTTCGTGGTGATCATCATCGTCCTCAACCTCATTTTTGGTGTCATCATCGACACCTTCGCTGATCTGCGCAGTGAAAAGCAGCAAAAGGAACTGATATTGAAGAATCATTGCTTTATTTGCGGTATGTTGTTTTTAATATGAAACTACTGTGAGATTCAATCGTAGTGAAATAAACGGATCACGTATATCAGTCGGGTATAACCTGATATATTTCGGACTAATCCGTAGACTTGCTCTGGGAGCACACGCCACGCTGGTGGCGAGACGTAAACTGCGCGCCGCGGCTGCTCGCGCGGCTGCTCGGCGCAGCTGACGGCGGCGCACAACTACCCTCATTTTCATCGTCATTTTTATTATTGTCAAAGGTAGGGTAGCACACTACACTAATCACATCACTTTGTAAAGACTCGTTCACACTAGCTGTTGACGCAGTTTTCAACACAGTTTTCCAACTCGGGGGCACTGACCGTCCACTATCACGCTCCCAGAGGAAGGACTACGGATTAGTCCGAAACATGTCTAGCTATACTCGACTGACATACGCGAGTGATCCGTTTATTTCACTATGATTGAATTTCGCAGTAGTTTCATGTTAAAAGTTACATATTGATTAAGATCGGGTAGGACAAACGGAGCTTCAGCCCTAACACCTTGGTGCTGTTCCAGGGCTGAACCGGTCCGCGTTCGACAACAAGACCGTGTCGTTCGAGGAGCACATCAAGAGCGAGCACAACATGTGGCACTACCTGTACTTCATGGTGCTGGTGCGGGTCAAGGACCCCACCGAGTACACCGGCCCCGAGAGCTACGTACACTCCATGATCAAGGTTACTATATCTACCCTTTAATCCAACTAGAAACTTCAACGTTTCGGACGCGACGTTGCGTCATGGTCATGGGCTGGTTCAGTCCCTTCGAGACCATAGACGCAACGTCGCGTCCGAAACGTCGATGTATTTAAATTTCAATATAAATGTATATTTTTTGCGCGATTGAATCCCGAGAGTATCATGATAATGTAGAAACATCAAAACGGGTTTATATTGACATACTTCACCCCGTTCTTAATTAACTACTCTCTACCGCTCAAAGGTTGACTGGTAGAGATCCCTTATAGGGATAGGTCCGCCTTTGTACTTGTGTCTCATTGCTTGTAACTTGGCTTTATTTTCTGTACAATAAAGCGTTTGCTTACTTCATAAACGCTATTTAAAAACCGGGCAAGAGCAAGTAGGGCCACGCCTAGTGCAGGGTTCCGTAGCCATTGCTACAGAGAAATGCAAAACCGATTAAAATATCGTATCTTCATGGCACTGGCGTGCTTTTGTTGAGAAGCGCAGTTTTTCGGCTGTAACTCATAAACGGTAAATCCGATCATGTCGAAAATAATTTTCGTTGAAAGTATATTTATTAAGCGTTACCTTTGTAATTTCTTTAATATTTTTTTGGACCTACGGTTTAGAAGATAAGATTAATTTATGCAACTTTCGGAGCGATTATTTCCGAAATTGCTTAGGAACCTTAGTGTTTTTAAATGATCCGTCGACATAAATGTGTGCCACGGGTGTTCTCTAACAAAATAAAAATTAGGTACCTATAGGTTGGCAATTTCCTTTAGAAGTCTTAAAAACGTGAGGTTTGAATCCTTGTTGTTGTTCAGGCAGCCGAATGCGGCGCAGTATGCCTTCATTTTGTGGTTCGTCGTAATTCACACTCGCACGGACAATGCGATGCGCGCGGCATGTAAGTAAGCAACAACTGACATGCGACCCGGCAGGCGCGTGGCGGCCATGTAAATTTAGTCCTCCGGGGCGGACCCGCCGCGTACTTGTAAAATCTTACCTAAACGTGTTGTTGGAAATTAATCCTTGGACTTCAATAAAAAAGCGTAATTTTGCGAAACACGTAACTTTAATGTGTCGTTACACAGCAAAACTTAAAAGATAATGCCAGAATGACATGACGATTTGACAGATTTAATATTAGCCTTAATCCTAGTTAATACTACTTGTAGCTTCGTACAACTTATTGCTAATTTATTTGATTAGGAGTTACACGATGATGGATTCAGTCTTCAACACGCGTAGTTGGCCCGTTCTGACAGGACAGTGAACCAGAGCGTTATCTTTTTTTTATTGTAATATCATTGGTTCCATTACATTATTTACAGAGCAGTAACCTAGACTGGTTCCCGCGCCTGCGCGCCCTGTCGCTGATGGGAGGCGGCGAGGGCGAGGGCGGCGAACTCGAGCTGCGCAACCTGCAGGCGCAGCTCGAGCGCGCGCAGGCTGCCGTGCACACGCTCACCGAGCTGCTGACCGAGCTGAGGGACCAGGTACACAGACAGACGACAGACAGCGGGACTGGGGCTGCGCAACCTGCGGGCGCAGCTCGAGCGCGCGCAGGCTGCCGTGCACACGCTCACCGAGCTGCTGACCGAGCTGAGGGACCAGGTACACAGACAGACGACAGACAGCGGGACTGGGGCTGCGCAACCTGCGGGCGCAGCTCGAGCGCGCGCAGGCTGCCGTGCACACGCTCACCGAGCTGCTGACCGAGCTGAGGGACCAGGTACACAGACAGACGACAGACAGCGGGACTGGGGCTGCGCAACCTGCGGGCGCAGCTCGAGCGCGCGCAGGCTGCCGTGCACACGCTCACCGAGCTGCTGACCGAGCTGAGGGACCAGGTACACAGACAGACGACAGACAGCGGGACTGGGGCTGCGCAACCTGCGGGCGCAGCTCGAGCGCGCGCAGGCTGCCGTGCACACGCTCACCGAGCTGCTGACCGAGCTGAGGGACCAGGTACACAGACAGACGGACAGACAGCAGGACTGTCTTCTTACAGGGTTTTTATGCTCAAGGTTTTTATGCTTAAGTAGGTGCTCTTAACAGTAATAAGATGAACTCTTACTCGACTGACATACGTGAGTGAACTGTCTGTTATAACAAAAAAGGATTAGCCATATAGATGCAGCCGTTCTAAAGTGATGCGCTTACATACATTCGACAATTTATCTTTATTTAGATGGTTCTTAGCTTATGCCCCGCGGCGTTGCCCCCGTGAAATATTTCAAATTTCCTTATCCCGTGGGAATTTTGAAAAATCCCTTGTTAGTGCACCTCTACGATACTCAAGGTATATGTTTGCCAAATTTCAAGTCTCTAGGTCCAGTAGTTTAGGCTGTGCGTTGTCAGTCAGTCAATCACGGTACTGTTTTATAGGTATAGATTATGATGATTAACCTCCACATAAAACCTTCCTGTAACCGGCCATGTCCTCCCACAGATGACCGAACAACGGAAGCAGAAGCAGCGGATAGGGCTGCTGAACTCCACGTCAGCATACCTTCAGAACCTGCAGATGAACCTGCCGCCGTGAGCCACACCCGCTGGGGGGCCACCGGGGGGGAGGGCGTTCGGACGGCTGCGGGGGGGGACTCGGTAACAAGGTGGGACACAGGACTGTCTAAGACCATGATTAAAGAGTGATCGAATCACTGAAGTCTACTTTCGATGTTTCAAGGCTCCTCAATGCTGGAGTTTTGGGGCGATAGGTAAAATCTTTAACTATGAAGTTTAGTAGTATTTCTTGTCCACAATAGAAGAGAGGGAAAGTAATCCTTGTCTTGTCTTTGTCTTTAAAGTCCTTTGTTTTATTCAAAATGCAGCGTTGCCGAGACAGTGATGCTTATTTGAGCGAGCGAACTGCTTCGAAATATAAATTAGAGCGTCAACATATTTGATGCATTGCTCGCTGTCACTGTTAATTGTTGTTTGGTCTCCACCGTAGTCGGATAACTACTAGCAAAAAAACAATGCCGTGTAGGGACTGTGGCCCACTTCCACTCGACACTCGGAGTAAAGAGTACCCTACTCGGCTGTTGACTTTGGGCCACAGTCTCTACGCAGGCGCACTCAAAATTAATATACGACGTACTTATATTTTATGCTAATATTAAAATTCTGAACTTACCTCCCCTATACGGTTACCGATAGTTTGCGTAAAGACGTACGTAAGTGATCATAGCAAGGAATTAAACCTTATTGCGTTAATGGTAAGACACAATTTCCTATTTGCTCTTATGATCTTAAATTAATGAATGTAGATGCTGAATCATTAGATAGTTTTGTTTTAGCAAAAAGTTCAAGTGCATTTTTTACACTTTTAGTACTGTCAACTTAATGTTGAAAAAATGACGGCTACTGACCTTGGAGTGTTGTCATTTTACGCCTTAATTGGAAAATTGCTTGGTTTTGTAACTTTTGCTGACATTTGATCAAGCAATAAATTGTTGAGTAAACCGTTGATTTATTGATCGTTGATCTAGAAAATTTTATCGACTGTTTAATGGTTCAGATCGATCGATCGATCAATCGATCTATAGTTAAACTATGCTCAATCATATAAAGCAATATTTATTATAATACTAAGGTAACTCGTTAAACAAACTGGTGTCAAATATATCATCCCAACCTCTCTATACAACTCGCACAATCGAATGTAGACAGAATCGTCTAGGAAATAAGGTTCGATATCGATTAGAATTAACATGATTCCGATAAGTTTTATTTAATGACGCTTTTTAAAAGAATTGAAAAAAAATGTAGGAAGGTACGATTAGAAAAAAACGAAGAAATATGTCATGAGCATAAGAAGTAGCGTCATAGGCCGACAGATCAACGCAAGTGTTGTGATCCGAGACATCCAATCAGAAGTAAGTATTTAAAAATAGCTTCCTCTGATTGGTTGACAGCCACTACAATTAGGTTACACAAAAACCGGTGAAACATAACATCGTGTTTTATGACAAAGAGAGAGAGAAAATATTCGATGAAATCTTCCTTTGAACGAGTAATAATCAAATTACAGTACAGATTGTATGGATCTTTTACTCATAAATTTAAAGTTATGAAATATTTCAACTTAATTATAGATCAAATCGTTCTTATGGCAAGTTAACTATACATATTAAGGTAGCGGACGTAGAACTATAGTGGACATATCTTCTATCAATGATATTTAATAGCTCGTAATACATCTCATACATAAGTATACTTTTTTACACTATTTCTGACTATAAAAACACTTTGAGTTGGTTCTTTGCAGAAATACGTGATCAATATTTTGTTATAAATACGCAAAACCTTAATAAAATATTATAAAATTCTATATAGATAAATTTTATAGTTTCATGTTTGTGTTGTTTCAAAAGAGCTGCCATAAATGGATTGAAATGTACGAAATTATGCATGTTTGTGTGAATAACAAAAATGGTAATATATACAGCAAACGGCATTCACACTAAGACAAAGAGTTCATTCAATTCATGCTAGTGTGCTACTTTTTAACAACATAAATAAATGTGTTTTTGAAATGTCCATAATCTTGCAAACTTACGATATCTTAGGTTAGTCACATTTGTAATTATAATATGACTTCTTATAATGATACAAAGTGTTTAAAACGAGCTAGATGACATAACGTCATTAGGTGTCTGTTAGCACTTTTATTCAGTCAATAGGTTAACGAGATTAGAGGATTTTTATATCCCTTTCACACTCATCAAGTGTGAATAAGAGCTGAATAATATACCCTCAATTCTCATTAAGAAGCCCGTGCCACTCAGTGATAGAAAAGTGTTATTATAGTTGCTTGATATTCTATAGCTTTCTCTTTCTCTTGAGACCTTGATATTTTAATTTACATTTATCAATTACTATGGTCTGAAATAGTGTTGATATTTTTAATTTAATTCAGCTGACGCGAATTTGTCAATAGTTGTTAATTTGAACTTTTATACAATTCTTTTATTAGTCTTTGATAACTTTTCTATCATTAAGTTGGTTAGTCAAAGAGTAGAATTTATAATTGTTGTAACGGGGAGCTGTCCTGCCTTAGCACGGTGTCTTCGGTCTTTCCTGGTTGATAGCATCATGCTAGTCCGTTCTAGTAGTTGTTAGTGTTGATTATTACCTATGATATTACTGTGGGCCAACTAGTGAGCGTTTTTCATTCTACCCTACTCTTAAGAATTTCATATAAACGTTTTTGTTGACTATAACATGTCTTGTTGACAATGTAGTTTTAATGCAGTCGGCATTTATAACCGAATGAGAAACTTTTAAGAATGAAGTCGTTCTAAGCACTTCGTTGTACAGTCAGAAATTAATTACCCTTCTACATGAACGAATATTTACTATGTTGAGGTATATTTCCGTGTGTGTCTGCGGTTGACTGTACATTGAATGCCGACTGTTCTGTTCCGCAGCGAAGGCTCCCCTCTAGTTTCGGACGTGCAATATGTAATGGCTCAAAATCTGTTACCTATTTACAGTAGTTAGAAGAAATCGAATTTTTATTCAAATCTTGTGAAGATCTGAATTTTTCTCTATATCGTGTGACTAAAATGTATTTTTTTTGTTATAATTTCTGATTTTTATTATTATTATGGGTATAGTGTTTTTTATAGGGCGGGGTGTTAATAATACATCTTATTATTACCTTTGGCCCCCGTCTGGCGGCCGCTTGCTCCGTACCATTAGACCGCGTGGTAGAACAAGTTTTGTAAGTATATTTACCTCCAAATATACCTTGAGTAAAATTCACAGGATTATCGAAGCTATGGAGAAAATTAAATAAATTAATAGCTCTTTTCTAATCAATAAACAATGGTACTGTTAGTTTTTTTTTTGTAATACTAAGGCTGATTTTCCCCGACTTGCGATTGGCAGTAAATCGGAATTAACTTGACGTAAATTGACATAAAATGACGTCTGACGTAATGTAAACCCAGAGTTAATGCGTAACCCAGCTCGGCGAGAGTCGGCCTTAGGGACTTGAATGATTTCTGCGCGAACTGTTATTGTTATTTTAAATAGTCTAATGCATCGGTAAGCGGCGCCGTATGTTAAGATTGTTTTACAAACGGAGGTTGTTTACTAAATGACAAATAGATATATGACAGAATGATCTAACATAGCTTAGCTTTATGTAATAAGCAAACTGTTCCTCTGGGTCATTGTTTTGATATGCTGATTTTTGAACTAGAAAATAAAACGATCTAGTGAAATTGGTAACTATAGCGCATGAGCAAATAATTAAGAGTTTGATGGAAAATTACACCATACACACTGCTCAAAAACATAGACATGTTCATATGTATGTACGTGATGCAATCGGATAAAAATGTGCACCTAGTGATCAACAAGAAGTTAACAAGTATAAATCAAAATGTGACATCAAGTTTGAATCAGCCAAAACAGTGACCACGCATCACCAGTGCCATCTCTAGTGTCAACACCCAACAATTCCAAACAAACGAAATATAATATGCCAAATATAACAATCGTTCCTCACATTATTTGTGCTTAACTCTTCATTATTGTAAAATGTATGTCGAAATATCGTATTTTTAGTCAAACTCGCGGCTATGATATATTATATCGGTGTGAGTGTGACTGTTTGTTTGTATCTGTCTTCTTTTAAACTTAATACCTCTAAGCGATCTTCCTTTGCCAGTGCTTAAACAGAAATGAGTGAATGTAATAGATTTTTTCCCAGTAAATAAAAGAACCTATCCTTTTTGCACTTAAATGAAAAAAGGAGACGGATGCTCTTATGTTCGTGGTATACTAGTTAACATTATATAAATACTCGCATTTTCTATTCACGCCACATTCCCAATGAACTTTTCCTAAATAGACCATAATGTTATATCAGGATATGTAACCGGTGACCAAGTCTTCTAGATCTCTTCTTATACTGTGTGAATCTTTATACATAAAAAACATATTTTATAGTAATACTATCATATTTATTGCACATATACATTCCTAGTGTATTTTTTATATAATTTATTATATTTTAACTTATCATTGATCTGTATTTTGAAATCTAGAAACTAAATTATTGGATCTTATATTTGTACTAACGTAAGCGGGTGCACGGGCCCGACACGGCTCCGACACGACGTGTCGTCATGTCGTGTCGTGCGCTCGTGACAGTTCGCAGTGTTTTATTGTGATGTGATGGCCGTTGTGATGTTTGCAATAAAAATGTTTTGTTTTACTGAAAAATAAAGACATGGCACAATTTCTTGTTTTATTTAAGAGTTCCTAATAATGCAATCCAATGTACTTTGATGCCTATGAAACTTTTACTTTCGCTTATTACGAATAACTACCGCGGACACAGGGGGCGCACCGGCGCAGTATATCCTACGGCAAGAGGACCGCCAATGTTCCGCGATTTCGCAGTCCTTTAAAATAAGCCTGCTGTAGCTTGATTCACTACAGAGAGGTCTCTGTACCATTAATTTAATTATGGCTCAAGCCTCCGCGCTTACTATGAACTCAGTGAAAAAGTCTTTTCACTCAGAATTTCCTTTTCCTACTGCCTCAGTTGAATAAGGATGCAATGAACAAAAATGATGCGTGTGCTAGCTCTCCTGTTAAACGTAACATTTATGTCGCATTTAGAACGGTCACTTATTTCGGTGACTGTTTCAATTCAAGAACTAAATTTTGGGTTTTAAATAATTAACAACGGTTTTTTCATTATCTTATGATTATGAGCACCATTTGTTCCTTACTAACTTTTTTTGACATTGTAACTTTTAAATAATAAATAAATAAAAAATCCTGTATAAAAAGTATATTTACAAAATGTTCTTAAATTATTTCAGGTACAGTCGAGGTCAAAATGATAATGTGTTTACGTTTGGGAGTCACAAATATATGTATACAGACCTTACTAGCGCGGCAACAAGATAACAAAGGCTGGGTACGTATGCATATTTTTGTGTGGATATATATTTCTGCAGTCTATATTTTCTCCCATACAGTCGAAAGTCCTAATGTAATGCTTGTCATAATAATAATTAATCACTAGACATAACTCTGTGTTCTCTGAAACTATCAATTGTTCAGGATTATTATAAAATAAACCTAACCTAACCTATAGGACCTACAGGATGACCATTACAAAATTCCTGAAATTTTTACGGTTAGAAAAAAAAAACAGTTATGACTAGTAACAAATTATGACAAACATTACATTATGACAAAAAAATTTCGACGAAACAAAGGGACTTCATATTTCTGAACTTGACTGTACATCAATGTTGTACATTGTTGTTGTGTTGTACTGATGGTAAGTAATCACCATAGACACCCGCAACTTATAGGGATAAGATATAATGCCTCTTGTGCCCATGATTGTGTGCAGTCTTCTCTTTTGTGCTTCATTAGTACTACCTACTAAGTAGTGAAGATACGATTAGAGACAGCAGAAGCAGGCAAACGCTCGTGTGTGAAAGAGAAGGCGCTGCGTTGAACCTCGTTACCTGCGAAAGAAGGAAATATTTTAATCACATTGAAGGAAAGGTAAGTAACTTTTGCCTTCTTAAACTTTAATACTATATTTTCATTTTCTAATTATTTAGTAATTGGTTTATGTATTTCGTTTGTGGTTAGGTAGTGTAAGAAGTTGTAACTTGTTTTTAGAAAAAAATACTGCCAGATTTCTTGAGGCGCATTCTTCTTGGCAATCATGGTATTTCTGAAAACGCTGGTCGACTCGAAAAAATGACGTGTAAAAGAGCAGCCCAGCCCATCGACCAATAAGGCTGTAAAAAATAATAAATCCACCAAAAATAGAGCCACTAACCAGAATACCTTTATATTGTTGCTATTGATGACTATTTTCTTAACAAGAATGAGCTACTTTTAAACGCACATCTAACGCCTCATAGGGTAAAATCTACAGCTCAACACACGTTAACCTGTTCCGATTAAGTCAGTTAAAGTATAACATGCGCGAATGTACACTGCACCGATGTACACTGCTTCGCACAAATTTGCCTATAACCCTTTGAACGCCAAAACGCCTAAAGGCGTCGCGATCCGACGTGCCTACGACGCCACCAACGCTTATAGGCGTCCGGCTGCACAGTGTAAATGCGACCTACGGACGTATGCTTAAGGTTTAGGTCCGCGTTGACGTTACGCGAACTTGGCGTGTGGATGACAACTTTTGCATGCGTCGTTGGCGTTCAAAGGGTTCTGCTTGAGCGTAAGGGTTAATGTGTGTTTGCGACAGGTGTCCCAGCTGGCAACTAACCGTGCTGTTGATCCAGGTGGTGTAGGCGGAGACGCGCGCGTTGACGCCGGGGTAGAAGGGGTCGGCGCAGCCCTCCCCCCAGGAGGTGACGCCCACCACCACGCCCGCGTAGATCACCGGCCCGCCGCTGTCGCCCTGGCATGCGTCGCGACCTTCCACACGAGCAATTCATTAGGTTTTGTCTTCCTACATTTGTAATTTATCATGAGCTTTTCGGTCAAGGAAAACATCGCGAGGAAACCTGCATACTCCTGCGAAGCAGTTCAATGTGTGTGTGAAGTTTCCAATCCGCGCTGGGCCCGCGTATAGGTATGTATCGGTGGACAAATCAAAGGTAATCAATCAATGACTCAGTCTCAGCTATTTTCTTTGTGACGATTTCATTTTCGCTTAGGTATATTTATAACATGACGCGACCGTGTGATATCTGATAAAGAGCTTTTAAACTATTTATCCATACCTACGCGATTTGACGAATAATAAAACAAGTCAGTTTTATCAGATAATTGGCCGATAGAAAAACGTGCGTTTTACTGTATCTATTTTTTAAATTGGCAAAAACGTAACCTTTAGTTTCTTCATGTCCGTCCGTCCGTCCGTCTGTCTGTCCGTCCGTACCTATGTCACAAGCATTTTACTCGAAAACTGTAAGAGGTAAATTGATAAAATTTGGTATATGTATACGTGTCTTGTAAATGCCGTTACTTAGTTTAAATATTTCTAGGGGGAGCACTCAATACATGAAACAAAAGTATTTTCCTTTTTTTTCAGCGAACATGAACATGTGGCATATATTTTCACAGCTCATATTTTCGCAGCTTTCAGCAGCTAAGGGACGGTGCCAACTAGCCGCCGCGTAGCCGTATTTTAACCTTCACTGTAATCCATCCTATCTCTTATAACTTGCACCAAAATAATAGTTTTACCTTAGAAGTGTTTTTGTTTGCCAAAACAGGTACTAGCTTGTTGTCTATTAATACCTAAATTAAGATACTCGGATGGCGTGCCATATCATATCCGAATAAGTATATTTTTTTTATGAAAAATGTTACATTCACCGCTAGACGTTCGCCACCCCTGCCTTAGCTTGCTTTTTTTTTATACGACAAGGAAGGCAAACGAGCAAGTGGTCACCTGATGATAAGTGATCACCACTGCCCATAGATACCCACAACCTCGGGGGTTTGCAAATGCGTTGCCAACCTAGAGAGTTAAGATGAAATGCCTCTTGTGCCCGTAATTACACCGGCTGTGTAACTCTCCACACCGGAACACAACAGTGTAAGCACTGCTGCTTAGCGGCAGGATTAGCGAGTAAGATGGTGGTAGCGATCCGGACGGACCTCGCACAAGGAAACTTTGCGTAAGCCCTAAAGCAATCTGAGTTTGTCTACGAGCAGTCGTTATTTCAGAATAATTCCCAGATTCCAGGAGGTAGGGTAGGTAGTGTGTATGAAGTACCTCCTACGTCCAGCACTCCGGAGCACATCATGTTAGCAGTGATCGGGAAGGGCTCGTCCCTGATGATCTCGAGGTTGCGGTAACGCGCGGCACAGGTGGTGGTGTTGATGGTGTACACGGCGACCTGGTTTAGGATCGGGGACGCCTGGTTTACCGATACCTGCAATTTGCGAGTTCATACTAATTCTGAAAGTCAATTTAAGCGGTTATTTAAAATTACCTTTTAACCCCAACGCAAAAGTAGGGGTGTTGTAAGTTTGCCGTGTGTGTCTGTCTGTGGCACCGTAGCTCCTAAACAGGTAGGCCGATTTGGAAGAGGATTTTTTAAATCGAAAACTAAGTTAATCGAGATGGTTTCGTCTAAATCGGTTCATCTGTTTTTGCGATATAAGACTTTGAAATCGCCCCACAGCGCGCGAGTGACACTTCTGGTGTTGCAAGCGTTCGTAGGCGGCGGTAATTGCTTAACACCAGGCGATCCGCATGCTTGTTTGCCACAGACGTGGTATAAAATAAAAATAATAATAATAAAAACCGGTTTCAAATTATCGATTAGGAGCTATTGTTTTTGCGTTCGGGGGTGAAAAATGTTGTAGACAGAAACTCTTTAGATACTCACGCTAGTGCGTCCCCAGCCGACAACAATGACCATGGCGTTGTTGGGAACCATGTTCCCCGGCGCCGGCAGGCGGGTGAGGTCCACCCGCGCGCTGCGGGTCACCGCGCTGGCGAGCACCACCACCGAGATGTCGTTGTCGCGCGCCCAGCCGACGTTGTAGCGCTCGTGGTTGACGATGCGTGACACGCGGCGAGTGGAGCCCCCTGGAGGGTTTTGACAAAATTACTGTGAGACTCAAACATCCCTACATGGGTTATTATAAGTCTTGCGCAAATTGATTGAAATATACGGACGTCATATGCTCACAAAACAATCGAAAAACATGTTACGAATATGTTGATATGTGCGAGTAAGTTGGACCGAAGTCTCAAAGAAGCTACAATTGTAGCCTTTTCTGCGTTTCATTTTCGGCGTGCTGGTAACATACGCCACTATTCATAAACGTCCCTCAAGCCTCCATTAGTTAAAATAGGTTTTGTCTTCTTCTTACTAACGGAAATGTCAATGTGACAAAAAACGACAAACGAACTGTAACGGAATTTTAGTTAAAACAGGTTTATGAATAATAGGGCCTGTTTCTTACATGTAATATCATTAAGCTTACCGCTATTCAGCTGCGATGTGCCCACCCGGATGGTAAATATACTCGTACTGAACAGTACACCGCGGCTGAAAAAAAAACAGTTCACTGAAAATTCTGCTTGATGAGCTTTTTCTTCGCGAAGTAAATTAAAAGTCTTTGTTAAAATTTATTTAAATACTAATCAAATAACCCGCCCCCGCCCGTTCCCGGCGCAAAGGTGCCCATCACACTCGCTGCATCACCGCGCTGAATGGCGATGGCCAATCTTTGCACCAAGAACGAACCGGAGCGGGAATCACCAGAGACAACCGCGAGCCTACGACCCAACTCCCGCACAAAACCCTTTGCATCCGCACCCCAACTGCCCAAGGTCTCCACAGCTACAGGAATAGCAATGATATACACAGTGGTGGCGTAAGGGGGGGCACCAAGTGCAATAACAATCTCCCTCAAGGTGTTTTATTTTAAGTAGACGTACTCAATACAAAAGCGCCGGGGTGCCAATCTACCCTACGCCGCCACTGAATATACAGCCCTGGTAGCCTAGTAGTTTGACCATGGTCTCTCAAGCAGAGGGTCGTGGGTTCAAACCCCCGGCTCGCATCTCTGATTTTTTCGGAATTCATGTGCGGAATTACATTTGTAATTTATCATGAGCTTTTCGGTGAAGGGAAACATCGTCAGAAAACCTACACATTCCTGCGAAGCAATTCAATGGTGTGTGTGAAGGTCCAAATCCTCACTAGGCCCGCGTGGGAACTATAGCCTAAGCCCTCTCATTCTGAGAGGAGGCCTGTGCCCAGCAGTGGAGCGTAAGACTGGTGATGATTGGAACAGGACATGAGCCAAGGATTTTCCCCTAAGTATATGAATGATTGATAGTTTATATTTGCTGAACATGCGAGTATACAGAAGGAAAATTACAATATTTCTCTTATTTGGTGAAGGATTCCATATGCAAGTGGAATTCCGGCGTGCAAATTTTATACAACAATACAATACAAATATTCTTTATTGAAAACCACAAAATAGTACAAAGAGATTACAGAAAACAGGTATGGTAGACAATAGGCGGTCTTATCGCTTAAAAGCGATCTCTTACAGACAACCAAAATACAGAAACCAAGATGAAGAAGCTAAATTAGGTGGCAGAAATGAACAGAAAGGAGAAACTTAAAATTAACAACAACTTAAATATTTATAATACACGTTTCTTAAGCATTGATACATCCTAACTTCCTAACTTAATACTATAAATGCGAAAGTAACTCTGTCTCTCTGTCTGTCTGTTTGTTACTTCTTCACGGAAAAACCGCTGCACTAATCTAGATGAAATTTGGTAAGAAGATAGTTTGAATATTGAGGAATAACATGGGCAATTTTTTATTCGGGAAAATTGTATAGTTCCCGCGGGATAGCGATAACCGAAATCTACGCACACGAAGTCGCGGGCAACAGCTACTAAATATATATACATATATTTTTTTTTTTACATAAATATTTTTTGGCCGTGGTTACTTAACGTGAGTACTTACTCACCTGTCGACGAAGCAGTGCGCAGCGGAGAGCACATGTCTGAACGTGATGAGGGATCCTCCGCAAGACAGCTGGTTGCTGGCCAGGATCTGAACACATCGTTTGATCATTTTTAGTTAATCTATTTCGCAGAAAATCGGCGCGAAGCCACATAGTCACCCCTGTTGCGTTTCGTTCGGTCAGTGAGAGTACCGGGGGCCCGATCCCCCCCCCCCCCTTCCTCTATCCGTTTTCCTCCTCAAAGGCCAGCAACGGAATAGTGACTCGTGCATCAGCATCAGGTGACCCGCTTGCTCGTTTGCCTCCCGTTCAAAAAGATATGAATAAATAAAAAAAAACTGTCGCTTTTAATTGTTCAATAGACCAGTGAAAAACACTGTTATAGGTAAATGTATTCAATAGTATGCATGTATGATGTCTCTTTATTGCACATAAAACATGAAGTAACTGATGACAGAACAAAAGCAAATGTACAAAGGCGAACTTATCCCTTAAAGGGATCTCTACCAGTACCAGTTAACCAATGCAATGGTACAGCCCGATTAAAAATTCAATGACTAAAGTCAATTAATTAAACCAGGGGGGCTAGCACGCGCGCCATTTTCTCGCTTGTCGCTCAGTGCGTCCTTCACTGATTCCGTCACTATGAAAGGGACGCACTGCGCGACAAGCGACAAAATGGCGCGCGTGCTACATGTGCAGAGCGGGCGCCACATTTTGACAGATAAACATAATTATATCGATAAATACATAGTTATATACATATTAAACATCCAAGACCCTAGAACTAACATTCGTATTCATCATACAAACATCTGCCCCGACCGGGGATCGAACCCGCGGGACCTCGAGATTCATAGTCAGGGTCTCTAACCACTAAGCTATCCAGTCGTTAGTAAGATTCATCAAGAAGGGTATTCATTTATACCTGCACAGCAAAAGGATAGCTCTCGATGGCAGCGGGGGTGCCGCCTATAATGCGGGTGCCGGGCGCCGCCGGGGCCACTGGGGGCTCCGCGGGGGCTTTGCTGGGCAGCTCCACTATAGTCAGGTTGTACTGCTCGGCCGACGCCGCTGTTACGACAGTTAAAAAATGTGTAGACCAAACTTTGTTGAAAGACTAGACTTTTTTTCATACGACAAGGAAGGCCAACGAGCAAGTGGTAAAGTGGTAAAGTAATGGTAATGTGTAACTGATGGTAAAGTGTTCACTGCCTACAGACACCCGCAACCCCAGGGATTAGCAGATGCGTTGCCAACCTAGAGAGCTAAGATGAAATGCTTACTCTCCACACAAGCAGCAGCAAGTGCAGGTTGCGAAGGATACAGCTGTGGTACTATGTACGAGTATAGCAACTGTGAAAGCAACGGTTGATGGCTGAAACATCTTCATTAAAGCTGCAAACGCGACTACGGTAGCGGGGCGGCGCGGAGGCGATATCGGTAGGAATATTCGAACTTGTATGAGTTGCATAGATCGCGCGTTTTCCGGCTGGTGCGCTATGCGACCTCTTTCATACAAGTTCGTTTATTTATCTACACACATATCATAAGTCCTCTATAATGCGTTCAGAAACCGTAGAAAATTACTAACATTTCAACAGCCAGCTACGACATCGAATTCAATGTCGTTATGAGTTTCAAATTTGAGTCATCGTCAAAAACCAACATACCTAATTTACAATAAAAAAAAAATTCGATACGAAGCGTGCTCGGTATGTTTGTCGTTAATAAATAAAATAACCTAACCAACATAGAAAAGTTGAAAAACCCCCGACATTGTGATTTCAAAGTTCAATATTTCAAAAGCGGGTTAACCGATTTTAATGAAACTTGGCTAAGAATTATCTCGATTACACTAGATTTCGATTAAAAAAACCGCATCGAAATCGGTAGATCCGCTTGGGCGCTATGATGCCACAGACAGATACACAGATACATATGTCAAACTTATAACTTATAACTTTTCCGTCGGGGGTTAAAAACAATCAAATTCCTGATAGGTTTTTTTTTTAGGAATTTTTTTTTAGAAATTTAGGAATTAGGAAATTTGGTAAGAAGATAGTTTGAATATTGAGGAATAACATAGGCTACTTTTTATTCGAGAAAATTGTATGATTCCCACGGGACAGCGATAACCGAAATCTACGCGGACGAAGTCGCGGGCAACAGCTAGTTTAGATTGAAATGTAGGCAGGTAGAAAAATTCTGGTGCTTCTAAAGACTAGGTTTTTTTGTTATCAACTTATATTTATCGTTTTATCTGGCTATCAGCGCCGATTTCTTATCGATCACTATAAAGTCGCATTATTGATGCTCCACTAAAGTGTTATCAATTTATCATGTGATATGGTAATCGGATTATTTTTTACAAATAAACATCTACGTCACAATAATTAAAATTAGAACTAGGTCGTATTAATTTTCCTTTTCAACAAAACTAACTGAAATATTCTGAGCAGAAAAATAAATAACCTAACCAACTTAGAAAAGCAAAAGCGCTTAGTTGATGCAACTTGTGACCAAAGGGCTGGCAGTTTTCTCTCTCAAAGAATCAGCATCGCTATTCAGCGAGGCAACGCTGCCAGCCTTTTGGGCACCATGCCACGGGGGCCTTATTTAGATTTACTTTAGTTTTAATTTTTAGTTTATTTAGTTTTAGTTTAGATTTAAGGTTATTGTAAATTGCTTTTATTATGTAAATAAAGTTGATTTACTTAGAAAAGTTGAAAATCCCCCGACATTGTAATTTCAAAGTTCAATATTTCAAAAACAGGTGAACCGATTTAAATGAAACTTAGCTAACCATTTGATTAAAAATTTGACTCTTAACGAAAACGAGCACTTCAAAGCTAAATATTTCGAAAACGAATCCCTTAATAGAAAAATTATCTGCGAACACCCACAATATTTTTAAGAGATCTATCCAACGGCTACCCGTTAGGGGTATCCTCACGGGTAGCCGTGAAACAAAACAGCACCCTCACTTTACGTGTAGGTGGTACCCCAAAAAAAAATGGATTTTCTATACAAACTAACGTAGTGTAGGTATTAACGAGTGCGTTAATTTTACTCGACTACGGCGAGCTGAATGAACCACTCGCCACACTGGTACTACATGGCACACAATCCAACGTGAACATTTTCTTAGTTTCACAACTTCTGCTTAGTGGTAGTCCTGACTTAAAAATAACTGAAATCACGCACTGATTTACTTTTTATTTAACTAACTTACAGTAGCAACTTCCGACCAGTAAAATCACAAATATTTTCCACATGGTGTCGGACTGAATCACCGCGGATACAGACGTCCCAACGTCGGCGGCCGTCCACTGATATACTGACCTTATCGGAGATATCTGATCTAGGGGCACGGTAGATCCCCGCCAAGACGAGCCAAGCGAAGCACCTGCCCACCTACCTTTTCTCGAAGCGCTTCGTCGTTTTTTCGAACCCTCACTGAGTCACTGATGATCATCAAAATTTTAAGGGTACTTCCTGAAGTCCTAGAAAGCTGAAATTTGGTAAGTAAGCTAGTATTAGTACACAAATGACAAAAGAACTCTAAAACTTGAAACTTTCACGCCCCAACTCCTTGAAGTTCGTATGTGGCTTCCGCAAATTTTTATGCTAGAGTTCTGAAAATTGATACCTACGGACTCATTATTAAATGGACAAAAATTACTAAATAAAAATACATAAATATTGTCAGCAACTTACAAAAAGTATTGAAATCCCACCAAAAACCTTTTCATGTATATAAAATGGTGCCAAGACGAGACTACGTGACTCGCATTGTCAAAAATCTTTTAACAAAAAAGTAAAACCGCCTTCAAAAAAGAACCTTAGAAAAAAAACGTAAAATAATCCTCTAAAATAATGATAAATAAATAAAATAAAATAAGTGCGTTTATTTCGGACAACAGAAACTAAAGCCTAAGTTTTATGGCCTAGCACTAAGCAGCAGAAATATGAAGTCAGTGCGGTGCGAGCGGAATATTCTTTGAATGAAGCACCGACTTCATATTTCTGCTGCTTAGTGCTAGGCCATAAAACTTTAGGCTTTAGTTTCTGTTGTCTGTTGTCTTGTTGTCTATCCTCCTCCTTTTTTAGAAGTCGGTTAAAAAGTTACCAGATCTCATGTAGAGCCAAGCTTCTGTCTCTCCACGCCCTAACTCTACACGCCCTAACTTCACAGACTCTACATCATAGTCAAAATATGTGGCTTTGGCAGTTTCGCTACCGTCAAATGGCTGTGAGTTAAAAAATGTATTCACTGTTCATTACATTTTTGTTATACAATACTTTAGTTTTTGTAGTAACGAAAGGGCAAAGCTGGTCAATGAAGTAATGCAATAAAATAAAATACGAATATGGTGAAATAATATATGGACAAATTTCTGTTTTTCTTAGCCGGATGGTAGTCATCATCATCATTTATTTAGTCCTCAACATATGTTTTATTGCACCACTTCTTATTGATAACTTTGATAAGCAATCATTTCTGCGTGCGAATACAAAGTCGAGTAGAGCGCAATACTTATAGCTACGCTGTACATACGAGTAGGTAGTACAGGTAGGATGACTCATGTGACATTATCAAATTCTATAATTTATCTGAATCGGCGTAATTTCGTAATGTTATCAAGTTTTTGAGGGTTCCGTACCTCAAAAGGCAAAAACGGAACCCATGTGTATGTCTGTCACAACTATGAGGCAAATTCCAAAGCGATCGGTTAGTATGAAGTTTTTATTGTATTACTCAACTGTGACGTCATAGTTTTCATGATCAAACCGATTCCTTTTATTAGTGATTCTGATTGTTAGTTAAATTAATAACTAACCTGACCATAAAAATGGTTGTCTGTGCATGTATTGTCATCCAACTTACATATTCATACCAAGTTTCAAGTCCATGCCATTAACCGATGAAGAGTTCCCTCCTATGGAGACGATCCTGGCCGCACCACCAGAACTACACTAGCAGATTATTTTTTCACCGAACTTACATAAAAGTATGCAATATTTCAGCTAAATCGAACATCGGGAAGGGGTCAACTTGCAAAATTTGACCCGAACATAAATACATACAAACCACATACAAACATTGCAAGATGCAACTTACAAGATTTTTTAATAACTGAAAAAAACCGGTAATTCACAAGTATTTTTAGAAACTCGATTAAGTGAAAATGTTAAAGATTTTATTTTGGCTTTATCAACCCATTTCGTTGGAATGTTATTTTTGAATAAATTGAGTACGATAAGCAACCAGTTCCAAGAATAACAAACTCAGTAGACTTCGCGGAAGAAACACGAAAGCTTGGTTTTTTTTATTGTTACAATTTTGATAACGGTATCAGTTATCGAAGCACATGTACATGTAGCTATTTCTTATCTTCACTTTATTAATCGTCTTGATACTCTTGATAAGCCATACAGACAGATCCCCGTATTTGTGCCACATGAGACAACAATGGGAACAATCTATACCCATTCATTATAAGTACACATATCATACTTGGGTAATTATTTGGGCGTTTGTTCCGAATTTCGTGATCACTATTTTGTAGAAGTGGATAAAGATTTTTTGACTTTTTCATTTACTTGGTAGAAGTACGTGACCGCTACCAACTAACTCAGAAATGCCACCAAAATCTACAGCCAATTCAAAAGCGTGTCCATGAAAGTGAGGCGGTTGAAACGCTCGAATAATGACCCATTTATTGCTATTTATTTACTTGATTACGTTAGCGTCGCGTCAAGACGACGAAGCGCCTAAACTACACGGTATAGGAGCTCCGCGCGCTAAGCTCCGTCGACGTCCGCCTCATAGGCGTCGGACGAAAGCTAGAAGTAAAGATGTTCTATGGGGAATTTGAATTCCCGATGGCTTAACCAGTCGAGCAGCGTAGCTGTGCCGTGTGTCAGAGAGGTTATCAGTTTCGCAAAGTTTCACACAAAAATCTTAACGCTTTTTTGCTCAAACTATGAAAGGACATTGTATCGAACTAGGGCGATTAACCCTTTGAATGCCATTGATGTACAATACAGTAGGTATACGATGTCACAATACGCAAGCTATTGGACATTAAAAAGTTCCGCCATAATCCGCTAGATGGCGCTTTTCCGCACTTAGGCGAATAATATTAATTTAAGTAGAATTAAAATTGCATCGGTTGTAAATTAATTAATTAACAACCGCTACTTGCACTTAGCCAACATAAAACACATAAAAAACTACATCACACACTACACAGAAACAATACGTTGGTATTCAAAATGAGAAGCACGGACACGCCCATGGGCGTCGCCCAATTCAAAATCTTTTGGTTGTCCGTATCCGGTCCCACTCAACCATAAAACCGCTTGTACGGCTGGGAGACCCCACATTTCTCTACAACTCCTGAGTGGAACCAGCCAGCCCAGAACTTGGTAAGAATACTGATCGTTTCTGTACTTTATCATTGTGTTACACTACTTGTGTCTTTTATTGTAATTTATTTAATTCTATAGGGTTTCCACTCTGTTACTCTGTCCGAAGCATTACTGTACCTTAATAGCGCTCCGGACAGTTTATTATAATTTAATCTTTCCCTATTTCACTGCTCTACGGTTATAGACGTAGCGCTTATTTTAAAACCTAACGTCTTCCTAGAACGGTTGGAATTTAAAGTTCCAACGGTCACTTTGTGTAAATCTGTTATCCACTCTCACTAGAAACCTGTAAAAGCTTACTCTCTGACTCTAGCTAAATTGTAAATCCGTATGACCCTCCGTATTGCCATGCACTGCCAATCTGGTTCCCACTCCCTCGGGAATGGTCGGACTGGAAAGCGGAATATGGCAGTGCGAGCATACCATGGACGTTTGGCTCACACCAGCTTATTTACAGGGCAACTACGCTACCCGTGGGAAATCTCTCCACCCACTACTGGTTCCTAACGGACCCCTGCCGACCTCTCGCAGCCTACTCAGAGACTAGCCGTTGGCACGCTACGGTCCCCTTCACACCATCTCAACACCACGTCATCACACGAGCCCCCTGGTCTCTCCTGGTTGCTCTACGACGCCTGCGCCCTATCTTCGCCGTCGCCGGAGGATCCAGACACCCGAGGGAAGTGTAGGCCACATTAGCGTGTAATCGAACCCAGTATCTTCAAAAGTGTCTTCGAACTCAATCCCCTGAGATTCTCTATTTTAATTGTCAATTTAGCCTACCGATTTTGTAGAAATAAATGTATTAAACTTGTAATTTGTTTCCTTCACAAAACCCTAGGTAGGCTACCTTAAAACAGACTGTTTCCCCTCATGAAAACGGCCTGTGACAACGATAATCAATAATCTATACCCATATAACAACACCGTAACTGACCGACTGACAGACAACGCACAGTCTAAATTACTGGAACTAGTTACTTGAAATTTGGCAAACATGTACCTTGAGTATCCTAGAAGTGCACTAAGAAGGGATTTTTCGAAATTCATACGGGATAGGCAGTGAACGAATATAAAACATGGAAGCAGTCTTTCCATACAACGTATCGTTCAATAGCAGAGCCAAAACTCGCACAAAGATGAAGTACACACACACATCAGCAATGTAATCATACGCCAAACTATCGATGCATTCAAAAATATGGTTAATGCGCAACAATCTAGGTCGCTATTAGGATGAGCTTTGCTAGTTACGCCATTTTATAAATACTCAAAGATTTGACCAGAAGGCCAGTAGCGTTTGTCAGCGCCCGGCAATGCGCACTGGCCCAATGTGATTGGTTCTCGGCATGACAGATTACGGCCATTATTGGTTCGCGCGTCTGCTGCGATGTCAATGTCTGTCAGATGTGGTCAGATGCGTGGACAACGTTATGCATGAGGGGACCAGTCATAAAAAAATCGTATTCTTGCACTATCACAATAATAAAATATAATATAATAGAAAATTTAGAGTATACGTAACCAAACCAATTTTGAATATGGTTGAATATAATAACATAGTCAACCCTCGCCTCAGGCGCACAACGCTATAAAACAAGGCCAGCAATAGATTTTCTAGCTGGGCCAAATTTTTTAAGTCTGAGGCGGACCCGGGCCACTGCTTTTAGGGGTGGTATCAGTGTGGCCAACCATCGCCGCGTTGCGCTATTGGCTGGCTGGCCAATAACGCGTTGGCGGGCAAATTCAAATGCATTGGCGGACCAATTACGTAGTTTCCCGCGAGCCTGGGTTTAGCCAGCCTTGCTATAAAATCAGTGGGTGCTTACAGTAATCCAGACAAAGTTCCGAATTTCCACTCGCTTTCGCCTATGTAGTACCTATGATGTACACGTGTTGACAAAAATTATGTCGAGTTATTTATTTATTTAAATGTACGTAATAAAGAAAAAGTTAAATTCAATATTTCATCATGGGAAAGAACAGGTACTCTACTGAATAAAAGAGAACAATGTATTTAATCACTTATAATATGTTATAACTTACACAATCGTAGATACCTACCTATTAAATTTTAAACGAATGGTCACCAGAATATATACAATAATGATAAAAAAGCACACATAACTTGTTAACAAAATCATAAGATTTGGTTAAAAAATACAAATAAGTATCGTAGAGAACCTTTATTAACCGACTTCAAAAAAAGGAGGCAGTTCTCAATTCGTCGGAATGTTTGTATCTTAATAAATATTTAGTCCAATAAGTAATAAATACCTAATTAGTAAAATGAGCTACTACATTATGCATAATGACATCCCTGCAGTAAGCGAGGAGATTTTTGAATTTGCAAGTAAATGGTGTACTTACATGTGAAAAGTGACTCCACTACCCTTGGGACAGTGATCCGTGTGGTTTTTGCATTTTAGTAATTAAAATTAACTATCAAAACAGCGTCCGCCATCGCCGACTCGCGCAACCTAACTGATCGGCGCGCCGGTATAGTTTGCAAGCCCCACCCACCGCGGTAGTTTTCGTGGTGCCATTTTAAAGTGACAAGAATGCTTCCATGTTTTATATGCGTTTACTGGGGATAGGGAACTAGCCTAATTTGAAATATTTCACGGGGGCAAAGCCGCGAGGCATAAGCTAGTTTAAAAATAAAACATCGTCTCTAGATATCACATATGAATATTTTATTTACGAGTAATGATATAGATATAGTATATGTTACAGCGTAATAAATATAAGGTACAAGGTGTTCCGCTACTCGCGTCATGACGGCCGCAGCGCCAGCAGCACCACCTGGCGGCACAGCGCTGCAACAAACCATTCATTATGTATTACAGCTGCAGCTATTACATTTGGCTCATACATATATCGTTTGCCAACTTGCTAATTGACGTAAAAACATACATACATACATAGGCTGATAAACACATTAACCACCTTTGCGTTTCGCAGTCGGGTAAAAAGGTATAACACTAATGAAAAACGTTAGTCGTTGAATTTTACAAAATGTAATAATCGATTATAGGAATCGATATTGTATTAAACATTTTGAAATACTTGTTTTTATGAGAAACGACGTTTGCTGGTGCAATGACACTACAGCCAAATACGCTTTCTAGTAGAATGTTATAGCTAAGTTGTATTTGAAGCAAGAAGCCGACTTAACGTATCGTAAGTATAATTCTTTCGTGTTCTCACAGCCAACCGATCTAATCGGTCAAGTATTTTTCCGCACCGTTCTGGCGCAGTTATCTTAAACAAGAACGAAATCAATAGGACGGCTGATTGTCTGTACAATGTCATGTTTTTTTTTTTAATAATAAGCCTGCTGCAGTTAGATCCACTGGAGAGGTATCAGTACCATTCATTTCGTGTACACAACACACAACAGTCAAAAGTATTGTGACTACCACGGTGGTATAACTTAGAACAAAATGTACACTTGGTTGTCCAGCTAATTTCAGTAGTCACTCAAGTTACATTGTATAGTATATACTTAAGTAATATTCTATTTGGTTGGGTTATAGACATGAAGTTGTTGTCTCACGTCGATAGGTGGTGCTAATATCAATATAGTTTATACTGAAGTTTTAAATTTTGGAATAAATATTTTATTTTCGCTTAATAAATGCTCTCATCTATCTTTCCTTGTTTAAAAATGCGTTTATGCTATTTATTTATTTTGTGAGCACTGGTAACATCGACCTTTTTTAATTATAGTAATGTCTTATCTAAAATATCATTACACGCGTCAGTTTTTCTTACGCTAGAATATTATATAGAATATTCTATGGACACTGGTTGAGCTAGCGTATCATTCTGCAAGTAAACCCTAATAAAATGGGGCGAAAACTTAGATTTTTAGTAATTTAGGAGGTTTTGATATTTATTTAGATTTTTTTATTTACTAAAAACAACGTACAGTGAAGGTATAAGTGGAACGGAACGAATGAATAATGGCCGCGATTATCTCTCTAATCTGTGGTTTTTCACATTCACCAGGTGTCTAAGTTGGAGTTGGAATGCCTGATAAAAAGAAAATGTGTGTGTGTGTAAAAAATAAAGCACTGAATGATTATCAAATTCATCAAAACGGGAAATTGGGCAATTTCTATTACACCATGTTCTAATGTATATAATAGAACATGGTGTAAAAGCAATTGCTCAAAGTAAATTATTTTAACATTTAGGAAACTAGACGTCAATGACGTCATCGCATATTTTGCCGTCACACAGCACCAGATGTCGCTGTGTGCGAAACGTTGAAGTGACATCTCTATCTCAGTTATAAAAAGGTACTCTGTGGTGACTACCTCTGTCAGTAAGCGTCTCGTGCACCAGCAGCTCGGCGCGCAGCTCCCCGCGCCGCGCCTCCCCGCGCCGCGCCTCCCCGCGCCGCGCCTCCCCGCGCGCCGCGCCGCGCCGGCTCCGCGCCGCGCACTCCGCCGCACCCGCCACGCTGCCTTCCCGCCACTCCGACCCTGCTGACCGCAAGTCTATTATAACAGCGTTTGTGAATCTGTTTACAACTTCCTCCAGTTTTGCGATGCTCTGACTAAATTTTAGGTACTAGTTTAGGATCTTTAGATCATCATCATATCATCCGGAAGGCGTCCCACTGCTGGACATAGGCCTTCCCAAGGATCTCCACGACGACCGGTCTTGTGCTATCCGCGATCTTTACTAGATCGTTCATAGACCTACACAGGTTTAGGTCCACGATATAAATTGGTAATTCCGATTTCGATAAATTTCATATACGAGGTCGAGTCAAAGAACCGTCTTAATATTCCAGCAGTGTTCAGATCTAAATTGGGATATATGAATGTTAATGATACAAAGTCGTAATATGGTGTGACTTTTAAACCGTCAGCACAAATAATATAAGCGACTAACTGGAAGCGGAAAACATTTGAGGCCGTAAGAAAAGAAATGGGAGCGATTTACGGGCATTTTCAGAAAACAGTGTACCATTTATGATCTCAGTAGGAGTATCTTTTTGTATTTTTTCTCCCAATTTTTTTATTTTTTCGGCCTTTCCTCTATGTCCAATCGTGGTGTAGGGGAAGAGCACACGACCCGGAGTGTCGAGGATCCGGGTTCGATTCCCGGGGTTGGCATTTTTCTGGTTTTTTTCTGTGTATTCATGTTTCAGTGAGTTTATAAAAAATATAATTTTTTAGTGTACCATTTACTTTTTTTTTTTAATAATCTAACAAATTTTGCAATATTTATACTCAGAATTACGACTACAATCTATTTAAATAATAAAAAAGTGTCCTGCATTTTTTCGTCAGTTTTGTGACGCGTTTTTAAATACTATGGACCGTTACAAAACTGACAAATTTTCTATGGAAAAATTTTAGACTCTTTTTGGCAAATAGGGTGTACAGTTTTCTGAAAATGCCCTTATAGATTGACACTAGCAACCTAGACGATAAACTAGGCGGTGGTGTGGCGAGCCAGGAGTATAGTTACCGAGGTCGACGTCCCGCCAGCGCGCCATCTCGGCGCGGGCGGAGGCGGCGCGCGCGGGCGCGGGCGCGGGCGGCGGCGCGGGCGGCGCGCCCAGCGGCCGGAACGCGGCGTCCCGCAGCAGCGCCGCGCGGGACAGCACCGTGCACGTCAGCGCGCGCGACGAGTCCAGCACCAGGTAGCTCTGCGGGTCCTCGGTGCCTGGTGGCTCCACCACCTGCAATGGCAGCTCAGTGATAAGTTTTCCATTTTAAAGTAGATGTATTCGGCAAGAAGACGTAGCTTAACCGCAAGTCATTTAAAACAGCTTTTGATCTACCACGGAGTCAGTTAAAGAAAGACAATCGATCAATTGACATGTGCGTTATAAGTATTTTATAACGTTAATGTCTAAGGATAGGGCCACTATTTTACTATGAAAATAGATTCGATCGGTTTCGAATCTTTTTAGCCCTAGCACGAAACTAGTTGTGATCATGTATAGGTAGTTGAAGTGAGAAAATCTTTCCCCCTGTCAAAATGTTTATGAAGTTAACTGGTACAGATTCCTTTAAGGTATTAGTTCGCCTTCGTACATTTATTTTTGTTCTGTTATCTGTTATTTTATGTTTTATCTACACTAATATTATAAAGAGGAAAGATTTGTACCTATTTTTGTATGTTTGTATGTTTGTAATGATTAGGCTCAAAAAGTACTGGGCCGATTTAAAAAATTCTTTCACCAATAGAATGCTACATTCTTCCAATTTGACATAGCTATATATAGCTACATTTCATTTCGAAAAAAATTAGGGATCCTTGGTAAAATTTGAACAATGTAACCGAAGGTGTAGAAAAATGAGTCTTAAAATGTCTTTCGTCGAATGCGCTGCCGAAACTATTAGCGATAGAACAAAATAATGTACAACAATATTGAAGAACATCATAATGTCTACAAAAAACTCCGCGGTAGCATATGTCCAACTATTGTAGTTATGTCACTACAACAACTTTTTTCATTTTAAACATTAATGAAAATGCTAACCAAATTCAAACCATGCTATTTATGTGTTTATATTAATCCTTATCCAAATAAATTATTTTATGGTCAAGACCATTTAACTACCTATAAAATAGTTTTTAAATTATTTAAATTGGACTTTCCATTCAAAAGATATTACTTATTTAAGTGCCCGCCACTTAAACCATCAAAGAAATTGAACATAAATAGACTTACATACAAATATAACTGTGGGATTTTTTTTTAAAATATTTGTGAAAAAAAGTGTTTTATATCCAATTTTCCAAAAATAAATAATTGTCTACCCCGTACGAAGCCGGGACGGGCTGCTATATAATATAAAAATGAATAGCAAAATGTGTTGGTAAGCGCATAACTCAACAACGTCTGGACCAATTTTACAGTTCTTTTTTTTAATGTTCGTTAAAGTCGTTTTTACGGCGAGAAAAATTCGAATTATTTCCGGGAAAACCCTAAAAACAGCCCTTTTCTTTTTCCCATACAAACGTTTTCTAACTAAAATGAGTTAATTTGAACTTTATTGCTATTCAATAAAGTTCATATAAAATTACAAGCACTCACTGTTGTCTAAGCAATGTAGGTGTGTTCCTAACGTCAAAGAGTCAATTTGCACTTTATTATCGCTGCACAAAGTTCAAATTCAATCATATCTATAAAACAGTGTGCGCGTTCGCGTTGGAGGATCTAATATCGCGAACCCGACCAAATAGAATAGTCAAAAAATGTAAGAGCTACCTATAGAATAATTAGTACTGATTTTTATTTTGGTTGGCTTCGCGGTATTATTTGAGACCTGACACCAAGTCCTTTACAACCTGTCAATTTGAACAAAAAACTGCCACATTCCAAATCTTTTTGACAGAACGAAGTCTGTCGGGTCCGCTAGTGTGCAATAAAGAGATATACATACATACATAGTCATAAGATTGATTATGCCTGGCCCATGAGAAAGATTTTCCTAGTATGTCTATACTTTTTGTCTTAGTTCGAAACTACATTCCATTCTAACCGCCTTTTAAATGTTATGCAAGTTAGGTTCGTTAGGTTATGTTTCAGACTAGCTGTTGCCCGCGACTTCGTCCACGTAGATTTCGGTTATCGCTATCCCGCGGGAACTATATAATTTTCCCAAATAAAAAGTAGCCTATGTCATTCCTGAATATTCAAACTATCTTCTTACCGAATTTCATCTAGATTGGTGCAGCGGTTTTCCCGTGAAGAGGTAACAAACAGACAGACAGAGAGACAGAGTTACTTTCACATTTATAATATTAGTTAGGATACCGGAGGAGCAAACGGCACAGAGATAGGGAGCCCGACGAATTTGCTTCACCACCTTTTCGTTCAAGCACGAAAGTCTTCTTTTGCAATTAGTTTCGTACCGGTTTCGAAAATGGCCGAGCATTATACGAGGGCGGAAATAAAAGTTCTTAAAATAGGGTTAAAAACAAGCGACAACCAATATTTTTTTATTTAATTTTTCTACATAATTTCCTTCTTGTTCTATACGTTTATTACACCGTTTCAATTTTTTTCTTATTCTATCATAAAAAAAGGATTTTTCTTGAGTCTCGAAAAACTCCCCTACGGCACCCATGACCGCGTTGTCACGTCAAATTTAATTCCGCGAATATGCTCCTTTAATTTCGAAAATAAGTGAAAATCACTTGGAGCTAAGACTAGCGAGTAGGGCGGCTGTTTATGTGTACCTGTTGACTAGGATCGATGACGGTGAGCGGGCGGGCGGCCAGCGCGGTGTCGACGCGCACGGTGCGCGCGCGCACGCCGGCCGTCACCACGAACGTGTCCTCCCCCTCCCCCTCCCCCTCCCCCTCCCCCTCCCCCTCCCCCTCCCCCGGCTCCCCCGCCGCCTCCGAGCACGACGAGCCGCCATCCGCCTCCGAGCCGTTATTGAAGCCGCATACCAGGTTGTCTTTCGCTAGATAACAACAGTAACAAAAATAGTTAGTCAAACTTAGACAGTCAAAGTGGTTACATTTTGAATGTGTTCCCACTTTGACGGTTTAGCGGCGGCTCAAAGCGAGCCATCCGCTAATGAGGTTTATCGCGAGTCAAAAAACGGCTAGAATTGCTAGTGTCAAGTGAGGCCTATCTGTCATTCTCAACCAATGAGAGACAAGCTACTGACCTATGATTAGTGGAAATTGAAAGACAGATCTCACTCCACACCAGCGATCCTAGTGGATTATTGACTCGCGATTGAGTTAGAATCTATAAAGGTTACGTACGAAACACAAACAAGTAAAGATAAGGAACGACAGGAAGTCCATAGCACAGTTAGTTTCGTTCCCATAGCAACAGCACAGCGCGTATATGAACTAAGAAGACCTAGTTACCGTGGTGCAGTATGCGGCACAGCTGGTAGGGCCGGCACACGGCCGCGCGCGCCACGCGGCCCGCGGCGCCCGTGCCGCCCGCCGCTGCGCCTACAAAGTACATCGGGACGTTAAGGCGCTGGCATATGGCAGACAGACGGGAGGCGCCTTTGGCTTATGCACTACAACTTTTCTGCCACTTTTCGAGTGGGACGAGGCATACACACGTACAGCACACGTCTACGCTGGTGTCAAAATTTGTTACGTTCCTACAATCTTATACTAAAATAAAACTTCCACAAATGCCACAAACACGCACACAATCAACAGACCCTGTGCATTTTGCACACACTTAATGTCAAATTTATGGCAGAGGGGAAATCTCGCGTTACCATCTCAATTTCTTTCCTGCTCTAAGGGCGCTGGCCTATCCATGCTCGTTGTTGATCAACAAATAAAGGTTTAATATTTCCACTTATTATCTAAACGTATAAAGCAGAAACGTGACTGACTGACTGATCTAAAGTGTCATTCTATGGAACTTGCTAACTATGTAAACAAACGGCCATAATAAATTAGCAAGTTCCATAGAATGACACTATATCAACGCACAGCCCAAATCCCTGGACCCATAAAGCTGAAATTTGGCATAAAGGTTCCTTTTATAACGTACTCCCGGGAAAGGCGGGATTTTTAGCAATTCCCACGGGATACAGAGTTCTGTCACGGGAACGAAGGCGCGGGCGAAAGCTAGTTACTTGTAAATCAGAGAACGCACTCACCATCGTAAGCAGCCGCGGCCAGCAACGAGTGCCCAGCGCTGCTGTGATCCAACGCGTCCTGAAAATAAGCAACAAAAAACATTAGGCAACAGAAATAAAAATAACACGATTGTTTCTGTTTCAGGTCTGCAAAATAAACGAAATAATTACACAAATCTGTTCAATAATTGACCCTTATACTGCCGGACAGAATGTGTAGTCAGGGCCAAAGGTGTGATGTAACTCACTGGTGGTTCAAACAGCCTACCTGCCTGGTTCAGAGCCTTGATGAGATGAGATTGTGTAGGAATTGTCCCCTCTCTTTCAGTTCCTCCCTGTGCGTTACCTTGGGCGGCGGGTGCTTGTAGTGCAGCGAGATCTTGCTGAGCTCGTGGTCCAGCTCGGCCAGCGCGGCCACGTGCCGCTGCTTGTGCGCCTCGGCGCCGCCCGCGCCACCCTCCGCCTAACACATACTCATTATTAACAGGTTGCCTAAAAAAAGCGTTGCAATACAATGTTGCGTTCCTTTATATAATAAGCCTGCTGTGGCTAGTTTCACTATAGAGAGGTCTCTGTACCATTCATTTCGCATGACACTTAGATATCTGCTTAACACAATAGCGCCATGTATGAACTCAAAGAAAAAAACGAATATACATAAATGACGCTATTGTTTGTCTTGTCTTATGCCATTATTCATAAACGTCACTCAAGCCTCCATTAGTTAAAATAGGTTTCGTCTTTTTACTAATGAAAATGTCATTGTAACAAAAAAGGACAAACGGCCTTAACGGCATCTTAGTTAAAACAGGTTTATGATAAAGGTTTTACGAAATTAATGGTACCGTGGCCTCTTTATAGTAAAACTAGCTACAGCAGACTTACTACGTCCTTGGTTACCTAAAACAACACAACACTCGTCTGTATGCTAATCCAACTATATGTTGTCTGCCTCGCTGTCAGCGTACCTTGTGCGGCTGCGGCAGGCGGTGGGTGGGCGACAGCGCCGGGCTGTACTCCGCCGGCGACTGCGGGGACACGGGGCCCTGTCACAAGACATGTCGTTAGTAGTCATTTGCATTTATATACAGCAAGGCATAAATATACAGGTACGTTTTAATGAACCGTCAAGAATTAAGGCAGGGGTTATGTTAAGTCTAAGTGAACTGGAGCCTTGTGAAGTTTTTTGTTAAAAAAAGTCATTCTCCCATACATATTGTCAACCAGCAGACACAAGGCGAGTATACGGAATGAATGATTATTAATTAATTTATTTTTTACAAATAAAAACTTCACAGGGGTGTTCACTTAAACCTACTCAGGCTCTGGCTGGATTCTTGACGGTTAAATTAAACGCAACCTGTATACACCCCGTCTATCTGAAGGCGATAAACTCAAAAACTACCAAACGGATTTTGATGCCGTTTGCAACAATGGTCGAAGTGATTCATGAGTAAGGTTTACGCGAGTAATTTATTAATGTTTTGCATAAACTGCGTGGAATATGATGATGATTGTTGAAGATGTTGGAAAAAACACGCCGCTGTGAGATATAACAAAACAATGTATGATGGGGTTGTTCCTCTTTTACAGGTCTACAGGAAGGTCGGCGATGGCATATGTCTAGAAGTATAAGGATAAGGTTAGCTTGTTTATAAAAGTGGTCACGTATAATATTAGTGTGCGTAAGAGAACACTTACGCTGTTGGAGATGTTGGCCAGCTTGTGCTGCAGGCTCAGCATGTACTCGCTGTAGGAGTGCGGCTTGTTGGGCGTGCTGGGCTGCGAGGAGCCGGCGGACCCCGCCAAGCCTACACACAGACAGACAGACGGGTAAACCACTAGGGTTGAACAAATATTTCCCTTAAGCTTTTGAAATCCGGCCGTCGCCGGTTTAATAATTAGGATGGTAATATATATAGCAGTATAGTGTGTGAGAGCTCTCCACTTTCTGCCAACAAACTGCTATGCAGTTTGGCAGAAGTTTATGTCTAAGTTTTTGTACCTTTATTTTCTTATTTTGAGTTAAATAAGAAAAAAAAAAATCTAGCAGATATAGCGCGAGAAACGTTGAAACCCAGTGGCGACCTGGGTAGCTGGAGGCAAAAACCTCTGGAACCCCGAGGCTCTCCAGAAAGCCAGTGCCTCCGCACTCTAATTTAAACCAATTTGTAACTGAATAAGTAGAATGACAGACCACCTTTATTGTAATGATAGACGATAAAAAATAGGATATTTTCGGAAACAAATTTAAGTAGGTTTAAAAGGCAATCTTTGCAGTGTATTGCTGAATGTAGGTATGTTTTTATTTTGTTTTTGATGCACAAAAGTGCTTAACTCTGTGAACTCACTAGTTTTATGTAGTTTATGTAAAGTTTCAATATTTTTCTTTTGAAACTGCAAGTCTAGGTTTCATAAAAATCTAATTGTAATACTAAATAAATGAATAAATCTCTTGTTCCCTAATCCTGTCTTCGCTTAGGCCGGACGAAGGCCTAACTGTAATACAGTTGGCAGCGGGCGGTTACCGTGCAGGTCGTCTTGGCGGCGCAGCGCGCGCGCGGCGGCGCGGTGCTGCAGGCTGGGCGGCACGAGCCCGAGCCCCGGCGCGCCCATCAGGTTCTGCCCTCCGAGGCCTAGGTTCTGCCCGCCCAGACCTGCCGACAAATGGCACTATTCATAAACGTCTCTCAAGCCTCCATTAGTTATTAATAGTAGATTAATGCCCAGGCGTGGGAAGTGAGCAATTGCTGGAGCGAGAACTTAGTTTAAAAAAACGAACCGCAGGTGAGTATTTTTAATAAGTACGAGTCCAGCAATTGCTATTCCAGCCGTGGCAGATATAGATTTTTTCTCAAACATTAAGAGGAAATAAGGAATTTTTAATTATTAATTAATTCTCATAATACAGCAAGCCAAAACTGCAATTGTTGTTACTATTTGTGGCAGTGTCTTAAATATTATTTCTTGCAAAATATTACAATATCTGAGTCATTATTAACATATTTTATTTAATTACATACTTAATAACTAACTAAATTCATTAGGTAATTTCCTTACCCCTGTTTTATAATAGTTTCACAACGACTAAATATTTCCATTGAAATTTAAGCGGTACTAAGTAGTTTGCTTTAGTTAATAGTTATCCTCTGATTTTGATCATGGTGGACTTCTATACAACAAATGATCACGATTTTGTCACTAAAAACTATTAAATTAATATAACTGGCATAACTTTAAATAAGTTAAGACTTTGTGCGTTATTGTTACTTGTTTACGTATGATTTCATTCCCGCCATTTTTTTTTAGTTAGAAAAGTATATTTTTCTTTTTAATACTGCCAAGCTATTTAAGACATTGATAAAAATTTTAAATTTCGAATAGAACGCCTGCATACAGTCACCGGTTTGGCTGAATGAGATATGTTACTGGATGTTTCCATGGTCTATTTTACTTTTTAAAAAGTTAAAAACAAATGAAAAACAGTCCAGCAATCCGATTTATGGACAGGTAATCGCGCCTGCAATGTAATGCGGCCGTCAACAAGGCACTTCGTGTTCTGTACTTCGAGTAAAATGACAACATTTCCGTCAATGTTTTAGAAAAAAAAAAGGTTTTTCTCAAACATGCTCGGAAATTCTCGCTTTCCATTTGAAAATAGAACCCGGGAAGCACCTAATTTTTTCATTCAAAATTTTAAACGAAGAATCCGTCGCAGAAGGTGAATGGAAATGGCTTTCGATACATTTATTTTTCTCCTAGGAGAATTCCATTTTTTCCCGCTTTATTAACTTTTTTAAAGTTGTAACATGTAAAATGGGGCCAAAGAATAATTGCATACAGCCAAGCCAGCCCGATTTACCGCAGTGCGTGTGTTAAGTTTTTTTTTTCAATCATAAATTATGAATGACAGTTTGGCGGATGACAGTTTGACATTTTTTTTCAATAAAAATCGTCATGGGTATCAATTTCGAGTAATTTGGCAGCGGTGAGCTCAAATTTGATGTTATTTTTTGGATCCAAGATGGCGGATGACAGTTTGAAAATTTTTTCAGTAAAAATCGTCAAGGGTATCAATTTCGAGTAATTTGGCAGCGGTGAGCTCAAATTTGATGTTATTTTTTGGATCCAAGATGGCGGATGACAGTTTGAATTTATTTCACTAAAAATCGTCAAGGGTATCGATTTCGAGTAATTCGGCAGCGGTGAGTTCGAATTTGACATTACTTTTTAAATCCAAGATGGCGAATGTTTGACAGTTTGTAATTTTTTTACCTAAAAATCGTCATGGGTATCGATTTCGAGTAATTTGGCAGCGATGAGCTCAAATTTGATGTTATTTTTTGGATCCAAGATGGCGGATGACAGTTTGACATTTTTTTCACTAAAAATCGTCATGGGTGTCAATTTCATGTAATTTTGGTGCGGTGAGCTAAAATTTGACATAATTTTTTGAATCCAAGATGGCGGATGACAGTTTGTAATTTTTGTCACTTAAAATGGTCATGGGTGTCGATTTCATGTAATTCGGCAGCGGTGAGATCGGATTTGACATATTTGTTGAACCCAAGATGGCGAATGACAGTTTGACATTTTTGTCACTAAAAATAGTCATGGGTGTTGATTTCGTGTTAATTTTGCAGCGGTAAGCTCGAATTTGACATAATTTTTAATCACATTTAACATCAAGTACTTAATTGAACACTTTGGTTTTTGTTAACGTATTTCGTGATTTATCTATTAAATTACTTTTTTTTGCAAATTACCTAGGTTTTTTTAATTTCCTCACATTATTTGAGAAAAGCACTATATATTCCTCGACGGAAACTGCCTGACTGCAAACCACCTCGTCAGGCAATTCCCTACTTTTCGCGCCTCGGCGATAATGTACTATTGCCTTCTTAGTGACGAAAATGTCAATGTGACGAAAAAGGACAAACGAACTTTAACGGCATTTTAGTTAAAATAAGTTTATGATTAATAGGAAAAGAATACACACGTCAGACTAATAAAACCCCTGTTTTTGGAGCAGGTGTTAAAAACGAAACACTTCTATTTAGAAACAAATAAAAATGAAAGGGTCATGAAAAAAAAAATTGTTGATAAGAAATGTCATCACTACTTTGAAGAGAGCTCGCATCTCAAATCAAACCTTCAAAAGACAACATAAGGTTCATTTTGGAAGATTATCGATTTCGAGATACGAGCTTTTTATAAAGTAGTGACGATGTAATTTAGCCGTCAGAAACTATCATGAACTGACCTAGATTCTGCGTAAGGTTCTGCGACATGAGGTTGTGGTTGAGGCCGAGCGGCGGCAGCGCGGGCGCCAGGCCCAGCCCGAGCGCCAGGCCGGGCGCCAACGGGGCCAGCGGCGCCAGCGGCGGCAGCGGCGCCAGCCCTTGCAACCCCGCGCCGCCCAACGCTTGCTGCTGGACTGTCGAAGAAAATAGAGTATTCGTAAAAAAAAATGGTCCAAGTAATTTACTGGAGAACTGTTATTATTTACAAGCTGTTGCACGCGACTTCGTCGGTTATCGCTATCCCGCGGGAACTATGCAATTTTCGGGGATCAAAGGTAGCTTATGTAACATTCGTTCAGTAATTTTAACTCAATGAGCAACAAACATCCGTACAACCATCTTCACAAACATTCGCGTTTATAATATAAATCACAGAGCAAACATTTATGAATAATAGAATAACTGTAGTTGTTTTCTAGATCTATTTTTTACATAAAATCATCGGTAATCATTTAATAGTCTTCATCTTATAGTACCTCTCCAATGTGTAACTTGTGTAAGTTCGCTGGCAGTCAGTTTGAAAAGAGATCGTCATATAAAAGCAAAAGCCGTACCACGAGTACCTGAAGCTTGGTTGTAGTTACGATATACATCTTTGAGGATAGCAGTTAGTGTCTGGGTAGTAACACATTAAACACTTATGGCCTTATTCATAAACGTCAGTCACTCAAGCCTCGATGAGCTAAAATAGGTGTTGTCTTCTTCTTACTAACGGGAGTATCAATGAGACAAAAAAGGACTAACAAACTTTAACGGAATTTTAGTTAATATAGGTTTATGAATAACAGGGTTAAGCTGCAAACGCACAGAAAACGAGAGCGGGGCGGCGCGGAGGCGGTATCGGTTTTAAATGTTGTAGTATTCGAATCGCCGTCTTCTTTCATACAAACACGAATGTTACAGACGATACCCCGCTACCGCTATCTGCGCGTTCGGTCGTTTAGCTTGTGTACCACAGAACTAAATGCATAGAGATAGAAGGAAATTAATATGGGAACGAAGCGTGTAACATTAGAAAATATCTTGATTAACATCTCCAACTATTGTGGTGGTGTTTAAACAGGTAATTGTTGAACAAGATATTTTGTTTTTAAAACCTCTGACGTAGCACACGAAAAGTGAGCACTCGCGAGCTGGAACGCGTAATGAGGTTTTCAACCCTTCTTTTCGAGGTACATACTCTTTCCTTCTATCCCGACATATGTATGTGTTGTGGACTCACCGTAGAGGTCGTTGGCAGTGGCCAGCATGGGCTGGTAGTAGGGCGGGTGGTGCGCCAGCCGCGCCGCGCCCAGCGCCGCCGCTGCACACGCGTTAGTCACGTCACACTCACAGTCACACGTTAAGGGGGCAAGGGGCCATGCGTAAACTGCTTCCCACATTCAGGGGGACTACTACGAAATTCGAAATTCGAAGTTCATATCGTCCCGCTCACTCTCGTATTAAATAATATTAACGTGAGCGGGACGGCACGACACGAAGTTCGAATTTTGCAATTCGTAGTATAAGGGCTGGGCGGAACCCCACCGCGGCGCACGCTACGCACGGTTCGTACAGACCGACCGACGCCGGCTACGTTTTTCTATGGAGCGTGGGTATCGTGCGCCGCTGTGGGATTACGCCTCTTATAGGGGAGGGAGCTTATGGTGACTGGTGATACAAGAAAAAAGATATTACCACGGTAAAACGGGGTAGGAAAGGGGGGAGGGGCGCCTAAAAACTCTTGAAAATGGGGTGACGTAATTTATAAACGGCCCTTTTACAATTAACTACAATCACGTGAATGTTAATATTTAAGTTAAAGCGTCAACATTATAGGGAAAACAGTTATGATTATAGCAATGATCACGAAACTATCAATTAGTGAAAAAAAACACAAAGAAAATTAACTAACAACTAATGAGCCATCGCGAATCAAAAACCCGCTAGGATCGCTAATGTCGAGTGGGGTCTATCTGTCAATTTCCACCAATCACAGGCCAGTAGCTTGTCTCTCATTGGTGGAGAATAACAAATACTCGATCCTAGCGGATTTTTGACTCGCGATAGCCTTCATTGCGTAACATCAAGATGTAGTTGGCAACACTAGGACTCAGGGGCTCTTATGTCAGTCTCTAACTAGTAAACGCTAATGTTTATTCACTTAACCTCTTGACCGCCACGCTACGAATGAAGTGTCGTGCTCTGTACGCCACTGAACAAACCGTCTAGCCTCGGACCAACCACCCTCTGGACACCGCATCTCTCATAATTTACTTGGAAAGTCATTACGAAAAAAGCCGCGGGGAGCGAGGCGGGGAAATACGTCGTGATTGGTTCATAGCTTGTCATCTGGTCGAAAGTGAGCCGCGATTGGAGGCTAGACATATTAATAGGTACAAATGAGCATATGCGTTTCGGAAACGTTCGCCCTGACATTTGATGTCCAGAGGGTGCTTGGTTCGTGCGTCTAGTAGAAAAATAGGGATCTTATCGTAAGTCGTAGGTTTTATTTCGAGTGGAATGTTGGTCATGTGTTGATGACGCTGGCACGTGAGCCTTTTCATTGGTTGTCACGACTAGATGACTGTGGCGGTCAAAAGGTTAAGGCATTAGTTAGCTACACTAACAGTAATCTACTTCAACACATTCAGTGCACGCAGTAGGCCTTGCGTGTGCACAAAACGGCCTATTAGTCAAGCGAGGACGCTAGTACGCACGTCATTTTGTCACTGGTCGCTGAGTGCGTCCTTCACTGATTCAATGACTAAGAAAGAGACGCACTGTACGTCTAGAACAACTAACAGTGCGACTACTATCTCGCGCGAGAATAGCTGCAGTAGGGCTAGCACGACTGGCCGCGACTTTGTTTGTTGCGCGAGATTATACAACTCGTCCCGGTGCATTCTGAGTGACAGAACGGGACGGGCAGTTGTTCTCGCGCTAGGTAGAAGTAGCACTGTGATCTGTGCTAGACCTTATGAGCGACAGGCGACAACATGACGTGCGCTAGACATTCCGGCGCGTCCGAAGGGCGACCTTAACCGCGGTATTATTGGCTCGCGGGTAAACCTCGCCCGTCGGTCAGACCGCTGAAGGCTGCGTCACGTGCCACGGCCAGTGTCCGACACTAGTGCGCTCACCCGGCTGCGCGTTGTTGAGGAACGAGTTGTGCAGCATGAGGTCCGGCTGCGGGTACTGCGGCTGGTTCAGCAGGCCCAGGAGATTCGGCCCCGACAGGTTCTGTTGCTGACTGGAATAGACGGACACACATGTACTCACAGGTGTAGCGGATATACGTAGAACAATATGTAGCGACACAGGATTGCTTAGCTTGCGATAACATACGCCTGCTATGCAGTCCGGATTGTCAGCAGTCTCTCGCCCGCCTTTATGTAATATCGTGTAAATAAATGAATAAATGGAGTTTTACCAGCAGCAGATGTATCATTGGAACAAGCCATGTTAACCCCTAAAAATACAACCCCGAAATCTAGTTATAATGACGCTATTGCAGTTATCGTTACAGTTAATAGTAATCGGCTTTAACTCGAATCAAGACTAATGAAGTATTTTGTTATAAAGCCAAGATCAGGAAATAACCAATTTACATAGTTATTCACATAGGTAAAATACTCTCAAACTCATATCACTCAATCACCAAGTGACCATTTTGTATTTCGTTCTAAAAAAAAAATAACAAAATATCCCACCCGACTGAAAACCCATGCTCACTTCATAATGTTCTGTTTGAGCAGCATCCGCTGTATGTTCTCGGCGTTGGGGTAGGCGTCCTGCAGGGCGGGCGGCGCGGGCTGCGGGGCGGGCGGCGCGGGCTGCGGGGCGGGCGGCGCGGGCGGCTCGGCCGGCGCCGGGACCAGCCGCAGCTCGCCGCCCATCGGGGTGCCCACCTACGGTTGCAATATAAATATTATAATACATACATACAGTCACGCCTGTTTCCCGGAGGGGTCGGCAGAGACCATGGACTTCCACTTGCTACGATCCTGACATACAACCTTTGCTTCCAAATATAATAATAAATAATTATAATAAATATTGGGGGACAATTCACACCAATTCCGTCACCATCCCAAGTCGTGGGCTCCCAGAGGAAGGACAACGAATTATTCTGAAACATGTCCGGCTAAACTAAATTTATACATATAGGTGTGTGATCCGTTTATTTCACTAGAATTCGACATTTAAAAAAAGTGTGAAAGCATCATTGTGTTGAAAATAGATGTCTATAGTTGACAGAGTTTAAGTAAATTTCTCGAGTCTTGAATGTTTAATATGTATTTATGTATGTATTTATCTATATAAGTATGTTTATCCGTTGTCTAGTGCCCATAGCACAAGCTCTGCTTAATTTAAGACTAGGTCAATTAGTGTCAAATTGTCCCACGATTTTTTTTTTTTATTTTATTTATCAGTACGCTTACCTGACTAAGCCCCAATAGGGGCGTGTCGGTCGCTATTTGGAGCGGGGTAGTTAAATTCGGTTGGAGCAAAGTTGTATTCAGGTTGTTCTGGTATTGTGGTTGCGGCGCGGGCGGCGCGGCGGCGAGCGACTGAGCGGGGGCGGGCGGCGCGGGCTGCGGGGGCGGGGGGGCTAAGTCTTGGGGCGGCTGCAGCGGCTGCTGGGGCTCTGTCGGCTCGGGGAGACCGTTGATCTGCTGGACACATATTATTAACTTAATGTATGTTATTGAGAGAATTTACTGTATACCATGATTATACAAAAAAAAACGTAGTCTGACCCACAGCACAAATAATCAAATGGTTGAACCACCGGGAATTATAAGTCCTCATAGCATACCTATTCGTTTCGTGGGACTATGAATCTATTTACCAGGTTAGATCAGGCTAGAGTTGCGTCAAGCACCTAAACTACACGAAATAGGAGCTCGGCGAAACGGAGCTCCGTCGACGTCGTCTCATAATCGTTGAACGCAAACTAGTAAAGGTGTGCTATTGGGAAATTACATTTCCGATGGCTCAACCAGTTTAACGGCGTAGTTGTGCCGTGGGTTAGAGAGGGACCAAAGCTAGAGCTAACCAGTTGTTCCCGGGGCTCCCTGGGCGCGGCGGCGGGCGCGGCGGCGGGCGCGGCGCGCGCTACCACGGGGCTGACCACGAAGCGCGAGATCTTGCGCGCCGGCGCCGCGCGCCGCGCCCCGCCCGCCTCCGCGCTGCCCGCCCGCTCCGGCGCCAGCGACCCGCCGTCGGACTGGTTCGAACCTGACATACACACGTGTGAGAATATAACAGTAACTAGTGTCACTAGAAGCTACTTGTCATATATTAAGATTCCCCATATGTTCTCGTAGATAATTAAATTGATACCACTGACTTGATATTAGTGAATAATATTTATTTGGATTTGAATTACAAAGAGCTACAACCATCTGGCATTAGGCCGAAACCGAAAAGAGTGAGCGGAAATCACAGACGCAATATACTACACTACTGTTTCAATTAAGTAAGTTTTCAGAGATTTTTAGACTCTAGTTTCACTCGCATGTCTCATACTAATCACTGCGGTCGAATTGTCAAACTAAGGATTGTTCTTTAAGTCGTTATGTATAAAAGACGCCATACTGATTTTCCTCATTATATTGTCTATTGCTATTATTCATAAACGTCACTTAAGCCTCTATTAGTTAAAATAGGTTTTGTCTTCTTCTTACTAACGGAAATGTCAATGTGACAAAAAAGGGCAATCGAACTTTAACAGCATTTTAGTTAAAATAGGTTTACGAATAATAGGGTAGTATGTACATTTGTAGACGTCGGCTGTCGGCTCGGAGGTCGCGACGGTAGGAGACCTATGGACTGCTAATCCACCACTCAAAGGTTGACTGGCAGAGATCCCTTAAAGGGATAAGTCCGCCTTTGTACTCAAATGTTATTGTTGTAACTTGTGTTTTATCCTATTTTTTGTACAATAAAGTGTTTACTTACTTACTTACTTACTAATTTAACTTACCTTTAAGGAGCTTCTAAACGGGCTATATTTTTGCTGAAATAAGGAGTCTCTGTCTATTCATAATAAGAGTCAGACTCAGACATCAATAGTTGCCGGCCACACGTTGCAGAGAAACGTTTCCCGTTCAGCAGCCCTTATAGAAAACGTAGTACGAATTGTCTGTGTGCGCGTCGGCGGACAGCGCAGGGTACTTGCCTATAGAGGACGCCGTGCTGATTTTCCTCGCGACGTTGCCTATGTGCGTGGGCTTGTGCGCGTCGGCGGGCGCGGGGTCCGGCGCGGGCGGGTCGAGCGCCAGCTCCGCCAGCGGCAGCTGGTCGTGACTGGCCGTGGGCGTGGTGCACTCCGAGTTGTCCTGGTTGGAGTCGGTGAGGTTCTCTTCGCGTTCTGTCGTCTCGCTGTCGTAGTCAGTCTGGAAGTTGAAAAAGTCGGTTTTAGTTCTCCAAAATTTCTTTCTGTTGGCGCGGAGCGATGTCAACTTTTATCATTATCATCTACTAGGTTATGCCCCGCGGCTTTGCCCCCGTGAAATATTTCAAAATGGCCTAGTTCCCTATCCAGTGAGAATTTCGAAAAATCCCTTAGTGCACCTCTAGGACACTCAAGGTACATGTTTGCCAAATTTCAAGTCTCTAGGTCGAGTGGTTTAGGCTGTGCGTTGTCAGTCAGTCAGTCAATCACGGAAGTGTTTTATAGGTATACACCGTGGGCCCGAGTGACCAGACCAATTTTAACCACGCATTTCTGAGGTCCTCAGGAGTAAAAAACGTTGTATGAACATATGGCTTAATCTGCGTTTTTAAACTTTTTTTTTTTCAAACAAAAAAATATTAAAAATTAGAAACTTCCAAGACGACGACTTCCTTAGGACGAGCTGGCAACGCATTATTTTAAAGTTTGGACATTGCGTCATTAAAGTATTGGCGCCAATTAAAATGTATGTCTATGTGTGAGTGCTCCAATATTGATGTCCCTTTCTTACTTGCAATATTAGTGGCGAACAGAAATAATTTGAAAAAGGTAAGGTTTGCTAAACAAGAATTAAAGCCTAGCCTTGAGGCCGAGAGGGACGCAGCTTTACGTCAAAATGAGATTTGTGAACGGCTATCTTACTCTATTGTATTGCCGTATCCCTTTTGGCCTAAGATAAGTTTTTTTTACTAAATCTCTAAAAAATTAAGGAGTTTCGTGTTTTTTCGTGTAAGCTAGGGAATGTTTCGGAATTAAACATTTATGTGGTTTTATTTAAGAACTTTTAAAAAAAATCAGATCGGTCCAGTTTTTTTTTAGTTTTGTTTCTGTTTATATCGCTAGAATGCAATATTTATCATTACGCTAATAAACTGGCCGATAGCCATAGTTTAAAATGGGTGTCACAAAAATGACTACGTGTATCATAATTATTAATTCTTAATAGTGAAAAAAAATCACGTTATCTAGGTTAATAAATAAGTAATTAATCGCTATGCCGCAGTAATTGTTCTGCTCGCTTGGCGGACATTAATTTTGTACACGGATTTTGTAACGGCAACTCACACAGAGCAGTTGCTGAATAAGTACAGGATATGAGTTCCTGGTCGTCGCGTACCGCACCATTCTACTTTCGTGAATTACACATTAGGAGGTTTTAAAACACGGGTGGACTAGGTAGCATGATCGCGTTTATTAATATCCTACCTATTAATATTACAAATGCGAAAGTCTGAGTGAGTATGTTAGTTACTTCTTCTGGAGAAAACGACTGGACGGATTCGGACCAAATTTGCAATGGAGAAGCTGATACACGAGATGAAAACATTAAAACATTTTATCCCGGAAAATTAATGTTCATCACCAGAGTTCTCAAATGAAATCGGTTAAAAAGAGCCCATAATATTGTTTTCTCGCTTGGTTACCGCAATACCATTTATTTTATCATATTATTGCAAAATTCGAGGAAATTATCCGTTTGCTGTTAAAATGATTTCATTGACAAGCGACAATGAAATGACAATGTCAACTATTGAAAATTCATTTGACGTTAGCTGTTAAAAGGAATTCTCAGGCTTGAAGAGTGGCAACGTTGCCTATTAATAGGGTGCGTTGCACTGAAGATTTTATCGAGATTATTTTTCACAAAAAGTTAAATATCTTCCAAACTAAGCCGAATCGATCATACTTAATACTACATTTTTAACTCTAAATAAGCTCGGCTATGCGTGGTTAAAGTTGGTCGGGTCACTCGGGCCCACGGTGTAGATAGTTATAAAACAAAATCGTGTTAGTTATACCATTTATAAGTCAAGAACGGCTAGTCAGATTTTTATGAGCAGCATAGCAGCATAAGAGGTGTCACCTTGTCGAGCTGCAGGCGCAGCGCGGAGTGGTGCGCGGGGTTGAGCACGGGCGGCGCGGCGGGGTCGGCCAGCAGCTGCCCGACAATGTCCTTGATCAGCTCGATGAACGCCGCGCTCTGCCACTCCGGCAGCAGATTGTTGGATACCTGGTTAACAAACAAAAAAAAAAGAAATGGAATTTATTCTGGAATAAATTAATTTCATTTCATTTCAAATAAATAAATACTGTGGCGCTAGTCTAAAGTTGTGGCTGTATCACACGCGGGAAACTTGTACTTTCACAATGGAAACGAGCGAATTAATGTTTGTTCGAGGCTATGTTATTGTGTGGTATGTATGTCCCTCGCGTGCCGAAAAGAAGAGCCGAGAACCTCATTACGTGTTCCAGCACCCGACCGCTTTCCGCACGCGACGTCAGTTTTTAAAAAGAAAATACCAACAATTACCTATTCAAACACCACCAAAAAAAGTTGGGAGATGTTAATCGAGGTATTTCCTCACTAAATTACACTTCTGACGTTAAAATATCGACGCAAAATATTACACGCTCTGTTCCCTCGACTGTTTCCTTCTAACTATCTCGACAAAGTAAATGTCCGAGTGAATTGTAGTGTAGTAGTCGTTTAAGTATAAGTAAACAGACGGTATAAGTAAACGTACGGCATTCGGACTTACGATTTGTGTCCTCTACACCTAACACAACAGAATAAAGATGACAAGCAGAGTGTAAATGTTGACATTAAAACGTTTACCTTACAGTTCTGTGGTTATATTAAAGTTCAAGACGCCATCTGCTACTACAGTTCACCGTCCGCCCCAGCCGAGTGCCAGGGTAGGGCAGCGCCACTCACCAGGTTGCTGGCGATCTCCTCGGGGTTGACGTCCGCCACGTCGAACTTGAAGGTGACAGTGTTGGACTTGGAGTCCAGCTGGCACTCCACCGCGCCGCCCGGCGCCACGTCCAGCACGCTCAGCTTGGGCAGCTTGTCCTTCTCGCGGGACCGCTTCTTGGAGCCGCGGGACTTCTTCTCCGAAGCTATGGGGGACGGGATGGCGGTGCCTGCTGAGTTATGTTTAAGAGCATTTTAGCTGCAATATCGAGCATACTCATTCTGAGGCCTGTGCCCAGCGGTGGGACGTAAAAAAGGCTGGTGATGATGATGACGGTCAAGCATACAGATAGTGCTGCTTTTTGGTCCTAACCCTTATCCAGGCTTACAGGCCTAGGCCTTAGGGGCTTAGGCCTTATTCATGAACCACATAAGTGTAGTTACAATTTTAACCCTAACACCAGATTTAAGATTCAAGTCAAACCTTTGTTTCGCAGAACTGAAAAGAGAAAACCAGAATTCTAGTCTCATCTGATTTTACATGTACTAAAAATGTGTAATAAAATAAAAATATAAAAATACTGCTGTAGATATGATATTGATGATGGTTCCAGACAAAAATGTTTTAATTTAGGCAAAACTTCTGTTGCTAATGATATTTGATATTTTTGGTTTATAACATACTTAATTTTGAACCGATTTTTTTTTAAGATGACGTTTGTGCTGCCATTGCTAAGCCGCCTAAGTTGGTGCAGCCTGGTAAAATGTTAAAAAGTAATCGCTCGCGGGTTATCTTCGTGGATAACTGAATGAGTCAATATGGATGGAGTGCGAATACTGTACGGCCGGACCATCAGCTACCGAAACCTTTATGACTACCATTTGAAACAAGTGATCATGAAAGAGTCTGACACAAGAACAAAAACGTGACCTATGTAAAAAAAGTCATCATCATCAGCCTATTTACGTCCTACTGCTGGGCACAGGCCTCTCAGAATGAGAGGGCTTGGGCTATAGTTCCCACGCGGGCCCAGTGCGGATTAGGAACTTCACACACACCATTGAATTGCTTCGCAGGAGTGTGCAGGTTTCCTCACGATGTTTTCCTTCACCGAAATGCTAATGATAAATTACAAATGTAATTTCGCACATAAATTCCGAAAAACTCACGAGGTACCAGCCGGGGTTTGAACCCACGACACTCTGCTTGAGAGGCCATAGGTCAAACCACTAGGCTATCACGGCTTCAAAAAAAAAAAGTACTATAAATAAAAACAAATTCGCAAATACCATTAATGCAGGAAAAAAGTGCCTTATTTTCTGTAAAATAATTAAAAAGTCTCACCTTCCTGCTCGCCCTGTTTCTCATCGACCGAGCTGAGGTCAGGCGCGCGTGCGGGCTCGTGCGCGGCCGGGCACTCGCTGAGCGGCGTCAGGAACTGCTCCTTGTTGTTCGCCAGCTCCGGCTCGGCCGCCAGGCCCAGCTGCTGCGGCATCTCCGCCGACACCGGCACCGCCACCTCCTGAGTTAAACTATTTGCCACCAACTGCATCTCCTGTGGCGGCAACTCTTGGGGCAAAGAGTTCGGTATCCTTAAATCTTGTACCGCGTTTATAGCGAGCTCTTGAGGCACTGACTTCGGCACCATCATCTCTTGCGCCGAGTTTGGTATCTGCATCGGCTCGGAGGGCATGGAGATCGGCAGGGTCTCCATGTTCTGATACATGATGGTGTGCATGGGCTGGGACTGGGCCGGCTGGTACATTTGCAGCGGGTTGGTGGCGTAGTTTTGCACCGGGGTGCCTTCGTGACTAGAGATCAGCCGATCCGCGACACCGAACGTCATCATGTTGTGTGGTAGCGACTGTCCCTGCATTTGATGTAACGGGGGATGATAGCCGTGATCCTCGGGAACCGAGGTCTGCTTCTGCATCTGCATCTCATACTGTTTCTGGTACTGATCTATGGACATCTGGGGCTGGAGGGGCGGCTTCTGGTAGTCCTGGTGGACTAGTTCGTGGTCGGCGCTCATCTGGCTCTGCTCGGAGCCCTGGCGCTGGTACATGGGTCGCTGGGTGCGGAGGATCTCTTCGACCTTCTGTTGCTGTTGTCCCATGATCTGCTGTTTCTGTGCGTACAGGGCTAAGTTCTGTTGGTCGATGTAGTTCTGTTGGTTCTGCAGCTGGAGCTCCTGCTGGGCCAGGTACTGCTGCTGCTGCAGGTTCCTGATGTGCTGCGGGGACAGCGTCTGGCCCGGCGCCTGCAGGTGCTGGTGGGTGACCAGCTGCTGCTGCAGCACGAGCTGCTGCTGGGCGAGCACCTGCTTCTGCATGTTGAGCTGCTGCTGCGCCTGGTTGACGTGCTGCTGGGCCTGCGCCACGTGCTGGGTCTGCGCCAGGATGTTGGGGTCCTGGAGGATGCTCTGCTGGATGTACTGATTTTGCTGGTACAGCTGGTTCTGCTGCATTTGGAGCATTTGCTCCTGTTGTTGCTGGGAAAACACAAAAAGTTGTATTTTCAACGGCTGTCGGCAAGGTAAAGGCAATGAGAGCGTGACCCAGGAGCTCCTTGTGTGTAGTCGCGCCCACCTGTTGCATCTCGTAGTCCTGCGGCGGCAGGGGCTGCGGCTCGGCCTCGGACTCCTTGCGCGGCTGCAGCGTGTCCGGCCGCTGGATGATCTGCGCCAGCACGTGCTGCAAGTTCTGCAGCGAGGGGTCGAGCGCGCCCGGCGCGGCCGGCGCCGGCGCCAGCGCGTCCTGTGTCAGCTGCTCTTCTAACTGCTTCTGCTGAATCGCCACCGCCTGCAAAATACAATAGATACAACCTCCGCTTCGTCATCCGTTACAGACGGGAAACTTTCTGTGGTGCACATTGGTCTATCTTAAAATCTAGAATACCGTCAATTTACTATCAAGAAGTCCCATTCCCAGTTCCCATTAAAATATCTTCATGCCTATTCAACAGTTGCACTGCAGCGTTACCTGCTGCGCTATGATGGTCTGCTGCTGCTGTATGATCTGCTGCTGCAGCGCTTGGTTGTGGTTGCTGATCTCGCTGGCGAGGCACTGCTGGTTGAACAGCGCGGTGGCCTGCAGCTGCGCCTGCGTGGCCGGCTGCTCCAGCTGCGCCGGCTCCAGCTGGGTCTGGCTCTGCTCCAGCATCTGCTGCTGGTTGCGAAGGTTCTGCTCCATTATCACTTGCTGCTTCATGTTCTGCTCCAAAAGAACCTAAAAAAATATACATACAATAACAAAAACGTCTAAAACGTGAAGTAAAACTTAACTGTTTCAAAGTGCTCGATAATCCATCAATTCGAATTACCTGTTGTTTTTGAAGCTGTTCCTGAGGGAAGCGTGCATAACATAAAACAAAATTAGGCAGATAATGTTTGGAGTCATGGTATTCACAATGCAGTTCGTCACTACAGAAGTTAAATTGAGTATTATGTACTTTTGTTTGTTTAATTTCCTTAAGTTTCCAACCAACTTTCAGAACTTTACTACCGAGACAGTGTCACGTAAATATTGGTGTATACCGTCGAGTGGCGGAAACCGTCTCACGGTTCTATTTAGTACGCGGTGGTAGGATCTGCCACTTAAATTTGATTGCACATTTCACACAAAACGCATGACAAAAGGCTGACTCAATGCCATTTCTGGTGCTGCAGCAATAACTGCTGATGGAACTAGGACTGCCTGTGGGTACCGCTGATAGCTCTGCTGCTGGGGCTGACCTGCTGGTGCTGCAGCAGCTGGTGCTGGGCGGGGGGCGGCGCGGGCGCGGCGGCGGGCGACAGCCGCTGCTGGCGGTAGTTGTGCTGCAGCAGCTGCATGGCCTCCTCGCTCTGCATCTGCATATGTTGCTGGAACAGCTGCTGCTGCTGGTACTGGTACTGCTGGTCCAATCTAGAAGGACCAGGCGCTCTGTCAGTATAATCCTGGTCGCGGCACCAAAAATGTTCTTGTGACATATCATGGCATATGACATTGTACAAAATTTGGAACAAAAAAAGAAGGGTGACACTACTTAAGAAGGCAGAATACAATCCAAGATACAAAGAATCATGGGCAAAACTTACAAATAAAAAACCCGGCTCAAACTAGACCTATAATCAAATTAAAAACTTAAGCCGCCCACGCGACGTGGCAATTAATTATTTCTAAGCTTAAGAAAAAAGTTACTTACTGCACAGCCGCCGCTAACGCAGGTTGGGACGCGACGCCGTTGAGCAGACCAGGATTCACTTCAACAGGCCCTACTTGTTGGTTCTGCATCATTTTAACCTGGAGAAAGAAATAGAATAGACAAAAAGAAAAACATAATACTAAAATGAACAGCTTCATGTTCATGACCACCCCGGCTGCCTTACCCTACATGCCAGTACATACCAGCAGATGCTTAGCGGCAGTATTACATAGTAAGATGGTGACAGCAATCTAGAACTTGCACCAGTTTCCACCACCCATAAATAATTCTATGAAGGAGTTTATTTTACAGTTGAGTTGAGACACTGTAGTAAACCAAACGGCAGGCTTATTGTCCAACTCGCTTGGAATCACAATCGCGTTCATTTTGACAGTTCCAAGCCGAACAAATTGTGTCGCGTAAGGTTAGTGACAATCGAAAGCGATGCCGATGGCAATTGAACAAATGATTTTGACATATAACGAACGGCATCGGAATCCTCTTGTTGGTGTACTTTCATTTGGCCAAAAAAACGTTAGGCAAACTGATTAATTTCCTAAATGTTTAATTTGGTCAAAATGCTTTATTTCCGAAACGTTAAATATTTCAGGATTTATTTCAGGGCCGTCTCGTGGAACCCTACAGGTTAGGTTAGGTTTGTTTTATAAAAATCCTGAAATATTTACAGTTTCGGAAAAAAGCATTTTGACCAAATGAAACATTTGGGAAATGAATTATTTTGCCAACGTTTTTTGGCGAAACATTAGTAAACCCCTCTTGTTACACGAAAGCAATACTACGGGGCGCTCGGGACGGCGATCCTTTTCGTCCGTCAAGCCGATGCCGATTCGAGTGAGTTAAACAATAAACCTGCTGATAGCTCACGTATGTCAGTCGGGTATAGCCTGACATGTTTCGGACTAATCCGTAGTCCTTCCTCTGGAAGCACACTCTAGGGGACTGCGGTGAGAGTGGGGGGTGAAGAAAAGAGTGTACTGTCGTCTCACCTGCCTGAGCTGCTGTTCCAGCAGTAGTTGCTGCTGGCGGTTCTGCTCATTTATCAGCTCCTGGTTGAACAGCATTTGTGTCTTTTTCTCGCTCCTCTCCCTGCCGACAGAGAGGGATGGAAAGCTTAATTTTCGTAGCCAATCTTGGGCATATTTAGAAATGTGTGTGGCTTGGCATTTCTCAAGCTGTCCATAGAACAATGACAGCCAGAATAAAGTGACTTTTCGATAGTTATTTATAAAGGAAGTACTGTATTTGAAGATAGCTAACACCATACCCCTAGATTAAAACAATAGGCTACCTTTCATCTAGATTAAGAAATAGCCAAATTCTATGCAAAAAAAGTCGCGGGAAGCAGCTAGTATTATTTCTTATTATCCTTATAAAATTAACGATAACTTTTGGTCATTTTCAATTATTAATTGACAGGGCAATTATAACACTTCCTCTCACATCGCACCGTTGCGCTCTTTATTTTAATTACTACAATAAATCGCTGATTATTCTATTATAGTAGCATACGCATAATAATAAAAACAATAGCAAATTCAATGATATTCCTTCTACATATTAACAAAACCTCGTATCTTACCAAATTAATAGCTCCAAAAACCACTCTATATCGTAAACCATACAGTTGGTTTTAAACTAAATTATTGACTAACATAAGAGTTTGTGAAAGCAACCATTCGATTTATAATTTCAGCTGCACACGCGAGGTCGGCACCAAGCATAGAGATTTTATCAATCAACATTAATCGTTAAGCAGTATTTTACCGTATCAAGTATGGTTTAAGACCTATAATAGTCTGAAGGGATGCGTAGAAACCGTTGTCAAGGCAACCGCTTCATACTATGAAATTATGTAGAAATCTGCCTCGCGTTATTTAATAACTGTAACTAGACGTCTGACATTGGAATTACGAAATACAGCGTTCGCTGCGAAGTTATTAATCATGTTTCATAGAAAGCTATTCTTTTCGTGTTCCTTGCTCATTGATTAAGTAAATTTCAATGTTTATTCCATGGAGGTTTCTTTGAACTTGTAATAGACGAGAAAAACGAGCCAGCGGGTCACTTTACAGTGAGTGATCACAACACATCGGCGTCCTCGTAGCATATAAGTAGCACTTGAGAGTTAGTAACAGATTTGTGATGAGAAAAGTTTTCTAAGTAACTCTTCATGATAAAATATGAGTGTGGAGAGTAATGATAGGTGGGAAAAGAACAGACATAAGAGGCATTTCATCTCAGCCCTCTAGGTTCGCAACGCACCTGCTATCACTCTAATGTTGCTGATGTCTATAGGTAATGGTAATCCCTTAACATCAGGTGGCCAATTTGCTCGTTTGCCTTCCTTTATGACTTATCGAATATATTGTTAACAAATTAATGGTTTTAACAAAAGCCAAAAAGGTCTGTTTGTACTGTCAGGTAATGCTACGAGATTAGCGATATAGTGATCACTGAAATGTTCACATAACAGCTAAACAGAGCGCCGAGCTAAGTTTCGGTTGTTTTCCCGCCTATGCATTTATTAAAATTTCCTTATAACATACTACAACTAACTTGCATGGCAACATGGTGCGAATTTACCGCAAAAAAACCCGAGTATCAGTTTTAAACAGAAAAAGCTGGTTACGATAATTATGATAACATGAAAACGTCGATGGTTCTTCCTTAATTATGTTACGTACCTTACACGAACAAATTCAATGACTGTTCCATTAAATAAACGGAGTAAAAAAACCGGTATCTTTCAGGTTTCAATCTCAAAAACATGAAAAGTTACACGAATGAAATGCAATTTTATCAAATGAAACTTGAAAATAAACCACAGATATTTAAAAAAAGGTCTATTTTAGGATTTTTTTAACGCTAGTCACACCATACACACACTAGACACTCAGAAATCACTTCAAAATTAACGATCACGCGCACAGTTAAATTATAAACGTGAAGAAATCGCTATTATATTTACAAAACTGCTTAACTAATACTAAAATATTGCGATTTTTTCATGTAAAATTCCCCCTTGGCATAAAAACGTGAAATAGCTTTCGATTTATTTAATATTACCGTTTTTCACAATTCACATAGTTAATACTAACTTCGTAAACGTGTTTGCGTGTGCGGGCGCCGCGCCGAGCGCCGAACGGCGACTGGGCGATCGCTTCATTACTATGTATGTATGTAGAAAACATTTAATTGTTGAGCATAGTACAAGTTCCGACTTTTTGCATATGGTTTTAGAATTATAAAATAAGACTAATGGGTGTCAATAAATGGTAAAATACAAAGGTTGTTATTTATCGCCACGTTCTTATAGTATTGTGACAGACTAACAACTCAAATAATACGGAAGGTTTCTTTTGTTCTGATTTGTCCAACTGTACTCAATGGTAACCGTACTCTCCAGAAGACCAAGACAATTATTGTGTTTCCATATGGGTACACTACATAAATACGAAAAAAATTATTCCGAAGTATTATTAGTCCGAATTTTCAGTATTCCGAACGCTAAGTTCCACCGTAGTTGTAAATTATTTTTTAATTCGAATTCGGTTCGAATCCCGGTCGGGGCAGATGTTTGTATGATGAATACGAATGTTTGTTCTCGGGCCTTGGATGTTTGATATCTATAATAAGTATGTATTTATCTGTATAAGTATGTTTATCCGTTGTCTAGTACCCATAGTACAGGCTTTGCCTAGTTTGGGACTAGGTCAATTGGTGTAAATTTGTCCCATGATATTTATTTATTTTAATTATAATAAAACCAACCTAACCTACCTATATTTTCAAAATCATGTACGTACACCAAAGTTTTCGTTCAGCAGAAAATAGGCTTCATAATAATCTAATAATGAACATTCGGACTAATAATAATGCATTCGGAATTATGACTTTCCGTATTTCTGAGCACTTTGACTGAGATATTGGATGGTAACTATCTTTTTGTCTCTTTAAAGTCTTAAACTAATAAAGTCGTGGGTAACACGTTAAAATATTTCTGTTTAAACATCTTTCACTTACTTAAAGCACTAATTTCCCTAGGTGTAGTTTGAGCATCTTTAGTTCGATAAAGACAGATGTCATATTTTCTCAATACTAAATAGCGTATCAAAGTACATTATCTTCGATTACACGGTCCAACAGGTTTTGTAGTTACAAACAGCTGTGCAATTTATTAGCAGTATCATTGAAATAATCAACAACTTTAGTCCTATGACTATGACACATGACGAAATGGTTAATCACCTTTTTTGACCACTTAGAGTATTAATTTTTACTGTCTTTTTAATAAAATAAAATTAGGTCAGTTGCTACATTTAATTTACAGGGTGTGCTCATACTGCGTGCGATTATACTAGACGAATCTGCTAGCTGCGTAACTATTAGAATGTATAAATATCATATAATAATAATTATTTTTACTTGCTCACTGCTCATCCTCAATCTACATAAAAGATATACTATGGATGGGCGTGTTTTGTGTCAAGCACCCTGACAAAAATAAAAACAATATCAAACTCCGAAATAGCCGTAGTAAAGCTCACTTTTACAAACTTTACCCACGCAATATACTTGTATACTTGCCCTAAAAATGGATCATAGAACGTGACCCTTGGTAACATAAGACATAGAGCAACAATTAGACTTATTTCATCGAACTTAGAACCTTGTTGTTAAAACGTTGTAAAGATTCCGCTCTTCTTTAATTATCCGTACAACTTAGGACTAGAAAAAGAAGTAGTAGCCCAGTGATTTGACATAGCCTCTCAAGCAGAGGGTCATGGGTTCGAACCCCGGCTCGCACCTCGAGTTTTTAGGAATTGATGTGCGAAATGCATGCATTTTATAATAATGAAAATAGTAAGTAAGCAAGTAAGTAAACGCTAGATTATGCAGAAAATACAGAAATAAAGAAAAGTTACAAACAAAGGCGGTACAAAGGCGAACTTATCCCTTTACCTAGGGATCTCAACCAGTCAACCTTTGAGTGGTAGAGAGTACTTAATTAAGGCACCGACAAAGACAGTACTAATAATTTACGCGTCCACGAAATATTGTACAAATAGCATTACACTGCGGGGCGGTAGACCTCTCGAGTTGAAAATTATCGACCAAGCAACGCAATGTAACGCTTGCATGTATTTATTATGCTTGTAATCGCTTAATACGGTACGGTTGTTTATGCAGCCGGCGTCTGGCGCTTAATCGCGCGTAACAGTTTTAATTGGAATTCGTATAGGGTTATTGACTGATGTCAAAATAAAATCATTTCACATTTTCACTCAACAAGCTTCCGAAAATACTCATCAAAAACCGATGCGTCACTTATTACTGCAATTAAAACGATTTTTAATTTAACAAAAAGTAAAAAAAAAAACACTTTGTTCACTGAAAATGATGACGTCATAGTTCTGTAATTCAATACAAACTTCATACTAACGGATCCGATCAAATCGTTTTGACATTTCAAAAAAAGTTGCTGATTTGACCAAGAGGCAACATCCATATTATTAGCTGCGCTGTGCACGGTGTGGTGCCGCCGTTAAGAATCGCTCACGCCCGAAGCCGGTTCGTGACGTCATGACTTTTTAAAAGGGGGGCAAACGAGCTGACGGGTCACCTGATGGAAAGCAATCGATACCGCCCGTGGAAGCACGCAACAGGAGGGGAATTACAGATGCGTTGCTTAACCTTTAAGGAACGAGGCAGGCTCGTTTTTAGGGTTCCGCAACTCAAAATGAAAAAACGGAACCCTTATAGGATGGCTCGCGTCTGTCTGTTCATCTGTCACAGCCAATTTACTCGGAAACTACTGAACCGATTGACACATGTGTAAGTCGGTGACACAAAGACGGACGTTTAAGGTAAATTAATGAATTTTAAACATGGGGGCCATTTTTGGTGAGTAAATTAGAAAAAGATTTATTAACCATTTATTTGAAAAACAAAAAACCCCCAATGAAGAATAGGCACGCACAAGCACGCATACACACAGACACGCACACACACACACACACACACACACCACACACATACACAGTAAATAAGATCACACTTTAATTTGAATACGTATTTTTTTCTTTTCTTTTTGTTTTGTATGAAGGCATGCATTTGTGAATAGAAATGTATTGAACAAAAAATAACCTTATTTCATTTATTATTTATCTATAACTTTTACTGTGTTCAAGCGGGGGTTGCGATCAATCCACGCCAAGGGGCCTTTCTGAAAATCAGCGCTGAGCTCTTGAGCCCAGCACACGCCGAGACGGGCACCCATTGTCAAACCTGTGTACTGTTATGTTTAGTTTGTAGTATAGATTTGTTGTCTTAATATGTACCCTGTTGTTTGGCAATAAAGATTTTTTAATATTTTAATTTTAAGACACAAACAAGTTTTGCAAACTACGAGGGGCGGCTGATAAGTAATCTCCTTGGTCAGAAATATATACAAAAATAATGCTGGCTGGTATGGATTTATATTCGTTTGTTATTCTATTTTCAAAATGTATTACATTCATTTGTTTATTGCATCACGTTTATTTGTCTCCTACAATTTTTTCAAACATGTCGGTAGGAAAAGTGAAAATGGATAAAATCGAGCAGCGTGCGGTGATTAAGTTTTTCACTAAAGAAGGGAATACGCCTTCGGAGATCAGACAGCGTATGTTACGTGTGTTTGGCAGTTCGTGTTCTTCCGCATTTGTTGTAAAGTTTTGGTCAAAGCAGTTTAAGTTAGGTCGTGAGAGCCTGGAAGATGATCCTCGTAGCGGAAGACCAGTTTCGGCCGTCACCGATGAAAATGTAGCCAGGGTGAAAAAAATTATATTAGAGGACCGACGTGTGAAGCAGTGGGAGATAGCTAGAGATGTGGGCGTCAGTAAAGAGCGATTCAATGATATAATTCATGAGCATTTGAACATGTCCAAGGTTAGTGCACGTTGGGTCCCCAGAATGTTGACTGCATTTGACATGGAGAGGCGTGTCAAATGTTGCGAAGAGTTTTTGGACATGAGTCGAGGGAAAGAGGAAGAAATAATTTCTAGAATTGTAACATGTGATGAGACTTGGATTCGACAATGGGACCCGGAAAGTAAGCAAGAGTCGTTACAGTGGAAATTTAAGGATGAGAAGCCGCCTCGGAAATTCAAGGTCTGTCCATCGGCAGGTAAACTTATGGCTACAATCTTTTGGGACACAGAAGGGATTTTGCTCATAGATTATTTACCGAAGAAAACTACAATGAATGCTGATTATTACTCAAACTTACTATATCAACTAATAGAGACAATAAAAGAAAAACGGCGAGGTAAACTAAGCAGAGGAATTCTGATTTTGCACCATAACGCACCAGTGCATACCGCCCGCACAACGAAGCTAGCAATTAAAGACAATGGCTTCGAAACCATTGACCACCCCCCTTATAGTCCAGATTTAGCCCCCTGTGACTATTTTCTGTTTAGACTTCTCAAGAAAGACCTCTCTCTCTCTCTCTCTCTCATATCTACTTTTCAAGCACTATGGTAAAAAAAAATGTAAACGATAAATTATTTAGAAGCTTTGTGGGATTTGAATAAGAAGAAATGCCTTAGAAATTTGATGCCAGGAGAGAATAGATCAGACGCTTAGATCGGGGTTAAATTATGAGCTTTTTGAAAACAAAAGTTACAACTGGCAACGTTATTTATAACATCCCAACGAAATACCGCTTCGATTCCCTAAACGTATCGGCGAGATTGCTTAAGCACCGGAATTCCGCCCCTTCCTTATCTTAAAGTTTACAATTCGACGTAAAGTGCGCTGTACTCTGCCAATACCTGGTCACGCGATATGCTAAACCGCGACCTTCGTTAAAATAAGTACATGGTTTCCAACGGCAAGGAAGCCTTTAAAGGAATATCAACTCTACGGTAGTAAATCTAAGACTGAAATGAAAAGAACACAACATGTGAGATGGATCCTTGTCACACTATCAGGGCTTGAGATGTTCTATATAGATTTGTCTTTGGAATTCTTCGGAACCATTAGTTTTGTCAAGGACGATAAAACCAAGAGGACTGCCAATGGGTATACAATGTCGCGTTCCTGCAAAATAATGAGCCTGCTGTAGCTTGTTTCACTATAGAGAGGTCTCTGTACCATTAATTTTATATGACACTTAGACCTCTGGCTAACACAATAGCGTCATCTATGAACTGAAAGAAAAAACGAATTTCGATGGCGCTATTGTGTCAGCCAGAGGTCTAAATGTCATACCAAATGAATGGTACAGACCCCTCCGTAGTAAAACTAGCTACAGCAGGCTTATTATTTCAAAGGAACGCGACATCGTATAGACACTGGCAGTCTTTTTGGTTTTATGGTCCTTGGTTATGTAGAGAAATAAAAACACTTGTATAGCTTATTTTATGACCAATCAACCTGCGTGTCATGACGGTCATCGTGTTTCTAGCCTTTGGCGACTGCATTTGATGCTAAATAAAGCGTGATGTCCACTAGGACCATCTATTTTGATACCTCCAGTATAAATTTTGTATAGGGGGGATCAAAATATGTGATAGAAAATAGTGGACATGCCCAAATCATCATCATCATCATCAGCCTAGTTACGTCCCACTGCTGGGCACAGGCCTCCTCTCGGTATGAGAGGGCTTGGGCTATAGTTCCCACGCGGGCCCAGTGCGGATTAGGAACTCCACACACCATTGAATTGCTTCGCAAGAGTGCAAGTTTCCTCGCAACGTTTTCCTTCACCGAAAAGCTCAGAGGTGCGAGCCGGGGTTTGAAAGCCCAAAGCGTGCTCAAATAAAGAATAATTATTTCCAAACAGGTGGTAAATTATAACGCTTAAATGACAGCATACAATATCTAATATTAAATACTGCAAATGTCTTTTGATAATAATCGTAATTAAATTATTTTTGGTGGTTAACATGAAACCAAATATTTAAACGATAATGTTTTGAAAACTGAAAACCTTCAATGAGAAAAGGTCATTGACACGCCAACGGAATAAAGTTTAACCGTGTGAGAATGCATCTAACTCATTTTCATATTGCACGCAATCACGTGTAAGTCATTAATTGGCATCTAATTGTTTAACTTGCAATGTTCGGGTCAAATCTTGCAAGTTAAATTTGACCCACTTCCAGTGGACGGATTGTCTTGAAATTTAAGTACAGTCAACAACAAGTAAAGTCGGCAAGAAAGATTGTATTCAAAATATTTTTTAAACAGAAAACTTTTAATTTTTCACAAATTTCAAATTTGATGCTTAAATATACAGAAAAACCAGAAAAAATTGTTCTCGAATACTAACTTATAGAAAACTTTTATATTGACATGGGATCTACGTCTACTGTAGGTCTGGCACAACTCACAATGCGACTTCTATCTCGCGCGAGAACAACTCCCGTCCTTTTCTGTCACTCAGAATGCAACGGGACGGGTAATGTAATCTCGCGCGACAAAGTCGCGGCCAGTCGTGCTAGCCCCACTGTGCGTCTTTTGAGCGAGAAAATAGTCGATAGCCATAATGGCATTCCTGTCATTGCATCAGCGCTACGACCCTGACTTAGCACTTCTAATTATGCACCGCTCGCGTGTAGAGTCGTAATGAGTCATAAGTCGTAATTATAATCAATATGGAACACGTTTATTGTGGATCATGTGCGATAATATACTTCACGTCTAACCCGTGGGGAGTCCTACAGACAGCAAACAAAGCAGAAAAAACCGGCCAAGTGTGAGTCGGACTCGTGCACCGAGGGTTCCGTACAATGATTTTTCCCACTTGCAAATCTTGCTAAGCAAAATGTACGCAAAGTAGGGTCATTTTATATTGGTTTGTGACATATACAGACAAAACATAAAAAAAATACATTTTCAGATTTTTCTGAGTGGTTGTGCTATATAAAAGGCATGCGACATAGATAAAGTTGAAGGAGGCCTAAGACACCAAATTGGTTGAGGAAGGCTTAAGATGATGATGATGATGATGATGTGCTATAAAAGCTACGTTCATACCAAATTTCAAGTTTCAAGGACAACTGGAAGTACCCTTTAGGTTTTCACAGTACGGCAATTTGTATGGAAACAACCTTTTTAACGACTGTATCTTTTAATTACGTTGACTTAGAAGTTTGACTTTTTTCACGGCTTCAAGGGACCGCAGGCTTGTGTATTTTATATTAATTTCAGCATGCAACCTCCACGCGTTCCAAGGGAAAAGGGTATTGACAGACAGACAGGCGAACAACAAAGTGATCCTAGAAGGGTATTTTGGCTACGGAACCATGAAAAGGGAACTAAGAAAATGCAAGTTATACTAGCAATGGATGGCTTTATTGCAACAGAGCGACCAGGTAGCCCAGATAGTGTAGACCAGGCAGCCATAATGTAAGGTGTTTTGTCTACATTATAGTAAAATCACTTAGAGCAGGAAAGGAATGGAGATGTTAACGCGCGATTTCCCCTCTGCCAAATCTCTAACAGTAAGTCAGACCAAAATTATCAGGGTCTGTTGATTGTGTGCGTGTTTTTGGCATTTGTGTGACAGTTGGAACGTAACAAATTTTGACAGGAGCGTAGAGGTGTGCTGTACGTGTGTTCCTCGTCCCCCTCAAAAAGTGGCAGAAAAATTGTAGTGCACAGATAAGCCAAAGGCGCCTCCCGTCTGTCTGCTTTATGTAAAATCATGACGGAATGTTATGACTCAGCATACCGTTCAGCAAGAGACAGCAAATGCTGCGTGAGCATAGATACTGTTCAGTGTATTGTACCTAAGTACTGTTGTTCTAAGAAATTATGTACTACAGTTTAAAAAAAAGTTCCGAACAAAAAAGGTAAAATGGTGTGCCCGTCTGTCTGTCCATTACTATTGGTTATCTCAGTAACTACTACTTTTCCAGGCATAGTACGATTTATCAACCACATAAGCGTAGTTACAATTTCAACCCTAACGTCAATGTGGCAGCAGACAGACAAACATACATATTAATTTCATAATAAGCAATTATTTCGTGTAGGGTATATTATAAGTTGCCCATCTCAATCCACCCACAAATTGTATTTACGAACGTTGTATGAAATAGCAATAGATTTTCTCTTTCTCGTGTCAATAATGAAATTGTATATAAGCAGGGTAAACTCAAAATAAAGGGCCATTGCACCTTTGAGAGCTCGTTTCAATTGTTTATATTGCCACCAAGCATCCTCCTTAACAGTGGTGACCCCGACGTTGCCAGAACTATGACACCACCTTTTAAAAGCCCCGGGGTGCAGAGCAACGATGAAGCGAACAACCCAGGCTCTTCTCAACCACAAACAAATACCACAGCAGGGCCCAGCGGAAGTTCTAGGATTGTCAGTCGGACTTCGTATCCCACCAATCTGGCGAGACAAGCTACGAGCCTGGTTCGCCCATTTCGAAGCGATCGTGTCGGCACAAAAAAAAGGTGACCAGGCTATGTACGAGTTAGTACTGGGCCAGTTGGAACGGCAGGACGTCGACGAGATTTACGACATGTTATTGCGACCACCGGAAACCAACAAGTACGAAGCAATTAAGCAAAGACTGCTCGAAGTATACGAAGAATCTGAACAGCAAAATGTACAGCGCGTGTTAGCTGGCATGGAAATGGGTGACCTTAAACCATCACAACTTTTTAGAAGAATGCAAAACTTAGCCGGGAACCATCTGTCAGAAGCAACACTCCGCGGTATGTGGCTAAAGCAACTCCCGAGCAATGTAAGCTCCGTGTTAGCACTCAGCGAGTCAGCAAGCATACGCGAAATCACTCAAATGGCGGACAAGATGATGGAGCAACAGGCGCAACACCAAATATCAGCAGTGTACCACAAACCCGACCCAGAAGCCGCATCCACTTCGCAACAAGAACTGTACGCCATCGCTAGAACATTCCCACCACCACCTGCAAAACATCGCATTCTCGAAGATAAAATCGATCGATTAACTGACGCGATAACACAACTCGTCATCGCCCAAACGCACAACCGCCGCGGTCGCTCGCCGCAACGTAACTGGCGCGGGCGCAGCGGACAATGGAATCGATCCCGTTCCCAATCACAGAAGCGCGGACTCAGCTCACACCGTAGCGTAACTCCGGGTAATGCAGCATTCTGTTACTATCACCAGAGATTCGGACCAAGAGCATATAATTGTGAAGAGCCGTGTACATTCCAAAAGAAAACGCATAACCCTCCTACGGGAAACTAAATCCAGCGTTGGATGCGACGGGACCCAGCGCCACAGAAAAAACAAACCGTCTGTTCATCACCGACACAATCTCGAAGCTAACATTTCTCATCGACACCGGAGCAAATATTTCAGTCATTCCAAAAACCAGATACATGCAGGCAAAACCGTCACCATTTCAACTGTACGCAGCGAATAATACAATTATACCTACATATGGCGAAAAAATAATGAAGCTCGACCTGAAATTAAGAAGATCGTACTCCTGGAAATTTATCATCGCTGCGGTAAGCAAACCAATCATCGGCGCAGATTTTCTTAACCACCATAAAATCCTAGTGGACGTCGCCGGACGAAGACTAATAGATAAACAAACGAACATAGAAGTGAAAACTCGAGTCTGCAATCACTCTGACCCGACTATTCGAACCATCGATATACAACAGAAATATCATCACATTCTCGCAGATTACCCAGACATAACACGCCCATCATTGTTGAAAGAGACACCTAAACACACAGTCGAACATTACATCGAAACGAGTGGAGCACCACTTCATTGTAAGGCGCGGCCCATCCCACCACACCGCTACGCAGCTGTGAAGAAAGAATTCGAACTAATGATGGAACAGGGCTTATGCCGCCCAAGCAAAAGCCCATGGTCAAGCCCACTTCATGTCGTACCCAAAAAAAACGGCGACATTAGAGTATGCGGCGACTATAGAAGATTGAACAACGTCACGAAACCCGATCGATACCCCGTGCCAAGACTCAAGGACTTCACCTACCAGCTCAATGAAAACAAGATTTTCACCACGCTCGACCTGAACAGAGCCTATCAACAGTTACCAGTATTCAGCGAACATATCGAAAAAACGGCCATAATCACACCGTTCGGTCTATTCGAGTTCCCCAGAATGTGCCCAGGCTTAAGAAACGCAGGCCAGACGTTCCAGCGCTTCATACACCAAGTACTGCAAGGGATCGACTTCTGCTATCCATTCATCGACGACCTCATAATAGGCTCCCGGGACGAAGAAACACACATCAATCAGCTTCGCACAGTATTACAGAGATTAAACGATTATGGCATCACAATCAATCCGTCAAAATGTGTATTTGGCGTAACAGAAGTAAAATTTTTAGGATACACTGTATCAGAACACGGGATCAAACCACCTGAAGATAAAGTAGCAGCTATAAATTCATTCCAACTACCAGCGACCATCGATGAATTAAGAAGGTTCCTTGGAATAATAAATTTCTACAGAGACGCCATACCAAGAGCCGCAAGCATTCAAGCGCCATTAAATGCATATTTACGTAAGTGCAAGAAGAAAGATAAAACCAAAATTTTATGGACGGACGAAGCAAAAGACGCGTTCAAAAAATGCAAAGTAAGCCTTCAAAATGCCGCTTTACTAGCACACCCGTCGCACGACGCACCGATCGCCCTTATGTGCGACGCTTCCAACTCTTGCGCAGGCGCTGTATTACAACAAAATGTAAACAACAAATGGCAGCCGCTGGGATATTTTTCCAAGAAATTCTCCAGCGCACAACAAAACTACTGCACATTCGACAGAGAACTATTATCCATTTACATGGCAATAAAATATTTCAGAAAAATATTCGAAGGCAAACCATTGATTATATATACAGATCACAAGCCTATTACATTCGCAATAAACAATACGGTATCGAACAACGAAACGCCACGACGCACCCGCCAGCTGTTATTCATAAGTGAATTTACCAACGACATTCGTCATATTAGCGGCGCAGAGAACATAGTCGCCGACTCGCTCTCTCGCGTCGAGGCGATCTCGTGCCCCACCACAATCAACCACGCACTGCTCGCAGCCGCGCAAGAAAAGGATGCAGATATACACAAACTCTTACAACAAAGCAACTTAAAAATCAAACAAATGACCGTTCCAAACACTGATTGTAAAATATACTGCGAGATTTCAACTAAGAACATAAGGCCCTACTTGCCCAGCCAGTTTCGACGAATAGCATTCAACGCCATTCATAACTTGAGTCATGGAGGAGTCAGAACAACAAGGAAGCTACTCACACAGAAATATTTTTGGCCAGCAATGAACACAGACATAGCAACTTGGACCAGAGCTTGTTTACCATGTCAACAGTCCAAAGTCCACGGCGAGCAGCAACCAGCGACGAGCACGTACCAAAGATTTGTTTACATGCAAAAATGTTTTTTTACGAATAGACTCCGGGCATAAATCACTGAAGCCGCCATATGAAGGCCCGTATCCTGTGCTGCGCCGAGACAGTAAGGTGTTCAAACTACAGTTGCCCGGACGACAAGCAAATGTGTCAATAGATCGACTGAAGCCTGCCTACGAACTCAGCGAAGAAGCCTCAAATGACGAAAGTACATACGGAGCGAAAATTTCACGCTACGGAAGAATAATTAAACCTATAGTACGTTTCACTTGAGGGGGAGCACTGTGGCAGCAGACAGACAAACATACATATTAATTTCATAATAAGCAATTATTTCGTGTAGGGTATATTATAAGTTGCCCATCTCAATCCACCCACAAATTGTATTTACGAACGTTGTATGAAATAGCAATAGATTTTCTTTCTCGTGTCAATAATGAAATTGTATATAAGCAGGGTAAACTCAAAATAAAGGGCCATTGCACCTTTGAGAGCTCGTTTCAATTGTTTATATTGCCACCAAGCATCCTCCTTAACAGTCAAGATTTAAGATCCAAATGGAACTGAATAGTTACTTGTCTTAAAATTATTGCCAAATATATCACTTTTGTGAATATACATTTATGCCATTATTCATAAACGTCACTCAAGCCTCCATTAGTTAAAATCGGTTTCGTCTTCTTCTTACAAGCGGAAATGTCAATGTGCCAAAAAAGGACAAACCAATTTTAACAGAATTTTAGTTAAAATAGGGTCAGTTTTTTTGCTAAGCAGCCGTGATTGGTGCAGCCCGGAAAAGCGTTAAAAATAGGCAAGGCGTCCACTCACCGGTTGAGGCTGATGAGCTGCGACTTGAGCAGCTTGAACACGATCCTGGCGTCCTCCTCCATGATGAGGCCGGCCTTGGCCATCTCGTTGGCCAGCTCCTGGCAGTCGTCGTGCTGCATGTCGAACTCGAACTGGATGGCCTCGTTCTCTTTGTGGGTGTACGACCTGCGGACAGACGCGGCGGGTCCCAGCGGCGGCGAGACGCGCGCGGCGTGCCAAAGCACTGCTCGCGCGACTACCATACTTCGCTTATTTTAGCATAAAAAAGCAGCAAACAATGTTAAACATGTCTTTTTATTGTAAAAGGCCTTTTAAAATTAAGTAACATCAAGTAACAACATTAAACAACAATGACATTTAATTATTCATAATTATTTTTATGGTTTTATTCGAAACGGTAAACGATTTTTTTTTAAATACTGACATGGTCACACCAGGTGTACCAAAGCCTCAATAATATATAAGATTTTAAAAAAAATACACGTCAAGAAGAGCTTTTGTTTTAGCGCGTTTCATATTGGCAAAGAAATGTACTTCGAATTGTCAATATAATCTGACAATTGTAAAGTTGGTGAAACAGGGCCTGGCTGGTACTTGTAACAGTAATAATACTGAAAGACGCCTCACCGTTTCTTGGGGTCGATGATCTTGAGCCGGAACTGTATCTTGGGTATGTCGGAGCTGGTGACGAGGTCCCGGCTCACGATCTCCAGCCGCAGCCCGATGTCCTCGCCGAAGAACTCGTGGTTCAGCAGGTCCTTCACCATCGGCCTGACAAACGGGGACTTACAATCACTGGGACATACAATCCTATATAATAACGGGATAATTTAAAAACCTATCTATACCTATAAAACAGTACCGTGACTGACTGACTGACAGACAACGCACAGCCTAAACGACTAGACTTGATATTTGGCAAACATATATCTTGAGTATCCGAGAAGTGCACTAAGAAGGGATTTTTCGAAATTCCCACGGGATAGGGAACTAGCCCATTTTGAAATATTTCACGGGGGCAAAGCCGCGGGGCATAAGCTAGTCAATGTATAAAGTCTAACCCTATTATTCATAAACCTATTTTAACTAAAATGCCGTTAAAGTTCGTTTGTCCTTTTTTGTCACATTGACATTTCCGTTAGTAAGAAGAAGACAAAACCTTTATTAGCTAATGGAGGCTTGATTGACGTTTATGAATAAGGCCATTATTCTATGGAACTTGCTAACTATGTTTACAAACCGCCATATTGAAAACCAGCGCTGTAGCAGGCACCTAGTGCAGCATAATGCTGCGTCAAATTCCTTTTCGACATCATCATTAATATAATTTTTGTAACTTTTTGTATTAGTTTAAGAGTCAGCGTATATTTTGATGTCGAATAAAGTTATGTCTATGTCAATGTCTAAATTGTCTCTGAATGATGAATTTACCAGTGATGGGCAAGCTTACTTACTCCTTTACTACTAACGGTTAGTTAGCAAGTTCCATAGAATTAAACTTTATCTACACACATATCATAAGTCCTCTATAATGCGTTCAGAAACCGTAGAAAATGACCAGCATTGCAGCACGACGACTGCTCGCCGACAGCGCCAGCCCCAGCACCACCCACCACCACCAGCAGTAAAGTAATGGTCATTACATTTTCGATATCGAATTCAATGTTTCAAATTTGAAAACCAACGTATTTTATAATCGTAGTGAAATAAAACGGATCACTCACGTATATAAGTCGATTTCAGTCCGACATGTATAAATAATAATGCGATATTATTATTTTTTACAATAAAAATAAACAGTTTACGAAACGTCAGCTCGGTATGTTTGTCTATGATTTAAAAAAAATAGTCAAATTCGTGACAGGTATGGGTATGATATATGCCTTCGGCTTCTGAACCCATCTTAGAGTACTTATAATATGTGTGTAGATAAAGTAATGTATGCAACTCCACATAATTAGGCCTTAAAACACTCATTACGTAGCAGTTGCATAAACTACTATTACATGTCAAACCATGACGATTTCAATGATAATGCTGTCAGAAGAATGAATTTTCCATGAACTTTGGCTTTGGCGCTCTCCCGGGAGACTGACTGTTTTATTAGCTCAATGCAGTTCCAAGTTCGTACACAAGTCTTTTCCAGAATGGCTAACGCCTGACGCTCAGTGCGTCCCTTTCTTAGTAATTGAATCAGTGAATGACGCACTGAGCGACCCCCGTGCTAGGGTCTCTCTGATTGCCACGCCAGACGGTGGCGATTGAACGAATGAAGAGTTCGTAGAATGAAAACGTGTAGGCTGTTTAAGTCTGGGATGAGCTAAACGGTAGTGGTTTGGGTAGGGGCACATTGTAAAACAATACCGTGGACCGATATGTTTGCGTAAATGACAACACCGCAACCACAACGCCGCAGCACCTAGGGTTGTCACGTATTTTTAACAAGGTAGGACCTTGTGCGTGGTCCGTCCGGATCGCTACCACCATATTACTCGCTAATCCTGCCGCTAAGCAGCAGTGTTTGCTCAGTTGTGTTCCGGTGTGGAGAGTAAGACAGCTGGTGTAATTACAGGCACAAGAGGCATTTCATGTTAGCTCTCTGGGTTGGCAACGCATCTGCAAGCCCTCCGGGGTTGCGGGTGTCTATGGGCAGTGGTGATCACTTATCATCAGGTGACCCACTGGCTCGTTTGCCGTCCTCGTTGTATAAAAAATAAATAATAACATACAATTAATCTACACGTCTACACTAGCATTATAACAATAAAAACAAGACACGTGTCAGCCCTGAAAGTGGTGTCCCGAGCTACTAACTAATACGGGCAGCGGCGGCGTATGCAGCTCGGGCTCGCCTCCCGCGCCTCGCCCCTCACGCCCCGCACGATTGCATGTCTGGACAGCTTTGTCGAATGACTGTATTGATTTATAGGCTGTGGTAAGGGGCGGTATTGTACCTAGTACCCACCTGTCCCCTTTATCAGGCCGGATGCAGGACTCGATGATGTCTTTCACTTCCGGTATCGTCACCTTCTCCAGGCTTTGAGGTTTCACTCCCTGCAACGAAGTATAACATTATTAACATTTAATCTACTCATGATTCATCGCACATGAGCACGTACATAGAACTATAGCCCAAGCCTTCTCATTCTGAGAGGAGGCCTGTGCCGAGCAGTGGGACGTAAAAAAGGCTGGTGATGAGAACCTACATCGAACCTACATTTGAACTGTTTATATAATGCCAGTTCTATTATGAATCAAGTCCAAATTACTTTCGAATTTTAGAGATTATTTCATTTAGTCATTGTCAAGCCGTGTACATTATAATAAAGATTACATGTGTGTTTTTGTATTTTGGACTCCAGAAATTCAACGACACTATTGATAAAACATCAAGGTATACCCTTTAGAACATTTTAAACGCAGGAACAGTGTTGCAGCAATGCACGCGGCTGTCAGAACCTGCGCGCGGCTCATATCGCCGGCACTAATTCAGTCTACAAAATTGGTAACAAAAACCGAGTACCGAAGGGCCGGCCGTACGCCCCCGGTGTGTGTAAGGGTACTGACCGAGACGACCTTCTTGTAGATCTGCGCGGGCCCGCTGCACTCGCTGTAGGGGTACTCGCCGGTGGCCATCTCCAGCATGCACATGCCGAACGCGTACACGTCCACGGACTCGTCATAGTGCTCCTCGTACATCTCCGGAGCCATGAACTCCGGCGTGCCTGCAACCGCGGCCGGTCAGGGCCCGCCCGCACCATTGTAGAACCAACACTCGAACTACCTCTTGCTTTAGACACAATGAAAACGGGATATTGACCGCGATTACCTGATAGGTTTTAGGTTTCGTCAGTTTAGCCGTGATCATGATGCATGTAACTGTGTCGAAATATCGGGTGCTCATCAAACTTATAAGGTAATCGCGGTCATATCCCGATTTAATTATGTCTAATGCAATTAACCGCGAATCATTTAGAACTGTTACATATTCTTTGATCTAGTGCCGAATTTTTTTACTGAATTCACGAACACCTGACAACGTAAATGTTTTTTGACACCTGAAAATTAATATAGGCATCGATCGATAGGGTTTTGCTTCCTGAACACACAAACATATTTATATAAATTTAATATTACTAATTATATTGAAATACAAGACAATAAAATAAAAATAAAAATATTACCAACACTACCGATGAATGGGTGAAATTTCCTTTACTTTCTTCAAAAAAAAAAACGCTCTCACAATTTTGAGTTTGACAACGTCTCATTGTCGTCATGTATAAACGTCTATACTTTGTTTTTCACCGACTTCATTATCGAGACAAGACAAAGGCAATGTATCTATCCTAACGTAGAAGTGAAAGTGGTTTTAGAATAAGTACCTCTTAATAATTTAATTATGAATAGGTACTTGTGAACAATTTTAACTACTGACGTGTTACTCTTTCCAAACAGAATACAACTAATGAAATTATTGTCTTAGAAATACGAAATGTTGTTAATTTGCTATCTGTAGATGACCCACCATCCTCTCACCGACAGATAGCAAGCAGAGGTAGGATTGCCTACCGACATTTAGTTTATTGAGACGGCAAACTGAACATAGATAAATGTTTTTATCGTCAGTAGATCAAAACGAGAGATAGATTGAATATTGGGAACGGCTGTAATCAGTAAAAGTTAATAAGATGCAAATTTGTCTTATATGCGTTCACCGGCTGTAATATTTGAGCTACGAACAATCTGCTGAATGGAGGATAGACAAAAAGGCGGGCAGCGCCATCTCTTGTCCTATAGTGAAGCTAATGCAATTTTTGATGATTTCAGAAAAGCTGTGCTATTGAGAGGCATCCAGTGAACGCATATAAGACATGGAAGCATTCCTGTCGCTTTAAAATGACACCACGAAAACTGTACCGTGGTGGGCGGCGCTTCCAAACTGTACCTGCGCGCCGATCAGTTAGGCTACGCGAGTCCGCGATGGCAGACGCTGTTTTGACAGTTTATTTTAATCACCAAAAATAAGATTTTATGTTTTAAAACGCCTTCATGTGTCATGAAGTTGTGCAAAAATCACACGGATCACTGTCCCAAGTGTCCCAAGGGTAGTGGAATCACTTTTCACATGTAAGTACACAATTTACTTGAAAATTCAAAATCTCCTTGCTTACCACAGGGATGTCATTATGCATAATGTAGCAGCATATATTTGTTATGACACAGATTTGGATTTCAGGCGAAAGCGAGTGGAAATTCGGAACGTTGTCCAAACCCAGGCTGGCCAAACACATGCTCGCGGGAAACTAAGGAACTAAGTGGCCCGCCAAGGCATTTGAATTTGCCCGCCAACGCGTTAATTGATCAGCCAGCCAATAACGCGACGCGGCGATGGTCAGCCACAATGCTTACACCTATAAAAGCAGTGGCCCGGTGCCGCCTCAGACTTAAAAAAATTTGGCCCAGCTAGAAAATCTATTGCCAGCCTTGTTTTATAGCGTTGTGCGCCTGAGTCGAGGGTTGACTACCTATGTTATCATATTTTAACCATATTCAAAATTGGTTTAGTTACGTATACCGGTAGCTTTCTTAAAATTTATGGGATAATTGTATAACGGTTTATATTCAATTTAATGGAAGTACTAATTTGTTATTAATACATAAATGCGATGTATTGTCTACGTTCGCTTCGTGCTGCCCGCCATATTTGATTGCAAAGAGAGAGAGAAAGAGAGAGTGAGGAAGAGAGAGAGACTGGCGGGAAAACGAAGAGGAGCGAGAGAGAAGGAAGCCGGCATAGTTTTTTGGAGGGGAACGTTATATAGAAGCTTAAGGATTTTTCAGAGTGATAAAAACTTGTAATGCAATATTAGAAGGACGACAAATAAACCAATTATAACAGCAAGATAAAATCATACAATACTCTAAATTTGCTATATAATAATTATATTATAATTATTAAGATAGTGCAAGAATACGTTTTTTTATGACTGGTCCCCTCATGCATAACGTTGTTCACGCATCTGACAGACATTGACATCGCAGCAGGCGCGCGAACCAATAGTGGCCGTAATCTGTCATGCCGAGAACCAATAACATGTGGCGAGTGCGCATTGCCGGACGCTGACAAACGCTACTGGCCTTCTGGTCAAATCTTTGAGTATTTATAAAATGGCGTAACTAGCAAAGCACATCCTAATAGCGACCTAGATTGGTGTGTATTAACTTATTTTTTGAATGCACGGATAGTTTAGTGTATGGTTACTTTGCTGCTGTGTGTGTACTTCATCTTTGTGCGAGTTTTGCCTCTGCTAATGAACGATACGTTGTATGGAAAGGCTGCTTCCATGTCTTATATGCGTTCACTGGAGGCATCGTTTTATTTTTATGACGGCACAATTTATGGAAGCAAGAGCTATTTGACACACGAGTATCGAGTAAGCTATCGCGTCTTTTTTTACAGCCGGTGTAATTACGGGCACAAGAGACCTTTCATCTTAGCTCTGTAGGTTGGCAACGCATCTGCGGGCCCTTCGGGGTTGTGGGTGTCTATGGGCAGTGGTGATCACTTACCATCAGATGACCCACTTGCTCGTTTGCCTTCCTCGTCGTATAAAAAATATTTATATTTGCACATGTTGCACGGCGCGCCATTTTGTCGCTTGTCGCGCAGTGCGTCCCTTTCATAGCGATGGAATCAGTACGCACTGAGCGACAAGCGACAAAATGGCACGCGTGCTAGCCCCTCTGATTTATACAAATAGGAAGGTAAACGAGGGTAACCTGGTGGCAAGTGATCACCGCTGCCAATAGACAAACGCAACACGACAGGGATTGCAGATGCGTTGCCATCCTAGAAGGCTATAACGAAATGCTTCAACCCGTAATTTCGCCGGCCTTCTAACTCTTCACACCGGAGCACCCCTGTGCAAGCACTGCTGCTTAGCGTCGCTGCGCCGCGGTACTAGTGTCGTGACTCACCGATGACGGACTTGGCGAAGCTGCGGTTCTTGAGCGTCGCCAGGCCGAGGTCGCCGATCTTGACGCTGCCTGTCGTGCCAGTTATGAAGATATTATCGCATTTCAGATCTCTGCACAGAAACACTAGTGTCAAATATTTATAACGATAACAAAACAGCTCTGCTATACTGATACCTGTCGCCCAGTGCGTCCCTTTCTTAGTGATTGAACCAGTGAAGGACGGGCTGAGCGACCAGCGCGACAAAATAACGTTCGTGCTGATGTGCCCCAGAACGTATCGCGAAGCGTCAAATTTCTATTTTTGCAATGGAAATTTGTATGACTTTGATTTATTTATCAGAAACTTGTGATTATGAAAATAATTCGATCATTTCTTATTTTTAGACATAGTTTAATCATATATTGCTCAGACTTGGCTTAATTAACCTGAGAATGTAAAGGTCCCTTAAGAAGTTGAACCTTTTAACAGACTTTGTTTGAAGTTAATTTTGACCCATTTCCAGAGATCGGATTGACTTGAAATTTGGTATGGATATTTAAATTGGATGACAATGCAAATAGAGTCAACAAAAAGTATAGTCAGCAAAAAAGCTTGTATCAACAAAACACTTATTTACCTCAGAATACAGAACAAACCCGAACCCGCGAGGGCGCCTAAAACTGTAGCAACTAAAAATACAATAGTGTAGTTTCGCGTAGTCATCTCCGTGCATGCAGCGTATCGTGAGAACTACGAATGACAATATTACTTAATCCCTTCTCGTGTCGTTCTTACAAGCAGTGGGTTTATAGCAACAGAACAGGATTAAGTACATTTTAAGTGTAAACGGGTAGCGAAATCAACAAAAAATGGACACAGTGCGCGGCTTGCGGTTGTGACTGAACGCGGTTTCTTGTTCGTTCTGTATTCTGAGTATTTACTCTTAGGTAACAAGATATAGAATCATACCTATGTATAATAGGCGGAGTCCGGGAGTGCAGGAAGTTCAGCCCCTTGAGTATCTGCCGGCACCACGACTTGAGCACCTTGGGATTGATCCTCTTGAATCTCCGGAGGTAACTGCAAAAACGTTTTCAAGTTAAAACCACGATACGAACAGCCTTACTTTGCGCTATAAATCTATCGCAGAACTATTTTCATGAAGTCTGTCGGCTTGTCATCGCATTAACCCAACCTATCCCATCGTCTAACATGAATATTTTTTATTGTCATGTATTTTACTGTGTTACATTTTCTGGATATATTTTTTTTATGCATGAAAAAAAATTCCAAAAATTTCTGACACCTACATAGGTCGGTGGGAGAGGACGGGTTGTTATGTTACATGTAGATTATAGACTATAGTTATTCATTTGCGATAAGAAAATAGTGTGTCATCGGGGATGTATCTATATCCGTTGTCCAGTACCCATAACGCAAGCTCTAGGAAGCGCAAGGGCCTAGGTTAGGTTAACTGGTATTAATTATCCCACGTTCTTTTTTTTACCAGCATACTTCAGCGCAGTGGGTGCGGAAAGCACAAGACCGGCTGAATGGAGAGCATTGGGGGATGCCTATGTCCAGCAGTGGACGTCTTTCGGTTGACATGATGATGATACTACAACTACTACTTGTTTTACTACAGCCCACGCCTTCTCATTATGAGAGGCCTCAGTTGGACGTAAAACAAGGCTGGTGATATGATGGTGATGTGACCAGCACATGTAAGCTATTATTAATCGTATGGCAATAAAATATGTGGGAAATCAGAGAACAGCTTTGAGGTTGCTAAGTCAGGCAACTAAGTCAGGTGTCGGATTATGAGGGTGTTCAGCAGACCCGGGGTAGGGGTGAAGGAGACAGCGCCGGAAGATGTGCTCGGTGGTTTGTTCCTCCAACCCGCAATCGCAGAGAGGTGACTCTCTCCAGTGCCATTTATGTTGAAGGGAATAACATCGCCCACGCCCAGTCTTCAGCCTGTTCAATGGGCACCAGAGTTTGCGAGGCAGGTGGAACGCTTTTGGCTTCATGTAAGCGGGCGTGTACTCACGCCTTGAGTGTCCCGGACAGCATGAGCTCGGTGATAAGCACGATGTTCTTCTTCTTGGCGACGACGCCCTCCCAGTAGTTGTAGAACCGCACTATGTTGGGGTGCTGCAGCTTCTTCAGCATGTCGGCCTCCTCGCGGAACCGGAGCCGCTCGGTCTTGTTCAGCTTTTTCTCCTGGAGGAGGGACTGGAGTTTTACGTATGCTAGAAGGGGTTTGCTGCCTCCACGCGTTCCAGAGGAACAGGGTATTGACGCGGACGGACAGCAAAGTGATCGTACAAGGGTTCCGTTTTTACTTTTGAGGTACGGTACCCTAATAATACAGACCTTTTCTAACAATACGAAGCCCGAAATCCCCCGAGATACGTCACTACTTTGAAAAAATCTCGTACCTGAAATCCATTCGTAGGATAAACTGAAATTTAAAGCAAACCAAGTAAAGTTCTTTAGGACTGAGATACGAGTTTTCAGGGTTCCGTAGCCATCCGTCCGTCCGTATGTCACAGGTATTTTACTCAAAAACTACAAAATGATTATTGATGAAATTTGGATTATAGGTGTCTTGTTGAAGCCGCTACTTAGATCGATAATTAGATAACAAAAATAAATATGTCTAGGGGTCGCACTCTATACATGAAGGAAAAGCTGAATTTTTTATAACAAATATCATTTCGACACCTATTTTAAAATCACTTTTATGGTTTAAAAGCGATTTTTTTGATTAAAGAAATATTCCCTCCCTCCCCCCATAATTAAAAGTAGAAACCATATCCATACTAGTACAACGATTGAGATCATTCACCCCAAGTGGCACGAAGTGTATAGGCCAAAGGTACTCACCAGCAGCTCGCACCAGGCGACGGCGACGCCGGTCTGCGTGTCCAGCCCGTGGTACACCGTCTTGAACGAGCCGCGGCCCACTTCCTTGTCGTACTTGAAGAACCTGCACGAGTGCGATAATATACCGTTACACAACTAGGGCGGTAATAGTGCATTACACACCTAGGGCGACAAAGAAAATATAACTCGGATCACCACAGGTACAAATACACGAAATGAGACTAACATAATCATCGCTTGTGATGGGTGCACGGTGCTCAATTTTAAGTATTCGAATTGAGATCAATTGTACCACTTTGTAAGAAAGTATTCTGAATAAAGATTTTATTTTATCTTTATCAATGAGGGCTATTGCGAGTCAAAAATCCGCTAGAATCGCTAGCGTCGAGTGAGGTCTATCTGTCATTCTCCACCAATGAGAAACGGGCTAGTGATCTGCAAAAAAAACCTCTATTTCAGGCCAGATGACCCATATCATTGTTAGGTTTGTACAATTACACTTGACCATGTTAGTATACATTACATACATACATTGTGCTGTTTTATGATTGGTGGAAATTGACAGACAGACCCCACTCGCCACTAGCGGATTTTTGACACACGACAGCCCTCGTTGTGATCAAAATGCGATTAACATTCCGTTTTTGGCATTTTGGCTATGGTACTATAGCAACACAAGATTGCTCAGCTTGCGATATCGCTAACATGCGCCTGCTATGCAGTCCGGAGCGTCAGCAGTCTCTCGCCCGCCTTTGCGTAATATCGTGCAAATAAGTAAATGAATGGAGTTTTACCAGCAGAAGATGTATTATTGGGACAAGAGACATTTAACCCCTAAAGAACCTTAAAATGTAGATTGTAACCAAGGAGGATAGTATACGGAGTGTCAAAGCCCATACTTCGAATCGTTCCCCGCAGTTATCTTAAAAGTCAGGCAACTTCTAGATGGCGCCAAGGTCGTAGCCAGCGGGTTAAATAATAACAAAACAGTACGAATGTGTCACTCAAGCAAGTTAGATGGCGCTGAATGTAAATAAGAATGATTCAAAGTATGGGCTTTGTCAATCCGTTTACTTTCCATGATCCTTGATTGTAACGAATCATAAAACATGACTACCTCCCGCAGGGCGACACGCCGATGGGTTCCTCCTCGTCCTCCTCGGCCTTCTGCTTGTCCTTATCAATGTCTAGCTTATCCAGCTCCAGGTCACCATACACTAGGCCTGCAAACGACAAAATATCTTTCACTAATGTTAAATTAATCTATACCTATAAAACAGTACCGTGACTGACAACGGACGGCCTAAACCACTGGACCTAGATACTTGGGGCCTTCTACATAAACGTCACACAAGCCTCCATTAGCTAAAATAGGTTTTGTCTTCTTCTTACTAACGGAAATGTCAATGTGACGAAAAAGGACAAACGAACTTTAACGGCATTTTAGGTAAAATAAATAGGTTTATGAATAATAGGGTTAAAATTTATCTCCTAATCCTAGAGGCGCACTATGAAGGGATTTTTCGAAATTCCCACGGGATAGGGAACTAGCCCATTTTGAAATATTTCACGGGGGCAAAGCCGCTGAGCCTAAGCTAGTACACTACAAAATCGATCAGGGGGTAAATTTTTTAATCTCACGTGATGTATTAGACAAATCTTGCAAGTGATATTTGACATGTTCAAGCATGCTCTTGATCTAACTCGCTCGCAATGGCCATCGTGTTCATTTTGTATAGGCTAACAATTGGTATCGGAAACAGGTAGCTGTCACAGTCGTACTATACAAGCCGTTTGGTAGAAATTATACTTCAGGCGTAATCGTAAGTCGCTTTGCGGTGCAGGCATTCTGATCAAAACTGCTCGTTACTCGTTAATCCTGCCGCTAAGCAGCAGTGCTTGCACTGTTGTGTTCCGGTGTGGAGAGTAAGACAGCCGGTGTAATTACGGGCACAAGAGGCATTTCATCTTATCCCTCTAGGTTGGCAACGTATCTGCAAACCCTCCGGAGTTGCGGGTGTCTATGGGCAGTGATGATCACTTACCATCAGGTGACCCACTTGCTCGCTTGCCTTCCTCGTTGTATAAAAAAAAAACGGGAACCGACATACCGTTGGCAGGCTTGTCGGGCTCCGCGCCCCCCTCTTCGGGGTCGCCCTCCGCCCGCACCGCTGTTGCTATTTCTATATTCTCCTCCTGAAATCACGAACACCAAGTTAAAACTGATATTAGAGATTGTTAGGGTGTTAGGGGTGAACCAAAAGGACATGTTGAGAAACGAATATACCTAACAGCGTAAACGATACACGAATTGAAATGAATAGGGAACGCAGTTGTATATGTTATTTGTTTTTAGAAAAATAAATATACAAATATCATGGGACAATTGACACCAGTCGACCTAGTCCCAAACTAACCAAAGCCTGTACTATAGGTACTGGGCAACGGATGAACATACTTATATACATATTAAACATCCAAGACCCAAGAACAAACATTCACATTCATCATACAAACATCTGCCCCGACCGGGGATCAAACCCAGTACCTCAAGCTTCGTAGGGTATCCAACCGCTGGGCTATCCGGTCGTCGAAAAACACTTTATGCCAAGTTTCTTGTAGCGCATTCTTCTCGGCAGTCATGGTCTTTCCGAAAGCGCTGATAGACTCGAAAAATGGCGTGTAAAAGATCATTTAACTGCCTATTTATTCATATTTTTGGACGCCTTAGCAAACAGTAGGTGACGAAGACTAGTGGCTCACCAAGTCCTGCTCCGAGATGAAGGCGTCGTCCTCCAGCCGCGCGACCAGCTTGTTGCCCGAGTCGTCCAGCTCGGGGTCGCACAGCGCGCCCTGCCCGGAGCTGCGGCGCCGGTAGCCGCCCACGCTCACGCCCACCACTGGCTGGCTCGCCTGGAACAGAAGACCATTAACGAATAATTGTTGGTTTTTTTATAGAGGAAAGACATTTTGGGCGGATTCTGCGAAGGTAGCCTCCCCATTTTAAAAAACCGGCCAAGTGCGAGTCGGACTCGCGCACGAGGGTTCCGTAGAAAGATCTTAACGCTTTTCCCCAGTGTTTTAAGAGGTCCAGTGTAAGCAGAGCCCTGCTCATAAGCAAAATGCACGCAGTGTGGGGTCAACTTATATTGGTCCTCGAAATCTAGAGACAGACATAAAAAAATAAGATTTTGAGACTTTTCGGAGTGGTTGTGCTATAAGAGCTATCTTCATACCAAATTTCAAGTTTCTAGGACATCTGGAAGTACCCTTTAGGTTTTTGCAAACTGGCAATTTGTATGGTAATAGCCTTTTTAATGACTGTATCTTTTGATTGCATTGACTTAGAAGGCTGATTTTTTCACAGCTTCAAGGGACCGCAGGCTTGAGTATTTGATATTAATTTCAGCATTCTACCTCCACGCGTTCCAGAGAAAAAGGGTCTTGACAGACAGACAGACGGATAACAAAGTGATCCTATACGGGTTCCGTTTTTCCTTTTGAGGTACGGAACCCTAAAAACCATTAAAAGATCACGACTCGGAAAAAAGGCAAAAAAATCTTGTTTAGAGCGAGTGGTAAGCGTGAAGTTGGCCACCTCCATTTTGTTTTAAATTAAGTTTTCTGTTAAAAATTCCATTTTTAACCCCCGACGAAAAAGAGGGGCGTTATAAGTTTGACCTGTGTATCTGTGTCTGTGTATCTGTCTGTGGCATCGTAGCTCGCAAGCGGATGGATCGACTTCGATGCGATTTTTTTTGTTCGAAAGCTAGTTTAATCGAGATGGTTCTTAACTAAGTTTCATTAAAATCGGTTCACCCGTTTTTGAAATATTGAACTTTGAAATGACAACTTTACTAACTGTACTTGTATTGTTATCCAACTTACATAAATCCATGCCAAATTTCAAGTTAATGCCATTTACCGTTGAAGAGTTCCCTACTTCGGATACGCCATCAGAACTTTACTTCACTAACGGACTATTAGGTATATTGTCACCGGAGTGGATCACGATTCCGTTGGTTCGATCGTACATTGCTTCGCGACCATCCACCATATTGCACTTACCACGCTGGTGGTGAGCGAGTTGAGCATGACAAAGTTGTTGCTCTGCTGCGTGTGTATGATGGCCAGCGCGTTGTACGGCCGCGGGCCAGCGCCGGCGTCAGCACTTACCACGCTGGTGGTGAGCGAGTTGAGCATGACAAAGTTGTTGCTCTGCTGCGTGTGTATGATGGCCAGCGCGTTGTACGGCCGCGGGCCAGCGCCGGCGTCAGCACTTACCACGCTGGTGGTGAGCGAGTTGAGCATGTCAAAGGTGTTGCTCTGCTGCGTGTGTATGATGGCCAGCGCGTTGTACGGCCGCGGGCCAGCGCCGGCGTCAGCACTTACCACGCTGGTGGTGAGCGAGTTGAGCATGTCAAAGGTGTTGCTCTGCTGCGTGTGTATGATGGCCAGCGCGTTGTACGGCCGCGGGCCCAGTGCTGGCTTCAGCACGCCCACCTCGCCCGGGACCACCACCTGCAGGCAACACCATCATCATTAGCCTCACAGCATTTACATATACGTCCCAGAAACCAACGATTATCCTTCGACGGCTGATAGGGCAGCTAATTACCTCTCAGAATATCTAATTTTAGGATTAGTAAGAATGGCTTACTTTTTGAGATACCGTAATTTAAAATTTTCCCTCCCTCAGCTTAGTTTTCTTAATGCCATACCCTCAAATGTAAGATTAAAAAAAAAACTAGTTTTAGCAAATATTCGTGAAAAATAAGGCTTTTACATCTTATTTTTTCGCGCACAAGGTGGCATTACGAATGCAAAAATAAGCCCATTTATGTAGTTTTTAAAATGGTACATCTTCATCACTTACTAATTTGTCCAAGAATTTATAAAATATTGCTATTTAACTGCATAAGGACAGCCGATTATGAACACCGCAGAATACGTCCACGTGAGCTGCAGCTGGGAATTTGATAGAGCTCAAAGAACGAGGAGTCAGGACGAGCTGTTGACAATGGACGCCCTCTGCAGCCCTCCCCTCTCCCCCTCGAGGGATTTAGGCCACGCTAGGGTCTCCAGGCAAGACGAGATATGAACAGTGAACACTACAGTGCCCCGCCGCTATGAAGTCATCGTAACACATTGCACAGCTATGAAGTTTCTGATTATTGACAATATTAACCGTAAGAGAAAAAAATGCTAGACTTGCTTGTTGCGAGCATTTTTCTCCTACGGCAGGGGTTTCAATTTTTTTTTTCCCTTTGCGGCCCACCTTACATTTTTGTATTTCGTCCCGGCGCCCTGTGCGAAGTTTGTAGCTGTGTTTGTGTGTACAGTAAGTAGATACCTACATACAATGTCACCAATACGGTACGTAAGAGAAGAGAAACAGCTGTGCAATGTGTCAGGACTTCATAGCGGCGGGGCACCATAGACAGAAGAACCTTCCTCGGGGAAGGATAGTGGTCAAGGATCATGGAAAGTAAACGGATTGACAAAGCCCATACTTTGAATCGTACTTATTTACATTCAGCGCCATCTACCTTGCTCGAGTGACACATTCGTACCGCTGTTTTGTTATTATTTGACCCGCTGGTATTATTTCTTCGCCTTTGTTACGACTTGGTTCTAATTTTAATAATGTGTCATAGTAATAATGAGAACATGACTTCTCTTTTTACCGTACTCGGTTAAAAATAACGGGGTACCTGGCGTAAATTAAAAATAAAAAGGGTAGTTTGGAATTCATTTCTTAAAAAAGGGTAGTTTAGGACTTACATAAAAGGGTAGTTTGGAATTTATAAAATATTAGTGGGTACGTTGGTTTTGTCATTAACTAAGTTAAGTACATGGTTTACATATGTCAGTAGTGGAAGTGGTGGCATGTTGAGCGGTTGTTGTTGTGCTTCGTAAATGGCCTCGTGGAGAGTGCCGAAACGCGTCAGCGTTTAGTATAGTGGTGGTGGTGATAGTTGGGTCTGTGTGGCATGTGTTGATTCGTGTAGCAGTGGAGGCGGAGGTGTTGCATGGAAATATACATTTGCCGCACAGATATAACTATTTGTCATTAGTGGTCGCGGGTGAGCAAAGTAATTGTTTTTTAGTTCATAAATATGGACCTCCGCAAAGTAACGCCTGATTCAATAAATTATAGCCATCTAGAAATTGCCTGAATTTTAAGATAACTGCGGGGATCGATTCGAAGTATGGGCTTTGACACTCCGTATACTATCCTCCTTGATAGTGGTGTTGCAGCCATACCTTGAAGGTCTTCTCCTTGCCGTGCACGGTCTTCTCCTTAGCCGGCAGCACGGCGGACACGGCGGCGTCCAGGTGGTGCGCCGGCGCCGCGATACCGTGCCCGTGCAGGCCGGACGTCATCTGCGGATACAAAGACCTTCAGTGCGGTTCTCGGCGATCAATAAACAAAAAACGTGCAACGCAATCGAAAGACATGATTAAAAACATACATATATTTTAGTACAGTTGCTCAAAAAGTGATAAATACTTTTCGTGGCTATATATCGTGCGGAAAGTTGGATTTTCGGCACCAGTGCTTGTTACTTTTCCAAGGCGAAGGCGAGCGATGCGTACGCCTTGATTTTGTATCCAAGAAGGTTGCTGTTTAGTTTCCTCGCAATCGAAGTGAAAAGTAGAGTGTATATGTTTAACTCCATCGAGTTCATAAAACAAAATTTACCCTCGACGTAACTATCCACCTACGCCTGCGCTCGGGTGGACATATAAACGTCTCGGGTAAAAAGCCGCGTTTTATGCACTAATTACACAATCACCTATTATTATATTATTACAAACAGAGATTCTCGAGCTTGTAGCCGCACGAACCTCCGGTAAGTTTCTTGGTCAGCTAGGAACGTCTTTTAAAACAAATTTTACGAATAAAGTAAGGTTGATTTGATTATTTAAGTATAAAAGGAACCCAAAAATAAAGTTGATATTGTTGATAGTTAATGTGATGAGTGGGCTTGTTTCTTATCATTATCACAACTTCTCATGTCTAGCAGATTATGATTTTTTTTTCTGATGAGAAAATTGTAACGTTATAAATTATAACATGGTTACAAAACTAACCATTTCACAAAAAAATACAAAGGTGGAGCCTTAACTCATCGTATGCGGGAAGTAAAAAAAAACTGCATTCAAGACTCTTTTATTTTAATACAGACCTACTAATTAAATTTGGCACGGATCCGTGACTAAGCACAGGAGGGGTTAAGTTTCGGTTTCATATCGGCATTTACGACACTAAATAAACACACAACGGCACGAGCGGCGCGGAAACTGTTTCAATCGATCTTCATTACACTTTACAACTGTAGCTATATACCTAGTAACCAGGTTACAGCAATTTACGATTTTCTATACGTTAGCAATGACAGTAACTCAAATGTGTGTGAAGTGTCGTATAGATTTCTTTAATCCATCCGTGTCACCTCTGGTGAATTCATCCTGTACTTAAAAAGATCTAAATACAAATCCGCTGCTATTTCGTTATTAAATTTGAGATAAAACGTTGAGAATTATTACAATGTCCAGCCGATCTTTGAATGCAGTTGGGACAGCGGCCGAAAAGAAATTGTCACTGAAAAAGTGTCATAGAATTCCGTAATTTTAACCTCTATTTGACCCGTCTGCATCATAAAGATGTGAACTGAAATTTCAGTCAAATGCATATCATATCGCTTCTATGTATATCACTGGTAAATGGTATCGAAGAGACAATAGATCAGTCGAAGTTGTCGCTCGACTAATCAGAATGACGCATTTGTTTTGCATGAACGTTGCTGATTCGCTGTAATAATTATGACAAGGCCGACGTAACTAATTTAATATTGGGCTCTAAATATGATAATCAGAAGGTAAACAAACGCAGTGTTTTTACTCTTTGCCATAGTAATTTCAACGTACAAGAGCTAACCGTCTATAATATTTACCTATGTTGACTATCACGCAGTACTCGGATTCTGTTCACCACTAAAACAACTGAGTACATGTTTCTACGAGAATTGCGAACAATGAGAGCAATAACCCCTACTGTTCCAAAACCATGAACATACTACACACTTAGTATAGATTTTTCACTTTCTTCACTTAACACTTTCTCGAGGAAAACTTTAACTATAGTCATGTTTGAAAAAGGAACACACAATCATCCGGACGCATTCAAAATTAAACACCGAATGATAAAGCTCCATTCACAATAAAAACGGTCATGATTTTGTTCGAAAGCCGATAACAAGTGACGCGCCCCGAAAAAATTGCTTTACATCTTAAGTCAATGCAACTAGGTGGAGTTTAGCATGTTTTTTATTTGTCCGGGTGTAAATACAAATCTGTTTGAAGTATATAATGTGATGACGGCGTAATTGGTACCGGGAAGAGCGATTAAACGTCACTTTTATCGGGATCTTATCGCCAGTGTGATGTAACACATTCTTACACAGTCGGCAGTTAAGTGTTTATGTTTACCATAATACCGTGATAATGATAGATTAAGGTGCATGGGTAAACTTTAAAGAGGCGCCAGGGTGCTTCGCTGAGATTCCACAAAAAACTGCGCGGCTCCCTTTTTCCCAAAGTTAACGATGCTTCTAGAAACGCGGCCAGCCCACCCCTACTTCCGTAAACAAATCCTTTGTTTCAAGTAAAAATACAACTGTAATTTTATTGCGCAACTAATAATCGCATACTTAAATTAAAATGCGTTTACTAAACTGATTCACCTACCTATTGTGGCCGCATTAAAGAAAACTAAGCCGAACGTAATAAACAATCATTTTGAATAATTATTGAAAAACCTTATAAAATCCACAGTAAAAATCGCGGTTCGTCGGAAATGCAACAACGTCACAGTCGAAGAGGTCTCGCAATACTGTATAATATTTTTTCCGCCTCGAAATATATAATAAAATATAGGCAATAGTTCCGAGAACGCAAGGATGTCGGAACTGCGATTCCTCTAATGTATTGGTTTGCATAGAGCTGGTATGACAACCAAAGTTTGCGTCAGAACTACGGCTTAGAAAAGTTAAAAAACCACCGACAAAGTTTATTTCAAAGCCCCATATCTCAAAACAGACTGAAAGTATTTCTTAAGAACCATCACGATTAAACTAGCTTTCAAATAAAATACACACGTCAAACAGAGAGGTGCTATACCTTTTTTTGCGTTGGGGGTTAATAGATGACCTGTGACGTCACGTGGACCACATACAGCCTTAAGTATTGTGTTTTATAAAAACTAAAAAAGTCAGGACATTCCAATATGCGCGCATCAAAAACCGATCCCAAATGAAGTGTTGACTGTATTGTGCTCGTCTTTAGTCAAATAAGAAACAGATGACGGAAACGCAAAGTACCTAAAACAAGAACATACTAAGACTATGAGAACTGTTGACGCAATTACAACTTGACGCATCGGTCACCGTCGTCAAGAAACCGCAGACGCAGTAATTAAGTTTGTTTAATAGATTAGTTATTGGGTTGTCTCAATGATATTATTGATTTGTTAGATGAATTTTCCGATATTTTTGTTTTCTTGTATAAAAATTTCCGATCGCCTTCTTTCCCTGTAGACAAATTAGCTGTTTTTTTCTTTTTCTTGCATAAAAATTTCCGATCGCCTTCTTTCCCTATAGACAAATTTTCTGATATATTTATTTTCTTGTATAATAATTTCCGAAGGCGTTCTTTCCCTATAGATATATTTTCTGATATATTTATTTTCTTGTATAAAAAATTCCGAATGCCGTCTTTCCCTGTAATTTTTTTCAACACACGCAAAATTTCGTAGTCGTTCATTTTACTAGGGCCAAAAATTCTTATTCGCTTGTGACCATGTTTACAATTTTGTATGGAATATTTTCTTTTAGTACTAGTGCGTTTCCAAGGCGCCGCTGGCGGCTCAACTCCTCGTTGTCATTTTTTCACAAATGTATTAAAAAGCGTCGTTTGGTACACGTGCGGTAGTGTCTTTTTCGCTCGTCCCGAGTCTCGCTCGACCCTCGCCTTGCGGCTCGGGCCTAGACACCTCGGGACTCGTGCATAATGACATTCTTTGCGCACTTATATCAAAAAGTACTATTCTCAAACATGCTCGGAAATTCTCGCTTTTCATTTACATACCCATAAGTACCCATATTCATTTATTTAGTACCCGTAGTACAGGCTTTGCCTAGTTTGGGACTAGGTCAATTGGTGTCAATTATCCCATGATATTTATAATTATTTATTTATAAACAGAACCCGGGAGGCACCTAATATTTTCACTCATAATTTTAAAAGAAGAGGCCGTCCTTGCCTAGGCGAATGGAAATGGATTTCTAATTCCTGCTAGGAGAAAAATAAAGGAATCAAATTCCGTTTTTAGGATTCCGTACCTCAAAAGGAAAAATCGGAACCCTTATAGGATCACTTTGTTGTCTGTCTGTCTGTCTGTCTGTCTGTCTGTCAATACCCTTTTTCTCTGGAACGCGTGGAAGTAGCCTATTGAAATTAATATCAAATACTCAAGCTTGCGGCCCCTTAAAGCTGTGAAAAAATCAACCTTCTAAGTCAACACAATCAAAAGATACAGTCATTAAAAAGGTCGTTTCCTTACAAATTGCCGTACTTTGAAAACCTCAAGGGTCCTAAGTCCAGTTGTCCAGTTGTTGTTCAAATTTGGTATGAAGGTAGCTCTTATAGCACAACCACTCCGAAAAGTCTCAAAATCTAAATTTTTTGTCTGTTTGTAGATTTAGCAGACCAATATAAGTTGACCCCACACTGTGTACATTTTGCTTATTTAATATAAAGCTAAATTTGGTATTTTATATAAAATTTTCAAACCGTTTATCATTTATTTAATGACAATTAATATCGAACGAACCATTATTATGAGCGTTTTACGTTTTGTTATCTGTCAAAAACTACGTAAACACGCTCCACTCCAAGGTCAAATTACTTTCCCCACTAGTGGATAAAATACGATTTTACCCGCTTGTATTAAAGGATAAAAGACGGCTTTCCGAGGTAGTGAGGGGAAAAATAATAAACTGTCTGCCAGAATTTCTCGACGTCTGTAGTATTTAATATTCACAAAGTTTTGCCAAAAGTGTTGTCGAAACTTCTTACCAACGTAACATTTCGTCAGTTCAATTACGTGCCACGTGGTCCTCTCTTTGGGTAGTAGATAGTTTAGCGTTTTCGTCAATAGGTAGGTTTATTTTTTATTATACAACGAGGAAGGCAAACGAGCAAATGGGTCACCTGATGGTAAGTGATCACTACTGCCCATAGACAAGAGCAACTCCGGAGGATTTGCAGATGCGTTGCCAACCTAGAGAGCTAAGACATAACGAAAACGGGATATTGACCGCGATTACCTTATAGGTTTGATGTTTGCCCGTGATCATGATGCATGCAACTGCATCGAAATATCGGGAGCTCATCAAACCTATAAGGTAATCGCGGTCAATATCCCGTTTTCGTTATGTCTAATGCAATTAACCGCGAATCATTTGAAACTGCTAGAGAGCTAAGATGAAATGCTTCTTGTGCCCGTAATTACACCGGCTGTCTTGTTCTCCACACCGGAACACAACAGTGCAAGCGCTGCTGCTTAGCGGCAGGATTAGCGAGTAAGACTAAGGTAAGGTACTTTGGGTGGAAAAATTACAGGTCGATAATACCCTAACACCCTGGTGTAGTTCGCTATAGTGGCGAAGGCGGTCCAATACCTACAGGCAAACGAACGCGCGTGAACTGATTATTAATTAATTCCACATAATATTCACGACGTTTCCTATTCAACGCAACTAAATCTCCGCACTCTATCAATAGAACCGTATGTAGGTACGATTTGAATAAAGCATAACCTAAAGGTCAGCAACCCCAATATGGGGGTTGGTCGCAGGTTCAAAGACCTAGGTTTTAATACGAGCTCTAAACGTGCTAGAATAGCCTAATTGCCGCAATGACGTCAGTAAGTCATGGTGTACAGTCAGCAGCAGAAGTAGCTAAGCAACCGAAGCGGTCACAATGATCTGCACAAGTTTCTGTGTATAACAATAGAGCCGTGCTTCGATCATTGTGACCGCTTCGGTTGCTTAGCTACTTCTACTGCTGACTGTACCTACAATGTACATACAAGAACCAACACCACATGAACCGGACTCTGATTTAGGTTTGCGGATAGAACCTTGTGCGAGGTCCGTCCGGACTGCTACCAAGATCTTACTCGCTAACCCTGCCACTAAGCAGCAGAGTTTGCATTGTGTTCTAGTGTGGAGAGCATAACAGCTGAAGAAATCACTGGCACGAGAGGCATTTCATCTTAACCCTTCTGCGATCCCTGTAGGTGTCTATGGGCAGTGGTGATCAGTGATTAAATAAAAACTATTAATGTGAGTTATAATAGTAAACTCATGAAACTTCACTAGATTAAATCTAAAGTTTTTAGTATCACAGTAAAATCTTTTTATCCAATAGAAAGCCATTACTATCTTTTATGAGAACGCCGTAAAACAAAAGCGTGGGTATTTAAAAGAACCCCGTGTTTGTTTAGGCTAAAATAAATTTGTTATCGATTGGACAGACGGCCGACAAACTGAGCTATTTGATCAAGGAATTCACGGAATAGAAGACTTTGACGTGTGAAAAATATGTAAGGGCCCAAAAAAACATTAAGAAATATAGTCTGGTGGCTAAGGAATGGCTGAAACCTCAGCCAAGTCATAGACATAGACATGCAAGAATCAAATGAAGATACACAACGACAGTGGGAGACGAGCTGTAGGGAGGCCTCCAACAAGATAGAGGGATGACCTGGTGAGGATCGCGGGATCGCGGTGGATGCGGAAAGCACAAGACCAGTCTGAGTGGACGTCTTTCGGCTGACATGATGATGATAATGATGATGACACAAATTCAAACGCAATCAAATAGTTGGCTAGAAGCCTTTATTATTCATTGTAAATAATCTAGGAGCTATATTTTTACTACACGTTGTACAGTCAGCGTCATATATATGGTGACATCCAAAGTGATCAAATAGTATATATGACGCTGACTGTACCTACCCGTGGGTTTGCCCTACTTAAATGATAATGTAACTAAGCAACCCACATATATCTTTCCTGTTAATCAGGAAAAATACGGAGACACTCAAAAATAACCTATACCCGGCGCAAAAACATCTATTATTCAATCAAAATAACGGGATGCGAGCAATAACATTCAGTAAAGTTCGCGAGCATGTCGCTAAAAGACCGCCTTCTCGATGCTGCCCAATACCTACTGTATCTAATTGAAATAACATGAAGGTTACGAGGAACAGTCTAAAATCGAACGTTTCCGGCGGTCGGCGGTCACCATGACCGCAGATATAGGTACTATCGAGAGACACTCATCGAACTGCATGGGGACGGAGCGCGTAACATTGATAACGTTACAAGAGTAATTTTATAAGGCATATTCGACACGGGATATTGAATTGACCGCGATAACCTTACCAGGTTTGGATGAACTCCCGATATTTCGACGCAGTTGCATGCGTCATGGTCTACCCGTGATCATGAATCATGATCACGGGTAGACCAGTTACATGCATCATGATTCATGATGCATGTAACTGCGTCGAAATTTCGGGAGCTCATGGAAACCTAGTAAAGTAATCGCGGTCAATATCACGTGTCGAATATGTCTAATGTACGAGGATTGTTTGATAAATACCCGTTTTATAAATATATTAATATCACTGGCCGCAAATAAGTATACCACCTTTTTAAGACATTTTTCAGAGGCAGGAAAATTTAAAAAAAAAAATGGCATTCTTTTGTTTTTTTTCTCATTTGACAACGATTCAGTGAAGGCGTGAACTTAAAATTGTTAAAATGGAGAAAGAACAGTATCGGTCTGTAATTAGATTCTTATTTTTGGAAGGAAAAACATGTGATGAAATAAAAGTAAGAATGCAAGTGGTTTACCATGAATGTGCTCCTTCTATGACAACCGTCAGATATTGGTATAACGAGTTTAAGCGGGGGAGAACAACCGACTTTGATGAGGGTCGCCCAGGCCGGCCAATTGAGGTGACTACAGACGATATGGTTAAGAAAAATGAAAATATGGTTTTAGCCGACCGCCGAATCAAACTTCGAGAAATCGTTGATGCTGTAAACGTTTCAATCGAGAGGGTACAACACATATTAGAAGAAAAATTGGGTATGAAGAAAGTATCGGAGAGGTGGGTGCCGCGTTTACTCACGGAGGAGCAAAAACGGAACCGACTGACTACTTCGGAGCAGTGTTTGGCCGTGTTCAAACGTAACCCGAAGGAGTTTCTGCGTCGTTTCGTGACCGTGGACGAAACGTGGGTCCACCACTACACCCCGGAAATGAAAGAGCAGTCGAAGCAGTGGATTTTACCGGGTGAACCTGCTCCAAAGAAAGCAAAAACCGTCCCATCGGCTGGAAAGGTCATGGCGACCGTTTTTTGGGATTCGCAGGGTATTATACATATTGACTATTTAGAAAAGGGAAAAACAATAACAGGGCAGTACTATGCCAATTTATTGGATGAATTTGACGCCGTGTTGAAGGACAAACGACCCCATTTAAAAAAGAAAAAAGTACTGTTTCATCACAACGCCCCGGCTCATTCGTCCAGAGTTGTGACGGCTAAATTAGCACAGTTACGCTACGAACTATTGTCTCATCCCCCGTATTCTCCAGATTTGGCCCCATGCGATTTCTTTGTTTCCCAACCTAAAAAAATGGCTCGGTGGCAAACGATTTGGATCAAATGACGAAGTCATTGCCGCCGCAGATGCCTATTTTAATGACTTTCCAAAATCATAATTTTTGGATGGTTTATTGAAGCTTGAGTATAGGTGGAACAAATGTATAGAGTTAAAAGGTGACTACGTAGAAAAATAAATGCATATATACAAAAAAAATGTTTTTTTTTCCATAAACGGGTACTTATCAAACAGCCCTCGTAATTAAGCGCGAATTATTTAAAACAAGATACTAATCTTGTTTCAGTAATCAGTAAATTATTACTGATGAAAAATTGCGAACGTGTTTCAAGAGAGCTCAAGGCGTTTCAATTGTGTTTAAAAACACTGTACCTATTTAATCTGGGGAATGAGCAATGGGCGTAAAAAGATAAGTAGTAGAGTTTCAAGGAAGAACAAAATATCCATTGAAATCGATAGGAGGAGAATGAGACGATCTCCGGTGGCGTGGAAGGATTCGTTCTCTATTTTTCGGCCCGAAAATACTTGCGATCACGGAGTCGAAATTTTGATAATCGACTAAATACATCAGACTTAAGCCACGCCACTAAATATACCTTAAAGACGTTTAACTAATGATTTGGTGCCAAATGGACGACACAAACTATTGACACTTCACTTAGATTACATTTGCACGTGTATCGCTGCAGCCACACCAACATGAAAGCGGCCTTACCCTCCTCAAACATGATTCCACTACGTCATTATTTTATTAGTAAAGTAACAATACAAGTACGCTAGCGCATGTACTTTGCACATCACGTCTACGCAAATTTGTTTTCAAAATGTGGACACAGCACTTTATTTACGATCAAGTCGTGAAATCACGTTCTGTCGTTTGTCGTGCATACAATGTCAATACTTTTGCTTGTAGTATGCCCCTTGACATACTATAATTGTGTGGTGGTCATAAAAACTTGGTCACAAAGGGCTGTTGTTAGGTTGTATGGGTGTATGGGATGTACCTATGGGTTAGCTTTGGCAAAACAAAATCGAAATAAGGGCGTGGGAACCGGAGAAAGGGTTAAAGAGTCAGAAGCGGAGATTCAGTGTAAAAATGATTTAACATGATTTGTATAGTTTCGAAATCCAGTTCTGTTGTTGGGGAAGCATCTTTAACATAGATAGGTATAGTCAAAGTGAGAAAAGCTTTCCCCTGTCAAAGTGTTGCCTGGCCGTGGGTAAGGTTTTTCTACTATGTCTATACATAGAATGAGAACTCTCATAGAATGAGAAGTCACTGGCATAAAAAAAAATTGATGTGACACCAACAATTTTTTTTTGCCGAATCCTGGGCATCTAGGATGATTATTTCAATGATTGGTTGAGCCAACTTAAATATTGACAAACGCGAGTTAAGTCAAGCGAAGTTAACTTAACTCTGTACTCCGCGCATATTATTATTTCATTTTCATTTCGTTTTGGCAGCGTGCGCTATAGCCTAACTCTACGCCGCTGCCACTTTTGAATGGCAGGTAACCTATGTTATATACGTTTTTTCGTCGTATCGCGTGTTATTGTATAAGAATAGAAGTGTTTTTAACGAGGATTAAGTCATTGCGGGAACGCAATAAAATACAATGTGTCCACACAATGGGTTAATGGCGTCTTTATACCAGGTTTACTACTGAATGTTATTGGGCGGCTACAAAGTGTGGCGCGGGATGTGAAATCATATCAAAATAACATATTACCATGTGTTGAGTCCAATACTTTTTAGGGTTCCGTAACCAAAGGGTAAAAGTGGACCATTACTAAAACTCATGAACCGTGATAGTTAGACAGTTGAAATTTTCACAGATGATGTGTTTCTGTTGCCGCTATAACAACAAATAAGTACTAAAAACAGTATAAAATAAATATTTAAGTGGGGCTCCCATAGGTAGGTAGGTACAACAGACATGACTTTTGTGACGTTTTTATAGATAATGGTATGAAACCCTTCGTGCGCGAGTCCGACTCGCACTTGTTTACATTAAAATACCTACTTAGCACACAACTTCAGGCCATTGTAATTTTTTTAAATTTTCGAACAATCAGAACGTATCTGAATTAATCATGGTTAAAGAACAGACCCGAGACGTAAAGCTTTATAATCAAAACATAACACCTACATCTACAAATATCTCACCTGTCAATGAAAGTCTTCGTTACCAAATCCAACATCACGAGAGTCAACATAACCGATAGGTAGTCAGGTTGCAATAAAAAAAAAATATTTTTAAATCACAAAAATAACATGACCGGTGCTACAAAGGTGGCCCGATTGAGTGTTCGCTAGGCATCGCGTGGCTCAATTGACCTGACCTGGGACCACCCACGGGCCGTCCTGACCTGCATGACTCAGGATATCAGAGCCGTTGCGAAACCTATGATATGTCAGCCAGGTAGGTACCCATTGCACCTTATGCGACGACTTGTTTAGTTACTCGTACTGTAGCGTTTTTGTTTTTCTCTAATGCAGCCTAGTAATACATACACACATACTTACATGAACCCTGAAAACAATACTCTTTTTCTTTGGGCAGTAGTGTAAAAAAAAATGAAAATAATCACCTTGCGAGATTCCCTTTACTGACGAAAAGGTGTGACGAAGGAACGGTGTTCGGGACAAATCGCTACTTACCTCTTGCACAAACAACCTAACATTACATCAAGATCTAAATACCCTTTTTAATAAGCTTGTAAATTGGATGAATGACCATAATTTAGAAATAATTTTTTCAAAAACAAAATTACTGCAGTTCAGACCATACCAAAGAACACCTCTAAATATAAACTTTTCGTACAACGGCACAAAAGTAGAATGCGTAGATACCTTTACATTATTCGGTTTTGATAATGATTCTAATGTCAATTGGAAAGCGCACATCAAAAAGCTCAAAACCACATTATTAAGTTTCGCTTACGCCTTACGAGAATTAAAAAGGACTACAAATTTGAAATCTGCACTAGCCGCTTACTACGCTTATGCCTACTCGCGTCTCAAATATGGTATTATTCTTTGGGGAAACAGCACTGACGTTCAAGACATTTGTTTTGCAAAAAAGATGTGTACGGATACTCGCCAACATCAAAAGTCCGGAAACCTGCCAACCACACTTTATAAAACTGGAAATTTCAACACTAACATCTATATATATATATTTGAAATTTGCATATTTGTTAGGAAATACCCACAGTTTTATACAAAGCAAATAGACCAAACACGCCGCTTTGGGACAAGATTTGGGAATAATTTAGCCTCACTTCCTGGATCGAAACTAAAACTGCACAAATCGAACCCCAATTCAATGGCAATTAGAATTTATAATAAAATGAGTAACCAATTGAAAAATGAAGAAAATGATAATAAATTTAATAAACAACTTAAACAACTCTTGATAAGAAAATGTTATTACCCAATTAAAGAATATTTTAATGATTGAACTACCTAGATTATTATTTGATTACTAATGACATTTATATTGGTTTATATTCTGACACAATTCGTTATTTTAATTTTATTGACTCATTTTAGGCTAGTATGACATTGTAATATACATTTAGTTATTATTTATGATACTGAATTCCTTTCTATTGATGTTTAATTGTAAGTTTAATTTTTAATTAATTGTATCTCTCTTTCTCAGAATGCTGCGCCCTTCCGGGTTTCATATGTGTGTTTGTATTGTAACTTTACATGTGAATTAATATTATATTATATTATTATTATTATTTCAAATAATACACTAGCAGCTCATAGAGCTGATACGTGTATATCACTGCACTTGTGTTTTAATATTTTTTAAATGTTTGTCCAGTCTATTTTTAAAACTGTTCACTGAAGGCGCACTTATCACAAGTTCGGGTAGTTCATTCCAAGAGTTCACAACACGGTTAGGTAAGAAGTGTTTTCTAGGGTTCCTCGCATTCAGTTGTTTGATCAGTTTCATAGAACGCGTATCTGTACTGATCCTAAATAGGTTCTTGATATTTGGGACATTATAGTGATCATGCAATATTTTATGTCTCAATAAGATCGCCACGTTTCCTTCGCTCCTCCAAAGTTGACAGGTTTAGTCCTGAAAGTCGCTCTTCATAAGGTATATTTTTAAGTGAAACCACCATCTTTGTTGCTCTTCTCTGAACCTACTCCAACAGGTTGATGTCCTTCTTCCAGATTTGAAAATGGTCGAACATATGTTTTGTATATTTTGACAAAAAGTTCCTTCGTGATGACAAAAAACGCTTTCCTGACCATGTAAAGCATGGAGTTGGCCCTTTTACAAATGTGAACAATGTGCACATCCCACTTGACGTTATCAGTGACGACCACGCCAAGATCTCTCTGCGTGTTCACAGGCGTCAGGGCTACTGAGTCGACCTTGTATTGCAGTTTAGGGTTACTGTTTCCAATATGTAAAACTGTACACTTAGTTGCATTCAGTGAGAGGAGCCAATCCTTAGTCCATTGTACAATGCGATCAACGTCCTTTTGAATGACATTGTGAGTAATCAGCGGATTTCCCATAATCTTTGTGTCGTCTGCAAAAATCGACATGTGGGACTGTATCACGCTTTTCAAATCCGTTATGAAGATTCCAAACAGGAATTACATCGAATAAATAAATGAATCAATGAATGAACGTTCCGTGACCTTACTAAACCTGCATTACCCATGTAGGTAATGTAAAATTCCGTGTTTATCATAAGTTCCTCAGAAACAACCGATTTTGACAAGTATTTTGCATCATCATCATGTCAGCCGAAAGACGTCCACTGCTGGACATAGGCCTCCCCCGCGGCTCTCCACTCAGACCGGTCTTGTGCTTTCCGCATCCACCGCGGTCCGGGGATCTTTACCAGGTCGTCGCTCCATGTGGTTGGAGGCGCCTACCGACAGCTCGTCTCCCGGTCCGTGGACGCCATTCGAGAACCTTCTGACCCCATCGGCCATCAGTACTGCAGGCAATGCGCCCCGCCCACTACCACTTAAGTTTCTCAATTCATGCATTGTATTTTGCATGCGAAAGAGGCTTTCAAATAATGTGTCCATACTACGAATTTCCACTGACAAGAAAAACTGTGTAAGTTGTATTACATTGCAAGGCCGTGAAGCGCACGAATTAGAAGTAGTTGAGTGCGGGCCGGTAATGTAACGCAGTGTCTTGTGTAGGCGCTCAGAGCGCCTAGTGTAATCGCCGACCAGGCCAAGAAATACGTCTCGGTCGCGTTCGCGTTTAACAATTCTCATACTATTTGACACTTTAGCACAAACGCGATCGAGACGTACTTTGTGCTTTTTGATTACACTAATGGCACAGCTTAAACCTCAGTTTACACAACGAACCAGAACCCGCGAGCACGCCTAAAACTGAGGCACCTAAAACTACACTTAAATAGAGTAGTTTCGCGTAGTAATCTCGTGCACGCAGCATATCGTGACGTGTTGTACAAATGACAACAATATTAAATAGATTTATTAAATTGTAATAAATCCCTTCTCGTGTCGTTCTCTCATGCACAAATTTAATTAGGTAGGTACGTTGGGTTTATAAAAACCAGAATAATTATTATATTTTAAGTGTAAACGGATAGCGAAATCAATAATAAATGGACAAAGTGCGCAGTGTGCGGTTATCACTACGGCTTCTGGTTTGATCTGTATTCTGAGAAGATTTTGAGGCTTGAACAAAATTTTGTTATTAGATCATACCTCTTCGGGGGTAGGGGAGTCTGGTAGTAAAGTAACAATAAGACAGACAGGTGACTCGTAAACTGTAGGTAGATACTTTGCGTCGAGGCCTGCGCTAATGATTATGACGATCACTTAGGGTCGGTACGGCCGTACGGCTCTGGCAGTATGCCAGAAAACTCTTGTGAGCTTGATATATGTTATGCAGAAAGGCACCAAGATGAAGGAATCTAAAAATGTTTTCCAATTTAAAATATACGCAGTGGCTCGTCGTGCAATGGCGCACTTCCATTTAGGGGGTCGATTTTAAGAAAATGGAATGAGAAATGTATCATAATTTGAATTTTACATAAAACCCTCGACCTCCCCGAACTTGTGATAAGTGCGGCTTCAGTGAACAGTTTTAAAAAGAGACTTAATTTACTTAACTTCTATTACACTTAATTTAATAAGACTTGTGCGTTATTCCGTAGTATTGTGTGGATATTAAACTTTATCGTATTTTATTTCAGCTCTACAAAAGTAACGTAAACACTGCAAAAGTAGAAAAAGTTGAAGCACTCACCTGGCCATATCGCGAAGAGGCTAAATGTACATTCCTGTTCTTCAGTGCAAAGTCCGGTCGTTTCCCCAGCCCGTAGCCGCTCTTGTTCTGCGAGATGAACTTCTTGGGGCGCTCCAGCCTCTCTGAGCCCTCAACATCTTCCTCCCGCTTGGAGGAGGATGGGACAGCCCGGTACGCCCCTCGAGTCCCACGGATAGTCTTCTCCGGGCTTTTGTCCTGCTTCCGGGTTATCAGGTTGTCCTTCCTTTGCTTGCGCAGAGACACGTTTGAAGCCATATTTTCCATATTGGTCCATCAAATGATTATCTTGTTCGAATTTGTCTATATTCTCAAATTGTTTTCGTTAAAGTTCATTTCGTTAATATCATAAGAAACTAAAATAAGTAGATCTATTGAAATCTTGATGGTAAATGTTTCATTTCTTGTTATGAATATGAATAAATTTGATTTAACATGGAGCTATGAACACTAGAAGCAATAACTAGAAGGATTATTATCTTTAACAATAATTATTACTAATGAAATAAATAACTAATTCCGTCTTTTGATTCTCTCTCTGTGTTGGCATTCTCAACTCTGCACCTTTCAAGCCCTCTTCACTAGGGGAAACTAATCTTAAAACAGTCTTTAGGAAGATTTTGGAAAGTAGTACTGCTTAATTGGGTTGTTACAGTTGCTATCTGAAACAATGAAAGATTAATTCATTAATTTCAGTAATTATAAGGAGCATGAAGGAACAATAAATATTTAACAAGTTATGCATTTCAATGGAAATAGCAAATGACAGATCAATACCTTGAACTAGAATATCAGTTTTACTAGATTTATCTAGATATTAACCAGACAGTCTGTTTATACTTAATAATTAATTAACTTGATAAGGAGTTCTCACATTTTGTGATTATCGTACATTGAAATAAAGTTAATTTGACCAAAGTTCAAATTCATCATGACAGGGAGACCTGAGACGTTATTGTCCAGCATGTTCAGCTGCGTTTTGGCATTCACCAACTCTGTTTTGCACAATCATGTACCATTTGACAGAAAAAGATGGGGAATGCCAAATCGAAGGCAAGCATGTTCAACATTAAGCCCATGGGAAACAATTTAGCCAAATCCACATTCATGTAACTCGCATACACTAAACATTTGATCGAAAACATAATAATCAACTGTAATTGTGCTTTAAATCATACAGGCATAGCTTAACAACTTGGATACCAACATGGCTTTAAGAACTGTATCGTAATTTTCTACATGCTTGTGATAATATTCACCAACAGCCAGTTCAAGGTATTGCTATTAGTTCAAAAAAAGTAAGTAATTAAAATATTGGCCTCACCACTGAAATGTACCTCTGAAACTGTCCACAAGCCAAACGTCTATAATTCAGATGAAATCGCCTGATTATGAGTCAAGTGGCTATTAGCATCACTGTTATCAGCACAATCTCAGTGACATGCCTGACTAATCTGCTTCTATTTAAAGCCAGATCCATCACAACATTCTCGATGCTAATTACAAGTTTTCCTACCAACTTAACAAGTTCAAGTTCATGTTTCACGCATGACATGATCACTTTTCGTACTCAGAACACTTTACAATCATCACGGCTCAGCAATTCACAGGGGTGTTTAGAATAAACAAGATTGTCCCAGTTATCATGCATGCAAAGATGTTATAAACAAATGCGAACCCGAGCAGGCACTACGCATTGTTTATCACCGCGCATTGATTACATGATTGAACATTTAATTCGATAACTCGCGATCGTCGTCCCAGGCTGCGCTACGTAAACAAAAACCAACTCGTCGGCACTCTAAGGTACCAGCAGACATTCAACACGCAATCAATTCGAAACAAGAACCCGAAACACTGCTAAAGACGATTAGATGAGCCGGCACAGCAGAAAAATGTGACGAGAAAAAACACGAAAGCGGGTGTCACCAACCGAAAAACTAAGATCGTAAATCGCGAGCCACTGGGCACCTTGCACTCCCGCCGCGATCCCCTTAGCTTTATTTAAAGACGCGCTAAAATCTGCATACATCGGCCGTTCTATTTAATGCAATAAGAATGGCGTACAGTGAAATTAAATTGAGTAAAATTGAAAATGACAGTACGTCAAGATCACAAAGCAAAATTGCTGTGCAAAGTATGTGTATTTTACCTCTTGTTCGACATCGCCAGATTCATATAACAGTTTTATCGCTTCACGACGGTTACTTTTGCTAAATTGATATTCGATTCTATAAATACTTACAAATAAAAATCTGGAATCACACCATTATAAAGATGCGCGATGTGAATAGAATACCTACTATCTATATAAACTAACTAATGAAATCTTGCTATTCGATTCGATTTAAAATGTCATGATAATCGTTCACGTTTCTTATCGATTAATAATCTTAGCGACACACGAATAAAAAGTCGATAGTGAGTGAGGCAACTTATTTAAAATTATTCATTTATTCATTGATTAAGTCATGTGCACGTGTAATTAGTTTATTAACTAAAATATTAAGAACGTCTCATGGGGATGTTAGATGGTACAATAGATTTAACGTTTTTTTTCTAAACTCCTTACAAAATTTTACTTATTTACTTTAAAAGTGTAAATTATATTAAAATAAATAGCCAAAAGTGGGTATTACTGTAGTACGTCTACGTACATGTCAAAATTTGTTACGTTCCTACAAACTCAACTTAAACAAGACTGTCACACAAATGCTAAAAAACATGCACACAATATGTGCATTTTTCACAGACATAATGCCAAGTTTTAGCTTAAGGAAAATCACGCGGTAAGCGGTAACATACACACACATTTGTTTAAATTAAAAATCGATTTTAATCGAATAGTCATGCAATAATCGCAAGCAGTGCAACCCTGCTACAGTGCTTCTATAAGTAAAAAACAATAGTCAATGCAGATTGAAATCAATATCATTTTCCTCACGAGATTTATATTGCGGTTCTTTCCAGATTGATTATTTGTGCTGAAAATCTGTTAGAGTACTTGGGAGATTTTTAACATTGCTTTTTATGTTGATATATATCAATTTCATTGATTTTTTCTGGCAATACAGAGTTTTGTTAACAGTTTGACATTTAAAATACAATTTACGCGATACTCAAAATAATAAAATTATTGAATTAGTATCTATGAGTTTGAAAGTAACCCTCTTTCTCGTCTCTCAAATAAGAATATAAATCGTTGAGTGGCAGGTAAACATATTTTTTCTGGTTAGACCTAAATTGAAACACAGTAAACTTTTCAAATGCAAATATAATTTTTGAACATTGTCTAACCTTTCGTGTAACGAAATGCCGTGGAAGTACGTTTGAAAACATTACTTTAGTGATATTTTTCTGATGTACATATATTATTTTATTGGTAAACGAAAACTATTTTAGCGCCTTATTCTAAGGAACAAGCTGAAAATAAAAATTGTGAAGAAACAGTTTTATTAAAATAAATTTTTTAACATAATTTTTCCCACATGACATATTAAAACCAGCTACTGTCGTTAGACTTAAGGTTTTTGAACACGAAATTGTGATGTGATGTCGAATGTGTAGATTGTGTACATGGCATATTTTCAATTTCTTTGATTTTAATTAAAACATGAACTGAATAATTAGATTATAATATACCACTTTGAGAATGGCATTCGTGAGTGCAGTCACCGGCGATGACTCCACTAAAAAGTTTATGGAAGTCCTGCAAAGTGACTTCAAAACACTGAGTTTCGAAACGAAGAAAAAATATCCTCAGATAAGAGAGGTAATAAACCTATTTCTCCTTTAATTATTATGAATAAAATATTTAAAATTTTATGTTTTGCTCTGGTTTGTATTATCACCGATCATAAAACCCTTAAATACTGATCAAATATTTGAAAAACCGCCCATTAATTTACATCTGTAATTAGCTTATATTACCTATTTTGCTGAGTAAATAAAGCGAACTGAGCGTTTTAATAAATATAGGAACAAGTAATAACCAAGAGCCATTAAAGTGATGTAACATGTAGTCAAATATCTAATAAGTTATTTCATAGTCAAAGAGATTAAGATTACTAATACACTACTTAATTTCAAGGGTTTCTTGAGTCACCACACCTGTGAAATTAGTCAGCATTTGCCGGATATGTTCAATGAATACTTACAAGTCTACACTAACACTAGGTTACAAGATGTCTAGTATTATTTGCATCATGTTATGGTTCATTAACAATTTACGGTAAAAGAATTTGAACTGTAAATGACTGGTTCCTTTTCGCAAGAATTGTAATGACTTCATTCTATAGGTGTGATAGGGATAGCTGAGTAATGAAAATAAGGTTTGTCATAGTCATAGTCAGGTTTGTAATTTGTGTGAAAACTTCGAAAGTTTAAATCAATATGTACACAATAATGTCTTTTTTTTTTCGGGTTATACACCAGCCTCAGTTTGCTTTTGTCCCAGGGGCCTTCTAATCCTTACCCAACTACACTACGCTATAGTATTTACTGAGTGAATGTCATTGAAGGTTGACATATTTACAACTCTCAGGAAATATTAAAAGGAACCTTTTCCCCTCGTGCTGGCCCAGCTGTCAGGTTTCATAAAACTGTTTTTGCAGGCATGTGACGAGGCCATAGAAAAGCTATCATTAGCAGCCAACAACCCCCAGGCCTCTCTCTTTGGGGTTGTCAACCAAATACTGTACCCACTAGTCCAAGGATGCGAGTCCAAAGACCTGAAGATCATCAAAGTGAGTGTAACTTTTTAACAAGCTTTTATTTCTCTTCAATCTTGATAATAAATAAAATTTTAACCAACTGTTTTGAAGAAGTTCATGCTGTGTTAGCCAACCCTTTGTCCTGTGATGCATTCCTGATTTGTAAATTTGTGGAGTGCTCCTGCATTGCTAGGGAATCTGGCACTGGAGGCAGTGGTTTGTAAATTATTATACCTTGTATTTTCTTTGTGCCTTATTTCTTGTTTTGACTGTTATGTGGTGTTCAATAAAGAGTTATTGTATAGTATTGTATACCTAGAGTCTCCCCATAAGGCTGACATGGTCATGGTCACGCCAGGTGTATCAAAGCCTCAATTAAAGCCTCAATAAAAAAAAAGACTGGTTTGGATTGACTTGAAATTTGAGCAAAAGTAAAAGTCTGTTGCCTGTTTTTCTGGATAAGTACAATTTGTGGCTTTCTGGTGAGCTACATCTTCGGCCCCATCAGCACTTACAATCGGGTGCAATAGAGGTCAATCTCTAACTAAAAAAAATTTATTTTTTTTACCAAATTAAGGTCTGAAAAATTTTACTAGGTATGTGCAAATTAATTTCCAGTTCTGCCTCGGCACGATCCAGAGGCTCATAGCCCAGCAGGGCATTGATGCCAAAGGAGCGAGGCATGTGGTTGACTGCCTCTACACCCTCGGCCAGGGCGGGGTGCTGGAGCTGAAGCTGCTCCAGACAGCAGCACTGCTCATGACCACCTCGGATTTGGTGCATGGGGACACTCTTGCTAGGGTGAGTGAGTTGTTTATTTTACTTTTTTTTATAAAGGGGGGGGGGGCTACAACACGGCATTTTTCGATGAGCCATATCACTATCGGTTGACCAAACGTAAGACTGACTGACGCTCGATTAGTGGTCTTTGGGTTTGGGTTCTTACATTTTCAAGCACTAACCCGAAGTCCATGGTGTTGGTAAGTCAATGGTAAGTAAGTACTCATTATCTTCAGACACAGTACGCGGTTTTCGGATATGATTGAATGCGGCTTCTGGTTTGTTCTGTATTATAATGAAATAAACGGATCAATCATGTATGTCAGTCGAATATAGCCCGACATGTTTCGAACTAATCCGTAGTCCTTCCTCTGGGAGCACACGCTACGCCGGTGGCGAAACGTAAACAGCGCGCCGCGGCTCTGCTCTAGGCTTGAGTCGGTCAGGAACTAAGAACTGTTAGGAATGAATTCCCGTCGCGGACCAAAAGGAACTAAATCCTTTCGCACGATTTGAATCGGTCTTCGCTTCTTTAGTTCAGTAGGTAGAGGAGTGGAGTGGATGAATCGCTTGAGCGGAACGGAGCGAGTGAGAGTGACCGAAAATGAGGAGCGAGATAAATAGCGCTCTTTCAAAGTGTCTCTAGAGCAAGTGGGAGCGAGATGAACAACTATCATTCCGTTCCGTGTCCTTCACAGATCAAAACAGTTCCAACTCGTTCACTGAACTACTGAACTAAAGGAACTAAAAGTCCGAACTAGTTCCTTTCACCGATTGAACGAGATCGGAGCGCTCCCTTTAAAGACCGAGTAGGCACAACTCTACTCTGCTCGCGCGGCTGCTCGGCGCAGCTGACGGCGGCTCACAACTACCCTCGTTTTCATCGTCATTTTTATTATTGTCAAAAGTAGGGTAGCACACTACGCTAATCACATCACTTAGTAAAGGCGTGTTCACACTAGCTGTTGACGAAGTATTCAACACAGTTTTCCAACTCGGTGGCACTGACCATCTACAATCACGGTTCAAATTGGGATGACGATTAATTTCAATGGCCTCACGTACTTTCCGCGGAATTAAAAACGTTACTTCGCGGAGCTAACTAACTTAATCCATTACTTGTAACATGGACTTCCGTAAAGTTACGCCTGAATCTATACAATATTTCCTTCGAAATCCTTTTCACTTGTGGCCTTTTTGACATTTTCACTGATGTTTTGTATAAGTAGTGTATGTATAAGAAGCCGTGATTTGACCTATCGCCTCTCAAGCAGAAGAGGGTCGTGGATTCAAACCCCGGCTCGCACCTTGTGAGTTTTTCGGAATGTATGTCCGAAATTACATTTGTAATTCATCATGAGCTTTTCGGTGAAGGAGAAACGTCGTGAGGAAACCTGCATACTCCTGCGAAGCAATTCAATGGTGTGTGTGAAGTTCCCAATTAGCACTGGGCCCGCGTGGGAACTATATAGCCCAAGCCCTCTCATTCTGAGAGGAGGCCTGTGCCCAGCAGTGGGACGTAAATAGGCTGATGATGATGATGAGTGTATGTATTGTATGTTTATTTGTAGTTATTAATTTAATTTAAATTGTTATGTTAAATTTACGTTTCTCCTTTCTGTTAATTTCTACCACCTAAATTAGCCACTTCATCTTGGTTTCTGTATTTTGGTTGTCTGTATGAGATCGCTTTTAAGCCACAAGACCTCTTATTGTTTACCATACCTGTTTTTCTGTAATCTCCTTGTACTGTGGTTTTCAATAAAGAATATTTTTTGTATTTGTACTGTATTGTATATTTGAAAAACGTTTCTCTCGCCAGTTGTTCTGTGTTCTGAGAGTCGGCTCTTGTTTCCAGACGATGGTGATGTGCATGCGCATGGTGGCGACGCACGAGGCGCGCGACGTGAGCACGAGCCACGCGGCCGCGGCCACCGTGCGCCAGCTGGTGGCGCTCGTGTTCGAACGCGCCGCCGCCGAGGCCGCCGGTGAGGATCAGGCCCGTGCATTCCGATCAGGCTAAATACTAGTCTATACTAGTACCCATAGTACAGGCTTTGGTTATGTGGCGACAGGTATGGCTTTGCGTGCTCAGCACTAAACGATATATAGGGCAGTTGCCCGCCACGCGCCGCCGCGTCAGGTTCCCTTACTTAGACGAATTGTGTTTCAACTTTGGTAAAAATAAAAATACGTGTTTCGATTAAAAGACTCTTTAATTCCAAACATAATACCACGTAGTGACGTAGGTAGCGGTGCAACAACAAGTGGTGACCCCGACGAACCGCAGGCTTTGATTATCAGTTTTAACGGGCAACTCAAACCGCCGAACCTGACGCGGCGATGGTAAACCCGCCGGGAAACGCGGGCGGGGCCGGAGCGCACGCCCCGGCCGGAGCAGGCGCAGCGGTTGGAGCCGCCGGAAGTGCTCACGGGAACGAAGGCAGCGCAGCAGGTGCATCAGAATTAGCGATGGTGACTGTGCAGATGCGCATACCGGAATTTTGGGCGGACATGCCAAAATTATGGTTTGCCCAATTTGAGGCGATTATGGCCCCACAAAAGCAAGGTGATACTACCAAATTTGACATGGCGATAGCAAAGTTAAGCCGAGAAGCGCTGAGACAGGTGAGCGACTTACTAGAAGCGCCGCCCGCCGAGAAGACCTACGCTAAGCTAAAAGAGCGGTTGCTAAAATTTTACGAGGAAGACACGGACGCGCAATTCCAGCGGTTGGTTGGGAACATGGATTTGGGGACGCAAAAACCGTCCCAGCTCCTACGGAAGATGAGTGAGTTGGCGCGAAATTCGGGAGTACCAGAAGGCCCATTGCGCAGGCTGTGGTTGGGCAGACTACCTCCTAACGTACGCGCAGTCCTTGTGGGAAGAGAGGACACCAAATTGGAGAGCTTGGCAGCAATCGCTGACAAAATCTTGGAAACGTTAGGGAGTAGCGACATAGCGACGGTATCGCACCCCTGCCCTACGGAGGAAACAGCATGCGCGCAGAGCGAGCTGGTCTCACACATGAGTGTGATGGCATTAGAATTGAAGAGACTAAGGGGTGATATAGAGGAAATCAAGTCAAGGGGGCGCGGAGGCAGGTCAGGAAACCCCAGTTGGAGCAGGCAGCGATCCAGGTCAAGAGGAGCATCAGCAGCACGACGTTACCCTGGGGATCCGAATTGGCTGTGCCGGTACCACTACAGGTTCGGAGAACTGGCAAGATCGTGCGAACAACCATGCGGCTGGGCAACTCGGAACCATAAAGCGGAAAACTAGGAACAGTGCAGTCAGAGGCGGTGGATGATTGTACTGCGGGAAACCACCGGTTGTGCGTAAGAGACAAGAAAAGTGGCATTGTATACCTCATCGATACGGGAGCTAACGTATCAGTGATTCCGGTGAGTAGAGTTAGAACAACAGGCAGGCAGGAGTGTTCATATAAACTGTTCGCCGCAAACAACACGGAAATAAAAACATATGGGTTAGTAAATCTGGAACTGAATTTAGGGCTCCGCAGGGCATTTAGGTGGACATTCATAGTTTGTGATGTCAAGCAACCAATTATCGGAGCAGATTTTTTAAAAGAGAACAGAATAATTGTGGATATCTTTAACAAATGTTTGATTGACGATGAGACCAAATTAAAGAGTAGGGGCGCGATAATTTCGAACACTGAGCCAACGGTGTCAAGTGTACAAAACGATAACCCATATAAAGAGGTATTAAAAGATTTCTCAGAGATTACTAAACCGATTTCGTTTAAAGAACCAACCATACACAATACTTACCATTACATAGAAACCGCAGGCTCGCCGGTGTACGCTCGGGCCAAGCCCTTACAACCGGATCGTTACAGGAAAGTCAAGGAGGAGTTTAGTATAATGCAGGATTTAGGAATTTGCAGGCCATCAAAGAGTCCATGGGCGAGCCCGCTTCATGTCGTCCCCAAAAAAGACGGACAGGTTAGACCCTGCGGCGACTATCGTGCACTCAATGCGATCACGAAGCCGGACAGGTACCCCATCCCGCGCCTGCAGGATTTCACGTACGTACTAGCTAATAAAAACCTGTTTACACGGTTGGATATTAACAGAGCATATCATAATATTTCGGTTGCCCCGGAAGATGTAGAGAAGACCGCAATAATAACTCCTTTCGGTCTTTTTGAATTTCCTAGAATGACGTTTGGACTTAGGAACGCCGCCCAAACTTTCCAACGCTTCATGAACAACGAGGTGTTGCAAGGGTTAGATTTTTTGTTTTGTTACATCGACGACATTATAATTGCTAGTGATAATGAACAACAACACAGGGAACACATGCGGCAGGTTTTTAGTAGGTTACAGAAGTACGGCATTACATTAAATTTAGCTAAATGCGATTTCGGCAAAACGGAGGTCGAATTTCTAGGTTACACGGTAACTAGGCTAGGTATCAGCCCACTCAAAGATAAAGTCGAAGCTATAGTCAATTACCCAAGGCCAAAGAATGTAGAACAGTTGAGGCGATTTTTGGGGATGGTAAATTTTTACAGGGCACACATGTCGCACGCCGCATCAAAACAGGCGATTTTGAGTAAATATTTACAGGGAGCTAAGAAAAGGGACAAGACTGAAATCGTATGGGATGACGAGGCCATAGTAGCATTTGAAGGGTGCAAGGAGAGTTTGCAAAACGCAGCTACCTTGTCACATCCTGTAGGTAACGGACCTTTGGCATTAATGTGTGACGCGTCCAACACCTGCGTTGGAGCGGTGTTACAGGAAAAAAACGATAACGAATGGAGACCGCTAGGGTATTTTTCGAGGGGCCTTTCGGCGGCACAACAAAAATATAGCACATATGATAGGGAGTTGCTCGCGATTTATTTGGCAATCATACATTTTAGGAACATGGTGGAAGGACGGCAGCTAGTCGTGTTTACCGACCATAAGCCATTAATGTACGCATTTTCAAAATTGGGCTCTCAAAACGAAACACCTAGAAGAACACGACAGTTACTGTTTATCAGTGAATTTACAAGCGACATAAGGCACGTGGGAGGCCCCGAGAACCCAGTTGCTGACGCATTATCACGCGTTATAGAAGCTATTGTTTGTCCTACGGCTATAGATTACGAAGAGCTCGCAAGCGCACAGGCTAGGGATGATCAAATTACACGCTTAATAACAGCGAACGACGGCAGCGCGCGTTTTAAAGGTTTTTTAACACCCGGGTGCAACAAAATTATTTATTGCGATGTGTCCCGTTCAAATGCTCGACCCTATGTACCTAAAGATTTTCGTAGAACAGTTTTCGAAACTATTCATAACATAAGCCATCCAGGAATTAGGAGCACTAGAAAATTAGTTACGGATAGGTATTTTTGGCCGGAAATGAATAAAGACGTAGGCAGCTGGGCGCGCGCATGCATTCAATGCCAGAGGGTCAAGGTTCATAGACACACAGTATCGGAGTTAGGGAAGTTCCCACGGGTAGGTAGATTCGAACACGTACACATTGACATCGTTGGACCACTACCGACAACTCAAGAGGGATTCCGTTATTGCATTACGATGATAGATCGTTTCACGAGATGGCCAGAGGCAGTACCGGTTACAGATATCACCGCACAGACTGTGGCAAAGACGGTATACGAAAATTGGGTGTGTAGGTTCGGATGCCCCAGTAGGTTAACATCAGATCAAGGTAGGCAGTTCGAGAGTGAATTATTTACTAACTTAACAAGAATGTTAGGAATAAAAAAGACGCGTACTACTGCCTACCATCCGCAGAGTAACGGGGTTGTTGAGAGGCTGCACCGATCTTTGAAAGTAGCAATCAAGGCCAGGTTAACAAACAATAGTTCGTGGGTCGAGGAACTACCAACGGTCATGTTGGGACTTCGGGCGGCCCACAAAATGGATTTAGGGGCAAGTTCAGCCGAAATGGTGTACGGATGCGCCCTGAAACTTCCCGGGGATTTTTACCCTGACTGCAATGCAGGTCAGGTTAGCAACTATGGCTCCTACATCAGTAATTTAAAGCACACAATAAGCAAACTGCGGCCTCAGGAACGAGAGCGAAGCGATTCGCGAAAAATATTTATACACCGGGACCTTAGCACATGTACACATGTGTTTGTAAGGAACGATATGGTCCAAAAATCATTGTCACCAGCATACAGCGGCCCGCATGAGGTGTTGAGTAGAACACCGAAAGCATTTTTAATAAAGTTAGCAGATCGTCAATCAAATATTTCCATAGATAGATTAAAACCAGCATATTTCATTCCCGAGGATGATAGTCAGACTCAGGGTCAACATACAAAACATAACTGCAGGGAGCAAGGGAGTAAGGTAACGGAAAAACCGCTACCGCCTATGCTCAAGACCACACGTAGTGGCCGAGTTATTAACCGACCGGTGCGATTTTTAATAGATTAGCAGCGTACGTAGGTCAAGTAAATACTAAGGTATCGCGAATCAGCGAAATTCCATAATAAAACGCATAGATTTACGAATAAATTTTCATTTCTTGGGAGGCGAAGTTGGAAGAAATAATGGGTTTTAATCACAGTAAGAACGAGAAAGAAAGTGAAGTTACTGCACAGTTTGTCGCAAGACAAGGAGAGATCGAATCAAAAGTCTCTTATTATGGAACGTCGCTGGTCGCAGTGTTGGTTATATTATCATTAATCGTACTCTGGTGCATTTTTAAAACGTTCAAGGAGAGGCTTAGAAAATACATATGGAAGTCCGTGGGTGTCACGCCCGTTGGGACCGCAGTGGGGCAAGTGGCAAACCCAGCCCCCGGAACGAACTATGTACAACAAGTGTAAAAATAAGTGAATCGTGTTAAGCGTACAACATTAAGTTTTTTTTTTTTCGTGTATTAGTTTCTAAGAATGCAGCGGGCATAACCGAACATGACACCGTTGTTATCGCAGGCGAGCGATACCCACCTTGAACGTCGCAACTTGCTGACTAAGTCTTGTGCAACTTTATCGTGTAACACGCACAGAGTAGGTGATAGTGACAGAGCGTCCGAAAAATGTTTTGCATTTCAGTGTTAGTGTAATAAAATTTTTTTTTTGTAAAAGGGGGAATGATGTGGCGACAGGTATGGCTTTGCGTGCTCAGCACTAAACGATATATAGGGCAGTTGCCCGCCACGCGCCGCCGCGTCAGGTTCCCTTACTTAGACGAATTGTGTTTCAACTTTGGTAAAAATAAAAATACGTGTTTCGATTAAAAGACTCTTTAATTCCAAACATAATACCACGTAGTGACGTAGGTAGCGGTGCAACAACAGGTTAGTTTGGGACTAGGTCAATTGGTGTCAATTGTTACATTATATTTAATTTAATTTAAAATCCGTTTCAATACGCACAAGCGCGACGTCTTTCTTTTTACGAAAAGGCAGCACGCCCGAATGCCTGCCGGGCACACACGCTCTTATGACATCGCGCTCATCTGTGAACTACGTACGAATACGCTCACTGCACCACTACTATACTTCACTCACACATGTAAACTATAATCAACCCGATCCCACGCGGTTGACGCGGTCCCGTCTAATTTTATTTCATTGAAAATCAATCTTATGTCAAGGTCATAAACAGTTTGACATGTAAAAACATTTCTCAATTCAACTACGAGGGCTGTTTGATAAGTACCCGTTTTATAAATATATTAATATCACTGGCCGCAAATAAGTGTACCACCTTTTTAAGCCATTTTTCAGAGGCGGGAATATTAAAAAAAAAATGGCATTATTTTGTTTTTTTTTCTCATTTGACAACGATTCAGTGAAGGCGTGAACTTAAAATTGTTAAAATGGAGAAAGAACAGTATCGGTCTATAATTAGATTCTTATTTTTGGAAGGAAAAACATGTGATGAAATAAAAGTAAGAATGCAAGCGGTTTACCATGAATGTGCTCCTTCTATGACAACCGTCAGATATTGGTATAACGAGTTTAAGCGGGGGAGAACAACCGTCTTTGATGAGGATCGCCCAGGCCGGCCAGTTGAGGTGACTACAGACGATATGGTTAAGAAAATTGAAAATATCGTTTTAACCGACCGCCGAATTAAACTTCGAGAAATCGTTGATGCTGTAAACGTTTCAATCGAGAGGGTACAACACATATTAGAAGAAAAATTGGGTATGAAGAAAGTATCGGCGAGGTGGGTGCCGCGTTTTCTCATGGAGGAGCAAAAACGGAACCGACTGACTACTTCGGAGCAGTGTTTGGCCGTGTTCAAACGTAACCCGAAGGAGTTTCTGCGTCGTTTCGTGACCGTGGACGAAACGTGGGTCCACCACTACACCCCGGAAATGAAAGAGCAGTCGAAGCAGTGGATTTTACAGGGTGAACCTGCTCCAAAGAAAGCAAAAACCGTCCCATCGGCTGGAAAGGTCATGGCGACCGTTTTTTGGGATTCGCAGGGTATTATACATATTGACTATTTAGAAAAGGGAAAAACAATAACAGGGCAGTACTATGCCAATTTATTGGATGAATTTGACGCCGTGTTGAAGGACAAACGACCCCATTTAAAAAAGAAAAAAGTACTGTTTCATCACGACAACGCCTCGGCTCATTCGTCCAGAGTTGTGACGGCTAAGTTAGCACAGTTACGCTACGAACTATTGGCTCACCCCCCGTATTCTCCAGATTTGGCCCCATGCGATTTCTTTTTGTTTCCCAACCAAAAAAATTGGCTCGGTGGCAAGCGATTTGGATCAAATGACGAAGTCATTGCCGCCACAGAGGCCTATTTTAATGACTTTCCAAAATCATACTTTTTGGATGGTTTATTGAAGCTTGAGTATAGGTGGAACAAATGTATAGAGTTAAAAGGTGACTACGTAGAAAAATAAATGCATATATACAAAAAAAAAATTTTTTTTTTTCCATAAACGGGTACTTATCAAACAGCCTTCGTATACTTTCGTTTGTCGCGCTCTGGGATCTTAGACTTAAATGAAACAATAATATACGATAAAACGTATATTACCCGAATTAATCCTCGTTCCTATCCTAGATTGCATTGCAGCGCATGTTCAGTTAGCAGCAATAGTTGCTAAGCAACCGAAGCGGTCACAATGATCTGCACAAGCTCTTATGTCTATAACAATAGAGCCGTGCTTAGATCACTGTGACCGCGTCGGTTGCTTAGCTACTATTGCTACTGACTGTTCCTGGCGTTAGAGAAGTCTCTGATGCTAGTACCGCTACGTCTACTGATGTATCATTAAATGATTGTTTGTACACTGAATCAAATTTGCAATTAATAAATTATTATTATTAGTTATTTATTAAAATGCGAATAAATCTCTTGAAAATCTTAGATTTCCACATTGCTAAATTCCACAGCTGACGTACGTAATTTTTTTTTAAATATCTTGGTTTTTCCAAAGTTTCACTGCTGCTGTCTTCAAATGATATACCGATTTTCGATATAAAAAAAAAATACTACTTCATTTTTTAACAGCGTCTATTTTGGATTTAAACGCAATCTTATCATGCAATGCGCTTGGTATAGTAACTGCTAATCTGATATTTTTATCTTTAATCACCAAGCTCTCTTATTTAACAGATATCGAAATGCTATTTACTAAATTTCGCAGTCGTAACTTAAAAATAATGTTTGTCCATACTAACTTCCACTCCCTCTTTCACACTTTTATGGGTAGAATTTCGCACACTCCTTCCATACCTGTGGTCTGCATCATAAAGTGAACTTCTGTGCAAAATTCCATCTTTCTGGGTCCAAGGGTTTAGGCTGGGTGTTGATGAGTCACTCCTTTTTCTATATTTAAAAATGTGTGGCAAAACTCCCTGTTAATTTTAACTGACTATTCGCTATTTGGTGAAAATGAAACGAGTAAAAAATGTTCAAGTATTTAATAAAAGTAACACAATTAATTTAAAATACTCATATCTCATAATCAGTATTTTGCAAGTTGTTACCGATCCACTGATCGAGCCTGTGCGCCGCGGCCGCCGTCATCTCCCAACGCCACTGCTGCGCGGTGCCCTTGCGCACGAACCCTTTGCTGTCCTCGAGGCCGAACCGCTTGTTATAGATCTCGTCAAGATGTCGATACGACAGTGCGGGATCCTTGCTATAGTTCTCAAAAGATAAGTGCGCCGACAAAGCGGACACTTGCTCGTCCGTCAAGTTTTTCCCAAAAAATTCGCCAGTCTTCCGTATCACGGATGGCAAGTCGTTTTTCATGTCTTCGTATTTGAGGAACAAAATGTTGAAATCCTTTCTTTTGTGCCAGAAACTCAGCACGTTGTCCCAGTAGGGCGCGTAGCTCACCTTACCCGAAATGAACAAGTCACATAGGTCTTCTAGACTACCCTTGAAATTATAGAAGTGCTTGAAGAAATAGTAGTCGGAGACGCACACATCCTTCGGGTTGCGCGCTATGTAGACCATTTTCGGCGTCTTCTCGCCGCTCCGCAGTTGCCGCGGCAGTAAGTGGAACGGCAGGTGGGTTCTCAGGAATCGCGGCGATGGCATGCTATTCAGCTTCGACACCACGTCATGATAGGTTTCGTCCACGTCCATTATGTAGTTCGGTTCTATTAACGCATCGAACCACGGAAACCTTGCTCTCTGGGAGTCTTTGTTCTCGAGGTTGATGTCGTTGGCGACGCGCCAGATCATTTCGGAGGCCCAGTGGGTGCCGGACCGCATGAACCCGCCGAGCCACACGTCGTCGCCGCGGACCTCGAAGCTTTCCACGTCATCGGCGTATACGCGGGGGTCGCCGCGCAGAACCGTCCCTTTGAATCTCACCAAGACATCGGGGAAGCCGCCTTTCACGTATTCAAATGCTTTTTCTTTATTCATTGAGGCCTAGTTTTGCTAATGTTGAATTTAATAGAGGAGGACGACCGTTTGCGCGAGCAGTGAGTAGGTGAATGAGCAGTGTTCTTTAAAATTACAAAACAAAACCGGCCACGCGCGAGTCGGACTCTCACAGCACACGGGTTCCGCGCCACAGTAAAGTATTTTGTCTACACACATATCATAAGTCCTCTTTAATGCGTTCAGAAACAGTAGAAAATGACCAGCATTGCAGCACGACGACGCCTTCTCGCCGACGGTGCCACCCAACCGCCGGAAGCAGTAAAGTAATAGTCATTACGACGTCGAATTTGATGTCGTAATGAGTTTTCGACATCGAATTCGATGTTTTAAATTTTAAAACCAACGTAATTTACCATCATAGTGAAATAAAACGGATCACTCATGTATATAAGTCGAGTTCAGTCCGACATGTATAAATAAAAGTGATAATTTACAATAAAAAAAATAGTTTACGAAAAGCACGATATGTTTGTTTATGATTAAAAAAAACAGTCAAACTCGTGACAGGTATGGGTATGATATGCCTTCGGCTTCTGAACCCATCTTAGAGTACTTGTAATATGTGTGTAGATAAAGTAATGTATGCAACTCCACATAATTAGGCCCTAAAACACTCGTGTGATCCTATTATGAAACTCAGCTTCACCTCGTTTCATAAAAACACGCTCATGTTCTAAGTCATTCAAGTAAGGACCCTCATTATGCAGCAGTTGCATAAACTACTATAACACTACCTCTGAAGTTGACCTTGCAAAAGGGCGGCGATTTTGAAAAATCTTGAGTTGGCAACACTTTGTATATAAAAGATTTATAGTTTTGATGTTTTTACATTTTCACTTTTATCTATGTATTAGTTTCAATTTTAAATACAGTCAACGCGCAAGAACCTCTTCCAAAAATCAAGCAAACTTTAATAGCAAAAGGTGACTGAAGAGATAAAATAAACTGATTGAGAATAAAATCGTACTTGTATTTTTATTATTATTAAAATCTGACCAGCGATTGGTCCCTATCTCGCCTGATGGCTAGGACCATAAAACCAAGAGGACTGCCAGTGTCTATACGATGCCGCGTTCCTTTGAAATAATAAGCCTGCTGTAGCTAGTTTTACTACGGAGGGGTCTCTGTACCATTCATTTGGTATGACATTAAGACCTCTGGCTAACACAATAGCGCCATCTAAATTCGTTTTTTCTTTCAGTTCATAGATGGCGCTATTGTGTTAGCCAGAGGTCTAAGTGTCATATAAAGTTAATGGTACAGAGACCTCTCTATAGTGAAACTAGCTACAGCATTCTCATTATTTTACAAGAACGCAATATTGTATAGCCATTGGCAGTCCTCTTGGTTTTATCGTCCTTGCCTGATGGTAAGTGAAGATAACTGGTTCAGTAAGATCCATTAATCAGGTAACCAGATTTTTTGCCTAATCACGACCAAGTTTTACGGCATTTCGTTTGGCAGCATTTCTGAGTTATGAATTATGACATTTGACGTAATGTTGCCGTTTAGATATCTACTGGGGTCAACTTTCGATAGCCAAACTCTAGTGATAAGGTTTCGTTGGGTACGGAATCCTAAAAATAGTCGCAGGTAAAATGTGTGCATGATTTTTAATCGTGAGCTTGATATAAAGCATAAAAAGTAGGTTACAATCGTGACGTGAGTCCACGAAATAAAATTATTGCGTTTTCCTTTTATTTTTATACGAGTAAGATGGAATAAAAAATAGTTTTTGTTGTATTTGACCTATTTTCAGTGGTCGAATCGACTTAAGATTTGATATGGATTGATGGATTATGTAAGTTGCATGACAGTACAAGTACGGTCGGTAAAAAGCTTGTATTAAAAATGTATTTTAGCGAGGTCACTGGTTTCGTCTTGACATGGGAATGATTGTTAGTTTAAAATCTTTATAATTTGATGATGTTCCTTATTAAATCGCAGTCATTTCGCCTACTACACATAGCAGTCGGTGATTTTGATTGTTACTGTTTGTTAAATGCTTCCGAAAATGACAAACGACTTATTTTTTTTATTATTATAAATCACTAGATGCAAATAAAAACTCTACCCGCTCGGTTAAATGTTTATTATTTAAAATGTGTTAACTGCTTATGAGTTATGAATGTCAGGTTTTTACAGAACAATGGTTCTTACCGTTCCAACTGTCTGGGATTTATTTAGTCGTGATTCAAACCGAAAAGGGACTAGTTAATCAACTTTTCATTGCCACTCGTTGTCATGGAGATGCCCCCTAGGCCCCGTTTCTCGAAGCTTATTAGGCTAATAATATTTGTGAACATATACCTATACATCTCCTGCTCAATTAAAACGTGCCAGTAAAGTAAAGTGTTCTGGTTTTGCTGTTTTAATAATTACTTTTTACACTTGTTTCTAAAATGCGGTATTTTTTTTTCTCTCTTAATCTTTTAATGACAGAGTGAGGTTTCTTTGTGTAGTTTGTCTGTGGTTGCGTATTGTAAGAGCTAATGTAACTTGTTTTTAGAAAAAATGACTTTGTGCCAAGTTTCTTGCGGCGCATTCTTCTTGGCAATCATGGTCTTTCCAAAAGCGCTGGTAGACTCAAAAAAAAATGACGTGTAAAAGAGCATTCAACTGCCTATTTGCTGAATAAAATTTTGAATTTGAATTTGAATTTGTGTTTTGTCTCGTAAACTACAAGACAAAATGAAACAAAACACAAATATTATTAGCCTAATAAGCTTCGAGAAACGGGGGCCTGGATGACTCATCAAAAATATGATTTTCTAAGATAAGAGATGAAGCGTGAATGAATTGGCACATATATGTCGAAACTCCTAACGTTTGATGGAGTGGTGCCTTAGAAAATCTTGTTTTAGACGAGTCACCCAGGGGACATACCCATGGCAACGAGTGGCAATTAAAAGTTGATTGACCCACTGTCTTGTTCTAAGAAATGCATGGACCGTAATATGGTTATGGTGGATATGGAAATTTCTTGCTCGGCGTGGTCTTAACGTTTTTAACACGGATCAATCACGTCTTACCGAGTTAGAAGACTTTGTTAAATAAATACTGCGCGGTTAGTGTGAACGAACCTTTAATTTACTACTAGACCCGACTTATATGTATACATGATCCGTTTATTTCACTGTAGTGTTGACTATAATTTTGTACTGTATCTCATCATCATGTCAGCCGAAAGACGTCCACTGCTGGCCGGCGGCCTCCCCCGCGGCTCTCCACTCAGACCGGTCTTGTGCTTTCCGCATCGACCGCGGTCCCGCGATCTTTACCAGCTCGTCGCTCCATCTTACTGGAAGCCTACCGACAGCTCTTCTCCCAGTCCGGTACTTTATCTATTGTGTTTTATTTCTAGGTATGCTAAAAGTGAACCCTGCTGATGTGAGGCCCCAAACGAACAGCAAGGCCCCGAAGGATATGAAACCGTGTGCCATCGATGCCTACCTTATTTTACAAGTAAGTTACCGATTAATATACAATGACAATGCAAAGAAAAATTCGTTAAGCAGCTGGACTTGAACCAGCAACCTCGGTAATCCGTACCACGCTCCACCAATTAAGCTATACTTAACGTTGGTGTACCTAACGAATTTTTCAATGCCTTGTATCATATTTTTATTTGGAAGATCTCTCCTCAGCGCCATCTATGAGTAGCTTAATCAAGCAGCTCACCCACTACGGAACTTCTACAGTTACGCAATTACCAAAAAAAAATATTATTTTTTTACCGATTAATGCCATTATTCATAAACGTCACTCAAGCCTCAGCCTCCATTAGTTAAAATAGGTTTTTCGTCTTGTATTGATTTAATAAAGGTTTTGTCTTCTTCTTACTAACGGAAATGTTAATTTGTCAAAAAAGGACAAACGAACTTTAACGGCATTTTAGATTCAATAGGTTTATGAATAATAGGGTAAAAACTTAGCCTGCTTACGGGCTGCGCTCCGACTGCATTGTATCTTCCAACTGCTGACTGTTCGCATATTTTCGTCGCAGTTCCATTTGATCTTATATAATCCTTAAGTTGTTACGATAACGTGCAATTTTGAGTGCAATAAATAAGAGCTCAATCTACAAGTGAGCCGTTATTTGGCGAGCCGTTTTCGACGCTCTGAACCGACATATACTTGTAATTATCTATCGAAACATTAGAAGTATTTAGAAATGTTATATTCATTTCTAACGGGAAGACCGTATAAATATGATCAATTTATAAAAGCGCCATCTCTTGGTCCGGGCGGGCAGGATATGTTCCGAAAGCGTGCGATTGTCTTTCTAGTTTAGACATGGTCGCATAGATGACGCTCTGCACACTTTGGAAAGATATTGACAGCACATCTAAAATCTACCTTCCTACATTGTTTGTGAGTCACTTATGAGCACAGGAATTTCACCAACTGCGCAGCTGAAGCAGTCTGAAGCAGAGTATATTTTATATACTATGCTTCAGACTGCTATATATATGCTTTGTTTTAGGATATTATCCAGCTAGTGAATGGAGATGCGGCACATTGGTTAGTGGGCATCTCGGAGGTGCCAAAGACTTTTGGATTGGAACTTTTAGACACAGTTCTAACTGACTTCTCTCCAGTATTTTTTAAGGTATTTTTTTTTTCATTTTATATTTTGTATTTATGATATTTTTTTTGTGTGATTTATTAAAATTTATTTTATCGTATTTTGTTACAGATATCAGAATTCAGATTTTTGTTAAAAGAACACGTCTGCGCGTTGATAATAAGGCTCTTCTCTCCAAACGTGAAGTACAGGTCAGTAACATTTAAAACAAATATACAAGGTGTTTTTATTGACTGAACGGACACCTTGGGCGCCAAACATGTCCCGAAACACGAAATATTAATATCTAACATGTCCTCTTGTGCCTCTAACGTGTCCCCTTGTGCCTATAACATGTCCCATCGTGCTTCTAACGTATCCCCTTGTCACAGGCCGTTTTCATGAGGGGAAACAGTCTGTTTTAAGGTAGCCTACCTAGGGTTTTGTGAAGGAAACAAATTACAAGTTTAATACATTTATTTCTACAAAATCGGTAGGCTAAATTGACCATTAAAATAGAGAATCTCAGGGGATTGAGTTCGAAGACACTTTTGAAGATACTGGGTTCGGTTACACGCTAATGTGGCCTACACTTCCCTCGGGTGTCTGGATCCTCCGGCGACGGCGAAGATAGGGCGCAGGCGTCGTAGAGCAACCAGGAGAGACCAGGGGGCTCGTGTGATGACGTGGTGTTGAGATGGTGTGAAGGGGACCGTAGCGTGCCAACGGCTAGCCTCTGAGTAGGCTGCGAGAGGTCGGCAGGGGTCCGTTAGGAACCAGTAGTGGGTGGAGAGATTTCCCACGGGTAGCGTAGTTGCCCTGTAAATAAGCTGGTGTGAGCCAAACGTCCATGGTATGCTCGCACTGCCATATTCCGCTTTCCAGTCCGACCATTCCCGAGGGAGTGGGAACCAGATTGGCGGTGCATGGCAATACGGAGGGTCATACGGATTTACAATTTAGCTAGAGTCAGAGAGTAAGCTTTTACAGGTTTTTAGTGAGAGTGGATAACAGATTTAAACAAAGTGACCGTTGGAACTTTAAATTCCAACCGTTCTAGGAAGACGTTAGGTTTTAAAATAAGCGCTACGTCTATAACCGTAGAGCAGTGAAATAGGGAAAGATTAAATTATAATTAACTGTCCGGAGCGCTATTAAGGTACAGTAATGCTTCGGACAGAGTAACAGAGTGGAAACCCTATAGAATTAAATAAATTACAATAAAAGACACAAGTAGTGTAACACAATGATAAAGTACAGAAACGATCAGTATTCTTACCAAGTTCTGGGCTGGCTGGTTCCACTCAGGAGTTGTAGAGAAATGTGGGGTCTCCCAGCCGTACAAGCGGTTTTATGGTTGAGTGGGACCGGATACGGACAACCAAAAGATTTTGAATTGGGCGACGCCCATGGGCGTGTCCGTGCTTCTCATTTTGAATACCAACGTATTGTTTCTGTGTAGTGTGTAATGTAGTTTTTTATGTGTTTTATGTTGGCTAAGTGCAAGTAGCGGTTGTTAATTAATTAATTTACAACCGATGCAATTCTACTTAAATTAATATTATTCGCCTAAGTGCGGAAAAGCGCCATCTAGCGGATTATGGCGGAACTTTTTAATGTCCAATAGCTTGCGTATTGTGACACCCTTGTGCCTCTAACGTATGCCCTTGTGCCTCCAACATATCCCTTGTGCCTCCAACATGTCCCGTTGTGCCTCTAGCGTGTCCCATTGTGCTTCTACAGTTTCCCCTTGTGCCTCTAACGTGTCCCCTTGTGCTGCTAACATGTCCCCCTTGTGCCTCAAACATATCCCCTTGTGCCTCCAACATGTCCCCTTGTGCCTCTAACATCTCCCCTTATGCTTTTAACATGTCTCCTTGTGCCTCCAACACGTCCGCTTATGCCTCTAACGTATCCCCTCGTGCCCAGGGCGGCGTTCACGTCGCTGCACATACCGGGCGCGGCGCCGACGGCGCAGACGAGCCCCGGCGGGCCGGAGCGCCCGCACTACCCCGTCACCATGCGGCTGCTGCGGCTGGTCGCCGTGCTGGTACACCAATACCACAGTCTGCTGGTGAGTAGTGCTCGTACCAGAGAATACAGGTATTGTCCAAATCTAGGTGACCCGCCTCTGTCAAAGAATATTATATACTAACGTAACAAGAAACGACACTGACGCGTGTGTGCAGTAAACGACCTCGTGGCTGTGTGCGTTACGGGACGCGAGCGGGGGTGAGCGCGGGGCGCGCGGGGTGTGGAAAGGCGATTCGCGGTCGCCACGGCACGGCAGTGACGCGTCTGTGCCTGTGTTGAGTAAGATTCTCTCATACATTCATGGCCTCTGCTATTTCCTAATTCTAGAGAAGTAGATTTGATCTATGACCTCTCAAGCAGAGGGTCGTGGGTTCGAGCCCTGGCTCGCATATCAAGGGTTTTTTCGAATTTATGTGCTGTATTACATTTTTAGGGTTCCGTACCTCAAAAGGAAAAAACGGAACCCTTATAGGATTAGTTTGTTGTCCGTCTGTCTGTCTGTCTGTCAAGGCCCTTTTTCTCTGGAACGCGTGGAGGTAGCATGCTGAAATTAATATCAAATACTCAAGCCTGCGGTCACTTGAAGCTGTGAAAAAAATCAACCTTCTAAGTCAACGCAATCAAAAGATACAGCCATTAAAACGCTATTTCCATACAAATTGCTGAAATCCGAAAACCTAAAGGGTACTTCCAGTTGTCCTAGAAACTTGAAATTTGGTATGAAGGTAGCTCTTATAGCACAACCACTCAGAAAAGTCTGAAAATCTTAATTTTTTATGTCTGTCTGTAGCTTTCGCAGACCAATATAAGATGCCCCACACTGCGTACATTTTGCTTAGGAGCAGAACTCTGATAACACTGGACTTCTTAAAAAACTGGGGAAAAGCTTTAAAATCTTTCTACGGAACCCTCGTGCGCGAGTCCGACTCGCACTTGGCCGGTTTTTTTAATTTATCACGAGCATTTCGGTGGAGGCACAACATCGTGAGAAAACCTGCTCCATGCAATTCAATGATGTGGGTGAAGTTCCCAATCGGCACTGGGCCCGCGTGAGAACTATAGCCCAAATCCTCTCATTCTTCATTCTCATTGCCCCGCAGTGGGACGTAAAAATCTAGTGATGATGATGAATCATAAATAGTCTTGGTATTTACCATATTTTTCTTTTTACAGGTGACAGAATGCGAAATATTCATGTCGCTTACTATAAAATTCTTGGATCCGGACAAGCCGTTGTGGCAGCGAGCGCTGGCGTTGGAAGTGCTACACAAGATGACCATACAGCCCAGTGAGTGGAAATGGGTCAATCATTGCCACCCGTTGCCATGGGGATGTCCCCAGGGTAACCCGTCTAAAATAAGATTTTCTAAGACGCCACTCCATCAAACGTTAGGAATCTTGACAGTTATATGCCAATTCCTTCATGCTTCATCTCCTAGGCATGCAAATCCTGGCTTTCGGGGGGTGGGGTCTTAGAAAATCATATTTTTTATGAGTTGTCCAGGAGACATCTCCATGGCAACGAGCGGCACTTTAAAGTTGATTGACCTAAGTGCATATTTGAGTGTAGCGTAGTTTCAATACAAATGCCTTAAAATATATAAACAAACTAATTCACATTTATTACTTTGAATCGCGCGTTTTAAATAATGAATTGGGTCACACACATAAACCTTGTTTTAAATTCATATTTGAGCAAAAAATAGTAATTGTTATTCTATTCATAATAATAACCTTGTAGCCAGGATTAATGACCAGAAACTTGCTCTTTTATTTGGTCTTGTGGACTTCGAAGTGCCGTACTACAAGTACACACCTGCACCAGTTCTTGAAAATGGTCGTGTCACGCTCTACTGGAATCGATCTATCATCACGGACAGGACTATTGTCGCCAATAAACCTGATATCGTGCTGATAGATCGATCGAAGCGCCAGGCAGTGCTCGTCGACATCACGATCCCCCATGACGTGAACCTCGTGAAGGCCGAGAAGGACAAAGTCAGCGAGTACCTTGACTTGGCTCACGAAGTTACCGCCATGTGGCCTGTTGATTCGACGATCACTGTCCCGATAGTCGTTTCGGCGAACGGTCTAATAGCGAAGAGCCTTGACCATCACCTTAAAAGGCTCTCGTTAGGTGGTTGGGTCAAGGGTCAGATACAGAAGGCGGTACTCCTGGACACGGCTCGGATAGTCAGGAGGTTCCTCCCTCTGTCGCCCTGACCAGCGGTAGCTTAGGCCCCGCCTCGCTACCGGCGGCACCCTAGGTTAGGTTTTTATAATGTGTGTATATTTGGTATTAATGTTTTTTTATTACTTTTTATATAAATATTGTAAAAAACCTATCCTAAGGTCATAATAAATATACAGAAATAGAAATAATAATCGCATAACAATCAGGGCTATAGCGAGTCAAGTTTGTCAATTTCCACCAATCACTGGCCAGTAGCTTGTCTCTCATTGGTGGAGAATGACAGATAGACCTCACTCGACACTAGCGATCCAATTCTTGACTCGCAACAGCCCTCATTTTAAACAAATCAGTATTTAAATTATATTTTTTAATAAACTCACCGAAACATGAATACACAGAAAAACCAGAAAAAATGCCAACCCCGGGAATCGAACCCGGAACCTCGACACTCCGGGTCGCGTGCCCACCCTTACACCAGAATTGGTATTTAGGTAAGGCTCGAATTTTTTTCGAATTTTTCTGGTTTTTCTGTGTATTCATGTTTCGGTGAGTTTATTAAAAAATATAATTGATACTCACGGGAAGACCGTAAAAATAAAAAATTTAAAAAAAAAAATACAAAAAGATTTTCCAATTGAGATCATGAATTCAGTATTTACTTTTAACACGAAACTACCGTGAGACTCAAATCATAATGAAATAAAAACGGATCACTCACCTAGATAAGTCGAGTTTATCCCGAAACGTTTCGGACTAATTCGTAGTCCTTCCTCTGGAGCGCACGACCCAAAGCCGCGGCGCGCAGTGTGCGTCTCGCTGCCGCTGGGTCGTGCGCTCCCAGAGGAAGGACTACGAATTAGTCCGAAACATTTCGGGGTAAACTCGACTTATATATACCTGAGTGAACTCAGCATTTACCCCTATGATCAGAGCTCGGACAGGTCGTAGCAAAATAATTGCAACACGGTAGTAGAACAAGATTAATAGAGTCGCATTATGTACAGTATTATTTAATTATACATATTTTTCAATTTCATTATAATAGAGTCGGGGGTAGTTCTCAATCCACTTATTAATCGTTTTTATTTTCACGATATTTAAAATATTTAGAAATAACCATAAGTAAATAATTTTACTAGTTTAAATTGTCCCCATTAAACTGTTCCAAGAATGCCACTTTGACAAAACCATAACAGATATGCAACTAAATAAGGTTTTATGTTAAATCAGGATAATATCCTCTTTAGATAATTACAATCTTAATTATCTACTCTATTGAGTATTGTTCTATTTCCATATCTGTTTTTGCTATGATCTGTCCGAGCTCTGGCTATGATTGTTCGGCTCTACAGAGTTGTTGGTGGCCTTCTGTTCGTGCTACGACCTTCGGCCGCACGCAACCAACATATTCCAAGATGTGGTCAACGCGCTGGGAGCGTACGTGCAGAGTCTGTTCGTGGCGTCGCAAGTCAACACGGCTAACGGTCAGTGGTATAGTAGAAATATTATAAGCTGGCCGTTTACCACTTAAGAGCTTACTATAACGTTGTTCTCTTTTTGTAGGGCTACCGCCAATAACAATTAATAGTGTAGCCGACTTTCCTATAAATACCTATGTCTACACGTAATCCTAATATTAATAATAATAGAAAAACTCGTATCATGTTAACTCACTTATAATTAATTATTTACATCTTATACCTACTTATTATTTACACTTAACACAAATACTACTGTAATAAAATAGCTACTTATTCCTAAATAAATATATATATATATATATATATATATATATATACATATTTACAACAATATCATATAACAAAAACACCAGCATTTTATCGACTGGTCGATGATATCGATATATCGATAAGTCGATATGTCGATAAAATCTATCGACACCTTCGATTCCCTAGCTAATAGATTTACCGTTAGGCTCGGCCGGCCGGCCCATCGCCGGCGCAGCGCAGAGGTCAAACAGTGAGATTCGGACCTTTGACGCGGAACGTATGCTCGATGCGCTCGCAATTTTGGCTTACGCAAATCGCATTTCTCTTGTTTAAGTTGCTTGTTCTTACGCTTTCATATTCACTACTTGACACTGACTATCCTATCACTATCGCCTATAAACTTTCACGCTGTGCTTGTGCCTGTGCTTGTGATCTCTATTCCTTCGTGCCTTCTGACTTTTTATGTTACGTGTGTGGATTGTGCTACCGAACAATAAACCTGTAAGTGGATTATTTTGTTTATCTTCAAGACCTGATAGGAACACCCGTAGCACCACCATACCTACACTGGTGACCCCTTAAATGAACATGGGAAACGAGTCTGAGAACGCACAGGCATCGACACCCGGGACTAGTGATGGGGCGATGTCGATAAACCAGGCCGATGTTTTTAAGGTCGGAGTCAGAGTGCCACCTTTTTGGGCAGAGGAACCGGAGATTTGGTTTGCCCAAGTTGAAGGCCAATTTGCCATTTCTGGAATTACCAGCGACTCCACTAAATTTAATTATGTTATTGGCCATCTCGACAATCAGCACTTAAGAGAGATCAAGGACATAATTATTAAGCCACCCGCGATACATAAATATGATAAGCTGAAAACTGAGCTAGTGAAGAGGCTTAGTGCGTCTAAAGAGCATAAAAGCAAGCAGTTGTTGCAGCATGAGGAGCTAGGCGACCGCAAACCATCGCAGTTTCTTCGTCACCTTCAAGGCCTTGCAGGATCGAGCATTACCGACGACTTTATGAAGACGATGTGGATTAGTCGCCTGCCTATTAATATCCAGACGGTACTGGCAGGACAACCAGATCATACATCGTTGGAAGACTTGGCAGATCTAGCCGATAGGGTGCACGATATTATGCCGGCATCGCCAAGGATAGCAGTTGTAAGTGACGCAGCTCCTAGTTCAGTCCTCAGCGACCTGACCCGAGAAGTCGCCGAGCTTCGGAAGCAGTTCCAAAAACTGACGTCAGGAAGGAACTCGAGATCCCGTACACAAGCTCGTCGAGACAACCGCAGCGCTTCTAGAAACCGCTCACACTCCAATTACAGGAAGTACCCGTTGTGTTGGTATCACGGGAAGTTTGGAGAGAGAGCCACCAAATGCGTCAAGCCGTGCGACTACAAGTCGGAAAACTCAAAGGGCAGTCGATAATGGCGGCGGACGATTGCCCTTCCTCTACAACTGGCCGTCTATTCGTCACCGACCGGTCTTCGAAGACACAGTTTCTGGTCGACACTGGGAGCGATCTCTGCGTCTTCCCGCGGTCGGCACTACGTGATCGTCGTTCAAAAACAGACTATTATTTGTGTGCTGCCAACGGTTCGAACATTGCTACGTTTGGTTATGTCAATCTTGAATTAGATTTCGGTTTGCGTAGAACATTTTCATGGCGTTTTGTTGTCGCAGACGTAACCAAACCAATAATTGGTGTGGATTTTTTAAATTATTTTAATCTTATTGTAGATTGTCGCAATAAGCGGTTAATAGATAATGTAACTTCTGTCACTACTATTGCTGCTTCCGCTATCTGCAAAAATGTATCTTCGGTTAAGATTATGACTGGTGAGACGCGTTATCATAAGATCCTTGTGGAATTTCCCGAGATTACTCGGCCAGCCGGTAAACAACACGGTTCACCACATACGAACGACACCAGGACCCCCAGTTGCTTCCCCCCCTCGTCGTTTAGCTCCTGACAAGCTGAAAATCGCCCAAGAAGAGTTCCAGTCCATGCTGTCCAGTGGTATAGCTAGACCCTCTGATAGCCCGTGGTCGTCACCACTTCACTTGACGCCTAAGAAAAACAACGGATGGCGTCCCTGCGGTGACTACCGTAAGTTGAATGCACGTACAATACCTGACAGGTATCCGATTAAGCATATCCATGATTTTACTCACAATGTTGCAGGTTGTAGTATTTTTAGCACGTTGGATCTTGAGAAAGCATATAATCAGATACCTGTCAGCCCCGAGGACATTCCAAAGACCGCTATTACGACACCGTTTGGCCTGTACGAATTTCCGTACATGACGTTTGGGCTTCGTAACGCAGGTCAAACTTTCCAGCGATTTGTGGACGAGATTACGAGGGGACTTGATTTCGTTTACTCATACTTGGACGATTTTCTTATATATTCGCGGAGCCCATCTGAGCATGAGGAGCACTTGCGTATAATTTTTTCAAGACTGAAGGAATATGGTATGCTAGTGAACACCTCCAAGTGTGTCTTTGGCGAGACTGAGGTAACCTTTTTGGGATACCGCATATCAAGGAGCGGATGCAAACCCCTGGACTCGAAAGTACAGGCGGTTAGAGATTTTCCACCCCCTACTACTGTACGTCAGCTCAGAGGATTTTTGGGCATGCTGAATTTTTATAGGAGATTTCTTCCTTTAGCAGCCCAAATACAGGCTCCACTACACGCACTGTTGACAGGTTCAGCAAAAGGGTCACAACCAATCACCCTTTTAGGAGACTCTCTTACAGCTTTCCATGCCTGTAAGGACAGCTTGTCAGACGCTGCCTTGCTTGCCCATCCTGATTGCGCCGCAAATCTTGCTTTAGTCACGGACGCTTCAGATAAGGCAATTGGAGCCGTCCTTCAGCAGCAGAAAAACAGCGCATGGGAGCCGCTCGCTTTCTTCTCTAGGAAGTTGTCGCCTTCCCAAGTTAAATACTCGCCCTACGACAGGGAGTTGCTGGCCATTTATGAGGCCATAAAATACTTTCGCCATATGCTCGAGGCCAGGCACTTTGTCGTCTATACTGACCATAAGCCGATCAGTTTCGCATTTCACGAACGAAAAAAAAACTGTTCGCCAAGGCAGTATAGACATCTGGATTTCATCTCCCAGTTCACAACGGACATTCGCCATATATCCGGCAAAGATAATGTCGTCGCCGATGCATTATCCCGCGTGGAGGAACTGAGAGCACCCGTAACTCTCGAAGTGCTAGCCGAAAGTCAAGTTTCTGATCATGAGCTGCAAGAACTTTTACGCGAAGGCTCATCATTGCAGCTGCAGAGACTCCACATTCCCGGTAGTCAAGCAATGTTGTACTGCGACGTCAGCACCTCGTCTTCTAGGCCTTATGTCCCAAAATCTGTTCGAAGGCAAGTGTTCGAAAGCCTTCATTCGCTTAGCCACCCTGGGTCCAACGCCTCTGCCAAGTTAGTGTCGGAGAGATTTATTTGGCCAGGAGTGCAGAAAGACTGCAGGGAATGGACACGCGCTTGCCTACAGTGCCAGCGAGCGAAAGTCAATCGTCACGTGACTGCTCCTCTTGGCACCTTTAGCCTACCACGTGCCCGATTTAAACAAATCCATATAGATTTGGTGGGACCTCTTCCCGTATCACGTGGTTATCGGTACTGTTTAACAGCCGTGGACAGGTTTACCCGCTGGCCTGAAGCAGTACCGATAGAAGACATCACCGCTGAAATCGTTGCGAAAGCCTTGCTGTCGACTTGGCTGTCCCGATTTGGTTGTCCAACGCACATAACAACGGACAGGGGCAGTCAATTTGAGTCAGCATTATTCCAATGTCTGTCCAAACTAGCTGGATTTGAGCACAGGAGAACGACTGCGTACCATCCAGCTTGCAACGGGCTGGTAGAGAGGTTTCACCGTCAGCTGAAAGCCGCAATCGTCTGCCATGCTAACGAAAGGTGGACTGAGTCTTTACCCTGGGTCTTACTTGGCGTACGAACAGCCTTCAAGGAGGATTTGAATTTCTCCGCGGCTGAATTGGTTTACGGCGAACCACTAAGGCTTCCCGGCGAGTTTTTTGACCCTGGCATGAGCGTAACCACTGACATTTCAGAGTTTTCAACCAGGCTCAGAAACTTCGCCGAAAAGTTGAGACCCGTGCCAGCCGCCCGCCATAGTAATCAGAAAATATTTGTTTACAAGGACCTCAAAACCTGCGATCACGTGTTCCTTCGAGAAGACGCATCGCGAGGTTCTCTCCAACCGGCATACTCGGGACCGCATAAGGTTATTTCCCGTGGGGAAAAAGTATTTAAAATTCTTCTCCATAATAAAGAAAAGACAGTGTCCATAGACAGGCTTAAACCTGCTTTTACACTGTCCACCGAGGTAGGAGATAAAGATCTGGAACCAGCTGCAATCATCCCCAAAAACTACGTTACCCGGTCTGGCCGTCTGGTTAAATTTCCAGATTATTATCGCCCGTGACGGTCTCTGGAGGGGAGTGATGTAGCCGACTTTCCTATAAATACCTATGTCTACACGTAATCCTAATATTAATAATAATAGAAAAACTCGTATCATGTTAACTCACTTATAATTAATTATTTACATCTTATACCTACTTATTATTTACACTTAACACAAATACTACTGTAATAAAATAGCTACTTATTCCTAAATAAATATATATATATATATATATATACATATTTACAACAATATCATATAACAAAAACACCAGCATTTTATCGACTGGTCGATGATATCGATATATCGATAAGTCGATATGTCGATAAAATCTATCGACACCTTCGATTCCCTAGCTAATAGATTTACCGTTAGGCTCGGCCGGCCGGCCCATCGCCGGCGCAGCGCAGAGGTCAAACAGTGAGATTCGGACCTTTGACGCGGAACGTATGCTCGATGCGCTCGCAATTTTGGCTTACGCAAATCGCATTTCTCTTGTTTAAGTTGCTTGTTCTTACGCTTTCATATTCACTACTTGACACTGACTATCCTATCACTATCGCCTATAAACTTTCACGCTGTGCTTGTGCCTGTGCTTGTGATCTCTATTCCTTCGTGCCTTCTGACTTTTTATGTTACGTGTGTGGATTGTGCTACCGAACAATAAACCTGTAAGTGGATTATTTTGTTTATCTTCAAGACCTGATAGGAACACCCGTAGCACCACCATACCTACAATAGCAAGTAACAACGGCACAAGAGGCATTTCATCTTAGCCCTCTAGGTTGGCAACGCATCTGCAAACCCTCCGGAGTTGCGGGTGTCTATGGGC